>CM055121.1:493909296-495109296 GCA_029206835.1 Rana muscosa
CTTGTTTCTAGGGACAAAGAAGGAAAGTGAGGGGAATTCTCCTTGTGCTATAGTGTGCTTTAAAAAAACATTTTTTCTAGGGACAGAAAACTCTAGGTAGGGAGAGTGTCAGTTTCTTTCACTGTGCGAGTCCTTGTTTCTAGGGACAAAGAAGGAAAGTGAGGGGAATTCTCCTTGTGCTATAGTGTGCTTTAAAAAAACATTTTTTCTAGGGACAGAAAACTCTAGGTAGGGAGAGTGTCAGTTTCTTTCACTGTGCGAGTCCTTGTTTCTAGGGACAAAGAAGGAAAGTGAGGGGAATTCTCCTTGTGCTATAGTGTGCTTTAAAAAAACATTTTTTCTAGGGACAGAAAACTCTAGGTAGGGAGAGTGTCAGTGTCTTTTACTGTGCGAGTCCTTGTTTCTAGGGACAAAGAAGGAAAGTGAGGGGAATTCTCCTTGTGCTATAGTGTGCTTTAAAAAAACATTTTTTCTAGGGACAGAAAACTCTAGGTAGGGAGAGTGTCAGTTTCTTTCACTGTGCGAGTCCTTGTTTCTAGGGACAAAGAAGGAAAGTGAGGGGAATTCTCCTTGTGCTATAGTGTGCTTTAAAAAAACATTTTTTCTACGGACAGAAAACTCTAGGTAGGGAGAGTGTCAGTTTCTTTCACTGTGCGAGTCCTTGTTTCTAGGGACAAAGAAGGAAAGTGAGGGGAATTCTCCTTGTGCTATAGTGTGCTTTAAAAAAAAAATTTTCTAGGGACAGAAAACTCTAGGTAGGGAGAGTGTCAGTGTCTTTTACTGTGCGAGTCCTTGTTTCTAGGGACAAAGAAGGAAAGTGAGGGGAATTCTCCTTGTGCTATAGTGTGCTTTAAAAAAACATTTTTTCTAGGGACAGAAAACTCTAGGTAGGGAGAGTGTCAGTTTCTTTCACTGTGCGAGTCCTTGTTTCTAGGGACAAAGAAGGAAAGTGAGGGGAATTCTCCTTGTGCTATAGTGTGCTTTAAAAAAACATTTTTTCTAGGGACAGAAAACTCTAGGTAGGGAGAGTGTCAGTGTCTTTTACTGTGCGAGTCCTTGTTTCTAGGGACAAAGAAGGAAAGTGAGGGGAATTCTCCTTGTGCTATAGTGTGCTTTAAAAAAACATTTTTTCTAGGGACAGAAAACTCTAGGTAGGGAGAGTGTCAGTGTCTTTTACTGTGCGAGTCCTTGTTTCTAGGGACAAAGAAGGAAAGTGAGGGGAATTCTCCTTGTGCTATAGTGTGCTTTAAAAAAACATTTTTTCTAGGGACAGAAAACTCTAGGTAGGGAGAGTGTCAGTTTCTTTCACTGTGCGAGTCCTTGTTTCTAGGGACAAAGAAGGAAAGTGAGGGGAATTCTCCTTGTGCTATAGTGTGCTTTAAAAAAACATTTTTTCTAGGGACAGAAAACTCTAGGTAGGGAGAGTGTCAGTTTCTTTCACTGTGCGCGTCCTTGTTTCTAGGGACAAAGAAGGAAAGTGAGGGGAATTCTCCTTGTGCTATAGTGTGCTTTAAAAAAACATTTTTTCTAGGGACAGAAAACTCTAGGTAGGGAGAGTGTCAGTGTCTTTTACTGTGTGAGTCCTTGTTTCTAGGGACAAAGAAGGAAAGTGAGGGGAATTCTCCTTGTGCTATAGTGTGCTTTAAAAAAACATTTTTTCTAGGGACAGAAAACTCTAGGTAGGGAGAGTGTCAGTTTCTTTCACTGTGCGAGTCCTTGTTTCTAGGGACAAAGAAGGAAAGTGAGGGGAATTCTCCTTGTGCTATAGTGTGCTTTAAAAAAACATTTTTTCTAGGGACAGAAAACTCTAGGTAGGGAGAGTGTCAGTGTCTTTTACTGTGCGAGTCCTTGTTTCTAGGGACAAAGAAGGAAAGTGAGGGGAATTCTCCTTGTGCTATAGTGTGCTTTAAAAAAACATTTTTTCTAGGGACAGAAAACTCTAGGTAGGGAGAGTGTCAGTTTCTTTCACTGTGCGAGTCCTTGTTTCTAGGGACAAAGAAGGAAAGTGAGGGGAATTCTCCTTGTGCTATAGTGTGCTTTAAAAAAACATTTTTTCTAGGGACAGAAAACTCTAGGTAGGGAGAGTGTCAGTTTCTTTCACTGTGCGAGTCCTTGTTTCTAGGGACAAAGAAGGAAAGTGAGGGGAATTCTCCTTGTGCTATAGTGTGCTTTAAAAAAACATTTTTTCTAGGGACAGAAAACTCTAGGTAGGGAGAGTGTCAGTGTCTTTTACTGTGCGAGTCCTTGTTTCTAGGGACAAAGAAGGAAAGTGAGGGGAATTCTCCTTGTGCTATAGTGTGCTTTAAAAAAACATTTTTTCTAGGGACAGAAAACTCTAGGTAGGGAGAGTGTCAGTTTCTTTCACTGTGCGAGTCCTTGTTTCTAGGGACAAAGAAGGAAAGTGAGGGGAATTCTCCTTGTGCTATAGTGTGCTTTAAAAAAACATTTTTTCTAGGGACAGAAAACTCTAGGTAGGGAGAGTGTCAGTGTCTTTTACTGTGCGAGTCCTTGTTTCTAGGGACAAAGAAGGAAAGTGAGGGGAATTCTCCTTGTGCTATAGTGTGCTTTAAAAAAACATTTTTTCTAGGGACAGAAAACTCTAGGTAGGGAGAGTGTCAGTTTCTTTCACTGTGCGAGTCCTTGTTTCTAGGGACAAAGAAGGAAAGTGAGGGGAATTCTCCTTGTGCTATAGTGTGCTTTTAAAAAACATTTTTTCTACGGACAGAAAACTCTAGGTAGGGAGAGTGTCAGTTTCTTTCACTGTGCGAGTCCTTGTTTCTAGGGACAAAGAAGGAAAGTGAGGGGAATTCTCCTTGTGCTATAGTGTGCTTTAAAAAAACATTTTTTCTAGGGACAGAAAACTCTAGGTAGGGAGAGTGTCAGTGTCTTTTACTGTGTGAGTCCTTGTTTCTAGGGACAAAGAAGGAAAGTGAGGGGAATTCTCCTTGTGCTATAGTGTGCTTTAAAAAAACATTTTTTCTAGGGACAGAAAACTCTAGGTAGGGAGAGTGTCAGTTTCTTTCACTGTGCGAGTCCTTGTTTCTAGGGACAAAGAAGGAAAGTGAGGGGAATTCTCCTTGTGCTATAGTGTGCTTTAAAAAAACATTTTTTCTAGGGACAGAAAACTCTAGGTAGGGAGAGTGTCAGTGTCTTTTACTGTGCGAGTCCTTGTTTCTAGGGACAAAGAAGGAAAGTGAGGGGAATTCTCCTTGTGCTATAGTGTGCTTTAAAAAAACATTTTTTCTAGGGACAGAAAACTCTAGGTAGGGAGAGTGTCAGTTTCTTTCACTGTGCGAGTCCTTGTTTCTAGGGACAAAGAAGGAAAGTGAGGGGAATTCTCCTTGTGCTATAGTGTGCTTTAAAAAAACATTTTTTCTACGGACAGAAAACTCTAGGTAGGGAGAGTGTCAGTTTCTTTCACTGTGCGAGTCCTTGTTTCTAGGGACAAAGAAGGAAAGTGAGGGGAATTCTCCTTGTGCTATAGTGTGCTTTAAAAAAAACATTTTTTCTAGGGACAGAAAACTCTAGGTAGGGAGAGTGTCAGTGTCTTTTACTGTGCGAGTCCTTGTTTCTAGGGACAAAGAAGGAAAGTGAGGGGAATTCTCCTTGTGCTATAGTGTGCTTTTAAAAAACATTTTTTCTAGGGACAGAAAACTCTAGGTAGGGAGAGTGTCAGTTTCTTTCACTGTGCGAGTCCTTGTTTCTAGGGACAAAGAAGGAAAGTGAGGGGAATTCTCCTTGTGCTATAGTGTGCTTTAAAAAAACATTTTTTCTTAGGACAGAAAACTCTAGGTAGGGAGAGTGTCAGTGTATTTTACTGTGCGAGTCCTTGTTTCTAGGGACAAAGAAGGAAAGTGAGGGGAATTCTCCTTGTGCTATAGTGTGCTTTAAAAAAACATTTTTTCTAGGGACAGAAAACTCTAGGTAGGGAGAGTGTCAGTTTCTTTCACTGTGCGAGTCCTTGTTTCTAGGGACAAAGAAGGAAAGTGAGGGGAATTCTCCTTGTGCTATAGTGTGCTTTAAAAAAACATTTTTTCTAGGGACAGAAAACTCTAGGTAGGGAGAGTGTCAGTGTCTTTTACTGTGCGAGTCCTTGTTTCTAGGGACAAAGAAGGAAAGTGAGGGGAATTCTCCTTGTGCTATAGTGTGCTTTAAAAAAACATTTTTTCTAGGGACAGAAAACTCTAGGTAGGGAGAGTGTCAGTTTCTTTCACTGTGCGAGTCCTTGTTTCTAGGGACAAAGAAGGAAAGTGAGGGGAATTCTCCTTGTGCTATAGTGTGCTTTAAAAAAACATTTTTTCTACGGACAGAAAACTCTAGGTAGGGAGAGTGTCAGTTTCTTTCACTGTGCGAGTCCTTGTTTCTAGGGACAAAGAAGGAAAGTGAGGGGAATTCTCCTTGTGCTATAGTGTGCTTTAAAAAAACATTTTTTCTAGGGACAGAAAACTCTAGGTAGGGAGAGTGTCAGTTTCTTTCACTGTGCGAGTCCTTGTTTCTAGGGACAAAGAAGGAAAGTGAGGGGAATTCTCCTTGTGCTATAGTGTGCTTTAAAAAAACATTTTTTCTACGGACAGAAAACTCTAGGTAGGGAGAGTGTCAGTTTCTTTCACTGTGCGAGTCCTTGTTTCTAGGGACAAAGAAGGAAAGTGAGGGGAATTCTCCTTGTGCTATAGTGTGCTTTAAAAAAACATTTTTTCTAGGGACAGAAAACTCTAGGTAGGGAGAGTGTCAGTGTCTTTTACTGTGTGAGTCCTTGTTTCTAGGGACAAAGAAGGAAAGTGAGGGGAATTCTCCTTGTGCTATAGTGTGCTTTAAAAAAACATTTTTTCTAGGGACAGAAAACTCTAGGTAGGGAGAGTGTCAGTTTCTTTCACTGTGCGAGTCCTTGTTTCTAGGGACAAAGAAGGAAAGTGAGGGGAATTCTCCTTGTGCTATAGTGTGCTTTAAAAAAACATTTTTTCTAGGGACAGAAAACTCTAGGTAGGGAGAGTGTCAGTTTCTTTCACTGTGCGAGTCCTTGTTTCTAGGGACAAAGAAGGAAAGTGAGGGGAATTCTCCTTGTGCTATAGTGTGCTTTAAAAAAACATTTTTTCTAGGGACAGAAAACTCTAGGTAGGGAGAGTGTCAGTGTCTTTTACTGTGCGAGTCCTTGTTTCTAGGGACAAAGAAGGAAAGTGAGGGGAATTCTCCTTGTGCTATAGTGTGCTTTAAAAAAACATTTTTTCTAGGGACAGAAAACTCTAGGTAGGGAGAGTGTCAGTTTCTTTCACTGTGCGAGTCCTTGTTTCTAGGGACAAAGAAGGAAAGTGAGGGGAATTCTCCTTGTGCTATAGTGTGCTTTAAAAAAACATTTTTTCTAGGGACAGAAAACTCTAGGTAGGGAGAGTGTCAGTTTCTTTCACTGTGCGAGTCCTTGTTTCTAGGGACAAAGAAGGAAAGTGAGGGGAATTCTCCTTGTGCTATAGTGTGCTTTAAAAAAACATTTTTTCTAGGGACAGAAAACTCTAGGTAGGGAGAGTGTCAGTGTCTTTTACTGTGCGAGTCCTTGTTTCTAGGGACAAAGAAGGAAAGTGAGGGGAATTCTCCTTGTGCTATAGTGTGCTTTAAAAAAACATTTTTTCTAGGGACAGAAAACTCTAGGTAGGGAGAGTGTCAGTTTCTTTCACTGTGCGAGTCCTTGTTTCTAGGGACAAAGAAGGAAAGTGAGGGGAATTCTCCTTGTGCTATAGTGTGCTTTAAAAAAACATTTTTTCTACGGACAGAAAACTCTAGGTAGGGAGAGTGTCAGTTTCTTTCACTGTGCGAGTCCTTGTTTCTAGGGACAAAGAAGGAAAGTGAGGGGAATTCTCCTTGTGCTATAGTGTGCTTTAAAAAAAAAATTTTCTAGGGACAGAAAACTCTAGGTAGGGAGAGTGTCAGTGTCTTTTACTGTGCGAGTCCTTGTTTCTAGGGACAAAGAAGGAAAGTGAGGGGAATTCTCCTTGTGCTATAGTGTGCTTTAAAAAAACATTTTTTCTAGGGACAGAAAACTCTAGGTAGGGAGAGTGTCAGTTTCTTTCACTGTGCGAGTCCTTGTTTCTAGGGACAAAGAAGGAAAGTGAGGGGAATTCTCCTTGTGCTATAGTGTGCTTTAAAAAAACATTTTTTCTAGGGACAGAAAACTCTAGGTAGGGAGAGTGTCAGTGTCTTTTACTGTGCGAGTCCTTGTTTCTAGGGACAAAGAAGGAAAGTGAGGGGAATTCTCCTTGTGCTATAGTGTGCTTTAAAAAAACATTTTTTCTAGGGACAGAAAACTCTAGGTAGGGAGAGTGTCAGTGTCTTTTACTGTGCGAGTCCTTGTTTCTAGGGACAAAGAAGGAAAGTGAGGGGAATTCTCCTTGTGCTATAGTGTGCTTTAAAAAAACATTTTTTCTAGGGACAGAAAACTCTAGGTAGGGAGAGTGTCAGTTTCTTTCACTGTGCGAGTCCTTGTTTCTAGGGACAAAGAAGGAAAGTGAGGGGAATTCTCCTTGTGCTATAGTGTGCTTTAAAAAAACATTTTTTCTAGGGACAGAAAACTCTAGGTAGGGAGAGTGTCAGTTTCTTTCACTGTGCGCGTCCTTGTTTCTAGGGACAAAGAAGGAAAGTGAGGGGAATTCTCCTTGTGCTATAGTGTGCTTTAAAAAAACATTTTTTCTAGGGACAGAAAACTCTAGGTAGGGAGAGTGTCAGTGTCTTTTACTGTGTGAGTCCTTGTTTCTAGGGACAAAGAAGGAAAGTGAGGGGAATTCTCCTTGTGCTATAGTGTGCTTTAAAAAAACATTTTTTCTAGGGACAGAAAACTCTAGGTAGGGAGAGTGTCAGTTTCTTTCACTGTGCGAGTCCTTGTTTCTAGGGACAAAGAAGGAAAGTGAGGGGAATTCTCCTTGTGCTATAGTGTGCTTTAAAAAAACATTTTTTCTAGGGACAGAAAACTCTAGGTAGGGAGAGTGTCAGTGTCTTTTACTGTGCGAGTCCTTGTTTCTAGGGACAAAGAAGGAAAGTGAGGGGAATTCTCCTTGTGCTATAGTGTGCTTTAAAAAAACATTTTTTCTAGGGACAGAAAACTCTAGGTAGGGAGAGTGTCAGTTTCTTTCACTGTGCGAGTCCTTGTTTCTAGGGACAAAGAAGGAAAGTGAGGGGAATTCTCCTTGTGCTATAGTGTGCTTTAAAAAAACATTTTTTCTAGGGACAGAAAACTCTAGGTAGGGAGAGTGTCAGTTTCTTTCACTGTGCGAGTCCTTGTTTCTAGGGACAAAGAAGGAAAGTGAGGGGAATTCTCCTTGTGCTATAGTGTGCTTTAAAAAAACATTTTTTCTAGGGACAGAAAACTCTAGGTAGGGAGAGTGTCAGTGTCTTTTACTGTGCGAGTCCTTGTTTCTAGGGACAAAGAAGGAAAGTGAGGGGAATTCTCCTTGTGCTATAGTGTGCTTTAAAAAAACATTTTTTCTAGGGACAGAAAACTCTAGGTAGGGAGAGTGTCAGTTTCTTTCACTGTGCGAGTCCTTGTTTCTAGGGACAAAGAAGGAAAGTGAGGGGAATTCTCCTTGTGCTATAGTGTGCTTTAAAAAAACATTTTTTCTAGGGACAGAAAACTCTAGGTAGGGAGAGTGTCAGTGTCTTTTACTGTGCGAGTCCTTGTTTCTAGGGACAAAGAAGGAAAGTGAGGGGAATTCTCCTTGTGCTATAGTGTGCTTTAAAAAAACATTTTTTCTAGGGACAGAAAACTCTAGGTAGGGAGAGTGTCAGTTTCTTTCACTGTGCGAGTCCTTGTTTCTAGGGACAAAGAAGGAAAGTGAGGGGAATTCTCCTTGTGCTATAGTGTGCTTTTAAAAAACATTTTTTCTACGGACAGAAAACTCTAGGTAGGGAGAGTGTCAGTTTCTTTCACTGTGCGAGTCCTTGTTTCTAGGGACAAAGAAGGAAAGTGAGGGGAATTCTCCTTGTGCTATAGTGTGCTTTAAAAAAACATTTTTTCTAGGGACAGAAAACTCTAGGTAGGGAGAGTGTCAGTGTCTTTTACTGTGTGAGTCCTTGTTTCTAGGGACAAAGAAGGAAAGTGAGGGGAATTCTCCTTGTGCTATAGTGTGCTTTAAAAAAACATTTTTTCTAGGGACAGAAAACTCTAGGTAGGGAGAGTGTCAGTTTCTTTCACTGTGCGAGTCCTTGTTTCTAGGGACAAAGAAGGAAAGTGAGGGGAATTCTCCTTGTGCTATAGTGTGCTTTAAAAAAACATTTTTTCTAGGGACAGAAAACTCTAGGTAGGGAGAGTGTCAGTGTCTTTTACTGTGCGAGTCCTTGTTTCTAGGGACAAAGAAGGAAAGTGAGGGGAATTCTCCTTGTGCTATAGTGTGCTTTAAAAAAACATTTTTTCTAGGGACAGAAAACTCTAGGTAGGGAGAGTGTCAGTTTCTTTCACTGTGCGAGTCCTTGTTTCTAGGGACAAAGAAGGAAAGTGAGGGGAATTCTCCTTGTGCTATAGTGTGCTTTAAAAAAACATTTTTTCTACGGACAGAAAACTCTAGGTAGGGAGAGTGTCAGTTTCTTTCACTGTGCGAGTCCTTGTTTCTAGGGACAAAGAAGGAAAGTGAGGGGAATTCTCCTTGTGCTATAGTGTGCTTTAAAAAAAACATTTTTTCTAGGGACAGAAAACTCTAGGTAGGGAGAGTGTCAGTGTCTTTTACTGTGCGAGTCCTTGTTTCTAGGGACAAAGAAGGAAAGTGAGGGGAATTCTCCTTGTGCTATAGTGTGCTTTTAAAAAACATTTTTTCTAGGGACAGAAAACTCTAGGTAGGGAGAGTGTCAGTTTCTTTCACTGTGCGAGTCCTTGTTTCTAGGGACAAAGAAGGAAAGTGAGGGGAATTCTCCTTGTGCTATAGTGTGCTTTAAAAAAACATTTTTTCTTAGGACAGAAAACTCTAGGTAGGGAGAGTGTCAGTGTATTTTACTGTGCGAGTCCTTGTTTCTAGGGACAAAGAAGGAAAGTGAGGGGAATTCTCCTTGTGCTATAGTGTGCTTTAAAAAAACATTTTTTCTAGGGACAGAAAACTCTAGGTAGGGAGAGTGTCAGTTTCTTTCACTGTGCGAGTCCTTGTTTCTAGGGACAAAGAAGGAAAGTGAGGGGAATTCTCCTTGTGCTATAGTGTGCTTTAAAAAAACATTTTTTCTAGGGACAGAAAACTCTAGGTAGGGAGAGTGTCAGTGTCTTTTACTGTGCGAGTCCTTGTTTCTAGGGACAAAGAAGGAAAGTGAGGGGAATTCTCCTTGTGCTATAGTGTGCTTTAAAAAAACATTTTTTCTAGGGACAGAAAACTCTAGGTAGGGAGAGTGTCAGTTTCTTTCACTGTGCGAGTCCTTGTTTCTAGGGACAAAGAAGGAAAGTGAGGGGAATTCTCCTTGTGCTATAGTGTGCTTTAAAAAAACATTTTTTCTACGGACAGAAAACTCTAGGTAGGGAGAGTGTCAGTTTCTTTCACTGTGCGAGTCCTTGTTTCTAGGGACAAAGAAGGAAAGTGAGGGGAATTCTCCTTGTGCTATAGTGTGCTTTAAAAAAACATTTTTTCTAGGGACAGAAAACTCTAGGTAGGGAGAGTGTCAGTTTCTTTCACTGTGCGAGTCCTTGTTTCTAGGGACAAAGAAGGAAAGTGAGGGGAATTCTCCTTGTGCTATAGTGTGCTTTAAAAAAACATTTTTTCTACGGACAGAAAACTCTAGGTAGGGAGAGTGTCAGTTTCTTTCACTGTGCGAGTCCTTGTTTCTAGGGACAAAGAAGGAAAGTGAGGGGAATTCTCCTTGTGCTATAGTGTGCTTTAAAAAAACATTTTTTCTAGGGACAGAAAACTCTAGGTAGGGAGAGTGTCAGTGTCTTTTACTGTGTGAGTCCTTGTTTCTAGGGACAAAGAAGGAAAGTGAGGGGAATTCTCCTTGTGCTATAGTGTGCTTTAAAAAAACATTTTTTCTAGGGACAGAAAACTCTAGGTAGGGAGAGTGTCAGTTTCTTTCACTGTGCGAGTCCTTGTTTCTAGGGACAAAGAAGGAAAGTGAGGGGAATTCTCCTTGTGCTATAGTGTGCTTTAAAAAAACATTTTTTCTAGGGACAGAAAACTCTAGGTAGGGAGAGTGTCAGTTTCTTTCACTGTGCGAGTCCTTGTTTCTAGGGACAAAGAAGGAAAGTGAGGGGAATTCTCCTTGTGCTATAGTGTGCTTTAAAAAAACATTTTTTCTAGGGACAGAAAACTCTAGGTAGGGAGAGTGTCAGTGTCTTTTACTGTGTGAGTCCTTGTTTCTAGGGACAAAGAAGGAAAGTGAGGGGAATTCTCCTTGTGCTATAGTGTGCTTTAAAAAAACATTTTTTCTAGGGACAGAAAACTCTAGGTAGGGAGAGTGTCAGTTTCTTTCACTGTGCGAGTCCTTGTTTCTAGGGACAAAGAAGGAAAGTGAGGGGAATTCTCCTTGTGCTATAGTGTGCTTTAAAAAAACATTTTTTCTAGGGACAGAAAACTCTAGGTAGGGAGAGTGTCAGTTTCTTTCACTGTGCGAGTCCTTGTTTCTAGGGACAAAGAAGGAAAGTGAGGGGAATTCTCCTTGTGCTATAGTGTGCTTTAAAAAAACATTTTTTCTAGGGACAGAAAACTCTAGGTAGGGAGAGTGTCAGTTTCTTTCACTGTGCGAGTCCTTGTTTCTAGGGACAAAGAAGGAAAGTGAGGGGAATTCTCCTTGTGCTATAGTGTGCTTTAAAAAAACATTTTTTCTAGGGACAGAAAACTCTAGGTAGGGAGAGTGTCAGTGTCTTTTACTGTGTGAGTCCTTGTTTCTAGGGACAAAGAAGGAAAGTGAGGGGAATTCTCCTTGTGCTATAGTGTGCTTTAAAAAAACATTTTTTCTAGGGACAGAAAACTCTAGGTAGGGAGAGTGTCAGTTTCTTTCACTGTGCGAGTCCTTGTTTCTAGGGACAAAGAAGGAAAGTGAGGGGAATTCTCCTTGTGCTATAGTGTGCTTTAAAAAAACATTTTTTCTAGGGACAGAAAACTCTAGGTAGGGAGAGTGTCAGTTTCTTTCACTGTGCGAGTCCTTGTTTCTAGGGACAAAGAAGGAAAGTGAGGGGAATTCTCCTTGTGCTATAGTGTGCTTTAAAAAAACATTTTTTCTAGGGACAGAAAACTCTAGGTAGGGAGAGTGTCAGTTTCTTTCACTGTGCGAGTCCTTGTTTCTAGGGACAAAGAAGGAAAGTGAGGGGAATTCTCCTTGTGCTATAGTGTGCTTTAAAAAAACATTTTTTCTAGGGACAGAAAACTCTAGGTAGGGAGAGTGTCAGTTTCTTTCACTGTGCGAGTCCTTGTTTCTAGGGACAAAGAAGGAAAGTGAGGGGAATTCTCCTTGTGCTATAGTGTGCTTTAAAAAAACATTTTTTCTAGGGACAGAAAACTCTAGGTAGGGAGAGTGTCAGTGTCTTTTACTGTGCGAGTCCTTGTTTCTAGGGACAAAGAAGGAAAGTGAGGGGAATTCTCCTTGTGCTATAGTGTGCTTTAAAAAAACATTTTTTCTAGGGACAGAAAACTCTAGGTAGGGAGAGTGTCAGTTTCTTTCACTGTGCGAGTCCTTGTTTCTAGGGACAAAGAAGGAAAGTGAGGGGAATTCTCCTTGTGCTATAGTGTGCTTTAAAAAAACATTTTTTCTACGGAGAGAAAACTCTAGGTAGGGAGAGTGTCAGTTTCTTTCACTGTGCGAGTCCTTGTTTCTAGGGACAAAGAAGGAAAGTGAGGGGAATTCTCCTTGTGCTATAGTGTGCTTTAAAAAAACATTTTTTCTAGGGACAGAAAACTCTAGGTAGGGAGAGTGTCAGTGTCTTTTACTGTGCGAGTCCTTGTTTCTAGGGACAAAGAAGGAAAGTGAGGGGAATTCTCCTTGTGCTATAGTGTGCTTTAAAAAAACATTTTTTCTAGGGACAGAAAACTCTAGGTAGGGAGAGTGTCAGTTTCTTTCACTGTGCGAGTCCTTGTTTCTAGGGACAAAGAAGGAAAGTGAGGGGAATTCTCCTTGTGCTATAGTGTGCTTTAAAAAAACATTTTTTCTAGGGACAGAAAACTCTAGGTAGGGAGAGTGTCAGTTTCTTTCACTGTGCGAGTCCTTGTTTCTAGGGACAAAGAAGGAAAGTGAGGGGAATTCTCCTTGTGCTATAGTGTGCTTTAAAAAAACATTTTTTCTAGGGACAGAAAACTCTAGGTAGGGAGAGTGTCAGTGTCTTTTACTGTGCGAGTCCTTGTTTCTAGGGACAAAGAAGGAAAGTGAGGGGAATTCTCCTTGTGCTATAGTGTGCTTTAAAAAAACATTTTTTCTAGGGACAGAAAACTCTAGGTAGGGAGAGTGTCAGTTTCTTTCACTGTGCGAGTCCTTGTTTCTAGGGACAAAGAAGGAAAGTGAGGGGAATTCTCCTTGTGCTATAGTGTGCTTTAAAAAAACATTTTTTCTAGGGACAGAAAACTCTAGGTAGGGAGAGTGTCAGTTTCTTTCACTGTGCGAGTCCTTGTTTCTAGGGACAAAGAAGGAAAGTGAGGGGAATTCTCCTTGTGCTATAGTGTGCTTTAAAAAAACATTTTTTCTAGGGACAGAAAACTCTAGGTAGGGAGAGTGTCAGTTTCTTTCACTGTGCGAGTCCTTGTTTCTAGGGACAAAGAAGGAAAGTGAGGGGAATTCTCCTTGTGCTATAGTGTGCTTTAAAAAAACATTTTTTCTAGGGACAGAAAACTCTAGGTAGGGAGAGTGTCAGTTTCTTTCACTGTGCGAGTCCTTGTTTCTAGGGACAAAGAAGGAAAGTGAGGGGAATTCTCCTTGTGCTATAGTGTGCTTTAAAAAAACATTTTCTCTAGGGACAGAAAACTCTAGGTAGGGAGAGTGTCAGTTTCTTTCACTGTGCGAGTCCTTGTTTCTAGGGACAAAGAAGGAAAGTGAGGGGAATTCTCCTTGTGCTATAGTGTGCTTTAAAAAAACATTTTTTCTAGGGACAGAAAACTCTAGGTAGGGAGAGTGTCAGTGTCTTTTACTGTGCGAGTTCTTGTTTCTAGGGACAAAGAAGGAAAGTGAGGGGAATTCTCCTTGTGCTATAGTGTGCTTTAAAAAAACTTTTTTTCTAGGGACAGAAAACTCTAGGTAGGGAGAGTGTCAGTGTCTTTTACTGTGCGAGTCCTTGTTTCTAGGGACAAAGAAGGAAAGTGAGGGGAATTCTCCTTGTGCTATAGTGTGCTTTAAAAAAACATTTTTTCTAGGGACAGAAAACTCTAGGTAGGGAGAGTGTCAGTGTCTTTTACTGTGCGAGTCCTTGTTTCTAGTGACAAAGAAGGAAAGTGAGGGGAATTCTCCTTGTGCTATAGTGTGCTAAAGCATTCCTCATCAACCATCTTTGAAATCCTTGTTTTTTGGACAGTCAGGGAAATTGTCGTTGTGCTATTCTGTGCAAAAGCAATCATCCTCAACCATATTTAGAAATCCTTAAGTAAAGGGACAGAGAAGGACACCTGAAGGTAGCCCTTATTGCTTTTTTCCCATCTCCCTGCAGGCCATCTATTAGAATGTCTGGAAGGCAAACAAGGAGAGGCAGACAGTCAGGAGGCAATAAAAGAGGGCAAGCAGGCTCTGTGTCTGGGGGCAACAGTGCTGGTCGTGGACGCGGTGCATGGTCATCAGCACATGGCCATGGGAAACGCTTGTCCTTCTTTTCGGCAGCTGGACATGTTGAGCCACATCATGCCGAAGACTTGGTAGAGTGGATGACCAAGCCCTCCTCCTCCTCCTCATCCTCTCTCACCCAGGCTCAGGGTACTGGCAAAGCAGCTGCCAAAGCGTCCTCTTCCCTGGTATCAATGTCAGACTCATCATCAGTCACTCCTTCCCTAGACCCACCATGTCCTCCTCCTGAGGAGTCCCCCGAACTGTTTGAGCACAGTGTTGGGTACATGCTCCAGGAGGATGCCCAGCGTTTCGAAGGGTCTGATGATGAAACCCAGCTACAGGAAGGCAGTAGCGTGAGAGCAGACAGAGGGGATGCTCAAGAAGGACACCAATCTGGCAGTCATGTTCCAGCAGCTGCAGCATACTGCCAGATTGGCTCCAGTGATGAGGAGGGAGGGGATGATGAGGTCACTGACTCCACGTGGGTGCCTAATAGGAGAGAGGAGGAGGAGGAGGATGAGGAGGAGGCACATCTCCAACGAGGCAGGATGCCCTTTGGTGGCCAGTGTAAGGGCAGTACACCGACGGAATCACACCGCAGAGCTCCGCCTGTGCAGGGCGCTGCCTCTGCCCGTCATTCAAAAAGTTCCTTGGTGTGGGCCTTTTTTGAGGCTAGTGCATCAGATCGCACAGCTGCTGTTTGCAACATATGTCTCAAGCGTATATCGCGTGGCCAAAACATCAGCCGCTTGGGTACCACATGCCTGACCAGACATATGTTGACCTGCCATGCAGCTCGTTGGCAAGCCTACCTCAAAGACCCACACCAAAGAACAAAGCGGACCTCTCCTTGCACCGCATCAGCTGGGATCTCCAACCCCACTATAACTTCAGTCCTCTCTGAAACATGCACTGAGAGGAATGAAGGTGTAGAATTAGGTGTGTCACAGCCAAGTACTTGCGGCCACTCTGCTAGCAGTACACCGACGTCCGATTCTAGCAGGCAAATTTCCCTGCCCCAGCTGCTGGACCGTCGAAAGAAGTTCACTCCCAGCCATCCACATGCCCAGCTCAGTTGGTAGACTCGGCCCCCTTCCGTGAGTTTGTGCAATGTGCGGTTCCTCAGTGGCAGGTTCCCAAACGCCACTTTTTCTCACGGAAGGCTATTCCGGCTCTCTACCGGCATGTGGAAGGCAATGTCTTGGCCTCGCTGGACAGGGCGGTCAGCGGTAAGGTGCATATTACCGCTGACTCATGGTCCAGCAGGCATGGACAGGGACGTTACCTTTCTTTCACGGCCCATTGGGTCACTCTTTTGGCAGCTGGGAAGGATGCAGGACAAGGTGCAGTAGTGTTGGAGGTTGTTCCACCGCCACGCCTCCAAAATGCTACTACTGGTTGTGACACACCTCTCTCCTCCACCCCCTCCTCTTCTTCTTCCTCCATGGCCTCTTCCTGTGGTTTGTCCTATGAACCAGCGGTGCTCCGTAGCCGTTCACGGGGCTACGCAAGTACGCAGGCAAAAAGATGCCATGCCGTGCTTGCGCTGGTGTGTTTGGGGGACAGAAGCCACACTGGGGCAGAGGTCCTGTCTGCTCTGCAGGGCCAGGCCGAGAGGTGGTTGACGCCACGCCAGCTTAAGCCAGGAATGGTGGTTTGCGACAATGGCACCAACCTCCTCTCCGCCCTCCGACAGGGACAACTGACCCATGTGCCCTGTGTGGCTCACGTCCTTAACCTGGTGGTGCAGCGGTTCTTGGGCAGGTACCCGGGCTTACAGGATGTCCTGAGGCAGGCCAGGAAAGTCTGTGTGCATTTCCGCAGATCTTATAATGCCAGTGCTCGCCTGGCTGAGCTGCAAAAGGAGTTGAACCTGCCCAAGAACCGCCTTATATGTGACATGCCCACCAGGTGGAACTCAACGTTGGCCATGCTGCAGCGGCTGCACACGCAGCAGAGGGCCATCAATGAGTACCTGTGCGACTACGGCACCAGGACAGGGTCAGGGGAGCTTGGTTTTTTTTCTCCACGCCAGTGGGGCATGATCAGGGATGCATGCACTGTCCTGGCACCATTTGAGGAGGCCACGAGGATGGTCAGCAGTGACAGTGCATGCATCAGTGACACTGTACCTCTTGTCCACCTGTTGGAGCACACGCTGCGTGGAATAATGGACAGGGCACTTGAGGCAGAACAGAGGCAGGAAGAGGAGGACTTCCTTGCCTCTCAAGGCCCCCTTTACCCAGACAGTGTTCCTTCTGTCCCACCCATCGCACAGGAAGAGGAGGAGGAGGAGGAGGAGGATTGTGTCAGCATGGACTGGCTGGCCACTCTCCTTGATCCACGGTACAAGGGTAAGGTTACGGACCTTATGTTACCTTCGCAGAGGGAGCAGAGGATGAGACAACTCCGGGAGGCCTTGCAGAAAGGTCTGTGCAATGCGTTCCCAGAGACTGGGAGGTTACAAACTCCTGGTCCTGGACAACGAGTTGCTGAGGCTTCGGCCAGTCAAAGAAGGAGCGGTGGGGAAGGTGGCCGTCTGACCGATGCGTTCAGACAATTCTTTAGTCCGCAGCCCCAAAGTATGATCGGTTCCAGCAACCATCGCCAGCGTCTGATAAACATGGTGCAGGAATATCTAGGGGCAAGGTCAGACTTGGACACCTTCCCCACCGAAAATCCTCTGGCTTACTGGGTCTTGAGGATGGATCACTGGCCAGAGCTTGCACAGTATGCAATTGAGCTACTGGCCTGTCCTGCATCCAGCGTTCTTTCGGAACGCACATTCAGTGCTGCTGGAGGATTTGTCACGGATCACAGGGTGCGCCTGTCCACCGACTCGGTTGATCGACTGACTTTCATCAAGATGAACCAGTCTTGGATCACCACCAGCTACCACACACCTGATGCTGATATAACAGACTAATTGATTTTAACATGTCACATCCCTTCAAGACTGATGCTGATGCTGAGTGCCTGTGCTGTTATGTTGACTGGCTATCCTCCTCCTCCGAGTCCTCAATGATACGATTGATGATGATAGCTTGGAAGATCATTTTTGTTTATGGGTGCCGCCACCAGTGGCTAAGGCCCAATTTTTCAGCCCCTGTTTTACAGGGGCGTGTAATTACAATTTTTTTAGCAATAATTTGCCATAGGGCTCATTGCTGTGCTCCAAGTACAGTATCTGTGAGGGGTTGGAGTGTTGTGGCACCAGTGCCTAAGGCCCAATTTTTCAGCCCCTGTTTAAAAGGGGCGTGTCATTACAATTTTTGAAGCAATACTTTGCAACAGGGCTCATTGCTGTGCTCCAAGTACAGTATCTGTGAGGGGTTGTAGTGTTGTGCCACCAGTGCCTAAGGCCCAATTTTTCAGCCCCTGTTTAACAGGGGCGTGTCATTACAATTTTTGAAGCAATACTTTGCAACAGGGCTCATTGCTGTGCTCCAAGTACAGTATCTGTGAGGGGTTGTAGTGTTGTGCCACCAGTGCCTAAGGCCCAATTTTTCAGCCCCTGTTCAACAGGGGCATGCAATTACAATTCTTGATCTAATAATTCACAGCAGGGCCCATTGCTGCACCCACCAAGAGTAACTCTGAGGGCTTACAGTGTTGTGGCAACGCCACCACCACCACCACCACGAAAGGCCCAATTTTTCAGCCCCTGTTCAAAAGGGGCATGTAATTACAATTCTTGATCTAATAATTCACAGCAGGGCCCATTCCTGCACCCACCAAGAGTAACTCTGAGGGCTTACAGTGTTGTGGCAACACCACCACCACCACCACCACCACGAAAGGCCCAATTTTTCAGCCCCTGTTCAACAGGGGCATGCAATTACAATTCTTGATCTAATAATTCACAGCAGGGCCCATTGCTGCACCCACCAAGAGTAACTGTCAGGGCTTACAGTGTTGTGGCACCAGCACCACCATCAAAGGCCCAATTTTTACTACCACTGTTCAACAATTATATGTAATTAAAATTCCTGATATAATAGTTGACAGCAGGGCGTTCCAGCACCAACCAAGAGTAACTGTGAGTGCTTACAGTGTTGTGCCAACACCAACAACTAAGGGGCCTATTTCTGCAGAGTATATACGGCAGGTCCCTACTTTCAAACATCCAACTTACAAACGACTCCTACTTGCAAACGCAAGAAGACAACAGGAAGTGAGAGGAAATCTACCACTAGGAAGGAAAATTCTCTCCTGTAAGAATAAATATGGGAGAAAGGTGTCTCCTCTGTACTGATGCTTTATCAGCAATCCTTGTTTCAAGAAAAACACCACATTTCAAAAACAGTTGTCATTGGGACGGAAAGTGAGGTGAAATGTTCTGAACAGGGGCACAGACAGCAAAACAAATGTTACAGGGGTGATAACCCTTACCTATGTTTTCCAAAAAGTTTAAAAATAGATTTTTGGGCTGGAGCTACACTTCAACAATGTACCTGTTCAAAATTACAAACACATTCTACATAAGAACAAACCTACAGTCCCTGTCTTGTATGCACCGCCTGTATACGGCTGTTCAGAGTATATAGGGCCTTTTTTATTTTATGTGCGGGGTTCCCCTTAATATCCATACAAGACCCAAAGGGGCTGGTAATGGGCTGGGGTAGGGGGGGGGGTCATGGGGTAGCTATGCCATTTTTCTTAAAGATTTTAATCCATATTACCGGGACCAGACATTACATTAAAGCCGCAAGCAGTTTTAAATGGCTTTTTTTTCCTTTAGAAGTGTCATTTTGTGCAGGGACAGTTCTAAACACGGGAAACACGTGGCACTTCACAGGCATACTTTAGACACCCCCCAGGTACGATATTTAAAGGAATATTTGACTTTTTTTTTTCACTTTATGCATCATTAAAATGACTGCTCCCGAAAAACGACCGTTTTTAAAACTTCTTTTTGCATTGATACATGTCCCCTGGTGCAGAACCCGGGTTCCCAAACCCTTTTTGGGACAATAACATGCATAATAGTTGTTATAATTAGCACTTTAGAATTCGAACGTTCGCATCCATTGTATTTAATAGGGTTCTAATGTTCGTACGAACTTTCGGTCCGTTCGCGGGTTCTGGTGCGAACCGAACCCGGGGGTGTTCGGCTCATCACTAATCAGTGCTAAAAATATGCACTGTTACTGTACTAATAACAGAGAAGGGGTTAACATCAGAGGCGGTCAAACTCCCTGGGAGTGCTTGATAACTGTTTGGGGGTTGCTCTGACTGGGTGAAGACAGAGATCGGTGTGCCTGCTTAGCAGGAACACAAGATCTCCATCTTTTCCCCTGTCAGAACGGCGATCTGCCTTGTTTACATCGGCAGATCGCCGTTCTGCCTCTCCTAGGAAAATGGCGGGTGGCCGGCAGACATCAGGTCCACTGGACCAGCTGATTGGCATCCCCTGTGTCCAATCAGTGCACGATCGCGCCTTCCAGCTAATGCATATAATAACGTACAGGTACGGAATTTCACGCAATAGAGCTGACCTGCTGCAGTAAATATGCGGTAGGCGGTCGGCAAGTGGTTAAAGACCAATTAAAATAAAACTAATTAGGCCAGACGGTGGCGCCAGGTCGTGATAGCCAGATGGTGGCGCCAGGTCGAGAATCCATCAATGGCTGAATGGGCTTGTGAGTTGGGCAAAATTGAGCTTGTGGAGCATGGGATGAGGATGAATCGGAATCACACAAACCTATGTGGACAGTGTGGTCTCATTTCAGATATTCTTCTGGCTTTGACTCCTTTATTTCCAATATCGTATGAGGTAACCCGTTGGTCCGGGATTCTCCCAGGTTACTTACCCCCCCTTTTATTTTTATTTTCTCTCCTCCTTCTTCATGGTCTCTCCCCCTCTCCTTCTATTTTTTCTTCCTTTGTTATTACATTTTTTTTTCTTTTCCTATATTATGAACTAGAAAGCTGGCATCTTTGTGTAGCGGGGTGTCACTTTGCAGTGTTAAAGACTATTGTTATTTTGAGAAATAATCCCAGCTCCCTCCAGAGTCTCTTTAACACCTTCCTTACTGGGCACATATACCCCCTTCCTGCCCAGGCGAAATTTCAGCTTTCGGCACTGCGTCGCTTTATCTGACAATTGCGCGGTCGTGCGACGTGGCTCCTAAACAAAATTGACGTCCTTTTTTTCCCACAAATAGAGCTTTCTTTTGGTGGTATTTGATCATCTCTGCGGTTTTTATTTTTTGCGCTATAAACCAAAAAAGAGCGACAATTTTGAAAAAAAACACAATATTTTTTGAGTTTTGCTATAATAAATATCCCAATTTTTTTCAAAAAAAACTATTTTTTTTATCAGTTTAGGCCGATACGTATTCTTCGACATATTTTTGGTTAAAAAAAAATCTCAATAAGCGTATAGTGATTGGTTTGCGCAAAAGTTATAGCGCCTACAAAATAGGGGATAGAATTCTGACATTTTTTTTTTTATTATTTTTTTTACTAGTAATGGCGGCAATCAGCGATTTTTATCATGACTGCGATATTGCGGCGGACACATAGGACACTTTTGACACATTTTTGGGACCATTCACATTTATACAGCGATTAGTGCTATAAAAATGCACTGATTACTGTATAAATGTGACTGGCAGGGAAGGGGTTAACACTAGGGGGCGAGGAAGGGGTTAAATGTATGCCCTATGAGTGATTGCTACTGTGTGGGGGAGGGGACTGACTGGGGGAGGTGACTGATCTGTGTCCCTATGTACAAGGGACACAGCATCGGTCTCCTCCCCTGACAGGACATGGATCTGTGTGTTTACACACACAGATCCATGTCCTTGTCTGTGTACAGGCCGATCGCGGGTGCCTGGCGGACATCGCGGCCGCCAGGCATGCGCATCGGCATCTCAGTGTTGCGCCGGGCATGCGCGCGCGCTGCCGGCGGCGCTCGCGCGCCCCCCAGTGGCCGAAGGAGCGGAGGCCGTATAATGACGGCCTCCCGGCATTTAAGAACCACTTTGCGGCCGTCATTAGTCGTATGACGGGCGCAAAGTGGTTAAGATATTGCAGCAACTGTTGTTTAACCATACGGAACAATGCATTGTGGAACTTATGGTACAGGGAGAAAGGGACTCCATTGCTATGGGTATTAAATAGACTATGGTACCCACAGTGTAGCTGTACTCCCAAAGTGCATTGCATCCCCGCACAGCTTTCTGGGGGAGGTTACTTAAAGAAAGGGAGGAGCTACGTTCGCTCTCTCTGGACTTCGCCTTCTATCAAGCAGGAAGTCTGTGTGAGGCCTGCTGCTGGAGCATCTAGGCCTAAAGCCTGGGCCTACAGCTTTGTAAAGGAGGATCACTCAGCTTAAAGAGGGATCCCTTCTTCGTGTGACCAGCTCTCACTTCCCAGAGACCGGTGTCATCCAACAACTGACATCCAGTGCGGCTGTGAGAGGAACCGAAGACTGCAAGTTGCGGAGAGGCGGTGATCGAGGCACCGACAGCGGGACAAGGCCTGTTTCGGTGAGAGGGCACCTGCCCAGAATTCATTAACTGTTACGTGTAGGCCTGTGACTTTGTTAAGGCCCACCATTATTAGTAGTGCGCCACACGCCAGGACATAGCACATCTCACGGAGGCCGCGTGGTAAAAAGTTTGGCGTTTGCACTGCCGGAGAGTTTCACCTTCCTGAACATTGTGGAAGTTTAGTTGTTTCTTATAATAACCCTTTGGATTACAAATGTTATGTGCACCAATGTTTCCTAGCGAAGACTCCTACTACTAAAGGGATTGTACACTGAACTTAGTCAGGCCTGTCGTGGAAATACAGGTTTCCATGCAGAGCATACAGCCTATATTTCCTGTGCTAAATAAGCACACACTTCAGATTCATCTTTTTGCAATAATGTTGTCTTTAGGCTAAAATTCACTCACCGTTCATACGTCCCATCATTCATTCAAGGAAAGCAGCATCATAACATAGGTCTTATCGTCAGGCCATCCCAGAGCAGAGTGTCCCTGGGATCTTCAGCTTCCTTTATTTATAGTCAACATGAGTAACAAAAGAAGGTGGTGGCTTAACAAAACAGCCATTCAGACATTTTGTATATTTTCAAAAGAACCAATCACAGACATGTTTAAATTCAAACAAAATGCTAGCAGTGATGTGTGCAAACGGCTGTGTACAGGGGTCATGCTTTCTGTAAAACAAAGGAACAGTAGAAAGCATGGCTTTGTACAAAGCCGTGTGCAAACCAAACTCACTGCTACCAATGACGCCAACCATACTTAAACATGGATCAGATAATCACAATTTCCGTATAGTTATGCTATAGTTCCCATAAACGCAGATCTGTTCGCTCGGAGTCATTTAATGCAATCGACAAGAAGTGGCCAGGCCCTTGCTGAGGCATAAATGAACATCCCTAAAAGGAGCAAGCAAATCTGTTGTGTCCGTGGGACGGAGTTTGCGCCAATGGTCTTCAACCAACGTCTGTATGAGCGAATACACTCACATGAACGTATTACAGCAAAACTGACATTGGGGGGACATCTGACAACATACATTAATTCATTTTTCCACAACAGTCCTCCCTTTTTTGTCATATGCATCCCATGTCCATCGATGAAACTTGATCTGCTTCTTACACCTGGAAATTAACCACTTAACGACCGCCCACTGTGATTATACGTCGGCAGAATGGCACGGACAGGCACAATCAGTGCCGGTACGTGACTGCCTTCGTATGGGTGGGGGGTCCGATCGGACCCCCCTCCAGTACAGTGGGTGGCCGGGATCGCTTCGGGAGCGATCCGTGATGAGGGGGCCGCCATTCGATTCTGGCCACCCCCTCGCGATCGCTCCCGGCGAATCAAATGCTTCCTCTGCCTGTGTAATGTTTACACAGGCAGGAGGAAGTGATGTCATCCCTCATGCGGCGCTCACATATACCGAGCGCCGCATGAGAGAAGATGTCAGGTTAGTGCACTAACACTACACTGACACCAGGACACATAGGTACATAAATCGCCCCCCCAGACACCCCCAGAACACCCCCCAGCCCCCAGTCACAGTGTCATTGATTGCAGTGACCATTTATTTACTGATCACTGCAATCAGTGACATTTGTGACTGTAAAAGTGTCAGGGCAGTTAGTTTTAGGTCCAGTGTAGCCCCCTAACCCCCCCAATAAAGGTTAAACCCCTTGATCGCCCCCCAGGTAACCCTTTCACCCCCTAGCACCGCCGTCACTAAGCGATCGTTTTTCTGATCGCTGTTTTAGTGTCGGTGATGCTGATCGGTAGCCAGTTATTTTTTTTAGGTTCGCCACAGGTTTTTATAGCGTTGAGTACCCCCATATATTACCTAATAAAGGTTTAACCCCTTGATCGTCCCCCCAGGTAACCCTTTCACCCCCTAGCACCGCCGTCACTAAGCGATTGTTTTTCTGATCGCTGTTTTAGTGTCGGTGATGCCGATAGGTAGCC
Source organism: Rana muscosa (assembly GCA_029206835.1). NCBI lineage: Eukaryota > Metazoa > Chordata > Amphibia > Anura > Ranidae > Rana > Rana muscosa. The sequence continues at coordinate 493,932,441 of CM055121.1, forward strand.
AGTTATTTTTTTTAGGTTCGCCGCAGGTTTTTATATCGTCGGGTACCCCCATATATTACCCAATAAAGGTTTAACCCCTTGACCGCCCCCCCAGGTAACCCTTTCACCCCCTAGCACCGCTGTCACTAAGCGATCGTTTTTCTGATCATTGTCTTAGTGTCGGTGATGCCGATAGGTAGCCAGTTATTTTTTTTAGGTTCGCCGCAGGTTTTTTTTGCGTCGGGTACCCCCATATATTACCCAATAAAGGTTTAACCCCTTGATCGCCCCCCCAGGTAACCCTTTCACCCCCTAGCACCGCTGTCACGAAGCGATCGTTTTTATGATCGCTGTCTTAGTGTCGGTGATGCCGATAGGTAGCCAGTTATTTTTTTTAGGTTCGCCGCAAGTTTTTATAGCGTCGGGTACCCCCATATATTACCTAATAAAGGTTTAACCCCTTGATCGCACCCCCAGGTAACCCTTTCACCCCCTAGCACCGCTGTCACTAAGCAATCGCTTTTCTGATTGCTGTCTTAGTTTCGGTGATGCCGATAGGTAGCCAGTTATTTTTTTAGGTTCGCCGCAGGTTTTTATAGCGTCGGGTACCCCCATATATTACCCAATAAACGTTTAACCCCTTGATCGCCCCCCCAGGTAACCCTTTCACCCCCTAGCACCACTGTCACTAAGCGATCGTTTTTCTGATCGATGTCTTAGTGTCGGTGATGCCGATAGGTAGCCAGTTATTTTTTTTAGGTTCGCCGCAGGTTTTTATAGCGTCGGGTACCCCCATATATTACCTAATAAAGGTTTAACCCCTTGATCGCCCCCCCAGGTAACCCTTTCACCCCCTTTTGCCAGTGTCACTAAGCGATCATTTTTCTGATCGCTGTCTTAGTGTCTGTGATGCGATAGGTAGCCAGATATTTTTTTTAGGTTCGCCGCAGGTTTTTATAGCGTCGGTTACCCCCATATATTACCTAATAAAGGTTTAACCCCCTGATTGCCCCTAGTTAACCCTTTCACCAGTGATCACCATATAAGTGTTACGGGTGACGCTGGTTAGTTAGTTTGCTTTTTATAGTGTCAGGGCACCCGCCGTATATAACCCAATAAAGGTTTAACCCCCTGATCGCCCGGCGGGTGATATCAATTAGGTTTTAGCATCAGAGAGGGTCTGCGTCACACCCCAGGCAGCGTCAGGTTAGTGCCAGTAACGCTAACACCCAAGCGTGAAGCATACACCCCCCTTAGTGGTATAGTATCTGAACAGATCAATATCTGATCTGATCAGATCTATACTAGCGTCCCCAGCAATTTAGGGTTCCCAAAAACGCAGTGTTAGCGGGATCAGCCCAGATACCTGCTAGCATCTGCGTTTTGCCCCTCCGTCCAGCCCAGGCCACCCAAGTGCAGTATCGATCGATCACTGTCACTTACAAAACACAACACACATAACTGCAGTGTTCGCAGAGACAGGCCTGATCCCTGCGACTCCAGTGCTGTAGGAGGTGATTTCACCACCACAGTTAAAAAAAAAAGCATATATGCCGAAGCATTGGGGCAGCAGGGGCGGAGGAGCGGAGGAGCGAATTTGCTCCAAATGCCGCGTACATACGGTCGAAATTCCAACGGAGGCTTGCCCGTGGAAAAGTCCGAACATGTGTGTGCGGCATAACTTTTGCGGGAGGATGCCCCCATGCTTCGGCATATATAAATGGTGCATGTATGCCCATCATTAGAAGTGGGTGGATGGAGGGCGGTATTCTAATGGTGGGCATACCCACCGATCAATCTCTTTTTTCGTTCAGCCAACAGGCTGCATGAAAAAAAAGATTACAATACATGTCCAACAAGGACCAGCATGTTGCTGGACTTTGAATGGTTATACCAGATTGATGCCTGCGGGTTTAGGTATCATCTTGGTATCATTCTTTTCAGCCAGCGGCCGGCTTTCATGTAAAAGCAATCCTAGTGGCTAATTAGCCTCTGGACTGCTTTTACAAGCAATGGGAGGGAATGTCCCCCCCCCGGATATAAAAAGCACCATTGGGAAATTGGGAAAGCATTTTATCACACCGATCTTGGTGTGGTCAGATGCTTTGAGGGCAGAGGAAAGATCTAGGGTCTAGTAGACCCCATTTTTTTTCAAAAAAAGAGTACCTGTCACTACCTATTGCTATCATAGGGGATATTTACATTCCCTGAGATAACAATAAAAATGATAAAAAAAATAAATATATGGAAGGAACAGTTTAAAAATAAAATAAAAAAGCAAAATTAATAAAAAAAAAAAAAAAAGCACCCCTGTCCTGCCCTGTTCTTGCGCAATGGCGTCATATGTAAACAGCAATTGCACCATGCATGTGAGGTATCACCGCGAAGGTCAGATCAAGGGCAGTAATTTTAGCAGTAGACCTCCTCTGTAAATCTAACGTGGTAACCTGTAAAGGCTTTTAAAGGCTTTTAAAAATGTATGTAGTTTGTCACCAATGCGCGTTTGTTTGAAATTTTAAAGCATGTCGTGTTTGGTATCTATGTACTCGGCCTAAGATCATCTTTTTATTTCATCAAACATTTGGGCAATATAGTGTGTTTTAGTGCATTAAAATTTAAAAAAGTGTATTTTTTTCCCAAAAAATGTGTTTGAAAAATCGCTGCGCAAATACTGTGTGGAAAAAAAAATGCAACACCCACCATTTTAATCTGTAGGGCCTTTGCTTTAAAAAAATATATAATGTTTGGGGGTTCAACATAATTTTCAAAAAAAAAAAATGTTTTCATGTAAACAAAAAGTGTCAGAAAGGGCTTTGTCTTCAAGTGGTTAGAAGAGTGGATGTAAGCTTCCTAATGTTGTGTATAAAATGCCAGAACAGTTAAACCCCCCCAAATGACCCCATTTTGGAAAGTAGACACCCCAAGCTATATACTGAGAGGCATGTCGAGTCCATTGAATATTTTATATGTTGACACAAGTTGCGGAAAAAAGATTTTTTTTTTTTCCACAAAGTTGTCACTAAATGATATATTGCTCAAACATGCCATGGGCATATGTGGAATTACACCCCAAAATACATTCTGTTGCTTCTCCTGAGTACGGGGATACCACATGTGTGAGACTTTTTGGGAGCCTAGCCGCGTACGGGACCCCAAAACCCAAGCACTGCCTTCAGGCTTTCTAAGGGTGTAAATTTTTGATTTCACTCCTCACTGCCTATCACAGTTTCGAAGGCCATGGAATGCCCAGATGGCACAAAACCCCCCCAAATGACCCCATTTTGGAAATTAGACACCCCAAGCTATTTGCTGAGAGGTATGGTGAGTATTTTGCAGATCTCGCTTTTTGTCACAAAGTTTTGAAAATTGAAAAAATAAATAAAAAAAAAGATTTTCTTTCTTCATTTTCAAAAACAAATGAGAGCTGTAAAATACTCGCCATGCCTCTCAGAAAATAGCTTGGGGTGTCTACTTTCCAAAATGGGGTCATTTGGGGGGGGGGTTTGTGCTATTTTGGCATTTTATGACCTTCGAAACTGTGATAGGTAGTGAGGAGTGAAATCAAAAATTTGCGCCCTTAGAAATCCTGAAGGCGGTGCTTGGTTTTTGGGGTCCCGTACGCGGCTAGGCTCCTAAAAAGTCCCACACATGTGGTATCCCCGTACTCAGGAGAAGCAGCAAAATGTATTTTGGGGTGCAATTTCACATATAACCATGGCATGTGTGAGCAATATATCATTTAGTGACAACTTTTTGTATTTTTTTTTTTTTTTTGTCAATATTCAATCACTTGGGACAAAAAAAAAATATTCAATGGGCTCAACATGCCTCTCAGCAATTTCCTTGGGGTGTTTATTTTCTAAATTGGGGTCATTTGGGGGGGGGTTTGTGCTATTTTGGCATTTTATGGCCTTCAAAACTGTGATAGGTAGTGAGGAGTGAAATCAAAAATTTGCGCCCTTAGAAATCCTGAAGGCGGTGCTTGGTTTTCGGGGGCCTGTACCTGGCTAGGCTCCCAAAAAGTCCCACACATGTGGTATCCCCGTACTCAGGAGAAGTAGCAAAATGTATTTTGGGGTGCAATTCCACATATAACCATGGCATGTGTGAGAAATATATCTGTCAAGGTCACTTGTGGCCAGGTGACAGATGCACACCGTAGGGGGACAGGAGTGCACCGCAAGGTAGTGAACCCTATGGCTGACTGCTGCGGATAGGAAACTGGGTGGTTGTGGAAAGCGGGACCAGAGGAGCAGAACCGGGATCCTAACGGAAGCTAGAGCCAAGATTCCCCAGGGCGCGGAGTCTAAGACCCAGCAGGTCTTTTCCAGGGCCTCTAGTGGTGAGGATGTTATGCTGCAGGCTGGGACCAGGTCGCGGCCCCTGGAGTTTCCTAGCTCACGCCCCATAGGATAAGGGGAAAAGAGGGGAAGCAGCAGCACAAGATATGAGAGAACCGAATAACAAGCTGAAGGTCAGGGGCCACAAGCAGACAAGGATAACGAAAGAACGAGCCGAAGGTCAAGGGTCACGAGCAGACAGGGATAGTCGGGGACAAGCCAAATATGTAACAGAGAGACAGACGTAGCACACGGCAGGCAGGAACCCAAACACACAATGCCTAACAAACACGTTGATCAGCAAAGCAGGCTTGCAGTGCACAGGTTAATATAGTGTTCTGTGATAGGGCCTGGGGTGGAGTCTGGCTGGGAGGAGATTATAAAGGAAGCCAGGTGAAAGGGCTCAGGCCTCTAAGATGAACACATGGGAAGGAAGGTAAGCTGACAGACAAACACTACTGCATATCCATGACAGTACCCTCCCTCTTATGGGCCCTCCCCCGCCTGGGCCAGGCTTAAAGGGAAATCTCTGATGAAACCTTCTCAACAGATGAGGTGCAGCGACATCAGATGCAGCGATCCAAGACGCCTCCTCAGGACCAAAACCTCTCCAATGCACAAGGTACTGAAGAATGCCTCTGCAGAGCCGAGAATCCAGAACTTGTCTAACCTCGTACTTAAGATTATCCTCAGAGACCGAAAACGAGGTAGGGAGATGACAAGAAGATCTATTGAGGACCAAAGGCTCTCTAGGAATAAGCAAGGGCATGAGAGGATCAACAGGAATCTGAGGAGGGTCCCCTAGACCCTTAAAGGGGAACTGGTCATCTGGCACAGGACCATCAGACTGGGCAGATGTCAGTGGAACCCTGAAGTCAGGTTGGTTAGAAGGTGACATGTCGCCGGAGTCAAACTGAATAGCTGAAGGACAAGCAGAATGTCCCGAACAAGAAAAAGTAGGAGGCTCACTGGGCATGGGCTGGACTGGCATAACTAGTACAGAGGCAGAGTGAATAGCTGAGTCAGGTGTAGCGACTACCTGAATCGCATCGCAAGACGTAGCGACTGCAGGACTTGTAGACAAGCTAGCCTGGCTGTGCGTCCAAGGGTGGTTAGGGACAGAGAAATGTAAATGGTTATGCAACCTGGAATGAATGACCGGCTCAGATTCACAGGGGGCAACCTTGGGTAGGCAGGACGAGGAACAGGAGGGACCCCAAGCCAGGATCTGTCCAGTAGTCCAGTCCACATGAGGAGAATGGAGCTGTAACCATGGGAGACCCAAAATTATAGGCGTTGAGGCCTTGGGTAAGATAAGGAAGGATATCCACTCCTGGTGGAGTGTCCCTACCGACATCTTAACAGGGAGGGTCTGGAAGCGGATAGGTCCCCCTGGGAGAACAGTACCATCAATCGCCAAGACCACCAATGGTGTGGTGAGGGGCAAAAGAGTAAGTCTCATGGACGATGCGATTTCCCAGTCCATAAAATTACCAGCGGCTCCGGAATCCAGATATGCTGAGACCGAATGAGAAGAAGCACCAACATGAAGGAACACAGAAAGCAGAAGACGAGAAGGGGAAGGTGATATTTCTGGGTCCAATACTCCACTTTCCAGATGAAGTGGACCCGAACGTTTTTCTGGACAAAGAGAGCAAGTGTCACGAAAATGACCTTTGCCCCCACAGTAAAGACACAGACCAAGAGTTCTGCGCCTAGCACGTTCCTCGGGGGATAGCCTGGTCCGACCCAGCTGCATGGGTTCCTCAGCTGGTAGGAGATGCTCTACGGGTCGAAGGCTGACTAAGAACCAAGGAGTGCTGGCGTTGCTTTTCTAAGGTCCTCTCCTAAAAGCGAATATCGATCTGGTTACACAAGGAGATAACGCCGGCCAGATCAGTGGGGATGGTTCTTCCTGCTAATTCATCCTTCACTCTATCAGACAGGCCATGCAAAAAGGTTGCGACTAAGGCCTCATTGTTCCAGCTCAACTCAGCCGACAGTATGCAGAAATGAAGGGCATACAGTCCCACAGAAGCAGACTCTTGGCGGAGACGTAAAAGGGCGCTGGCCGCTGAAGAGACACGAGCCGGTTCTTCGAAGATATTCTGAAAAAGTTTCAAGAAGCCAGACAGGCTAGAAACCACTGGATCATTCAGTTCCCACAGAGGGGCTGCCCAGGCTAAAGCTTCACCAGAGAGGAGGGAAATGATATAGGCTACCTTAGCCCGATCAGACAGGAAGTTTTGGGGCTGGAGCTCAAAATGAATTGTGCATTGGCTAAGGAACCCCCTGCAAGCCTTGGAGTCCCCAGAGAAACGGGACGGAGCTGGCAGCTGTAGTGAGTGTGTGGCTGCGACTGGTGCAATAGGTGCAGCCGCTGGTTGTATTTGAGGTTGCGGATTCAGGGTTCCCAAGGAGGCCTGAAGCTGCTCAAAGCGAGAAGCCAGATCCTGGAGGAATCGCATCACCTGAGTCTGATTCGATTCCTGGGTTTCAAATCTGCAAACTATGCCCTGCAACGGATCATCCACGGGTAACGGGATGTCAGCCGGGTTCATGGCTGATCAAACTGTCAAGGTCACCTGTGGCCAGGTGACAATATCATTTGGTGACAACTTTTTGTAATTTTTTTTTAGTCATTATTCAATCACTTGAGACAAAAAAAAACAATATTCAATGGGCTCAACATGCCTCTCAGCAATTTCCTTGGGATGTCTACTTTCCAAAATGGGGTCATTTGGGGGGGGTTTGTACTGCCCTGCCATTTTGGCACCTCAAGAAATGAGATAGGCAGTCATAAATTAAAAGCTGTGTAAATTCCAGAAAATGTACCCTAGTATGTAGACGCTATAACTTTTGCGCAAACCTATAAATATACGCTTATTGACATTTTTTTTACTAAAGACATGTGGCTGAATACATTTTGGCCTAAATGTATGACTAAAATTGAAGAATTCGATTTTTCTTATAACAAAAAGTAGAAAATATCATTTTTTTTCAAAATTTTCAGTCTTTTTCCGTTTATATTGCAAAAAATAAAAATCGTAGAGGCAATCAAATACCATTAAAAGAAAGCTCTATTTGTGGGAAGAAAAGGACGCAAATTTTGTTTCGGTACAACATTGCATGTCCGCACAATTTCCAGTTAAAGCAGCGCAGTGCAAAATTCTGAAAACACCTCTGGTCCTTTAGCTACAAAATGGTCCGGGGCTTAAGTGGTTAATCAGTCCTTAGTCCATAAAAAGGAAAACACGGCTTGACATGTAGACTCTGTTCTTCAGGGGCATGACTTATAAAGGAGGACACGACATGGTGAGCTGTAGTAATCGCTGATCCGTCTGTGATCCTCTGTGTCTTGTATGTGGGTCCGGTTTCGGGGTGTCTCATCAAGGAAACTCTGGATACGCGTAAAATCAGGCAACAGGAGCACCTCATCACGACATAGAAAGAATAGAAATAAAACTACATGAGTATATATATTCCCATTTCCTTTAACCACGATCCGCCGTAAAATAAAAATTTGATCCCCAGACACCTAAAAGGACTCCCAACCTTCACTAGCTATAGCTCTGGCTTCAACAGTTTCATGAAGAACCCTATCCTTAACGGATGAGAATTGTTCAATTGTATCCCAAGCCCGAGCCCCCCCCACCTTGTACATCCAGGACCCCATGCCCAGACCTGGTCGGGGTTGGTGAACTAATCCCTTCTAGCTGTCCCAGCCATTCTTAATTTCCTGCGCCTTCAGATCCTCGCAATCGGCCGTGACATAAGATGCTGGGACAGCTTCACCATCACGCATGAACCTCTTGCTTTGGGGGGAATTACCTTATAAGCTGCAGATCCGCATAAACACCAAACTAAAGTTCAAACACACTTGTGGGCTACCTAGATACCCAAACCGACAAGAGGCAGAGCTACTAAAACTATAACCAATTTTACCCTCTAAAAATACATCGTTAGATTCCATTGACAAGTGTCTGTTTGGAGTCTTCACTAGTTTGTCAAAACTCCTCATACCCATAATAACATCATAAATGGGATGTACCGCTGTCATCGCTGGGTACTAAAACTCGGTGAAGACTCAGAACAGACCCAGCAATCGGTCCTGTTCGCTTTCTGAGCTAGTCAGGACATACACTTTAAATAATAACTTGGGATGCTTTTCATCATTACCCTTGCTAAAATTTACTAAACAACAAAAATATAAATAGACGAAGATACTCCTCAGTTCTTTGGTGTGGTTGAGCCGCTTCTTGCAGTGGCTGGCGTGGTCTCATCCCTCAAGCTTCTTTACAACGACCCAGTCACCTGGTTGGAAAGAATGTAAAACTGGTTATTGTGTCAGGGTCCAGGAGGGACTCGTGAACCCTGTGGTGGACATTTTGAAGTTCATGTCACAGCGATCGCACCCACCCCATCAGCCGAGAATATAAGTGACAGCTAATGAGGAAAGTACATATAACATAAACAATAGATGAATTGAGCGCACTCTGGATTAGGAAATACAAAAGAAAAACTAAACATAAAACGGGGCAGACAGAATGGGAATGGAACTAAAATAGGCTGTATAAAAACACACGTTAAAAGTCCATATCAATTAGTCCATGTGTGGAATAGCTTGAAAACTATCCGCAAGGAAGGCTGCCAGCTTACAGATAGAAGTGATCTGAAATAAGACAGGAAGAGGAAAAAAGCAGTGCCTTCTAAGCGTAGTAGTATCAGAGATTTATTAAAAAAATATATAATACAGCGGCAAGAGATACACTCACAAACGAGTATAGTAAGAGGCTTATCTTAAAAGTTGTCATCCGCTCGACCCGGGAGCTGCGAATCCCGATGTTCACAAGCTGGAATCCCACGTAGTGGTTAGCGGTGGTAGAAGGAACTTCACTCTCGTGGCCGCAGAGATGGGGAAGAATCCTCACTGGAACACAGCTAGTGGAATCGTCACTTCCGGGTATGATGTCAGCGGGGGATGCGCGCGTTCAAAGCATGCGTGCTTCTTCATCAGGCTCATAAGGGCCATCTTGGAGTGGGGCAATTTATACCACACCACAATGCAAGTGAATTAGCTTACTTAGTTGCCAAGGAGATGGATACAGGACGCGGCTAAAAGACATAGCATGGCGCTTACAATATGGATTTAGATAGCGCTGATAGGAGTGTTGTCAAATAATGAAAATAGGGAGGGGGAAAAAACAAAAAGGAGAAAGAAGAAAGCACCACCTAAATACAATAAATGGATACAAATAGGGAGTATAATAAAAGTATATACATATATATATATATACATACATACATGTATGTATATATATATATATATACATGTATGTATATATATATATATACATACATGTATATATATATACACACACATGCACAATCATATGCACACATACATATGGACAAAATATATAATAAAAACATTATAAAGATAATGTATAATCAAGCACTCAAGGTGCAGTATTAAAATATATTGTATTATATAATATTATAAATGTTATAAATATAATATATATAAAAATTATTAATGAATTGGAAAAATATTAATAAAATTGGGAATCCGAAGTTTACTAAAACTTCCCCCAAACCTCACTTTTAGGATCCTTCAATACCTCATAAAAAATAAGATAAAAATAAATATAAAAAATTAAAAATGTAAAAAAGAATATAAATTTGAATAAAGTTAATTGGGTGGTATAATAGGCATCATTATGCTTAAGCTGACGCGTGCGCACCTGATACCTTTTCTATTTATCAATCAGCTCAAAATGGTCACCCTAATGTACCATGTAAAATAAGCCACAAGGAATGGATGTGGCAAACCTATACTCAATGTACTGAATAACACTATATTATAAGAGTATGTTAATTTCAATACCCTCATTAAGGCCCCCCAGGAGAGAGGCTATCTAAAGTGTAGATCCAGTAATTTTCCCTCTCACATAGCCTCTTATAACGTTCTGCCTTGGGGAAGTGTTTGGAAACGGCCTCTATGACCCAAACACGTAGCCCCTCAGAGGACTGCTGGTGAAATTCTTTAAAGTGCCTTGCAACACTATATTTTTCTAGGCCCTTCTCCACAAAATTACGGTGCTCCCCAAACCTTTTGCGGAGGGTACGAATAGTGCGGCCCACATAAAGTAGGCCACAAGGGCACGTAAGACAATAGACAACATACTCGGAAGAGCACGTGAAAAAATCAGGTATGGTGTATGTTTTATCCTTACACGTAAACTTTTTTGTCTGTGAGTGACATGTTTACAGGTGAGACATAGGGCTTTCCTGCATTGATACATCCCCTTTACATTAAAAAATGTCAAAGAGGTGCTAGCAGTAGGCCCTAATTGTGTAATTTTACTTGGGGCTATACGTGCCTTCAGGTTTTTGGCTCTTCTATAGCTGACTATTGGTCTTTCAGGGAGTGTTGATTTGAGGTGGGGATCCTCACTCAAGATTGACCAATGTTTGACCAAGATCCTTTCCATACGTCTAAACTGACTATGGAATTGGGTAACAAACCTGACCTGTTGTAAGTTGTCATCTGTGGTAGTAATTTTGTCACTCCTAGCCTCAGTATTGAGGTAATGTTGAAAGGCTCCCTCCACTAACTGATCGGGGTAACCCTTTTCTAAACGCAAAAGGTTTGGGGAGCACCGTAATTTTGTGGAGAAGGGCCTAGAAAAATATAGTGTTGCATAGAGGCCGTTTCCAAACACTTCCCCAAGGCAGAACGTTATAAGAGGCTATGTGAGAGGGAAAATTACTGGATCTACACTTTAGATAGCCTCTCTCCTGGGGGCCTTAATGAGGGTATTGAAATTAACATACTCTTATAATATAGTGTTATTCAGTACATTGAGTATAGGTTTGCCACATCCATTCCTTGTGGCTTATTTTACATGGTACATTAGGGTGACCATTTTGAGCTGATTGATAAATAGAAAAGGTATCAGGTGCGCACGCGTCAGCTTAAGCATAATGATGCCTATTATACCACCCAATTAACTTTATTCAAATTTATATTCTTTTTTACATTTTTAATTTTTAATATTTATTTTTATCTTATTTTTTATGAGGTATTGAAGGATCCTAAAAGTGAGGTTTGGGGGAAGTTTTAGTAAACTTCGGATTCCCAATTTTATTAATATTTTTCCAATTCATTAATCATTTTTATATATATTATATTTATAACATTTATAATATTATATAATACAATATATTTTAATACTGCACCTTGAGTGCTTGATTATACATTATCTTTATAATGTTTTTATTATATATTTTGTCCATATGTATGTGTGCATATGATTGTGCATGTGTGTGTATATATATATACATGTATGTATATATATATATGTATATACTTTTATTATACTCCCTATTTGTATCCATTTATTGTATTTAGGTGGTGCTTTCTTCTTTCTCCTTTTTGTTTTTTCCCCCTCCCTATTTTCATTATTTGACAACACTCCTATCAGCGCTATCTAAATCCATATTGTAAGCGCCATGCTATGTCTTTTAGCCACGTCCTGTATCCATCTCCTTGGCAACTAAGTAAGCTAATTCACTTGCATTGTGGTGTGGTATAAATTGCCCCACTCCAAGATGGCCCTTATGAGCCTGATGAAGAAGCACGCATGCATCCCCCGCTGACATCATACCCGGAAGTGACGATTCCACTAGCTGTGTTCCAGTGAGGATTCTTCCCCATCTCTGCGGCCGCGAGAGTGAAGTTCCTTCTACCACCGCTAACCACTACGTGGGATTCCAGCTTGTGAACATCGGGATTCGCAGCTCCCGGGTCGAGCGGATGACAACTTTTAAGATAAGCCTCTTACTATACTCGTTTGTGAGTGTATCTCTTGCCGCTGTATTATATATTTTTTTAATAAATCTCTGATACTACTACGCTTAGAAGGCGCTGCTTTTTTCCTCTTCCAATGAGGAAAGTACGACTCTGGTTTTGATTGACCTCCAAACAACCCTCATATGACAATAACCCAGACATCGGGACTGTGGTCACTGCATAACCTGTGCGTGGCTTACAATACCTGGAACCACTGACAAAAGGTTCTAAGCATCTGGGATGGGAACCTACTTCACCAGACTGTTGCTTGCTGTTTCAAATTCTATCAAAGAAAGACAGTCTTGGCACAAACTTGGTTAGAATTACAGAGGTTAACATTATTTGTTTGACAAAAAAAAAACTGTCATTCTTACATTTATCATTCCCCCCATTTTCTTCCTCATTACAGACTGAAGGAAGAACTGCAGGATTTAGAGTGATGCAGGAAAAAGAAACAATGAAATAGCCTATGATACTTTTACCTCCTTAGACTCGTATTTATCCATATGTACAGCTGCCTACATACACCTGCTCTCTATGTACATACACTTTCAGAAACTCCTTGGACCTGAAAAATACTTATAAGCAAAATCATTACTCTATCCTTCATATTTAACCTGCAAAGAATGGTAAAACAATGACATTCCTGTACATTGGTAAATTGTCAATGACATTCTTTCAAAACCAATTCAAACAAAACCCTCTGTAACCCTTACTTTTCTTGTTCCTACAAAAATACAACAGCCGCGATGCATCGAAGGATCGCCGCGGTAAGTTCGAACATATTCACGTTACAACATACAAACATTCAGATACAAACGTGGGGGAGATACTTCATAGTTTCCAAAACCAAAAATGAAAAAAACAAAAACAGCCAGAATTCTACCTTTACTCTTTCAGCAATAGAAAAAAATACAATGGGAACATGAGAGCAGCTCGAGAACCTTGCATGGACCAGCCATACAAAGTTCAAACAAACGGGCATGAGAATTTAACCACCGTTCCTCCTCTGAGAATCACAAAAGAGTGTACTACACCTCCATCAACACTCATCATTCCAGATTTCTGAAGCCACAGCTGGACTACATCCAAGGTACCTTTATTCTGAGGTCTCGTACCTCCAGCAAAAGTACCTTCCAAAGGGAGTACACCTTACTGTACCCTCTGACCAGATATGTCATCCTTTAAGGGGTCTCATGTCCGGAGCCCCAAACCCAGACCTAATGTGCGGTGCAGCTGTCTGACTGGTGGGGAGCCTAATTTTTTTCCTCCCAAGCATAGACGGCACATTACCCATGACGATTCGAATCGCTTATGAAGTGTCCCGCATCCAGGACACCCTTGCGCTTTATTTTCGGAGCGGTTATGGTTTGCGGCTTTATTACCATAATCGACCCCCTAAATCCCGATTATTTTACACGGCCTGACCGGGGCTGTTAGCGTACTACTCCTCACCAGGGATGAGCCGAACACTCCCCTGTTCGGTTCGCACCAGAACCTGCGAACAGACAAAATGTTCGTGTAAACTTTAGAACCCTATTAAATACAATGGACTCGAACGTTCGAAATCTAAAGTGTTAATTATAAAGGCTAATATGCAAGTTATTGTCCTAAAAAGTGTTTGGGGACCTGGGTCCTGCCCCATGGGACATGTATCAATGCAAAAAGAAGTTTTAAAAACGGCCATTTTTTCGGGAGCAGTGATTTTAATTATGCTTAAAATGAAAAAATAAAAGTGAAATATTCCTTTAAATTTCGTACCTGGGGGGTGTGTATGATATGCATGTGAAGTGGCGCATGTTTCCCGTGCTTAGAACTGTCCCTGCAAAAAATGTAATTTTTGAAAGAAAAAAATGCGTTTAAAACTGACTCGCGGCTATTAATGAATTGTCGGCTCCCGGCAATACATACAAAAGTCATTGATAAAAAAAAAAAAAAAAGCGTGGGGGTTCCCCAGAATTCAATTACCAGGCCCTTCAGGTCTGGAATGGATATTAAGGGGAACCCCGCCGCAAATTAAAAAAAAATTGACGTGGGGTTCCCCCAAATATCCATTCCAGGCCCTTCAGATCTGGCATGGATTTTAAGGGGAACTCCACCCCAAATTTAAAAAAAAAATGGCGTGGAGTCCCCCTAAAAATCCATACCAGACCCCTTATCCGAGCACGCAACCTGGCCGGCCGCAGGGGAAAAGGGGGGACGAGAGAGCGGCCCCCCCTCCCTCCTGAACCGTACCAGGCCACATGCCCTCAACATGGGGAGGATGTCCCCATGTTGATGGGGACAAGGGCCTCATCCCCACAACCCTTGCCCGGTGGTTGTGGGGGTCTGCGGGCGGGGGGCTTATCGGAATCTGGAAGACCCCTTTAACAAAGGGGACCCCCAGATCCCGCCCCCCCCTATGTGAATTGGTAAGGGGTACATTGTACCCCTACCATTTCACGAAGAAAGCGTAAAAAAATGTTTAAAAAAACACACACACCTTGGAAAAGTCCTTTATTTAAAAAAAAAAAAAAAAACATTCCAGCGGTGAAATCCAGTGTCCCGTGGCGATCCCGATGTCCAGCGCTGTCCTTCATTGGTTGTGCCTGAGCGGACCTGATGGGGAACTCCCTCTCAGTATTTTAAATGTATAGACCCGCCCCTTCTTAAGTTCCCCATCAGGTCCGCTCAGCGGACGAGATGCGGAACATGAGAAGGGGCGGGTCTATACATGTATTACCAAAGTGAGAGCAGTTCCCCATCAGGTCCGCCCCCTCGGTATGTCGGACCCGCCTACGTCATTGGCTTGAGCGGGGAACTTCCTTCACTATGTAAATTTAAATTACACAGTGAAGGAAGTTCCCTGCTCAAGCCAATGACGTAGGCGGGTCCGACATACCGAGGGGGCGGACCTGATGGGGAACTGCTCTCACTTTGGTAATACATGTATAGACCCGCCCCTTCTCATGTTCCGCATCTCGTCCGCTGAGCGGACCTGATGGGGAACTTAAGAAGGGGCGGGTCTATACATTTAAAATACTGAGAGGGAGTTCCCCATCAGGTCCGCTCAGGCACAACCAATGAAGGACAGCGCTGGACATCGGGATCGCCGCGGGACACTGGATTTCACCGCTGGAATGTTTTTTTTTTTTTTTTTTTTAAATAAAGGACTTTTCCAAGGTGTGTGTGTTTTTTTAAACATTTTTTTACGCTTTCTTCGTGAAATGGTAGGGGTACAATGTACCCCTTACCAATTCACATAGGGGGGGGCGGGATCTGGAGGTCCCCTTTGTTAAAGGGGTCTTCCAGATTCCGATAAGCCCCCCGCCCGCAGACCCCCACAACCACCGGGCAAGGGTTGTGGGGATGAGGCCCTTGTCCCCATCAACATGGGGACATCCTCCCCATGTTGAGGGCATGTGGCCTGGTACGGTTCAGGAGGGAGGGGGGGCGCTCTCTCGTCCCCCCCTTTTCCCCTGCGGCCGGCCAGGTTGCGTGCTCGGATAAGGGGTCTGGTATGGATTTTTAGGGGGACTCCACGCCATTTTTTTTTTACATTTGGGGTGGAGTTCCCCTTAAAATCCATGCCAGATCTGAAGGGCCTGGAATGGATATTTGGGGGAACCCCACGTCAATTTTTTTTTTATTTGCGACGGGGTTCCCCTTAATATCCATTCCAGACCTGAAGGGCCTGGTAATTGAATTCTGGGGAACCCCCACGCTTTTTTTTTTTTTTTTTATCAATGACTTTTGTATGTATTGCCGGGAGCCGACAATTCATTAATAGCCGCGAGTCAGTTTTAAATGCATTTTTTTCTTTCAAAAATGACATTTTTTTGCAGGGACAGTTCTAAGCACGGGAAACATGCGCCACTTCACATGCATATCATACACACCCCCCAGGTACGAAATTTAAAGGAATATTTCACTTTTATTTTTTCATTTTAAGCATTATTAAAATCACTGCTCCCGAAAAAACGGCCGTTTTTAAAACTTCTTTTTGCATTGATACATGTCCCCTGGGGCAGGACCCGGGTCCCCAAACACTTTTTAGGACAATAACTTGCATATAAGCCTTTATAATTAGCACTTTAGATTTCTCCCATAGACTTTTCGAATTTGCCGCGAACACCCCAATTTGTTCGCTGTTCGGCGAACGGGCGAACAGGCAATGTTCGAGTCGAACATGAGTTCGACTCGAACTCGAAGCTCATCCCTACTCCTCACGGTTATGCTAATCACAGGAATTCCGATTATTCTATACGGCCCGACCTGTCTCACGATAAACGTGTTTGTCAGACGAGCTGCAAAGCACCATGAAATCCTCCACTATTCAAAACAATATTATGGCTTCTTTCTACCTGCATCTAGGTGTTACAATAATGGTGATGCCCCCCTGTTTGCTCTCTACCCAAAACTGTATTTACAGTATAACTTCACAAAATTGGAACAAAATATAAAATGCTTTCCATTTTCCTTCCAAACACAAATCTCATTGCCCAACCTTTCAGACAACCCCAAGCTCCCCCCACCAACTTCCCTCTGATAAATAAAATGCTGAAAAGAAACTTCCGGTTACATGCTCAGCTCTCAAAAAAAAAAAAACTGGTTTATTTACATATCAATTGTTCAGGAAGAGGGAGGGGGAGGGGGGAGCCTAGCCCCAATCGCCTTGTCTATCAAGACTCCAAAAAATACATGGCTAAATATCATTTATATTTCAACAATTTAAAAAAGAAAACCTTTGTCAAGGAAACGATGGAATAAACCCCCCTTTGCAAATGGGAGGGAATCCCCCCTGACCCACACATCCCCTGGAAGCAAAACCACAAGTTGAGACTCAAATACAAACTCCTGCCAAAAGATGGCTATAACGTACAAGCTTCAAAACATATGAATTGCCTTCTGGGAAACTCCCAAATATTTAAACATAAAAACATAAAAACACACATCATTGTACAAAAACTCTGTTAGTCTTACAATCTATCAAAATTCAGTGTAAAATTGAGTTTTTACTTAAAAACGAAATCCAATACAAAAACCGCCGTTCATATACTGCAAAGTCAGCTGACCCTGCAATAGCTTACATTCACTTAAATGAAAACAGAGAAATCCCCATCCTAACACCATCTGCATGGAGTTTGCATGTTCTCCCTGTGTCTGCGTTGGCCTCCCCCCACACTCCAAATGCTGGTAGGTCAACCAGATCCCATTCATAAATAGGCCCCAGCATGTGTGTGTGTCCGCAAGCGCGTCGTGGCCCCTCAGGGAAGACCGCGCTATTTTAAGATACCACTGTACTCACCTCAAAAGGCGATGCTTAGAAAAACAATTTAAACCAGCGAATTCATCATTAAACAAAAACAGCCACTCAGTATGTCACCCCGGTGTCTCACTACTCTCCCCAGCAGTGCACAGGTCAAACTGCAAACGCATAAAACAGGACAAAACTGTGCCAATCAACAAATGCCAATACAGCATATCCAGGGGCCATGTTTGCTAAACTGGAACTTCCTATCTCAAACTGTAAATGTCTCTCAATATGGCCGACAAGCCAGGACAACAAAATTGTGGATGACCACCGCACACCTCATGGACAACAACAAAAATGGCGCCATTAACGCATGCAATTTTTCCCGCCAAAACCAGCATGGAACATCACAATGAACACCACATGGGTTTCCCCACACAAAGGAAAACAAAAATGGCCTCCAGATTCCAACGCAGAAAAGACCGCACCAAATTCGCACCAAACATCAAAATCTGCCCCAAAGGCTGAGAAATTCCACCAGCGAAATAGCCGACGAATGCCACATGGTATAGCGCCCAAAAGAAAGGTGGCTGCACCTTCCCTTATATGATGCCCACAGGCCAAGGAGAGACTGTGCCTCAAAATGGCAGACAAACCGCAAGGCTAACAACAAAACCTAGAAATGGCGCCATTAACGCATGTATTTTTTTTTCCCACCAAAACCAGCATCTCTTTAAAAGAAAATCAAAAATGTTTTTCTCCACAAAGACAGACTACACAATTGAGATTTTTCTAAATTATCATCAAAATCCACTGAAAAATGTGTCAGCTACACTCTTCGAGGACCACATGTACACTTACAAACTTTTTTTTTTTTTAAAAACCCTTTGGCCACTAAACAGCACATTCAATAAATGTAAGTTACATAAACAATATTAAAATAACAACATTCTTTTCTCTAAGTGCATATACTCTGAGATATTCACCACACACATACAGTACAATGTTGCCTGCATGCCTGCTCAGAGTTCCCTTCCCTCAGGGCATAGCCCCTGCAACACAAAACATTCTCCATTGCAAAGCAGTGGGCAAGCCCTTCCCCCATTCAAGCACATTGCTGCTCTGACAAGCCAAACACACACATTGCAGGCTGAATAATCCCACATCCATACCTACATTTCATACACAATATACAGTTTCCATCAGCATTCACACAGGCACAAACACTGCACACAACTTTGTTCTGAAAATTGGATACACAGAACTATCAAACATGCTGGTCACTGATGGCCATGCTGCCTGCCCCAGCCCCGCTAAACCTCATAGGGGCAGCCATTTTCAGCTTCTCTATGCAATTTACTTGTTCCATACATTCACACACACACACATCTCTCAGACATACACACACACACACACACCTCTCATAGACACACACATCTCTCATAGACAGACCTACAGCATTATTTCAAAAAGACGAAAAATTTGTTCTTTTACAGAGCAGAGCCCCATCTCGACCTGATGCATAAAGGGGCTCTATCTAGTCCCTTCAGAGTCGCCTTCCTGTCGTGGAAATACAGGTTTCCATGCAGAGCATACAGCCTATATTTCCTGTGCTAAATAAGCACACACTTCAGATTCATCTTTTTGCAATAATGTTGTCTTTAGGCTAAAATTCACTCACCGTTCATACGTCCCATCATTCATTCAAGGAAAGCAGCATCATCACATAGGTCTTATCGTCAGGCCATCCCAGAGCAGAGTGTCCCTGGGATCTTCAGCTTCCTTTATTTATAGTCAACATGAGTAACAAAAGAAGGTGGTGGCTTCACAAAACAGCCATTCAGACATTTTGTATATTTTCAAAAGAACAAATCACAGACATGTTTAAATTCAAATAAAATGCTAGCAGTGATGTGTGCAAACGGCTGTGTACAGGGGTCATGCTTTCTGTAAAACAAAAGGAACAGTAGAAAGCATGGCTTTGTACAAAGCTGTGTGCAAACCAAACTCACTGCTACCAATGACACCAACCATACTTAAACATGGATCAGATAATCACAATTTCCGTATAGTTATGCTATAGTTCCCATAAACTCAGATCTGTTCGCTCGGAGTCATTTAATGCAGTCGACAAGAAGTGGCCAGGCCCTTGCTGAGGCATAAATGAACATCCCTAAAAGGAGAAAGCAAATCTGTTGTGTCCGTGGGACGGTGTTTGCGCCAATGGTCTTCAACCAATGTCTGTATGTGCGAATACACTCACATGAGCGTATTACAGCAAAACTGACATTAGGGGGACATCTGACAACATACATTAATTAATTTTTCCACAACAGGCCTGACTAGAACTGTTAGTGATGGGACACGGGCACAATATTGCCCATTAGGGGGAGCTTGTGAGCATTGGTCTTTTACTTATATAAGCAGTGTGCATTTAAACTGTGTTGTATTGTTGCCATATATATCTCATTGACTCTGCAGGGCCCTGCATAAGTCCACTGCATTTTCTGTTTAACTATGTTACCTTTTGCCATAAAGTAAACTTGATCCCTGATTAAGCAGAATACTGTTTGGAGTTCTCTTTTACCCTGCTGGACGAGTGGCTATACAAGGTAACAATTTCATGTACCATTTTACTGTTGTGTGGTATTATTGTGTTCTCAAACATCAGTGGGTTTCACAAATACATTGCAGACCAGTTGTGCTAAGGGAGGGTTCGAGCCAAGTTCTTGAGGTTGATAGCTAGGGTACGGACTCAAATCAAAACCAGCAGCCCGACCTCAGAGAGGGGGGTAGTGCTACACTTGTGTTGCTTGATACTTCAGGTATTGTACTCCTTGTTATGTTTCTAGCTGAAACAGATGTTTCTATCAGATACACTTCAGTGTATTTACCCGAAAATGTTTCGGTTTTATGCTGTTTGTTGCTCAGTCATCATACAGGGGAAGTACAAATCCGGATGTATTGGTTCAATCATAATTTGTATTTGCATAATACACCTGTATTTTCTACAAAACACTTAATAGAAAGATTAAACATAACTAAAATTTTGTTGGGCAAGGCATGTCTTTTTTGCTGATGACACAAAGGTGTGTAATAGGGTTGATATCCCTGGAGGTGTCTGTAACATGGAACATGATTTGGCATTCCTGGAAGATTGGTCAAAGCAGTGGAGACTGCAATACAATGTTTCTAAATGTAAAATGCACCTAGGGGGAAAATAATCCCCTGAGAGAGTGCATTGGGGGTACAGTGTTAGCCAGCACTACAGAAGAAAAAGATTTGGGGTACTTATTTCAGATGTTTGCAAAATGAGCAAATAGTGTGACCAGGCAGCGTGGAAAAGGGAATAGAATTCTAGGATGCATCACTAGAGGGATCACCAACAGGAGGAAAAAGGTTCTGATTCCTCTATATAGATCTTTAGTGAGACCTCTTTTTGAATACTGTGTCCAGTTCTGAAGCCCTCACCTACAGAACTATATTGATAAGATAGAACAAGTCCAGAGACAGGTAACAAAAATGGTGGAAGGTTTGGGGGATAAAACATATCAAGAGCGACTTTAGGAACTTAATATGTACAGTCTGGAGGAAAGAAGGGAAAAGGGACAGGATTGAAACTTTTAAATACATCGAGGGGGTGCATAAGGTTCAGGAAGGCAGTTTTTTCAATATGAAACCAAAATCAAGAACAGGGGGATATGACCTCAAACTAACAGGAGGGAAGTTCAAAACGAAAGGATAGTTGATGTTTGGAATAAACTACCAGCAGAAGTAGAGAAGTAGTGAGACTGTCAACAGTAAACGGTTTCAAACATGCTTGGGATAAACATATATACAGTATATAGTCAGACAACAAAGTTAATGAAAAAAACAAAGCAAATAAAACAACCCCCCCCCCCCCCCCCCAAAAAAAAAGGGCAGACTCGATGGACTATTCGGTTTTTTGTTTTGTTTTTCTACCGTCACTTTTCTATGTTTCTATCTTTGCATTGGAATTTAGAAAAAAAACACACACTTCTGTACATGGTGAGAAAACATTTGCCTAATAAAATCTCTATTTCATCAAAGCACGTTTTAAGATTATATGAATTGTATATGAAAAATCACAACCATATAATACGGAAGCATTTTTAATGGCAAAGGTTTATTTTGTGTAATCTAACATACTGTAGCTTTTAAATGTAATATTTAATTTCAACACACATGCTTATGCTTGTAAAAGCAAAATAATGACATGGAATAAATGTTAATTATGCCTTAGTATTGCAACGTTGATGATTTTCACATGGTGTTTTTCATTTTCACTCTGAGAAGGAAATAGCTAATCTAAATAAATCTAACATGGATCACAACAAACTTTAAAATATTATTATGTTTTCATTTTAACTCAATCATAGAAAATTAGATCATCTTTAAATAAAAATCTAATTTGAGATAGAGCCAAAAGCAAAAGATATTAATGAAGTTATTTATGACCTCTAAAAGGAATATAACAGCCGCTGGCATGAAACATCAGGTTGGAAGGATCTTTTCCTAAAATTCCTACAATTTAAGAAAGCAACTTAGAAAACGTACTTCTGGAACTAAATCACTTATAGATGCCCCCTGAGGTTCATTTACAATTCTTTAATTGTTAGCTAATGTCATTACATTTAGAGGGTTGATTCTTTAAAAAACTGAAACATAAAATGAGCACAAACATGGAGCAATTCTTGTTTAATTTTCTGTAAAATAAAAACAAAATTGCTGTTGCTTTCTATTATTCCATTTTTTTAAATCTTTTTTTTCTCTTTGATTTTGAAGCATATTTTATCCCCAACTCAAAAATGTTGCATATACAGTATCACATCCTACCAGTCCTATGATGTGGTAGCTGCATTTGTTTTCTTTTCTTTAGGCTTTTCTCCTTTATATTTGCTTTGCAATCATGTGAATACACTCCCTGTCCCTAGGTGGCTACTCACACTCCTCTATTTTATCTACAATGGTAGCCATGGTTATCAATAATTCTGGATTTCAACCATGTCTATCCTTGTGCCTCTTCATTATATGGAAGATGAGAACATCAGTAGTTTTAAAAAATGTATGAATATTATTTTATGTTTCCAGGTCAGCTTGTAGACAGTGACAAGGACACCACATTTTTAGCAATATTAAAGTGGACCTTCTCACTCCTCTACTGTATCTGTGGAGGAAGCCTGAACTTCAGATTTCACTGCTTTTGTTCATCTCCATTACATAGGGATGATGGGTTTAGTAGTCTGCAGAAGAAAGCATCATTAAAAATGTAATGAGAGTAATAATTACCATTGGGCCTGAGTTTCTAAGCACTGAGCCTTGACAACTGCAGCTGATGACTAAGTCACATTCTGAATACTTTGTATCATGTGTAACAGTCTTTTAGCACTTGATAAAAAGAAAAGCAACCGATTAAGGCTAGGTTCAGCATGATCTTTTTTTTAGTCCAATTTTTTAATTTGATATTGAGAATTTTTTACACAATTTTGATGTTACATGTGTTTTTTTCTGTAGGGGAAGGAGAATTTTAACAACCAGTGACTCATCCCTACTGTCAGTCTGGGTTTCCTGGCTGACAGCAGAAAGTAAACAAATGAACCCTGGAAAAAAAATATATCGGGGTCCGCACAATCCATACCTGGCCTTTTTATGGGGACCCCATGCCAAAACAAAAATGGCATGAGCCGCTACAACCCTGGCAAACAACACAATACCAGAAGCCTCAGAAAACAGAGCCGTGCTTTTGAGCGTCTGTGGCATAAGACAAAGTCACAGCAAGATTTCAGCCAATATAAATCTGCCCTCCAAAAATACCATTCCTGTCGCCACGCTGCCAAACAGACTTACTTTATCAGTCTCATTTACACCCTCTTACGCAGTCCCCGTCAACTCTTTTCTATCTTTAACGCTCTACTTCGTCCGCCATTACCCCTACCCGCTAATTTACTCAATGCCCAGGAGATTGCTAATCACTTTAAAAATAAGATTGAGACAATTCGTCTGGAGATCTCCACTTTACAGATATCTTCCTTACTTTACACTCTTTGTCCTCCTGTACAATCAATACTCTTGTTTAACCCAACTACTATAGATGAATTCAATAAACTTTTTTCTAACGCCCACCTAACCTCCTCCCCTCTGGACCCTCTGACTCCATCCTACACTCTTTAACTCATATCTTCAACCTCTCCCTCTCTACTGGCATCTTCCCCAACCCTTTGAAACATGCACTAGTCACTCCCATACCAAAAAAGGCCTCACTGGACTCCACCAATCTTAACAACCTAAGACCCATCTCCCTACTCCCTTTTGCCTCCAAACTCCTTGAACGTTTAGTCTACAATCGACTGAGCGACCACCTCATTGAGAATAACCTTCTTGATCCCCTTCAGTCTTGATCTCGTCCACAGTACTCCACAGAAACTGCTCTCCTAAAGCTCACAAACTACTTACTAACAGCTAAAACTAATGGTCAATATTCCGTACTCTTAAGCCGTGTACACACGATCGGATATCCTATGGTTTCTAGTCCAATGGATTTGTCCATCGGAAATCCGATGAAACTGTTTTCCATCAGTCTTGTCCACACACCATCAGTCAAAAAACCGACCGCACCAAAACGACATGACGTACAACACGTACGACGGCGCTATAAAGGGGAAGTTCAAATCTAATGGCGCCACCCCTTAGGCTGCTTTTGCTGATTTCGTGTTACCGCGTGTTAGTAAAAGTTCGGTGAGAGCCGATTCGCGCTTTTCAGTCTCTGTGCTTTGCAGATCGTTTCCTGGTGTTCAGTTTGTGCTTGTGTGTTCGTATTTGTTATTCAGTGCGTGCAGTCAGGTCGTTACTGTTTTGCAGTGCCTTCTTGGCCGCTCGTTACTGTTTTTCAGGTCGTTCTTCTCAGGCCTTGCTGTTCCTCGGTGCGGAGTTCGTTCTGACCAGCCGACCGGTTTAAGACCATGTTTGAAGTGCGTTCTCATTCTAGAGCTCGTGCTGGCTATGGACTTGGTGTTGCGGTTAACACTGTAACCCAAGTTCAGTCCGTGAACAGGGTGAGGAGGAGTTCATGGACCAAGAATTGGTTGCTCCAGCAGGACCAATTCTCTCATATGCTTCTGCTGCGGGAAATCCATGAGAATAATCCTGATGATTTCAGGAATTATCTCAGAATCACGGACCCCGTTTTTCACCATCTATTGGATTTGCTGTCCCCCTATATCACGAGGCAGGACACTGTGATGTGCCAGGCCATCACTGCCGAGCAGAGGCTTATTGCCACGTTGAGATTCCTGGCGACTGGGAGAAGCTTGCAGGACCTCAAGTTCACAACAGGCATCTCCCCCCAGGCTCTCAGGATCATTATCCCTGAAACGTGTTCTGCCATCATTCAGGTCCTGCAGAAAGACTATATGAAGGTAAGTTTGCTCCTTTAACATCACATTCTATGTTTTGATTGTTTGCTAATGTATTGTATTTCTTTCCTCCTTCCCAAATTACCCTGATTGTAATATGCTGGGAATGTCCCCTTTCTCCCCATGCATGTTTTTACTTCTAATGGCCTTTTTTGGGGGCCTACATGCCTATTTCCCTTCACTAACCTCTCCAGCATGCTATCCTGGGCCCAAACACAGCTAGCCTAGTTTTTCCCTAATGTTTTTTTTGGCAGTGCCATAGTAGTTTGGAACCCCTCCCCCCCTAAAATGTGTCCAAATGTTTTAGTTCTCATTCAAGTTCAGCAGAGTGGTAGAGCCTTTTTTTGGGGGCCACAAAATCAGCTAAAACACCTCCCCCCCACTTAGAATATTTTCAAATGTTCCCTCAGCGGGGGTGAGTCATCTGATAAGTGGGCCTTCTATTTTTGTGTTTAAATACTCCTTAAAATAATAAATGTTATACTGATGTTGGTCAACAATGCCTTTGTGTAATCTGCTTGCAATGTAAAGTGCAAAAGTACTAATGTATTCTTTTTTTTTGACTCCACAGTTTCCTTCCACACCACAGGAATGGCAGACTGTGGCTGATCAATTTGCCCAGCGGTGGGACTTCCCCAACTGTGGAGGGGCAATTGATGGCAAGCACGTCCACATAGTGCCGCCACCCCGTTCGGGGTCATACTATTATAATTATAAAGGTTTTAATAGTATAGTGTTAAGGGCGGTGAGTGTTCGCTCAGACGGAGTTCACTCACCGTCTACAGTCTGGGGGTGTGGCACTGCCTCCAGATTCAGACAACGTGGATGGACTACCATTTGTTTTTATCGCGGATGAAGCCTTTGGACTGGGGCCACACCTGATGCGGCCATTTCCCCAACGCACCCTCACCCCGGAGAGGAGGGTTTTTAATTACCGGCTGGCCAGAGCCCGGAGAGTTGTGGAGAATGCCTTCAGGATAATGGCCAGCCGGTTCCACCTGTTTCAGACAGCTATCCACATGGCGGAATACAAACTCAACCACATAATTTTCTGCTGCTGCATTTTGCACATTTTTTAAGACATTTCTCTACTACATATCTTTCTACAGTTGGGCCTGAGGCCGGTCCATCTGAGATGAACATTCTGACCGGCCTGAACACTGCCCGTACTGGCTTGGCCCCCAAAGTGCCCATGAAGTACGTGATAAATACATTGAGTACTTCACGGGTATGGGGGCCATCGCAATGCCAGACCATATCTGACCTTTTTATGATGAAAATAAACGAAAATTATATTTTAGAAAAACTTGTTTTGTCATTATTGCTTTTTTTATTATGTGTCTCCCAGGTTCTTTTAGTGCCAAGTGTATTTGTCTTTAGTAAATAGCCACAATTGTCACAATAAAAAACATGGAATTTGCATTTTCAGAACTGCTATTGACCATAGAAAGAACAAGCCACACATTTTTGAGTCTCCAAGAGATTTTTTTACTTTGTGCACCACAGGTGCGTTTTTTTTTCTGAAGAAATACAATGTAGAAAGTTTTACCTCCACATTTTGTAGAATTTTTATTAATTTTTTTTGGCATAAACATGCATGGGTCAAAATAGGAAACATTTTAAAACAATGGAACTTACAAATTTCAATATGAAAACAAGAAACCTGAGATGGGGTGATGTCACCCCTGAACCATCCCAAATGTGAAGATGCACACTTTTTTTGTGGGTCAAATGGGTATTTTCAAAATGATCCCATGGCTAAAGTCAACATGTGCTATCTGCCATCATGGGGGATCAATGGATGTGCTTTGGGTGTGCAAACCCTTCCTCTCACCTACTTGAGTAGGGAGGAAGAGGTTGCACCCCCAAAACAGGGACATAGATATCCTGTCACGGCAGATAGCACATGTTGACACACTGTGTGCATCTTCACATTTTGGCTGGTGGGAAAACCAGTGCAAATTTAGTTAGAGACAAAATACAAAAAAACATGGGGGGGGGGTTTCAGACTATTCGCCCCAAAATATCTATAATGTTTTTATATTTTTGCTCAATCACATTCATCCTATTCCTCATAATGGCCATTTCGCTACTACATTCCATTATTTCTTGAATAAGTATTTTGGCACTAGCACTTGAGCATGGAGGATTTGGAGTTCCTGACACACCACCATGTTCATCCCCTAAAAAAAAAAAAAAAGGATTTAGAAATATGCAGGCCTACATCTGTATTTACCTTGAAGTTGTGGTGACAGACACTGACCTGTTGTGGTGATAAGCTCCACCTCTCCTTCCTCCCCCTCTCCTTCCTCCACCTCCGCTTCCTCCACATGCTGATCTTGGGGTGCTTTTGGATCTTGGGGGTGTTTATGTGGTTTGTGCTTCCTAGGCTCCTCAGATTGGTGTCCTCCCAGTCTCCTCTCCCCTATGAGAATGAAACAAACAAAAGGTATCCTTTATCACACAGAGATTTGAGGGCAGAAATTGTAAACATTGCTTGGAAGTGGGGTCGAATTGATATTTGGGCCTGGGTTCCAAGATGAAAACATGAGATTTTGAGAATTCAACAAAGCAGGAATACATTTATTTTTGGGCCTAAAAAATACACTTGGAGACACCCCAAGGTATCCACTGGAGCACCTGTGTGTGACACCCTTAAAAAGTTGTTCAGGTGGCCCACACTATAGTATAGTGCTCCTAAGTTAAAAGCTGGGTAACCAGCTGCTTGAGACTCATCTCCTTTACACAGAATCCAGTTTAGCCTTTTACATTCTATTTACTTACAACACATCATCTAGCCAACAATGTGTATAAACAATGTTTTATTAAAAAGAGGCATGACCACATGTGGTTTATGTGTATATGTGCCAAACATGTTTTTGGGAAGACGATCAAGTGTTTACTACGAAACATTACCAAATAAGTGGACACTCACCTTAACATAAAAGTTGCCATTTTACAATGTGAAACCAGTCAATCCAAGCACATGGAGCAAAACATGCAAGAATACATATTACAATGTGAAAGAACACAGTAAAAATAAAAGCGTACTTTTTTCTATGATTTTGATAAGCTTCCTATACTGCTCCCTCAGCTTCAGGTCAGACCACCTTTTACGGAGCTGCTCCTTGGATCTCCTGACCCCATATTTCTGATAGAGACTCCTCGCCACTTTGTCCATTATTTGCGACTTCCGGAGAATAGGAGTGTCGTATGGCCCATGCTTCCCATCGTAATATTTCCTCCGCAGGATGTCCACCATCTCCTCCATCTCAGCAAATTACATATTAGTCGCCTTGTATCTTTTAGTCCTAGATCGGGGCGTTCCCGCCTCCGGGCTTTCCTCGTGGGTACTTTCTAATAAAGCACGCACCTGTGTCACCGACATGTCGTCGTCTCCCACTCTGCGCCGAACGAGAAGGGGCGGGGAAATGCAGAAAAAGACCGTCATGGGCGGGCGACGCGGGCGGAGTTACACGCATGCGCAGGGTATAAAAATGGGAAAGAAGTTATTAGGGTTGCGCGGAGTACGAACGACCGGAAGTGCAGAAAAGACAACAACTAAGGTAAGAAGGGAACTTGGGCCTGCAGTGCCCTAAAATGGTTCATGATTGTAAAGGCCTATATTGGGATAAGATTAGGACAATGGAATCTGACCTCTACTATTTTTTTCTTGTGTTTTAACTTGCAGAAAGTCAAATGCATAAATTAAGGAAGCCGGAGATATTGTTGTTGTTCATTGAGAAGTATAAAGAAATGCGCAACCTGTGGGAGCTCAAACATCCCTGTTATCACAAGAGTGGTGTACGTCGGTCAACTATAGAAAAATTAGCAGAATATATGAAGCCCTGGGTCCCAGAGGCAGACTACAGTATGATGAACAATAAGATAAACAACATGCGGAATGCTTATAAAAAAAACTACACAGCAGTCCGCGCTTCGATGAGATCAGGAGCAGCGGCAGACGAAGTAGTACAGCACAAGCTGTGGTACTAGAAGCATCTGCAATTTCTGGAAGACCAGATTGATGCCAGGGAATCAATTTTCAGCCTTCCCTCAACCCTTCCTTCCACCCTTCCCTCCAGCGTTCCTTCCACCCTTCCCTCCAGAGTTCCTTCCACCCTTCCATCCACCCCTGCAGAGGGGGAGGAGGAGCCACCTGAGCTTGAAGAGCCGGATCTGCGCATTTTCAGCCAGGCATAGTATTTTCTAACATAATTATTGCCCTCAAAGTACTATTGTGATGAACTAGATTTATTCTCCACAAATTATAAAATTACCCCCCCCCCCAAAAAAAAAAAAAAAAAGGCACATAAATGATTGGTAAAGTATCTAAAAAGAACGGGGACAGAATGAAAGTCTTTGCAATTTTTATAACAAGCAAATTGCAACAGTCATGAGATAAAAATTGTGTGTGATTGATTCCCCAAAATATCAAACTATGTCCCTTTTTTCTACACAGGATGAGGCCAGCCAGGAGGAAGAGGCTCAGGAATGTGGCAGGCAGGAGGAGGCAGGGGTGAGTTTCAGCCAGGAGGAGGCAGGGCCAAGTGGCATGCAGCAGGTCCCCAGGCCTAGTGGCAGCACCCAGTCACAAGTGGCTCCCCTCCACGTCAGACCGAAAAAAAACATTGGCGGATGACACAGGTGGAGGAGGAGTCACTTAAGATAATACGTGATGCTGCTGCCATCATGAGGGTCCCCCTCAACCCTGTTGAGGGCTTTAGTGCCTATCTGGTTGAAAAGTTGCTACAAATGGAGGCGGGACAACGTGCCATCTGTGAGCACCTGATCTACACGGCCATACACATGGGGGTGAGGGGGCAGCTGACAGAGTCCACACATCTCTCTCATCAGGCCAATCCTTCTCCTCCTTCTCCTCCTTCTTCTGCCACATTACCACCGAGAGTGGCCCAGCCTGCAAGGGTGCATGGACGGGGCCGTGGAAGGAACGCTGCAGAGAAGCGTGGAGGGAACACTGCAGGGAAGCGTGGAGGGAAGTGTACAGGGAAGAGCAGAAGGTGATTCCCTGGCTTCAAGCTGCTCTTCCAGAAGTTGCAGTTTGATGGCGTACCACAGCTTGGGATGATGTATGTCTTCGGCTGCTGCTCCTGATTTCATTCTGTTGTTTATCTTATTATTCATCATAGTCATGTCTGCCTTTTGGGTCCAATGTCTTCATAATTGTTGCCCTTCGTGTTTATTTATATATTTTGCCAGAATAAATGGAGATCTGATTTCAGAAAAAATACTTGCCTGATGTGTTTTTATTGTGAGTAGCAATAACATTTCATAAATACAATGTGTAATGAATAACAAGGGACACCAACCTCCATGAGGGAAAAATAAAATAAACATATGTTGTTGTGGAAGAACTTGACACCAAAAAAAAAGGCCACAAGAAAAAAAAAAAAAAAAAAGGATTTTAAATAGAGTTGAGCGAACACCTGGATGTTCGGGTTCGACGGGTTCGGCCGAACTTCGGAAAAAAGTTCGGGTTCGGGACTGAACTTTAACCCGAACCCGAAACCCCATTGAAGTCAATGGGGACCCGGACTTCTAAGGACTAAAAAGGCTCTAAAAAAGTAATGGAAAGGGCTAGAGGGCTGCAAATGGCAGCAAAATGTTGTTAAGAGCATGGCAAGTGCTCTGCAAACAAATGTGGATAGGGAAATAACTTAAAATAACATAAAAAAAATAAAAAAATATGCTGGAGGCCCCCTTTTCAGCAGAAGAGGTACAGGAAGTCATTAAGAACCTCAGAAACTCAACGGCACGATGCCACGCATATGGTGGGAATGCCCTAGAATACGCCCTTTCTGGAATAAATTATTCAATTTAATGGATAAGCTAGTGGGAAAATAAAATACTTTGAAATAAAAATGTAGCGGGGTGCTAAATTTAACTGACGTGTTTGAGTGGTAAATAGGCTCAAACACCCTAATTCTGTAGGATTCATGGACCATTTTGTCCTCGGGGGACAGTATTGGTGTGCAGTTCCCTGCGGCCTACAGGTGGCGCTGCCATGGTAGGCTAGGGTTGAACCGCCGATACAGTGCTGTGCCTTTTGTGTCCCCTCTTGGCAGTAGTACAGCGGGGCGGGGAACCTGCTGTGCATGCCGGGAGAGCATATAAAAGGGGCAGACCTTTGGCCTGGGGGCTGATGTTCAGTGGGGTCCGCACCCAGGTGCCTTTGGCCTGGGTGCATGTGTTCCTGTTCCATCTCGGGTACCTTTAGCCCGGGGTGAGGTACTATCCTGGAGTTCCTGCTGCCCTGGGTATGGAGGCCTAGGTGTGGGAGTAAAGCCTGAAGTCCAGAGCCTTCGTCTGGAGTCCGCTAAGGGTTGAGGAGTCTTAGGGTGCCGCCTCGTGTAGGGGACCCTGTTCCAGGGAAGGGAGGATCATTCTGATGGACCGATGCGGGAGTCACGGCGAAGGAAGGGTCTGTTGACTCCCTGGAGAGATGTCTTCCCCTTGATATGGGCTAGGTTCGTAGAAGGAGAAGCTCAAGGTCATCTTGAATGTATCAGAGGCCTTATTCACCCGGCCCGTGGCAGGGGCCTTATACACCCTGGTCTGTGGCAGAGACCAAAGTTCTCCAGGTCCGTGGCAAGGGGCCTTGTACACCCGGTCTGTGGCAGAGACCAACCTCAAGGTCTGTGGCAGAGACCGTGCACCTAAAACTGTTTGAGAAACCTAAGCAGTGAAGTGAATGTGCTACGTTTGTGCCTGGACCTCCTCCACACCTTAAGCTGTCCTGTTGATTTGCTCTAACCTTTTTCATCCGAGTACAATTTATTTTGCCATGAGAGAATAAGAGTTGTAATTTCAGCTGGTGTGGACATTGACTTTACTGGGAATTAAAGGACTTGCCTCTACCTACAGTAGAGGTGAGAATCATCCTCTGGAGGAGTTTTGACTCCGGCTGTGGACACGGCCCGTCAAGTACACCGCTCAACCTCTTTATATAGGAGGGTACGGGCTGGTAGTGCGGTGTGCCTTTCTCCCTCCTGCGAGGAGCCAACAACATAAAGGCAGGTAAGGGGGAAAGGATCTGTGCGCTACAAAAAAATAAAATAAAAATTATAATCTTGACCTAGGAGGACGAGGTCCATATGGAGTAGGAGGTTGAGGTGGCGGTGGATGTGGCTGTGTAGGTGGAAGCGGCAGTGGAGGAGGACGAGGTAGCCAACACTGGTTCAAAAATACAACAATGGCTGGGTAAGGCCAGTGATGTGTCAAATTCTGTCCCCCGTCAAATAGTGTCCACCCTGTACTGCGCTTGCTCAGTATGTAGGACAAGTGGATTTCGAAAATCTCCCAAGACGAACGGCGCCTGCGTGGTGAGTTCAGGTGAAGGCCACACCATCCGTGGTTCAAGCCGAGCCAAGTGAGGCCATGCCCGAAGCGTGGTGATCGAAGCGAGCCCGTGAGGGGCCCTGTTACTATGTGCTACCGTATGTCCACTTGGATGGTGGGGCTTGAACTTGCACTCACAGCGCAGGCGCCGTTCATCTTCGGAGATTTTGTGAATCTCCTTGTCCTCTGTACTGCGCAAGCGCTGCGCCTTCGCAGTATGGGCCGGACACAATCCGATGGCCGGACAGTTTTTGTCACAACACCGGTATACATGTCTATTCTGCAGAAGGTACGGACAAGTCCTGTGGGATCCATGCCTGGTTCATTTTAATGAACGTGAGCTTGTCCACATTGGCTCTGGACAGGCGGCTGCGCTTGTCTGTGATAACGCCCCCTGCCGTGCTAAATACACGTTCAGATAATACACTGGCTGCAGGGCAGGCCAGCACCTCCAAGGCATAAAGGGCAAGCTCAGGCCATGTGCCCAATTTGGAGACCCAGAAGTTAAAGGGGGCAGACCCGTCATCCAGTACGTGTAGGCCTGTGGACACATACTGCTCAACCATGTTGGTGAAATGCTGCCTCCTGCTAAGACGTTCCATCTCAGCTGGTGGTGCTGGTTGTTGTGGCGTGCTGACAAAGCTTTTCCACATTTCGGCCATGCTAACCCTGCCTTCTGAGGTGCTGCCGGTGCCCCGGCTGCGTTGGCGACCTCTTCCTCCTCCTCTGCCTTGTGCTTCCACCGTACGCCCGCTGTCAGGTGGGAATGCCACCAGCAGCGCGTCTACCAGCGTGCGCTTGTACTCGCGCATCTTACGATCCCGCTCCAGTGAGGAAATTAAGGACGGTACATTGTCCTTGTAACGGGGATCCAGCAGGGTGGCCACCCAGTAATCAGCACCAGTTAAAATGTGGGCAACTCGGCGGTCATTGCGGAAACACTGCAGCATGTAATCGCTCATGTGTGCCAGGCTGCCCAGAGGCAAAGAAAAGCTGTCCTCTGTGGGAGGTGTATCGTCTGTGTCCTCTGTAACCCCCAGCCACGCACCAGTGATGGCCATGAGATGGTCTGGGTGCCACCCTGCTGTGAACATGGCTCCTCCTCCTCCTCCATCTCCTCCTCCACCTTGTCATCCTCCAGAACTGTGCCCTTTCTGCCGGACAATTGTGTACCTGGCGTTTGTTG
This sequence comes from Rana muscosa, assembly GCA_029206835.1. NCBI lineage: Eukaryota > Metazoa > Chordata > Amphibia > Anura > Ranidae > Rana > Rana muscosa. Next base: position 493,965,826 of record CM055121.1, read on the forward strand.
ATGCAGGAACCCACCCTCGTAGCCACTTGTGAAAGACTGACCTAAAAGCCTTTGAAATGATCCCGCTTCCTCCTCCTCATCCTCCTGTGCCACATCCTCTTCCATCATCGCCCGAAGCGTTTTTTCAAGGAGGCATAGAACTGGGATAGTAACGCTGAGAACGGCGTCATTGGCACTGGCCATGTTGGTGGAGTACTCGAAACAGCGCAACAAGGCACACAGGTCTCGCATGGAGGCCCAGTTATTGGTGGTGAAGTGGTGCTGTTCCGCAGAGCGACTCACGCGTGATTGCTGCAGCTGAAACTCCACTATCGCCTGCTGCTGCTCGCACAGTCTGGCCAGCATGTGCAAGGTGGAGTTCCAACTTGTGGGCACGTCACATATGAGGCGGTGAGCGGGAAGGCCGAAGTTACGCTGCAGCGCTGACAGGCGAGCAGCAGCAGGGTGAGAACGCCGAAAGTGCGCACAGACAGCCCGCACTTTCTGCAGCAGCTCTGGCATATTGGGGTAATTTTTAAGGAACCGCTGGACCACCAAGTTCAGCACATGCGCCAGGCAAGGGATGTGCGTCAAACCGGCTAGGCCCAGAGCTGCTACGAGATTTCGCCCATTATCGCACACCACCAGGCTGGGCTTGAGGCTCACTGACAGCAACCACTCATTGGTCTATTGTTCCATGTCCCTCCACAACTCCTGCACGGTGTGGGGTTTTTCCCCCAAACAGGAAAGTTTTAAAACTGCCTGCTGTCGTTTACCCCTGGCTGTGCTGAAGTTGGTGGTGAAGGTGTTACGCTGACCGGATGAGGAGGCGGTAGAGGATGAGGAAGCGGAGTAGGAGGAGTTAGCAACAGGAGGCAAACTGAAGCGCCCTGCAATCCTCGGTGGTGGAAGGACATGCGCCAAACTGCTATCTGCCTCAGGCCCAGCCGCCACTGCATTTACCCAGTGTGCTGTTAGGGAGATATAACGTCCCTGACCGTGCTTACTGGTCCACGCATCCGTAGTTAGGTGGACCTTGCCACAGATGGCGTTGCGCAATGCACACCTGATTTTGTCCCCCACTTGGTAGTGCAGGGAAGGGATGGCTCGCCTGGAAAAGTAGTGGCGGCTGGGCACGACGTACTGTGGGACAGCCAATGCCATCAGGCTTTTAAAACTCTGCTTCTCCACCAGACGGAATGACAGCATTTCAAAGGCCAGGAGTTTTGAAATGCTGGCATTCAGGGCCAGGGATCGCGGGTGGCTAGGGGAGTACTTCCTCTTCCGCTCCAATGTTTGGGAGATAGAGAGCTGAACGCTTCCATGGGACATTGTGGAGATGGTTGGTGACCCAGGTGGAAATGTTGCTGGCAGATCCTCTGTTTGCGGGGTGGCAGGTGCCACTGTCACTACAGAGGTGGATGAAGAGGCCGAGACTGCAGCAGAAGAGGAAGCAGGAGGAGCCAGAGACCTTTCTTGGTTTTTGAGGTGTCTACTCCACTGCAGCTCGTGCTTTGCACTTAGATGCCTGGTCATGCAGGTTGTGCTCAGGTTGAGAACGTTTATGCCTCGCTTCAGGCTCTGATTGCACAGCGTGCAAACCACTCGTGTCTTGTCATCAGCACATTGTGTGAAGAACTGCCATGCTAGGGAACTCCTTGGACCTGGCTTTGGTGTGCTCGGTCCCTTGCTGCGTTGGGCAGTAGCAGACATACTGTCTAGGGGACGGACGCTCCGCATTTGCACCCTGCTCCCTCTTCTGCTGTGCTGGTGGCTCTGTGCGACCACCGCCTCTTCCTCCAAACTACACTGGTCACCTGCATAACGTTGATTCCATGTGGGGTCGAGGACCTCATCGTCCTCCACATCATCTTCCACCCAGTCTTCACCCCTGCCCTCCTTGTCTGTCTGCACAATTGCGAAAGCAGCAGCAGTTGGCACCTGTGTTTCGTCATCATCCGAGACGTGCTGCGATGGTCCTCCCATGTACTCATCATGAAACATAAGTGGTTGGGCATCGGTGCACTCAATCTCTTCCACTTCTGGGGCAGGGCTAGGTGGATGGCCCTGGGAAACCCTGCTAACAGAGTCATCGAAAAGCAGAAGAGACTGCTGCATGATTTGGGGCTCAGACTGCTTGGCTGATTTGCAAGGGGGTGAGGTGAAAGACTGATGGACATGGGTTTCAGGTGCCAACTCTGATCTTTCATCAGAAGAGTGGGTGGGAGACAATGTGAAGGAACCCGAGGCACTGTCAGCAACCCAATCTACTATCGCCTGTACTTGTCCTGGCTTAAACATTCGTACAGCCTCATTAGGTGCGGAAAAATACCGCCGCAGGCTCGGTCGCCTACTCGCACCTGAGGAAGGTGTTTCACTTGTGCGTGTATCTGGCACAGATCCACCACGTCCTCTCCCTGCAACAGGAGCTCCACCAGCAGCACCACGACCGGGGCCACCACGTCCCTTTGACCTTCTCCTCATATTTTCCAAATTTAGGATGTTGCCCTAAATGGTTGTTTTTGGAAGAGCAGAACACACCCACAGTACGTAACCGCTGAATCGCACAGCTACAGAACTGCAGAAAATGCTATTAAAAAAAATGTTTTTTTTTTAGTATAGCACAGTAGAAGAAAACTATTTAGAAATTGTTTATTTCACACACCTCCACATATGTATAAAACACTGCAAAATATTTTTTGTGGCCCTAAATGGCATTTTTTGGAAGACCACAATACACCCACAGTACGTAATCGCTGAATCGCACAGCTACAGAACTGCAGAAAATGCTATTCAAAAAAAATTTTGTTTTTTTAGTATAGCACAGTAGAAGAAAACTATTTAGAAATTGTTTATTTCACACACCTCCACATATGTATAACACACTGCAAAATATTTTTTGTGGCCCTAAATGGCGTTTTTTGGAAGACCACAAAACACCCACAGTACGTAACCGCTGAATCGCACAGCTACAGAACTGCAGAAAATGCTATTCAAAAAAAATGTTTTTTTTTTAGTATAGCACAGTAGAAGAAAACTATTTAGAAATTGTTTATTTCACACACCTCCACATATGTATAACACACTGCAAAATATTTTTTGTGGCCCTAAATGGCGTTTTTTGGAAGACCACAATACACCCACAGTACGTAACCGCTGAATCGCACAGCTACAGAACTGCAGAAATTGCTATTCAAAAAAATGTTGTTTTTTTAGTATAGCACAGTAGAAGAAAACTATTTAGAAATTGTTTATTTCACACACCTCCACATATGTATAACACACTGCAAAATATTTTTTGTGGCCCTAAATGGTGTTTTTTGGAAGACCACAATACACCCACAGTACGTAACCGCTGAATCGCACAGCTACAGAACTGCAGAAAATGCTATTAAAAAAAATGTTGTTTTTTTAGTATAGCACAGTAGAAGAAAACTATTTAGAAATTGTTTATTTCACACACCTCCACATATGTATAACACACTGCAAAATATTTTTTGTGGCCCTAAATGGCGTTTTTTGGAAGACCACAATACACCCACAGTACGTAACCGCTGAATCGCACAGCTACAGAACTGCAGAAATTGCTATTCAAAAAAATGTTGTTTTTTTAGTATAGCACAGTAGAAGAAAACTATTTAGAAATTGTTTATTTCACACACCTCCACATATGTATAACACACTGCAAAATATTTTTTGTGGCCCTAAATGGCGTTTTTTGGAAGACCACAATACACCCACAGTACGTAACCGCTGAATCGCACAGCTACAGAACTGCAGAAAATGCTATTAAAAAAAATGTTGTTTTTTTAGTATAGCACAGTAGAAGAAAACTATTTAGAAATTGTTTATTTCACACACCTCCACATATGTATAACACACTGCAAAATATTTTTTGTGGCCCTAAATGGCGTTTTTTGGAAGACCACAATACACCCACAGTACATAACCGCTAAATCGCACAGCTACAGAACTGCAGAAAATGCTATTCAAAAATTTTTTTTTTTTTTAGTATAGCACAGTAGAAGAAAACTATTTAGAAATTGTTTTTTTCACACACCTCCACATATGTATAACACACTGCAAAATATTTTTTGTGGCCCTAAATGGCGTTTTTTGTAAGACCACAATACACCCACAGTACGTAACCGCTGAATCGCACAGCTACAGAACTGCAGAAAATGCTATTAAAAAAAAAATGTTTTTTTAGTATAGCACAGTAGAAGAAAACTATTTAGAAATTGTTTATTTCACACACCTCCACATATGTATAACACACTGCAAAATATTTTTGTGGCCCTAAATGGCTCTTTTTGCAAGCGTACATTAAAGTGCAATTTTTTATTTTTTTTTGCCCTAAACGGGTCTTTTTTTGCACGAGCAAAATCAAATGGAAATTTTTTATTTTTTTTGCCCAATGGGTCTTATGGAAAAGAGCACAATAAAGTGCCTTTTTTTTTCGGTCCTAAATGGATCTTTTTCCAAGAGCAGAATACACCCACAGTATGGAAACGGTGTATCTCTCAACGTAATATATGCAGTGCTGGTGCACTGAGCTTGCAGATAAAAGGTAGATTTTCTCTGACACTGGGCTCATAGCAGTGTAAAAAGACTGCACTGCAACACAAACAGGTAAACCTATGCAGATCGCTGAGTTATATCTCTGAATCTGGACTCCTATTCCTATATAATATATCTCTCTCCCTAAAAGCAAAAAACAGGAACCTGGCCCTACACTACACTGTCTCTCTATCTTTTCCCTCAGATTCCAGAATCAGGACTAACTCATGTATTTTTCTATCTCTCCCTAAAAGCAGCAGCAGCAGACTAGATCCTCTCCCTATCTATTCTGAAGCAGAGTGACGTGTGTGCTGTGTGCCTCTAGCTTATATAGAAGCTGGGTCACATGTTGCACTGACCAATCACAGCCATACCATTAGTAGGCATGGCTATGATGGCTTCTAAGGGCACACCAGCTAATCAAAAGGTGATTGGCTGGCCCCTGAAGCATTTCTAACTGCGTAATTAGATTCCCGAACCCGAACCCGGACTTTTGCGCAAAGTCCGGGTTCGGGTTCGGGAAAAAGTTAAAGTTCGGTACGGACCCGAACTTTACAGTTCGGGTTCGCTCAACACTAATTGTAAATCAATTTTATAATTAGTGATGTCTGGCTTTAAGAATAAATCAAATTATTCATAAGATCACAAGAAAAAATAAAGACATAAGTTTCTCAGAACTCGGGATAAATATCTGCAGCAAAAATTAAATTTTAAACAACATTCTAAAGAAAAAAACAATGCGCTGCATTAAACGAGGCAATAACTTGCAGAATGACGAATGTGCTCTCTCCATTAGGAACGCTAGTTTTACCAGAACGAGCGTCCCGTCTCCTAATTCAGTCTGACCATGCGTGGGTTTTTTATACGATGGACTTGCCCATAGACGATCGGAATTTGCTATCGGTTTTGGATCCATCAGAAAATTTTAAAACATGTTCTATTTTTTAAAACCGGTGTAAAAAAGACCGATGGGTCCCATACACGATCGGTTTGTCTGATGAAAAAAGTCCATCGGACTGTTTTCATCTGTAAAACCGATCGTGTGTACAGGGCTTTACTCTCGGACCTCTCCGCTGCCTTTGATACAGTTGATCACCCCCTCCTCCTCAAAAAACTCAATTTGCTTGGTATCCATGGCTGTGCTCTCCGTTGGTTCGAATCTTACCTATCTCACTGCACCTTCAGTGTCACTTACAACTCTACTTCCTCTTCACCAACACCTCTTACCGTTGGTGTCCCCCAAGGTTCTGTCCTTGGACCTCTACTATTCTCGATCTACACATCATCCCTGGGTCAGCTGATGGCCTCCCATGGCTTCCACTACCATTAATATGCAGATGACACCCAAATCTATCTCTCTACCCCTCAGCTCACCCCATCAGTCTCCTCACACATCACTGATTTATTAACAGACATATCAGCCTGGATGTCACACCACTTCCTCAAACTGAATCTATCTAAACCCAAGCTCATAATATTTCCTCCCCCATGTGCCCCTTCCCTGAGTTCTCTGTCAAGATCAGTGGCACAACTATCAGTCCGTCCCCACATGCCAGGGTGCTAGGGGTAAACCTAGACTCTGAACTGTCTTTTCAGGCCCACATCCAATCCCTGTCCAAATAATGCTGCCTTAGCCTCAACAACATCTCTAGAATAAACCCCCAATGACACCAACAAGCTTCTAATTCACTCCCTGGTTATCTCTCACCTCGACTACTGCAACTCACTTCTCATTGGATTACATTTACATACACTATCCCCCTTCAGTCCATAATGAATGCTGCTGCAAGACTCATACACCTTACCAACTGTTCAGTGTCCTCCACTACTCTCTGCCAATCCCTGCACTGGCTTCCGCTCACCCAACGAATAAAATTCAAAGTACTAACAATAATTTATAAAGCCGTCCACAACTCTGCCCCCAGCTACATCACTAACCTAGTCTGTAAAATTCCAACCAAGCCGCTCTCTTTGGTCCTCCCAAGACCTCCTGCTCTCTAACTCCCTTGTCACCTCCTCCCATGCTCGCCTACAGGATTTCTCCAGAGCTTCTCCCATCCTATGGAACCCCCTACCCCAATCTGTCCGACTGTCCCCTAATCTATCCATATTTAGACGATCCCTGAAAACACTTCTATTTAAAGAAGCTTATGCTGCTTCTAACTAATACACTGTTTTAATTTCTCTATCAGCTCATCCCCACAGCTAATACCTTTTGTATCAATTGACCCTCCCTCCTAGATTGTAAGCTCTAACAAGCAGGGCCCTCTGATTCCTCTTGTACCAAATTGTAATGTAACTGTAATGTCTGCCTTCATTTTGGCGCAATATAAATCCTGTATAATAATAATAATAATGAGGTCCCACCCTAAAATCCATACTAGACCCTTATCCAAGCATGCAGCCTGGCAGACCAGGAAGGGGGGGGGGTAAATGAGCACCACCCATCCTGTCCAGATTCCAATAATTCCCCTGCCTGCAGATCCCCACAACCACCGAGCCAGTGTTGTGGGGAAGATGCCCTTGTCCAATTGAGGGCATTGCATAGTTCAGGTGGGGGTTTTCGGGAGTCACATATGAAATCACACTAGTGTGAAAAGGGACTTAGTGGTGATTTGGTAAGCTTTGCCAATTGTCAACAACTAGTGGTGGAAAAGCTTTACCAGCAATACAGTGATTTTGTTGGTACTGCCTTGATGTGCTCTTGCATGCAACTAACTTTGATTGTTTGTAATGTTTGTGAACAATTGAGTAAGTAAAGAATAACTTGCTATGCAGGCTATGAATGTGAACCTGTAAGTTACGATTAAGAGCAAAGACACAGGTTGATGTAAATAGACTATTTCTTCTGCCTGTCATATATACCTTCCCTACTTCCCCACTTCCTTGTTTGGCTGATGAAGTCAAGTGTAAACTCCCTCTGCAAATTCCTAGTTAGTCCTCACTTAGCCAAAAGGCTGCATTATATTGTACATGGGTGATAGTCTCCCAATAGCACTTAGAGTAGAAACCATATCCGTGCTATCGTGAAAGTAGAGGACTTAGCTATTGGGTCCAGTGATGAAATCACTGCACAGCTAAAGTAAAATACAGCCCATTTACTGTGTAACGAGGATGGGAGCTGGCCAAGTCAGCTCAGCATAGGCCATGGCTAGTGGAGGAGGTCCTCAACTGACCTAAGATAAGTAGAAGGGGTGTCTATAGGATGACAAGGTGATCGGTTCTAAAACATTATCGAAAGATATAGTTGTACTTTAAGTATCAAATGGAATGTCAATTTCACACCTGCAGTTCTTTTCCCTTGAACTTGATCAGATGCTTAATGTTGTATTGTAATGGAATGTTAATAAAAATTACCTCTCCTTATTAATCTGCAGCCCTGTAAGTTTCTATAAAATGCAATAAGACATGGGAAACTGAATGGTGTACAGAATGACCCCCCCCCCAGAACCCCCACAGCTTGTGTGATTGCCTTACTGATTATCCCAGAAGTCGGCACTAAGATACAAAATTTGGGTATCCCCGCAACAAAAATAAAATTTTTGATAAGAGACTCCCAAAGCAAAATCACATCTAAAGGGATATACTTACAAACGTGTCTCCTCAGTGCTCAGCAGCTATGTGTAAAAAATGTATATATATATATATATACCTCTAATGTTGCCATTGGCTGAGAGCGCTGATCAAGAGCTGTTCAGCAGACCTTTTCCGGTCACGCCCCTTCGACAGAAACTGGCCGAACAGCTGGCTTCTGTCGAACCGACTCCAGTACACACAAGCCGAATGTCGGCCAGTTTCTTTTGAACCGGCCGATGCCGCTCGACAATTAACCAATGTGTACTAGGCTTTAAAGTGAATTAAATCTCATGCAGTAATAGTCCCAGCACTCAAATCGTCAATGTGTACATATAAGCACAAGATGGTCACTATTCCTCTTTTCCATGATTATGCATCCAAATGTGAAATACCCCACTGTTCCTGTGCTCCTTCTCCTTCCACACCAAGTACTTACGTACAGGTACGACCTACTTCACAGTAAGGTCAATATGCGCTTTGCCCTTAAAGGCTGGGTTGCTGTAATCACAGTTATCCCACACAAGCTCCTCTACGCACCAGCAATGTTAGCTCAAGAGCAAAAAAATATCTCTCACTGTGCAATATATTTATTTAAAAAGCCCATATGTACTAAAAGCCAGATACAACCACTCACAAACAATGTACACTACCCTCTATGTTTCCCTAATTGCCCCCTTAAGGAATACATGGACATCAATTACATGTGTATAGAAACCTCACTTCCGATAACGATCCGGCAGGATGAAGCAATCCGGCCACAGAATTGACGCATTTTTTTACGGAACTGATGCATTTTCAAAGAAAAGGTGCATAGCATAGAGAGCACATGGACACAGACAAACAAACAGCTGTTTGTTCAGAATAACAAAAGCTAGGAATCTGCAACAAAATTTGTTAAAATCCTTGTTTTTTTTTTCTCAATAAAAATGGAGTTACTCTATAGTCAATATAGGTACACTTCACATCACTTTTGTAAATCAATTTCTTAGTATTATTGCAAAAGATAAACTACACACATTAAGTTTTAATTATACACATATGAAGCAAGGTGAAGTTTGCTTGTTTCAAATATCCAATATATGTAGCTGGGCATGAAAAGAAATAAAACTTTGTCTTTATTCGATTCAATGTTTCAAGTGAGCATAAGTTCATTATGGAATTTAATTTAATTTTTTATTTTAATCTAACAGAGCACATTCACATTGCTGATCTTTAGATGAGCTTGCTATGCTTTTCATTATTTATGTCAGAATATACTGATAATTTTGTAAGACGCAGTATGATTAAAGTAAAACATTTTTGTCTGTTTTCAATTTCCCTCCTTCAAATTAACTGTATTCTTTTTATGTTTCATACATTTAATTTCTTGAAATATACTTTGATTCTCTAGTGTATATAATACACAATACTGATTTGTAAATAAACATATTTTGCTCTTGAATGCACTATAAGGTCCTTACTGCAATAATTATTTATTTTACATCCTTGTAATTAGGGACCCAAAATAGTTTCAAATAGTTTCAAATAATCACAAGTTGTAACTGCACTTTTAGTGCCGTCATATGTATTTAACAACTTCCCCAACTCTCCCTACTATTTTTATTCTCACCTGTACCGAATCCAGCAAGATATTTTGCCAGCATGGCACAGATGTTGTCAAAATCGTTTCCACTGGGCCTGCACACTTTATTGCCACAATATTCTGTCTAATGCCGCGTACACACGATAGTTTTTCTTGCCATTTTTTTTCTTGCCGTTTTTCTCGTCGTTTTTTTTTCATGTTTCCTCTCAAGCCTGTCTTGCGTACACACGATCATTTTAAAAAACGATCAAGCAAAGCGCAGTAACGTATACCACGTACGACGGCACTATAAAGGGGAAGTTCCGTTCTAATGACGCCACCCTTTGGGCCGCTTTGCTAATTCCGTGTTACCGCGTGTTAGTAAAAGTTTGGTGAGAGACGATTCGCGCTTTTCAGTCTTCGTGCTTTGAAGATCGTTTTGTGGAGTTCAGTTTGTGCTTGTGGGTTCGTATCTGTTTGGCAGGGCTTGTAGTCAGTTTGTATCTGTTTATTCAGTGCGTTCTCGTCTGCTCGGTCCTGTTTTTCAGCTTGTTCTTCATAGGCCTTGCTGTTCTTCCGTGCGTTCTTCTAGTTCGTTCTGAGCTTGCGACCGTTATCTAGCCATGTTGTGGCTACGTACTCGTCGGAGAGTTCGTGCTGTAGTTGGTGCAGGGGTTCATGCTGTATCCCGACTCCATTCCATGAGCAGGGTCAGGAGGAGTTCATGGACCAAGAATTGGTTGCTCCAGCGGCACCAGTTCTGTCACATGCCTTTGTTGCGGGAGATCAGGGAGAATAATCCTGATGACTATAGGATTTTTCTCCGGATGTCTGACCCCGTATTTCAGCATCTGTTGGCTTTGGTGTCCCCCTACATTACCGGGCAGGACACCGTTATGCGTGAAGCCATCAGTGCTGAGCAGAGGCTCATTGCCACGTTGCGATACCTGGCGACTGGGAGAAGCCTGCAGGACTTAAAGTTCTCCACAGGCATATCCCCCCAGGCTCTGGGTATCATTATACCAGAGACGTGTTCTGCCATCCTCCAAGTTTTGCAGGAGGACTATATTAAGGTAAGTGTTCTTATTTCAAACATCACATTGTATGTATTTTTTAGAATGTTTTTTTTGGGGGGGTTTATTAGCAGTCCCTAATTCCCATGATGCTTAGCTGCAGGGAATTTCCCCTTTCTCCACATGCTAATTTTTGTTTTTGAATTTTTTCATTAGGCCTACATTAACATTTGCCTTACCTAACCTCTCCAGCATGCTATCCTGGGGCCATACCCACCTTGCCTAGTCCTTTCCATGTATTTTAATCTATGCTCCATCGTAGTGCTTTACCCTAAACACCCCCTAAAGATTGCCTAGGAATGTAACATTTGTCCTAAATTCAGACAGAGTGCTCCAGCCTTCATTTTTTTTTTTTGCTTTTTTTGCTGCTTACTACTAATGTTTTAATTTTTCTGTTTCCCCCAATGTTGGCCATGAATGATTTTCTTAAATCTGCTTTCAATGTTTCAGTCTCAAAGTATTAATTTATTTTGGATTTCATTCCACAGTTCCCTTCTACGCCACATGAATGGCAGAATGTGGCATCGGACTTTGCCCAACGATGGAACTTTCCAAACTGTGGAGGGGCCATTGACGGCAAACATGTTCGGGTCGTCCCACCACCCCATTCGGGATCCTTTTATTATAACTATAAGGGGTTCCACAGCATCGTCATGATGGCAGTGGTGTCGGCCACCTACGAATTCCTCTATGTGGACGTTGGCAAGAATGGCAGTATGTCTGATGGAGGAGTCTTTGCACAGACGGAGTTTGGGGAACGGCTCCTTTTGGATCAGCTGGCCTTGCCACCAGCGGAGCAGAATGTGGAGGGACTCCCATTTGTGTTTGTGGCGGATGAGGCGATTGGCCTGGGTCCCCATTTGATGAGGCCATTCCCGCAGCGCACCCTCACCCCTGAGAGGAGGGTGTACAACTATCGGCTGGCCAGAGCAAGAAGGGTGGTTGAAAATGCCTTTGGCATCATGGCCAGCCGCTTCCGCCTGTTCCTCACCTCCATCCACCTTGCCCCTTACAAATGGAACCATGTTGTAATGGCGTGTTGTGTCCTACATAATTATCTCCGGGTGCATTCCACAAATTATCTGACTTTGACTGGGCCTGAGGCCACCTTAATGGAAGCAGAACATCTTGTGGCCCTGGAAGCTGCCCGTCCAGGCTTGGCCCCCCAAACCGGACGTGAGGTCCGTGACAAATATGTGGATTATTTTGTGGGTAGGGGGGCAATTGAAATGCCTGATGACTTTTAACCTTTTAATTTAGAAAAATAAAACATTATTTTTCTCAAAGATTGGTTTCGTGTATAATTTAAATAATGGTTTATGTTTTTCGGAGGTTTACCTAGTGGACTTGTATTGCCATGTGTATTGTGCATTCTTAATTCGCCTTCATTGTCAGTGTAAACACAAAACATTGCTTAGTTCACTTAGCACAACATTTACATAATGAAGCCACAACTTCTTGATACCAAAATACCATTTTTTATTTTAGTATTGGACAAATCCTTTTAAATGTAGATGTCCTAAACATTTTTTGCTTGTTAAAACGCCTGAACAGCCATGCATACAAAAAAAATATTAAAAAATATATCGGAAAAATTTACATTTACTAGTCCTAAAAGGTTCAATGAAAAACATACCTGCCAAAACACAGCAAGTTCAACGTTAATTTTAAAAAAAACATTATACACGCCCAAGCACAGCCATGATCTTTTGTAGCCTTTCCTCCACCCGCTTGGTATTTTCCCTGATCTCTATCAAGTCTCGCTTTAATTTTTGAAGGTCACGACAGCAGACCATCAGGTATTGGATCAGGATCCGGGCACTGTGATGTGTCAAATTTTTGGGGTCTTCGGCCAGAACTGCACCTACATTAAAAAAAAAACATGTAGTATAGAATATGTAGGCCTACATCTATTAACCTGCATCTGTCTGGTTTGACACTGACCTGTTGAGGTGCCACTTTCCACTTCCACAACCTTTCGTTCCTCTCCATCATGTGGGTCTGGGGCTATTGTTGAAGGTGTTGGATTTCAAGGCTCATCTGACGTAGCTTTTTGAAGCCCTATGGAGATTGCAAGAAAAGGTATATTTTCATTATTAATGTTGATTTTTGGGAGAAAAATAAACCATGAGAAAATAATTTGCAAACATTCTATTGAAGTGTGGTCCATTTTTCAATGGACCCCCAGTGACAACAGGAACACATGATTGGATACATAGCCAAATACATAGCATCTATTTTTTTAAACCAAGTTTGACACATTGTAACACCCCAAAGTATATACACAGGATCACCTGTGTGTGACACCCTCAAATTTTGGGGCTTTTGGCCCACACTTGTACTACTGCATTCAGATGTTTCATCAGCTGCTGAGCATTCTCACCCTTAACATTACCATGCATATCCTTTTTATTTTTCAAAAATTTCATTTGGATTTGATCCCTAAAAATATTTGGTGACCAAATTCGCTACCCCCAAAAAATAAAAGAAAATGGGTGTTCACACTGGATGATCCAAAAACATTGTTTGATGAACTGCACGGAGAATGAGGTTTAATACGTCCATTTACTTTGCGGACGAATCTGAAAGATGGTATCTTTCACTGTACGATATCAAAGACAAACATACACAACATAATACAAGTAATAATCTCTAGCAGGGAAAATAGCAATAAAAAACTAACTTTTTCGTATAACTTTCTTGATTCGTTTGTATTGGTCGGGCTCCCGCAACTTCAGATCAGACCATCGTTTTCTGAGCTGTTCCTTCGTTCTGCACACCCCGAAATTTGGGTGAAGACTTTTGACCACTTTGCCCATAATTTTGGACTTGACCATATTCGGCCTTTTATACGGCCCATGCTTGGCATCATAATCCTCCCTCTTTAAAATGGCGACCATCTCCACCATTTCCTCGAATGACATGTTGGATGCCTTATATCTCCTGGATCGGGATTTGGGCTCCTCAGGAATTTCATCCTCTGTCGAGGTAATCTCAGCCACCTGTGTCTCCGCCATGTTGCTAAGCACTACGACAAGCGAGAAGGGGCGGGGAAAGTACAATATCGAACGTCAGGGGCGGGGAAAGCGTGCGGAGTTCCACGCATGCGCAGTGTATATCAAGTGCCGATCCATGTGTCGAAAATACGTTCATTTGGCGGGAGAGGGAGTTCGCAACGAACGTGTTGACCAAGGTACATAACATTATAAGGATTTTGGGTTCCGCAGAGGAGGAGATTTGGGGCTTTTATATCTGTCCAAAATGCTGATTTGATGATTGTTGCCTGAAACATATGTCTTTTCTTGGTTTTTAATTTTACAAAGAGAATGAATACATTCAAAAACCCGGAGTTCATGGGGGAGTTCATTGACAAATGGAAAGAACTCCCTATCCTGTGGCAGACCAAAAGTGGGTCCAATAAAAACAAAACGGCCAGGACAGCAGCGCTGGAGAGCCTGCTTGCATTTGTCCAAACCCAGATACCCACAACAACTCTCCAAGATGTGAAAACCAAAATTGATACCATCAGGGGGACATACAGGACCCAGAGGAATATGGTCCTGAAGTCCCAGAGGTCAGGTGCTGCAGCAGATAAGGTTTATAAACCCAGTCTGTGGTACTACAGCAAGCTCTCTTTTCTGGATGACCAGCTGGAAGTGCGGGAATCTCTCTCCACCCTTCCCCCCAGAGGTCAATCCAGCCTTCCTTGTAGCCAGCCCTCCAGCCTTCCTTGCAGCCAGCCCTCCAGCCTTCCTGGCAACCCTGCTCTGGCTTCCTCTGAGGATCAAGATCAGGCCCTTGAGGAGGCAGATTTGGATATATGGAGCCAGGTAAAGTATTGATATCTCCATTTAGATGTTACAAAAGTGATGCATTTAAAATGAGGTTAGTATTGTTAGGTATTTTATGTAAAAAAAAAAAAAAGGATTTAAAGACCAAGATACAGTAGTGGTCAATTTTGATGTGGACAAGGCAACAATATCAGGAGGCGGAATCTGTGAGACTTTTCTAAATTTGCACATTCATGTCAAAAATGTCTGGAGGTGAACAATGTGTGTGATTGATGGTGGCAAAAAAATAATAAAGTCCCTTTCTTTTTTTACAGCCAGAGCAGAGCCAGGAAGAGGGTGATGGTGGGGACCAGGAGGAGGCAGGGCCAAGTGGCACCCAGGAGGAGGCTGGGCCAAGTGGCACCCAGGAGGAGGCTGGGCCCAGCACAAGAGCCCAGATGCCTCCCCTGGTAATGAAACCACGAGGGCCAAGGAGAGGTAGGCAGGTGGAGGAGGAAACAAGAGCCTTTATCAAAGAGGCTACTGGCCAATAAGCTAGCCCAAATGGACCTGCGGCAAAAGCTGTATAGTGAGACCCTCCTGTTGAAGGTGATCAACAAGGGATTGCTCGGTGAACTCACCAAGTTCACCGACATCACAGAGGTTGTCCCTACTCCTCCACCTCCTCCTCCTCCTCCTACTACTCCTCCTGCCACAACCTCTCCTCCTGATCCCCAGCCTCCGAGGAAGAAACCAACCAAGGCTGCAGGGAAGGCTGCAGAGAAGGCTGGAGAGAAGGCTACAAGGAAGAGAAAAAAATAATGCCTGCTGTAGTACCACAGACTGGGGACATATATGACTTAGCTGCTGCTAAGATTGGGAGATCAAGCCAAGATTGGCCTCCTTTTTGGTTTTCACATCTTGGATGGTTGTTGTGGGGTCCAAGGGATGAACAAATGCAAGCAGGCTCTCCAGTGCTGCCATCCCCTTTGATTTGTTATGTTCCAAAATAAAGGATACTTTTTTTGGCTTTAAATACTTGACTATGTGATTTGTATTTCAAAAGAGAGTTTGCTAGGGAGCAGGCAGGGACATTTCAAATAATATTATTGTTATTAACAAGGGACACGAACCTCCTTGAGGCAAAATGAGACATATTTTGAAGATTGGTGTGGGACATTTACCCAAACATAATTTAAGGAAAACCACTCATTGGTCTGTTGTTCCATGTCCCTCCACAACTCCTGCGCGGTGTGGGGTTTTTCCCCCAAACAGGAAAGTTTTAAAACTGCCTGCTGTCGTTTACCCCTGGCTGTGCTGAAGTTGGTGGTGAAGGTGTTACGCTGACCGGATGAGGAGGCGGTAGAGGATGAGGAAGCGGAGTAGGAGGAGTTAGCAACAGGAGGCAAACTGAAGCGCCCTGCAATCCTCGGTGGTGGAAGGACATGCGCCAAACTGCTATCTGCCTCAGGCCCAGCCGCCACTGCATTTACCAAGTGTGCTGTTAGGGAGATATAACGTCCCTGACCGTGCTTACTGGTCCACGCATCCGTAGTTAGGTGGATCTTGCCACAGATGGCATTGCGCAGTGCACACCTGATTTTGTCCCCCACTTGGTAGTGCAGGGAAGGGATGGCTCGCCTGGAAAAGTAGTGGCGGCTGGGCACAACGTACTGTGGGACAGCCAATGCCATCAGGCTTTTAAAACTCTGCGTCTCCACCAGACGGAATGACAGCATTTCAAAGGCCAGGAGTTTTGAAATGCTGGCATTCAGGGCCAGGGATCGCAGGTGGCTAGGGGGGTACTTCCTCTTCCGCTCCAATGTTTGGGAGATAGAGGGCTGAACGCTTCCATGGGACATTGTGGAGATGGTTGGTGACCCAGGTGGAAGTGTTGCTGGCAGATCCTCTGTTTGTGGGGTGGCAGGTGCCACTGTCACTACAGAGGTGGATGAAGAGGCCGAGACTGCAGCAGAAGAGGAAGCAGGAGGAGCCAGAGACCTTTCTTGGTTTTTGAGGTGTCTACTCCACTGCAGCTCGTGCTTTGCACTTAGATGCCTGGTCATGCAGGTTGTGCTCAGGTTGAGAACGTTTATGCCTCGCTTCAGGCTCTGATTGCACAGCGTGCAAACCACTCGTGTCTTGTCATCAGCACATTGTGTGAAGAACTGCCATGCTAGGGAACTCCTTGGACCTGGCTTTGGTGTGCTCAGTCCCTTGCTGCGTTGGGCAGTAGCAGACATACTGTCTAGGGGACGGACGCTCCGCTTTTGCACCCTGCTCCCTCTTCTGCTGTGCTGGTGGCTCTGTGCGACCACCGCCTCTTCCTCCAAACTACACTGGTCACCTGCATAAGGTTGATTCCATGTGGGGTCGAGGACCTCATCGTCCTCCACATCATCTTCCACCCAGTCTTCACCCTGCCCTCCTTGTCTGTCTGCACAATTGCGAAAGCAGCAGCAGTTGGCACCTGTGTTTCGTCATCATCCGAGACGTGCTGCGATGGTCCTCCCATGTACTCATCATGAAACATAAGTGGTTGGGCATCGGTGCACTCAATCTCTTCCACTTCTGGGGCAGGGCTAGGTGGATGGCCCTGGGAAACCCTGCTAACAGAGTCATCGAAAAGCAGAAGAGACTGCTGCATGATTTGGGGCTCAGACTGCTTGGCTGATTTGCAAGGGGGTGAGGTGAAAGACTGATGGACATGGGTTTCAGGTGCCAACTCTGATCTTTCATCAGAAGAGTGGGTGGGAGACAATGTGAAGGAACCCGAGGCACTGTCAGCAACCCAATCTACTATCGCCTGTACTTGTCCTGGCCTAAACATTCGTACAGCCTCATTAGGTGCGAAAAAATACCGCCGCAGGCTCGGTCGCCTACTCGCACCTGAGGAAGGTGTTTCACTTGTGCGTGTATCTGGCATAGATCCACCACGTCCTCTCCCTGCAACAGGAGCTCCACCAGCAGCACCACGACCGGGGCCACCACGTCCCTTTGACCTTCTCCTCATATTTTCCAAATTTAGGATGTTGCCCTAAATGGTTGTTTTTGGAAGAGCAGAACACACCCACAGTACGTAACCGCTGAATCGCACAGCTACAGAACTGCAGAAAATGCTATTAAAAAAAATGTTTTTTTTTAGTATAGCACAGTAGAAGAAAACTATTTAGAAATTGTTTATTTCACACACCTCCACATATGTATAACACACTGCAAAATATTTTTTGTTGCCCTAAATGGCGTTTTTTGGAAGACCACAATACACCCACAGTACGTAACCGCTGAATCGCACAGCTACAGAACTGCAGAAATTGCTATTAAAAAAAAAATGTTGTTTTTTTAGTATAGCACAGTAGAAGAAAACTATTTAGAAATTGTTTATTTCACACACCTCCACATATGTATAACACACTGCAAAATATTTTTTGTGGCCCTAAATGGCGTTTTTTGGAAGACCACAATACACCCACAGTACGTAACCGCTGAATCGCACAGCTACAGAACTGCAGAAAATGCTATTAAAAAAAATGTTGTTTTTTTAGTATTGCACAGTAGAAGAAAACTATTTAGAAATTGTTTATTTCACACACCTCCACATATGTATAACACACTGCAAAATATTTTTTGTGGCCCTAAATGGCGTTTTTTGGAAGACCACAATACACCCACAGTACGTAACCGCTGAATCGCACAGCTACAGAACTGCAGAAAATGCTATTCAAAAAAATGTTGTTTTTTTAGTATAGCACAGTAGAAGAAAACTATTTAGAAATTGTTTATTTCACACACCTCCACATATGTATAACACACTGCAAAATATTTTTTGTGGCCCTAAATGGCGTTTTTTGGAAGACCACAATACACCCACAGTACGTAACCGCTGAATCGCACAGCTACAGAACTGCAGAAATTGCTATTAAAAAAAATGTTGTTTTTTTAGTATAGCACAGTAGAAGAAAACTATTTAGAAATTGTTTATTTCACACACCTCCACATATGTATAACACACTGCAAAATATTTTTTGTGGCCCTAAATGGCGTTTTTTGGAAGACCACAATACACCCACAGTACGTAACCGCTGAATCGCACAGCTACAGAACTGCAGAAAATGCTATTAAAAAAAAAGTTTTTTTTTAGTATAGCACAGTAGAAGAAAACTATTTAGAAATGTTTTATTTCACACACCTTCACATATGTATAACACACTGCAAAATATTTTTTGTGGCCCTAAATGGCGTTTTTTGGAAGACCACAATACACCCACAGTACGTAATCGCTGAATCGCACAGCTACAGAACTGCAGAAAATGCTATTCAAAAAAAATGTTGTTTTTTTAGTATAGCACAGTAGAAGAAAACTATTTAGAAATTGTTTATTTCACACACCTCCACATATGTATAACACACTGCAAAATATTTTTTGTGGCCCTAAATGGCGTTTTTTGGAAGACCACAATACACCCACAGTACGTAACCGCTGAATCGCACAGCTACAGAACTGCAGAAATTGCTATTAAAAAAAATGTTGTTTTTTTAGTATAGCACAGTAGAAGAAAACTATTTATTTCACACACCTCCACATATGTATAACACACTGCAAAATATTTTTTGTGGCCCTAAATGGCGTTTTTTGGAAGACCACAATACACCCACAGTACGTAATCGCTGAATCGCACAGCTACAGAACTGCAGAAAATGCTATTCAAAAAAAATGTTGTTTTTTTAGTATAGCACAGTAGAAGAAAACTATTTAGAAATTGTTTATTTCACACACCTCCACATATGTATAACACACTGCAAAATATTTTTTGTGGCCCTAAATGGCGTTTTTTGGAAGACCACAATACACCCACAGTACGTAACTGCTGAATCGCACAGCTACAGAACTGCAGAAATTGCTATTAAAAAAAATGTTGTTTTTTTAGTATAGCACAGTAGAAGAAAACTATTTAGAAATTGTTTATTTCACACACCTCCACATATGAATAACACACTGCAAAATATTTTTTGTGGCCCTAAATGGCGTTTTTTGGAAGACCACAATACACCCACAGTACGTAACCGCTGAATCGCACAGCTACAGAACTGCAGAAAATGCTATTAAAAAAATGTTGTTTTTTTAGTATAGCACAGTAGAAGAAAACTATTTAGAAATTGTTTATTTCACACACCTCCACATATGTATAACACACTGCAAAATATTTTTTGTGGCCCTAAATGGCGTTTTTTGGAAGACCACAATACACCCACAGTACGTAATCGCTGAATCGCACAGCTACAGAACTGCAGAAAATGCTATTCAAAAAAAATTTAGTTTTTTTAGTATAGCACAGTAGAAGAAAACTATTTAGAAATTGTTTATTTCACACACCTCCACATATGTATAACACACTGAAAAATATTTTTTGTGGCCCTAAATGGCGTTTTTTGGAAGACCACAATACACCCACAGTACGTAACCGCTGAATCGCACAGCTACAGAACTGCAGAAAATGCTATTAAAAAAAATGTTTTTTTTAGTATAGCACAGTAGAAGAAAACTATTTAGAAATTGTTTATTTCACACACCTCCACATATGTATAACACACTGCAAAATATTTTTTGTGGCCCTAAATGGCGTTTTTTGGAAGACCACAATACACCCACAGTACGTAACCGCTGAATCGCACAGCTACAGAACTGCATAAAATGCTATTCAATTTTTTTTTCTTTTTTAGTATAGCACAGTAGAAGAAAACTATTTAGAAATTGTTTATTTCACACACCTCCACATATGTATAACACACTGCAAAATATTTTGTGGCCCTAAATGGCGTTTTTTGGAAGACCACAATACACCCACAGTACGTAATCGCTGAATCGCACAGCTACAGAACTGCAGAAAATGCTATTAAAAAAAAATGTTGTTTTTTTAGTATAGCACAGTAGAAGAAAACTATTTAGAAATTGTTTATTTCACACACCTCCACATATGTATAACACACTGCAAAATATTTTTTGTGGCCCTAAATGGCGTTTTTTGGAAGACCACAATACACCCACAGTACGTAACCGCTGAATCGCACAGCTACAGAACTGCAGAAAATGCTATTCAAAAAAAATGGTTTTTTTTAGTATAGCACAGTAGAAGAAAACTATTTAGAAATTGTTTATTTCACACACCTCCACATATGTATAACACACTGCAAAATATTTTTTGTGGCCCTAAATGGCATTTTTTGGAAGACCACAATACACCCACAGTACGTAACTGCTGAATCGCACAGCTACAGAACTGCAGAAAATGATATTCAAAAAAATGTTGTTTTTTTAGTATAGCACAGTAGAAGAAAACTATTTAGAAATTGTTTATTTCACACACCTCCACATATGTATAACACACTGCAAAATATTTTTTGTGGCCCTAAATGGCGTTTTTTGGAAGACCACAATACACCCACAGTACGTAACCGCTGAATCGCACAGCTACAGAACTGCAGAAAATGCTATTAAAAAAAAAGGTTATTTTTTTAGTATAGCACAGTAGAAGAAAACTATTTAGAAATTGTTTATTTCACACACCTCCACATATGTATAACACACTGCAAAATATTTTTTGTGGCCCTAAATGGCGTTTTTTGGAAGACCACAATACACCCACAGTACGTAACCGCTGAATCGCACAGCTACAGAACTGCAGAAAATGCTATTAAAAAAAATGTTGTTTTTTTAGTATAGCACAGTAGAAGAAAACTATTTAGAAATTGTTTATTTCACACACCTCCACATATGTATAACACACTGCAAAATATTTTTTGTGGCCCTAAATGGCGTTTTTTGGAAGACCACAATACACCCACAGTACGTAACCGCTGAATCGCACAGCTACAGAACTGCAGAAAATGCTATTAAAAAAAAAGGTTGTTTTTTTAGTATAGCACAGTAGAAGAAAACTATTTAGAAATTGTTTATTTCACACACCTCCACATATGTATAACACACTGCAAAATATTTTTTGTGGCCCTAAATGGCGTTTTTTGGAAGACCACAATACACCCACAGTACGTAACCGCTGAATCGCACAGCTACAGAACTGCAGAAAATGCTATTAAAAAAAATGTTGTTTTTTTAGTATAGCACAGTAGAAGAAAACTATTTAGAAATTGTTTATTTCACACACCTCCACATATGTATAACACACTGCAAAATATTTTTTGTGGCCCTAAATGGCGTTTTTTGGAAGACCACAATACACCCACAGTACGTAACCGCTGAATCGCACAGCTACAGAACTGCAGAAAATGCTATTCAAAAAAATTTTGTTTTTTTAGTATAGCACAGTAGAAGAAAACTATTTAGAAATTGTTTATTTCACACACCTCCACATATGTATAACACACTGCAAAATATTTTTTGTGGCCCTAAATGGCGTTTTTTGGAAGACCACAATACACCCACAGTACGTAATCGCTGAATCGCACAGCTACAGAACTGCAGAAAATGCTATTCAAAAAAATGTTGTTTTTTTAGTATAGCACAGTAGAAGAAAACTATTTAGAAATTGTTTATTTCACACACCTCCACATATGTATAACACATTGCAAAATATTTTTTGTGGCCCTAAATGGCGTTTTTTGGAAGACCACAATACACCCACAGTACGTAACCGCTGAATCGCACAGCTACAGAACTGCAGAAAATGCTATTAAAAAAAAAAGTTTTTTTTTTAGTATAGCACAGTAGAAGAAAACTATTTAGAAATTGTTTATTTCACACACCTCCACATATGTATAACACACTGCAAAATATTTTTTGTGGCCCTAAATGGCGTTTTTTGGAAGACCACAATACACCCACAGTACGTAACCGCTGAATCGCACAGCTACAGAACTGCATAAAATGCTATTCAAATTTTTTTTCTTTTTTAGTATAGCACAGTAGAAGAAAACTATTTAGAAATTGTTTATTTCACACACCTCCACATATGTATAACACACTGCAAAATATTTTTGTGGCCCTAAATGGCGTTTTTTGGAAGACCACAATACACCCACAGTACGTAATCACTGAATCGCACAGCTACAGAACTGCAGAAAATGCTATTCAAAAAAAATGTTGTTTTTTTAGTATAGCACAGTAGAAGAAAACTATTTAGAAATTGTTTATTTCACACACCTCCACATATGTATAACACACTGCAAAATATTTTTTGTGGCCCTAAATGTCATTTTTTGGAAGACCACAATACACCAACAGTACGTAACCGCTGAATCGCACAGCTACAGAACTGCAGAAAATGCTATTCAAAAAAAATGTTTTTTTTTTTAGTATAGCACAGTAGAAGAAAACTATTTAGAAATTGTTTATTTCACACACCTCCACATATGTATAACACACTGAAAAATATTTTTTGTGGCCCTAAATGGCATTTTTTGGAAGACCACAATACACCCACAGTACGTAACTGCTGAATCGCACAGCTACAGAACTGCAGAAAATGCTATTCAAAAAAATGTTTTTTTTTAGTATAGCACAGTAGAAGAAAACTATTTAGAAATTGTTTATTTCACACACCTCCACATATGTATAACACACTGCAAAATATTTTTTGTGGCCCTAAATGGCGTTTTTTGGAAGACCACAATACACCCACAGTACGTAACCGCTGAATCGCACAGCTACAGAACTGCAGAAATTGCTATTAAAAAAAAATGTTGTTTTTTTAGTATAGCACAGTAGAAGAAAACTATTTAGAAATTGTTTATTTCACACACCTCCACATATGTATAACACACTGCAAAATATTTTTTGTGGCCCTAAATGGCGTTTTTTGAAAGACCACAATACACCCACAGTACGTAACCGCTGAATCGCACAGCTACAGAACTGCAGAAATTGCTATTAAAAAAAAATGTTGTTTTTTAGTATAGCACAGTAGAAGAAAACTATTTAGAAATTGTTTATTTCACACACCTCCACATATGTATAACACACTGCAAAATATTTTTTGTGGCCCTAAATGGCGTTTTTTGGAAGACCACAATACACCCACAGTACGTAACCGCTGAATCGCACAGCTACAGAACTGCAGAAAATGCTATTAAAAAAAATGTTGTTTTTTTAGTATAGCACAGTAGAAGAAAACTATTTAGAAATTGTTTATTTCACACACCTCCACATATGTATAACACACTGCAAAATATTTTTTGTGGCCCTAAATGGCGTTTTTTGGAAGACCACAATACACCCACAGTACGTAATCGCTGAATCGCACAGCTACAGAACTGCAGAAAATGCTATTCAAAAAAATGTTGTTTTTTTAGTATAGCACAGTAGAAGAAAACTATTTAGAAATTGTTTATTTCACACACCTCCACATATGTATAACACACTGCAAAATATTTTTTGTGGCCCTAAATGGCGTTTTTTGGAAGACCACAATACACCCACAGTACGTAACCGCTGAATCGCACAGCTACAGAACTGCAGAAAATGCTATTGAAAAAAAAGTTTTTTTTTAGTATAGCACAGTAGAAGAAAACTATTTAGAAATTGTTTATTTCACACACCTCCACATATGTATAACACACTGCAAAATATTTTTTGTGGCCCTAAATGGCGTTTTTTGGAAGACCACAATACACCCACAGTACGTAACCGCTGAATCGCACAGCTACAGAACTGCATAAAATGCTATTCAAAAAATGTTTTCTTTTTTAGTATAGCACAGTAGAAGAAAACTATTTAGAAATTGTTTATTTCACACACCTCCACATATGTATAACACACTGCAAAATATTTTTGTGGCCCTAAATGGCGTTTTTTGGAAGACCACAATACACCCACAGTACGTAATCACTGAATCGCACAGCTACAGAACTGCAGAATATGCTATTCAAAAAAAATGTTGTTTTTTTAGTATAGCACAGTAGAAGAAAAATATTTAGAAATTGTTTATTTCACACACCTCCACATATGTATAACACACTGCAAAATATTTTTTGTGGCCCTAAATGGCGTTTTTTGGAAGACCACAATACACCCACAGTACGTAACCGCTGAATCGCACAGCTACAGAACTGCAGAAAATGCTATTAAAAAAAAATGGTTTTTTTTTAGTATAGCACAGTAGAAGAAAACTATTTAGAAATTGTTTATTTCACACACCTCCACATATGTATAACACACTGAAAAATATTTTTTGTGGCCCTAAATGGCATTTTTTGGAAGACCACAATACACCCACAGTACGTAACTGCTGAATCGCACAGCTACAGAACTGCAGAAAATGCTATTCAAAAAAATGATTTTTTTTTAGTATAGCACAGTAAAAGAAAACTATTTAGAAATTGTTAATTTCACACACTTCCACATATGTATAACACACTGCAAAATATTTTTTGTGGCCCTAAATGGCGTTTTTTGGAAGACCACAATACACCCACAGTACGTAACCGCTGAATCGCACAGCTACAGAACTGCAGAAATTGCTATTAAAAAAAAATGTTGTTTTTTTAGTATAGCACAGTAGAAGAAAACTATTTAGAAATTGTTTATTTCACACACCTCCACATATGTATAACACACTGCAAAATATTTTTTGTGGCCCTAAATGGCGTTTTTTGGAAGACCACAATACACCCACAGTACGTAACCGCTGAATCGCACAGCTACAGAACTGCAGAAAATGCTATTAAAAAAAATGTTGTTTTTTTAGTATAGCACAGTAGAAGAAAACTATTTAGAAATTGTTTATTTCACACACCTCCACATATGTATAACACACTGCAAAATATTTTTTTTGGCCCTAAATGGCGTTTTTTGGAAGACCACAATACACCCACAGTACGTAACCGCTGAATCGCACAGCTACAGAACAGCAGAAAATGCTATTAAAAAAAAAAATGTTGTTTTTTTAGTATAGCACAGTAGAAGAAAACTATTTAGAAATTGTTTATTTCACACACCTCCACATATGTATAACACACTGCAAAATATTTTTTGTGGCCCTAAATGGCGTTTTTTGGAAGACCACAATACACCCACTGTACGTAACCGCTGAATCGCACAGCTACAGAACTGCAGAAAATGCTATTCAAAGAAAAATGTTGTTTTTTTAGTATAGCACAGTAGAAGAAAACTATTTAGAAATTGTTTATTTCACACACCTCCACATATGTATAACACACTGCAAAATATTTTTTGTGGCCCTAAATGGCGTTTTTTTTGTAAGACCACAATACACCCACAGTACGTAACCGCTGAATCGCACAGCTACAGAACTGCAGAAAATGCTATTCAAAATTTTTTTTTTTTTTTTTTAGTATAGCACAGTAGAAGAAAACTATTTAGAAATTGTTTATTTCACACACCTCCACATATGTATAACACACTGCAAAATATTTTTGTGGCCCTAAATGGCTCTTTTTGCAAGCGTACATTAAAGTGCAATTTTTTTTTTTTTGCCCTAATCGGGTCTTTTTTTGCACGAGCAAAATCAAATGGAAATTTTTTATTTTTTTTGCCCAATGGGTCTTATGGAAAAGAGCACAATAAAGTGCCTTTTTTTTTTGTCCTAAATGGATCTTTTTCCAAGAGCAGAATACACCCACAGTATGGAAACGGTGTATCTCTCAACATAATATATGCAGTGCTGGTGCACTGAGCTTGCAGATAAAAGGTAGATTTTCTCTGACACTGGGCTCATAGCAGTGTAAAAAGACTGCACTGCAACACAAACAGGTAAACCTATGCAGATCGCTGAGTTATATCTCTGAATCTGGACTCCTATTCCTATATAATATATCTCTCTCCCTAAAAGCAAAAAACAGGAACCTGGCCCTACACTACACTGTCTCTCTATCTTTTCCCTCAGATTCCAGAATCAGGACTAACTCATGTATTTTTCTATCTCTCCCTAAAAGCAGCAGCAGCAGACTAGATCCTCTCCCTATCTATTCTGAAGCAGAGTGACGTGTGTGCTGTGTGCCTCTAGCTTATATAGAAGCTGGGTCACATGTTGCACTGACCAATCACAGCCATGCCATTAGTAGGCATGGCTATGATGGCTTCTAAGGGCACACCAGCTAATCAAAAGGTGATTGGCTGGCCCCTGAAGCATTTCTAACTGCGTAATTAGATTCCCGAACCCGAACCCGGACTTTTGCGCAAAGTCCGGGTTCGGGAAAAAGCTAAAGTTCGGTACGGACCCGAACTTTACAGTTCGGGTTCGCTCAACACTAATTGTAAATCAATTTTATAATTAGTGATGTCTGGCTTTAAGAATAAATCAAATTATTCATAAGATCACAAGAAAAAATAAAGACATAAGTTTCTCAGAACTCGGGATAAATATCTGCAAAAAAAAATACATTTTAAACAACATTCTAAAGAAAAAAACAATGCGCTGCATTAAACGAGGCAATAACTTGCAGAATGACGAATGTGCTCTCTCCATTAGGAATGCTAGTTTTACCAGAACGAGCGCTCCCGTCTCCTAATTCAGTCTGAGCATGCGTGGGTTTTTTATACGATGGACTTGCCCATAGACGATCGGAATTTGCTATCGGTTTTGGATCCATCAGAAAATTTTAAAACATGTTCTATTTTTTAAAACTGGTGTAAAAAAGACTGATGGGTCCCATACACGATCGGTTTGTCTGATGAAAAAAGTCCATCGGACTGTTTTCATCTGTAAAACCGATCGTGTGTACAGGGCTTTACTCTCGGACCTCTCCGCTGCCTTTGATACAGTTGATCACCCCCTCCTCCTCAAAAAACTCAATTTGCTTGGTATCCATGGCTGTGCTCTCCGTTGGTTCGAATCTTACCTATCTCACTGCACCTTCAGTGTCACTTACAACTCTACTTCCTCTTCACCAACACCTCTTACCGTTGGTGTCCCCCAAGGTTCTGTCCTTGGACCTCTACTATTCTCGATCTACACATCATCCCTGGGTCAGCTGATGGCCTCCCATGGCTTCCACTACCATTAATATGCAGATGACACCCAAATCTATCTCTCTACCCCTCAGCTCACCCCATCAGTCTCCTCACACATCACTGATTTATTAACAGACATATCAGCCTGGATGTCACAACACTTCCTCAAACTGAATCTATCTAAACCCAAGCTCATAATATTTCCTCCCCCATGTGCCCCTTCCCTGAGTTCTCTGTCAAGATCAGTGGCACAACTATCAGTCCGTCCCCACATGCCAGGGTGCTAGGGGTAAACCTAGACTCTGAACTGTCTTTTCAGGCCCACATCCAATCCCTGTCCAAATAATGCTGCCTTAGCCTCAACAACATCTCTAGAATACACCCCCAATGACACCACCAAGCTTCTAATTCACTCCCTGGTTATCTCTCACCTCGACTACTGCAACTCACTTCTCATTGGAATTACATTTACATACATGTAGTGGGGTGTTCCCCTTTAATGCAGAGAGACAAGAAGTTCTAGGGGAGAGGTGAGTCAGGAGGAAGTAGAGAAAGGACATTACTGGAAGTGAAAGCAGAGGAGAGAGAGAGACTACATCTCCCAGTACATCTTGCAGCACCCAGGGTACATTGCTCCGGAACAGAGACTGCTGGGGCAGACTTTATAAAGGGGAGGTGGAGTTTGTTCGGTCTCTTTGGACACCCCTCTCCTAGCAAGAGGATCTCTGTGCTGAACTGCTGTGTGCACAAGGCCTGAAGCCTGGGCCTTGTGCTCCTTTCCAAAGAGCCCCTCTGCCAGCCTAGCAGAGCCTTAGAGACATCTTCTCATCCTTGCTGCAGTACACCAGAAGGATTGAAGACTTGGATGTCGGTGGATTCCTGTTCCTAGACGAATCAATGGAGGAAACGGACTTGGACTTGTCCGGGTGGTGAGAGCTGTTTAAAGACAGATACTTTTATCTTTACTATTCGTTCGGATTACAAAGTTGTTCTTCAAGTGCACCACCGAAAGATTTCTAGCGAATATTGTTTCACAGATCTTCCATTTAGATCAGTCAGGCCTGACTGCATAGGTAGACATTGCTGGGTGTTAGTCTACCCATGAGGGGAAGTAGCTGTAAAAGGGCAGCGCTAGAGTTGCATAGCAATATTTTATTATTCTGATTACTCTGTTTATCTTTATTACTGTTTATTGCAGGGATCTGCAACTTGTTATACTGTTGTTTATTACTTGCCCATTAGCCTCAGTAAAATATCTGGGTCAAGTACATTGGTGTCAGTTTCACTTACTTTAATAGAAGTTTTAAAGTATATCACTGTGTGTGTGTTTGCCATAGGACTGCGTCACCTAGAGTTGCGGTCACGCGGTCCTATCTCCCCTTACTAGCTGTGCCAGTAGGGGGTTGAGCAGATTGCCGGGGGTTGGCGGAGCTGTCTTCAGGGCCCAACTAAATCTGCGGCCTTCTTAGTTGGAGGTATCGCTACACATGGGGGCTCGTCCGGGATCCTGATACAGCAACCGAACACGCCAAAAGACCGGCATGGACCCGCTAGAAGTAGGACAGTGGTACACAATGGCTGGCACAGATCCGGCCACGGCGGCAGTTATTGAACTCCCGGGGATCTGGCAAAGAGATGCGATAAAGCAGTTAATGACATCCCTATCACCATGCCAGAAATCATGGGTGATGGATGTGAGACCACATGCTTCGTGTACATACGCATTAATAGAGTGGAAAGACGAAATTCCAGAGCATTTTAAAAGCCAGAGCATACAAGCTATGGATGGGCAGACCTACCATCTGACACATGCGCGCCCACATAAGGGAGATCGGTTCCAAATAAGAAAGTCATCATCTCCACAGATACCTCCCCCACCATCCCCTAAGGCACAAGAGCAGGAGGATACAGAGAGTCCCAGATCATCACCGGCCACCCTCAGCACAGAACTATGCGCTGTACTGGGAGAGATTGTGGCCCAGTGCAAGAAGAATCCCACAGATTACCCAATGTCGGGGTACAGAAAGCTCCGGATATTCTCAGGGAGAAAACCTGTGTCCTCAGGGGAAGAAGGATTTGAGGAGTGGCTAGATGGCACCACTCAGGCCTTAGAGGAATGGGAAGTTCCAGAACGCAGCAAAAAACAGCGAATTGCTGAAAGTTTGAAGGGGCCTGCTCTGGATGCCAGACGCAACCAGAAGATGAGCAGGAAAGACTGTACTGCACAGGACTACTTGGACATCTTGCAGAATGTGTTCGGTGGGACAGAAAAAGTTACCGAGCTCACCTATCAGCTGGAGCACTGCTACCAGAAAACAGGAGAGAAACTGTCAGAATATATGGGACGTCTAGACAAGATCCTGCATAGAATTATTCTGAAAAAGAGGGAACAGCCAGTCAAGCCAACCAAACCTCTGGTGGTGATGGTCAGCCCGGCCATGACCCCCGAAAGAGATGCAGAAGTGGACACCCTGAAATCGCAGATGTCCCAAGTGTTGGAGATACTGACCTCTTTGATGAAGAAAGATCAAAGGAAACCAGAAAATAAAAGTCCAAGAAAGGAGTTGTTCCCGAATACCTCAGCGCCCGCTTCTCTACAGGATTGTGAAGAAGAGGTGATTTGTTACAACTGCGGAGGGATTGGTCATTTTGCAAACATATGTTCCAGTCCCAGGAAGAAAAAGATAAATAACCGCCAGCCGGCGGAAAACTTCAGAGGGCCCTGCTGAAGGAGTCAACCGGGTGCCCATCATTTTCAGTGAGCTCCAAACTGAATGAAAAACAGAAGAAGAGAGAAAATAGAACACCTCAGAGGAAACACAACATTCTCCAACAGAGATACACCGCAGAGAAAGGGGGCAAGACCCCTCAGAAGAGACACAGAACTACCCAGAGGGGGTGCACACCTAAGAAAAATAACAGTATCCCTCAGCGGGTTCCTACACCCATAAAAAGGAGGGAAGTCAATGCATGCCAGGCTCAAGAAAGGTTCAAGTCCAAAGGGAATAGGACAAGAGAGAGTCCAAAAGGAAAAGGTCTGAAGAAGGCGATTCCTGCCGGGCCATATCCGGAGAAGCTGGTGGGCCCATCTCCTATAGTGCCCATTCAAGTGGAGGGAGTCTACACCAGGGCCCTCTTGGATACCGGGGCACAAGTGACCCTACTATACCGGGACTTCTATGATAGGCACTTGAGTCATCTGCCTATCCAGAAGATAGAAGAGCTGGAAATATGGGGAATTGGAACCCAGAGTTTCCCTTACGATGGCTATCTTCCCATCAAGATGACCTTTGACCCATCCGTGGCTGGGAAGGCCGAAGTGTTTGACACCCTGGCAGTCGTGTGCCCTAGGCCGCCTGGAGCCAACAAGAATTCCCTTATAATAGGGACGAACACGGACCTGGTCCGAAGACTCCTGACCCCTCTAGTAAAAGAAGAGGGGCAAACAGCCACCAAGATCCATCCCATGCTGAAGATGGCCTACCAACGGCTGGTCCAAGAGCAGGAGACCCCTGGAGAAGGGATAGGGAAGGTGTGGAGACTTGGAAGAGAAGGGGTAGTGTTGCAGCCCGGCGAAGTAACCTGTCTCAGAGCCACTGTGAAGCTTACTTGGGAGCAGCCTGGTCCCTTTGTCGTGCTGGAGTCAGACCCAAGGGGTGAGTCCTCAGGTCTGGAAGTGATACCGGAAGTGATTCCGCTGAAGGTCCTGAAGAAGGCCCATTGTAGAGTTCCAGTGAGTGTTAGGAACACTACCAGAGACCCCATGGAAATCCCAGCCAGAATGCTGCTAGGCCAGGTGAGCCCTGCGGCCCCTGTTACCCTGTCAGAAGTGAAGAGGACAGGTGAAGGAGGAGATGCTTGGGAGAAGCTGTCCATGGAAAACCCGAATCTGCCAGGAGCTTGGAAGGAGAGAGCCAAGGCCCAGTTGAATAGATGGGAGAAGATCTTCTCTAAGGTTGAGTTCGATGTGGGGTGTGCAAGGAGTGCCACCCATCGGATCCGCCTCCAGGAAGACAAGCCCTTCCGAGAGAGGGTCAGGCGGGTCCCCCTAGCAGATCTGGAGGATCTAAGGGAACAACTTGCAGAACTCAAGAGGACTGGTGTGATACAGGAGTCCAGAAGCCCCTATGCCTCTCCCATCGTGGTGGTCAGAAAGAAGAATGGATCATTGAGGCTCTGTATCGACTACAGGACTCTCAACAGGAGAACCATACCTGACCAATACACCACTCCGAGGATAGAGGATGCCCTACAGAGCTTGTCTGGAGCTAAATGGTTCAGCGTTATGGATCTCAAGAGCGGGTACTATCAGATTCCTATGCACCCAGAAGACAGGGAGAAGACAGCCTTCATAACCCCAGTAGGGTTCTTTGAATTCAACCGGATGCCCCAAGGTCTGTCTGGAGCCCCAGCGACTTTCCAACGTCTCATGGAGAAGACTGTAGGAGACATGAACCTTATTGAAGTCCTTGTATACCTGGACGATGTCATTGTCTTTGGGAGAACCTTGGAAGAACACGAAAGGAGGCTGGAAAAAGTGTTGAGAAGACTCAGTGAGGAAGGACTCAAGCTTTCGCCTGAGAAGTGTCGGTTCTATCAGTCTTCTGTGAACTATCTGGGGCACATAGTGTCTGAAGAAGGGGTGGCCACAGACCCTGAGAAATTGGAGGCAGTTACCTCCTGGCCACGGCCCACCACAGTAACCGAACTCAGATCCTTCTTGGGGTTCTGCTCCTATTACAGGAGGTTTGTGGAAGGATTCGCCCGAATTGCCAGGCCATTGAATGAACTACTCAAGACCGAGGGGGAAGAGGACGACTCAGGGCCCAGGAAGCCGGGAGATTCAGTCAGAGATCAGTGGAACCAGAAGTGTGAAGAGGCCTTCCAGGCATTAAAGGAGAGCCTAACCACTGCCCCAGTCTTGGCCTATGCAGACCCAACCAAGCCCTATGAACTACATGTAGATACTAGTCATGACGGTCTGGGAGGAGTACTTTATCAAGAACACGAAGGGCAACAACGGCCTGTTGCCTATGTGAGCCGGAGCCTGACCCCCCCCTGAGAAGAACTACCCCACTCACAAGCTGGAGTTCCTGGCCCTTAAGTGGGCGGTAGTAGACA
Source organism: Rana muscosa (assembly GCA_029206835.1). Classification (NCBI taxonomy): domain Eukaryota; kingdom Metazoa; phylum Chordata; class Amphibia; order Anura; family Ranidae; genus Rana; species Rana muscosa. The sequence continues at coordinate 493,998,391 of CM055121.1, forward strand.
AGCTTAAAGACTACCTGTATGGGGCGGAGTTCACTGTGAATACCGATAACAACCCCCTTACCTACCTTTTCACCACGGCCAAGCTGGATGCCACTGGACACAGGTGGCTGGCCGCACTTTCTGGATTCAACTTCAGCCTAAAGTATAGGCCAGGGACTGGGAATCGAGATGCAGACGCTCTGTCCAGGAGATCTCATTCTCTCACCAGTGACGTAGAAGATTGGACCCAAGTGGCACCGGACGGGGTGCGGGCCCTTTGTCAAGGAGCTGAATTCCAAGCCAGAGGAGGCTCCAGAGCAGAGGAAATAGGAGTTACCATGGTGGGAGTCCCCAAACACTACTGTGGAGTAGCTCAACTGGGAGAGGACAACCTGCCAAGACTGTCCAAGAAGGAGTTGAGGTGTGACCAATTGGAAGACCCCATGGGGAGATTGGTCCTGGAGGCCCTGGAGAATCAGGATCCAAACAGACTCATGCGTCAACCTTCAAAAGAAGCTCGCCTGCTGAGGAAAGAGTGGGACAGGTTGCAGTTACATCAGGGAGTGGTCTACCGAAGGGGCCCCTCTGATGACTCAGAAGATAAGTGGCAACTGTTCCTCCCAGAGAAATATCGAGAGACTGTTCTGATTGCCCTGCATGACAACCATGGCCACCTAGGGGCTGAAAGGACCTTTCAACTTGTCAGAAGTCGGTTCTATTGGCCCTGCATGAGGGCAGAGATAGAAGAGTACTGCCACTCATGTGCACGGTGCGTCCAGAGGAAGACTTTACCCCATCAAGCTGCCCCAATGGGCCATCTACAGAGTCAAGGCCCAATGGATCTGGTATGCATTGATTTTCTCTGCCTTGAACCCGACCTGAGTGGACTAGGAAATGTTCTGGTGATAACCGACCATTTCACCAGGTATGCCCAGGCTTTCCCCACCAAAGACCAGAAGGCCTCCACCGTAGCCAAGGTACTTATGGAGAAGTACTTTGTCCATTATGGGCTGCCACAGCGACTCCATTCAGATCAAGGGAGGGACTTTGAGAGTAAACTGATCCGGAAGCTCCTGGATTCTTTGGGAATTATGAAGACTCGAACTACACCTTACCATCCACAGGGAGATGCTCAGCCGGAAAGGTTTAACCGAACCTTGCTCAACATGTTGGGGACTCAGGAAAGCGAGAAAAAGCAACATTGGAGCGAACACATAGCAGCCATAGTACATGCTTACAACTGCACCATCAGTGATGCTACAGGCTACTCCCCATATCGACTCATGTTTGGGAGAGAAGCGAGACTACCGGTGGACTTGGCCTTTGGCACCTCTCTGGACCATTCCTCAGCCACATCCCACAAAGGATATGTGGACAGGCTCAGACACAGCCTGAAAGTAGCCTATGAACATGCTCAAGCGGCCTCAGATCAAAGGGGAGCTCGAAATAAAAGAAACTTTGACTTGAAGGTTCGGGTACAAGACCTACAGCCCGGGGATCGAGTACTGTTACACAATCTGGGGGTCCCTGGAAAGCACAAACTTGCAGACAGATGGAGATCTGAACCCTATGTCATCTGCAGGAAGTTGCCAGGCCTACCTGTCTATACGTTGAAGCCAGAAGGAAAGGTAGGCCCACTGAAGACGTGGCATCGAAACCACCTTCTCCCACTTGCTGAGGCAGTTAGAATACCTCCCGTGGGAGACTCCCTTGAACCGGCCTCTATCCTGGATACTCCTAGGCCGAACACTCGGTCGCAGACCTCCCGAGCTGAAGATGGAGAGGCCTCTCAATTTAGTGGAAGTGAGGAGGGAGAACTTGATTGGCTGTGGCCTTCCCCAACTCCAGGAACTTCTACCATAGATCTTCCAACCACTGAAGACACCACAGATGAAACACTGAACCCAGAAGCCACAGAGTTCATCCCTTCTAGTCCTTCAGCAGAATACTGGGAAGATGCCCATGATGGTTGTTCAGAGGAAGAGGAGCCTGTGGCGCCAGAGCCAGAAATCCCAAGAGAGCAAAGGGCTCGAAGAGTCATCCGGCCTCCTAAGAAGCTGACCTACCCACAAATGGGGAACAGCTCAGAAGACTCTGTAGTTACTGCTAGGAGGAATGCTGAGAATCCGGATCCCTCCACGGTCCATTTGGTGGAGGGCAACCCCAGCTCACTCTCTGGCACAGCTAGACAGGTCGCCCCCACTGAAGCGACCTGTAGACAGGACAGCTCCCCATCTTATGATGATTGGTGGGAGGCTCCTCTGTCAACCCTATGCAACCGCATTGAATCTAGAATGTTTTGCAGACCAAAAAAATGTCTTTGGGGACCAAAGATTCAAAGTGGGGGGAGTGTGTAGCGGAGTGTTCCCCTTTAATGCAGAGAGACAAGAAGTTCTAGGGGAGAGGTGAGTCAGGAGGAAGTAGAGAAAGGACATTACTGGAAGTGAAAGCAGAGGAGAGAGAGAGACTACATCTCCCAGTACATCTTGCAGCACCCAGGGTACATTGCTCCGGAACAGAGACTGCTGGGGCAGACTTTATAAAGGGGAGGTGGAGTTTATTTGGTCTCTTTGGACACCCCTCTCCTAGCAAGAGGATCTCTGTGCTGAACTGCTGTGTGCACAAGGCCTGAAGCCTGGGCCTTGTGCTCCTTTCCAAAGAGCCCCTCTGCCAGCCTAGCAGAGCCTTAGAGACATCTTCTCATCCTTGCTGCAGTACACCAGAAGGATTGAAGACTTGGATGTCGGTGGATTCCTGTTCCTAGACGAATCGATGGAGGAAACGGACTTGGACTTGTCCGGGTGGTGAGAGCTGTTTAAAGACAGATACTTTTATCTTTACTATTCGTTCGGATTACAAAGTTGTTCTTCAAGTGCACCACCGAAAGATTTCTAGCGAATATTGTTTCACTGAACTTCCATTTAGATCAGTCAGGCCTGACTGCATAGGTAGACATTGCTGGGTGTTAGTCTACTCATGAGAGGAAGTAGCTGTAAAAGGGCAGCTCTAGAGTTGCATAGCAATATTTTATTATTCTGATTACTCTGTTTATCTTTATTACTGTTTATTGCAGGGATCTGCAACTTGTTATACTGTTGTTTATTACTTGCCCATTAGCCTCAGTAAAATATCTGGGTCAAGTACATTGGTGTCAGTTTCACTTACTTTAATAGAAGTTTTAAAGTATATCACTGTGTGTGTGTTTGCCATAGGACTGCGTCACCTAGAGTTGCGGTCACGCGGTCCTATCCCCCCTTACTAGCTGTGCCAGTAGGGGGTTGAGCAGATTGCCGGGGGTTGGCGGAGCTGTTTTCAGGGCCCAACTAAATCTGCGGCCTTCTTAGTTGGAGGTATCGCTACATACACTATCCCCCTTCAGTCCATAATGAATGCTGCTGCAAGACTCATCCACCTTACCAACTGTTCAGTGTCCTCCACCCCTCTCTGCCAATCCCTGCACTGGCTTCCGCTCACCCAACGAATAAAATTCAAAGTACTAACAATAATTTATAAAGCCGTCCACAACTCTGCCCCCAGCTACATCACTAACCTAGTCTGTAAAATTCCAACCAAGCCGCTCTCTTTGGTCCTCCCAAGACCTCCTGCTCTCTAACTCCCTTGTCACCTCCTCCCATGCTCGCCTACAGGATTTCTCCAGAGCTTCTCCCATCCTATGGAACCCCCTACCCCAATCTGTCCGACTGTCCCCTAATCTATCCATATTTAGACGATCCCTGAAAACACTTCTATTTAAATAAGCTTATGCTGCTTCTAACTAATACACTGTTTTAATTTCTCCATCAGCTCATCCCCACAGCTAATACCTTTTGTATCAATTGACCCTCCCTCCTAGATTGTAAGCTCTAACAAGCAGGGCCCTCTGATTCCTCTTGTACCAAATTGTAATGTAACTGTAATGTCTGCCTTCATTTTGGCGCAATATAAATCCTGTATAATAATAATAATAATGAGGTCCCCCCTAAAATCCATACTAGACCCTTATCCAAGCATGCAGCCTGGCAGACCAGGAAGGGGGGGGGGTAAATTAGCACCACCCATCCTGTCCAGATTCCAATAATTCCCCTGCCTGCAGATCCCCACAACCACCGAGCCAGTGTTGTGGGGAAGATGCCCTTGTCCAATTGAGGGCATTGTATAGTTCAGGTGGGGGTTTTCGGGAGTCACATATGAAATCACACTGGTGTGAAAAGGGACTTAGTGGTGATTTGGTAAGCTTTGCCAATTGTCAACAACTAGTGGTGGAAAAGCTTTACCAGCAATACAGTGATTTTGTTGGTACTGCCTTGATGTGCTCTTGCATGCAACTGACTTTGATTGTTTGTAATGTTTGTGAACAATTGAGTAAGTAAAGAATAACTTGCTATGCAGGCTATGAAAGTGAACCTGTAAGTTACGATTAAGAGCAAAGACACAGGTTGATGTAAATAGACTATTTCTTCTGCCTGTCATATATACCTTCCCTACTTCCCCACTTCCTTGTTTGGCTGATGAAGTCAAGTGTAAACTCCCTCTGCAAATTCCTAGTTAGTCCTCACTTAGCCAAAAGGCTGCATTATATTGTACATGGGTGATAGTCTCCCAATAGCACCTAGAGTAGAAACCATATCCGTGCAATCGTGAAAGTAGAGGACTTAGCTATTGGGTCCAGTGATGAAATCACTGCACAGCTAAAGTAAAATACAGCCCATTTAATTCAAGTCGAAGTTTCTTTTATTTCGAGCTCCCCTTTGATCTGAGGCCGCTTGAGCATGTTCATAGGCTACTTTCAGGCTGTGTCTGAGCCTGTCCACATATCCTTTGTGGGATGTGGCTGAGGAATGGTCCAGAGAGGTGCCAAAGGCCAAGTCCACCGGTAGTCTCGCTTCTCTCCCAAACATGAGTCGATATGGGGAGTAGCCTGTGTAACGAGGATGGGAGCTGGCCAAGTCAGCTCAGCATAGGCCATGGCTAGTGGAGGAGGTCCTTAACTGACCTAAGATAAGTAGAAGGGGTGTCTATAGGATGACAAGGTGATCGGTTCTAAAACATTATCGAAAGATATAGTTGTACTTTAAGTATCAAATGGAATGTCAATTTCACACCTGCAGTTCTTTTCCCTTGAACTTGATCAGATGCTTAATGTTGTATTGTAATGGAATGTTAATAAAAAATTACCTCTCCTTATTAATCTGCAGCCCTGTAAGTTTCTATAAAATGCAATGCGACATGGGAAACTGAATGGTGTACAGAATGACCCCCCCCCCCAGAACCCCCACAGCTTGTGTGATTGCCTTACTGATTTTCCCAGAAGTCGGCACTAAGATACAAAATTTGGGTATCCCCTGCAACAAAAATAAAATTTTTGATAAGAGACTCCCAAAGCAAAATCACATCTAAAGGGATATACTTACAAACGTGTCTCCTCAGTGCTCAGCAGCTATGTGTAAAAAATGTATATATATATATATATATATATATATATATATACCTCTAATGTTTCCATTGGCTGAGAGCGCTGATCAGGAGCTGTTCAGCAGACCTTTTCCGGTCACGCCCCTTCGACAGAAACTGGCCAAACAGCTGGCTTCTGTCGAACCGACTCCAGTACACACAAGCCGAATGTCGGCCAGTTTCTTTTGAACCGGCCGATGCCGCTCAACAATTAACCAATGTGTACTAGGCTTCAAAGTGAATTAAATCTCACGCAGTAATAGTCCCAGCACTCAAATCGTCAATGTGTACATATAAGCACAAGATGGTCACTATTCCTCTTTTCCATGATTATGCATCCAAATGTGAAATACCCCACTGTTCCTGTGCTCCTTCTCCTTCCACACCAAGTACTTACGTACAGGTACGACCTACTTCACAGTAAGGTCAATATGCGCTTTGCCCTTAAAGGCTGGGTTGCTGTAATCACAGTTATCCCACACAAGCTCCTCTACGCACCAGCAATGTTAGCTCAAGAGCAAAAAAATATCTCTCACTGTGCAATATATTTATTTAAAAAGCCCATATGTACTAAAAGCCAGATACAACCACTCACAAACAATGTACACTACCCTCTATGTTTCCCTAATTGCCCCCTTAAGGAATACATGGACATCAATTACATGTGTATAGAAACCTCACTTCCGATAACGATCCGGCAGGATGAAGCAATCCGGCCACAGAATTGACACATTTTTTTACGGAACTGATGCATTTTCAAAGAAAAGGTGCATAGCATAGAGAGCACATGGACACAGACAAACAAACAGCTGTTTGTTCAGAATAACAAAAGCTAGGAATCTGCAACAAAATTTGTTAAAATCCTTGTTTTTTTTTCTCAATAAAAATGGAGTTACTCTATAGTCAATATAGGTACACTTCACATCACTTTTGTAAATCAATTTCTTAGTATTATTGCAAAAGATAAACTACACACATTAAGTTTTAATTATACACATATGAAGCAAGGTGAAGTTTGCTTGTTTCAAATATCCAATATATGTAGCTGGGCATGAAAAGAAATAAAACTTTGTCTTTATTCGATTCAATGTTTCAAGTGAGCATAAGTTCATTATGGAATTTCATTTAATTTTTTATTTTAATCTAACAGAGCACATTCACATTGCTGATCTTTAGATGAGCTTGCTATGCTTTTCATTATTTATGTCAGAATATACTGATAATTTTGTAAGACGCAGTATGATTAAAGTAAAAATTTTTTGTCTGTTTTCAATTTCCCTCCTTCAAATTAACTGTATTCTTTTTATGTTTCATACATTTAATTTCTTGAAATATACTTTGATTCTCTAGTGTATATAATACACAATACTGATTTGTAAATAAACATATTTTGCTCTTGAATGCACTATAAGGTCCTTACTGCAATAATGATTTATTTCACATCATTGTAATTAGGGACCCAAAATAGTTTCAAATAGTTTCAAATAATCACAAGTTGTAACAACTTCCCCAACTCACCCTACTATTTTTATTCTCACCTGTACCGAATCCAGCAAGATATTTTGCCAGCATGGCACAGATGTTGTCAAAATCGTTTCCACTGGGCCTGCACACTTTATTGCCACAATATTCTGTCTAATGCCGCGTACACACAATAGTTTTTCTTGCCATTTTTTTTCTTGCCGTTTTTCACGTCGTTTTTTTTCATGTTTCCTCTCAAGCCTGTCTTGCGTACACACGATCATTTTAAAAAACGATCAAGCAAAGCGCAGTAACGTATACCACGTACGACGGCACTATAAAGGGGAAGTTCCGTTCTAATGACGCCACCCTTTGGGCCGCTTTTGCTAATTCCGTGTTACCGCGTGTTAGTAAAAGTTTGGTGAGAGACGATTCGCGCTTTTCAGTCTTTGTGCTTTGAAGATCGTTTTGTGGAGTTCAGTTTGTGCTTGTGGGTTCGTATCTGTTTGGCAGGGCTTGTAGTCAGTTTGTATCTGTTTATTCAGTGCGTTCCCGTCTGCTCGGTCCTGTTTTTCAGCTTGTTCTTCATAGGCCTTGCTGTTCTTCCGTGCGTTCTTCTAGTTCGTTCTGAGCTTGCGACCGTTATCTAGCCATGTTGTGGCTACGTACTCGTCGGAGAGTTCGTGCTGTAGTTGGTGCAGGGGTTCATGCTGTATCCCGACTCCATTCCATGAGCAGGGTCAGGAGGAGTTCATGGACCAAGAATTGGTTGCTCCAGCGGCACCAGTTCTGTCATATGCCTTTGTTGCGGGAGATCAGGGAGAATAATCCTGATGACTATAGGATTTTTCTCCGGATGTCTGACCCCGTATTTCAGCATCTGTTGGCTTTGGTGTCCCCCTACATTACCGGGCAGGACACCGTTATGCGTGAAGCCATCAGTGCTGAGCAGAGGCTCATTGCCACGTTGCGATACCTGGCGACTGGGAGAAGCCTGCAGGACTTAAAGTTCTCCACAGGCATATCCCCCCAGGCTCTGGGTATCATTATACCAGAGACGTGTTCTGCCATCCTCCAAGTTTTGCAGGAGGACTATATTAAGGTAAGTGTTCTTATTTCAAACATCACATTGTATGTATTTTTTAGAATGTTTTTTTTTTGGGGGGGGTTTATTAGCAGTCCCTAATTCCCATGATGCTTAGCTGCAGGGAATTTCCCCTTTCTCCACTTGCTAATTTTTGTTTTTGAATTTTTTCATTAGGCCTACATTAACATTTGCCTTACCTAACCTCTCCAGCATGCTATCCTGGGGCCATACCCACCTTGCCTAGTCCTTTCCATGTATTTTAATCTATGCTCCATCGTAGTGCTTTACCCTAAACACCCCCTAAAGATTGCCTAGGAATGTAACATTTGTCCTAAATTCAGACAGAGTGCTCCAGCCTTCATTTTTTTTTTTTGCTTCTTTTGTTGCTTACTACTAATGTTTTAATTTTTCTGTTTCCCCCAATGTTGGCCATGAATGATTTTCTTAAATCTGCTTTCAATGTTTCAGTCTCAAAGTATTAATTTATTTTGGATTTCATTCCACAGTTCCCTTCTACGCCACATGAATGGCAGAATGTGGCATCGGACTTTGCCCAACGATGGAACTTTCCAAACTGTGGAGGGGCCATCGACGGCAAACATGTTCGGGTCGTCCCACCACCCCATTCGGGATCCTTTTATTATAACTATAAGGGGTTCCACAGCATCGTCATGATGGCAGTGGTGTCGGCCACCTACGAATTCCTCTATGTGGACGTTGGCAAGAATGGCAGTATGTCTGATGGAGGAGTTTTTGCACAGACGGAGTTTGGGGAACGGCTCCTTTTGGATCAGCTGGCCTTGCCACCAGCGGAGCAGAATGTGGAGGGACTCCCATTTGTGTTTGTGGCGGATGAGGCGTTTGGCCTGGGTCCCCATTTGATGAGGCCATTCCCGCAGCGCACCCTCACCCCTGAGAGGAGGGTGTACAACTATCGGCTGGCCAGAGCAAGAAGGGTGGTTGAAAATGCCTTTGGCATCATGGCCAGCCGCTTCCGCCTGTTCCTCACCTCCATCCACCTTGCCCCTTACAAATGGAACCATGTTGTAATGGCGTGTTGTGTCCTACATAATTATCTCCGGGTGCATTCCACAAATGATCTGACTTTGACTGGGCCTGAGGCCACCTTAATGGAAGCAGAACATCTTGTGGCCCTGGAACCTGCCCGTCCAGGCTTGGCCCCCCAAACCGGACATGAGGTCCGTGACAAATATGTGAATTATTTTGTGGGTAGGGGGGCCATTGAAATGCCTGATGACTTTTAACCTTTTAATTTAGAAAAATAAAACATTATTTTCCTCAAAGATTGGTTTTGTGTATAATTTAAATAATGGTTTATGTTTTTCGGAGGTTTACCTAGTGGACTTGTATTGTGCATTCTTAATTCGCCTTCATTGTCAGTGTAAACACAAAACATTGCTTAGTTCACTTAGCACAACATTTACATAATGAAGCCACAACTTCTTGATACCAAAATACCATTTTTTATTTTAGTATTGGACAAATCCTTTTAAATGTAGATGTCCTAAACATTTTTTGCTTGTTAAAACGCCTGAACAGCCATGCATACAAAAAAATATTAAAAAATATATCGGAAAAATTTACATTTACTAGTCCTAAAAGGTTCAATGAAAAACATACCTGCCAAAAAACAGCTAGTTCAACGTTAATTTTAAAAAAAAACATTAGACACGCCCAAGCACAGCCATGATCTTTTGTAGCCTTTCCTCCACCCGCTTGGTATTTTCCCTGATCTCTATCAAGTCTCGCTTTAATTTTTGAAGGTCACGACAGCAGACCATCAGGTATTGGATCAGCATCCGGGCACTGTGATGTGTCAAATTTTTGGGGTCTTCGGCCAGAACTGCACCTACATTAAAAAAAAAACATGTAGTATAGAATATGTAGGCCTACATCTATTAACCTGCATCTGTCTGGTTTGACACTGACCTGTTGAGGTGCCACTTTCCACTTCCACAACCTTTCGTTCCTCTCCATCATGTGGGTCTGGGGCTATTGTTGAAGGTGTTGGATTTCAAGGCTCATCTGACGTAGCTTTTTGAAGCCCTATGGAGATTGCAAGAAAAGGTATATTTTCATTATTAATGTTGATTTTTGGGAGAAAAATAAACCATGAGAAAATAATTTGCAAACATTCTATTGAAGTGTGGTCCATTTTTCAATGGACCCCCAGTGACAACAGGAACACATGATTGGATACATAGCCAAATACATAGCATCTATTTTTTTAAACCAAGTTTGACACATTGTAACACCCCAAAGTATATACACAGGATCACTGTCATGGATATGCAGTAGTGTTTGTCTGTCAGCTTACCTTCCTTCCCATGTGTTCATCTTAGAGGCCTGAGCCCTTTCACCTGGCTTCCTTTATAATCTCCTCCCAGCCTGACTCCACCCCAGGCCCTATCACTGAACACTATATTAACCTGTGCACTGCAAGCCTGCTTTGCTGATCAACGTGTTTGTTAGGCATTGTGTGTTTGGGTTCCTGCCTGCCGTGTGCTACGTCTGTCTCTCTGTTACGTTATTGGCTTGTCCCCGACTATCCCTGTCTGCTCGTGACCCTTGACCTTCGGCTCGTTCTTCGTTATCCTTGTCTGCTTGTGGCCCCTGACCTTCAGCTTGTTATTCGGTTCTCTCTTATCGTGTGCTGCTGCTTCCCCTCTTTTCCCCTTATCCTACGGGGCGTGAGCTAGGAAACTCCAGGGGCCGCGACCTGGTCCCAGCCTGCAGCTAACATCCTCACCACTAGAGGCCCTGGAGAAGACCAGCTGGGTCTTAGACTCCGCGCCCTGGGGAATCTTGGCTCTAGCTTCCGTTTGGATCCCGGTTGTGCTCCTCTGGTCCCGCTTTCCACAACCACCCAGTTTCCTATCCGCAGAAGCCAGCCATAGGGTTCACTACCTCGCGGTGCACTCCTGTCCCCCTACGGTGTGCATCTGTCACCTGGCCACAGGTGACCCTGACAATCACCTGTGTGTGACACCCTCAAATTTTGGGGCTTTTGGCCCACACTTGTACTACTGCATTCAGATGTTTCATCAGCTGCTGAGCATTCTCATCCTGAACATTACCATGCATATCCTTTTTATTTTTCAAAAATTTCATTTGGATTTGATCCCTAAAAATATTTGGTGACCAAATTCGCTACCCCCAAAAAATAAAAGAAAATGGGTGTTCACACTGGATGATCCAAAAACATTGTTTGATGAACTGTACGGAGAATGAGGTTTAATACGTCCATTTACTTTGCGGACGAATCTGAAAGATGGTATCTTTCACTGTACGATATCAAAGAAAAACATACACAACATAATACAAGTAATAATCTCTAGCAGGGAAAATAGCAATAAAAAACTTACTTTTTCGTATAACTTTCTTGATTCGTTTGTATTGGTCGGGCTCCCGCAACTTCAGATCAGACCATCGTTTTCTGAGCTGTTCCTTCGTTCTGCACACCCCGAAATTTGGGTGAAGACTTTTGACCACTTTGCCCATAATTTTGGACTTGACCATATTCGGCCTTTTATACGGCCCATGCTTGGCATCATAATCCTCCCTCTTTAAAATGGCGACCATCTCCACCATTTCCTCGAATGACATGTTGGATGCCTTATATCTCCTGGATCAGGATTTGGGCTCCTCAGGAATTTCATCCTCTGTCGAGGTAATCTCAGCCACCTGTGTCTCCGCCATGTTGCTAAGCACTACGACGAGCGAGAAGGGGCGGGGAAAGTACAATATTGAACGTCAGGGGCGGGGAAAGCGTGCGGAGTTCCACGCATGCGCAGTGTATATCAAGTGCCGATCCATGTGTCGAAAATACGTTCATTTGGCGGGAGAGGGAGTTCGCAACGAACGTGTTGACCAAGGTACATAACATTATAAGGATTTTGGGTTCCGCAGAGGAGGAGATTTGGGGCTTTTATATCTGTCCAAAATGCTGATTTGATGATTGTTGCCTGAAACATATGTCTTTTCTTGGTTTTTAATTTTACAAAGAGAATGAATACATTCAAAAACCCGGAGTTCATGGGGGAGTTCATTGACAAATGGAAAGAACTCCCTATCCTGTGGCAGACCAAAAGTGGGTCCAATAAAAACAAAACGGCCAGGACAGCAGCACTGGAGAGCCTGCTTGCATTTGTCCAAACCCAGATACCCACAACAACTCTCCAAGATGTGAAAACCAAAATTGCTACCATCAGGGGGACATACAGGACCCAGAGGAATATGGTCCTGAAGTCCCAGAGGTCAGGTGCTGCAGCAGATAAGGTTTATAAACCCAGTCTGTGGTACTACAGCAAGCTCTCTTTTCTGGATGACCAGCTGGAAGTGCGGGAATCTCTCTCCACCCTTCCCCCCAGAGGTCAATCCAGCCTTCCTTGTAGCCAGCCCTCCAGCCTTCCTTGCAGCCAGCCCTCCAGCCTTCCTGGCAACCCTGCTCTGACTTCCTCTGAGGATCAAGATCAGGCCCTTGAGGAGGCAGATTTGGATATATGGAGCCAGGTAAAGTATTGATATCTCCATTTAGATGTTACAAAAGTGATGCATTTAAAATGAGGTTAGTATTGTTAGGTATTTTATGTAAAAAAAAAAAAAGGATTTAAAGACCAAGATACAGTAGTGGTCAATTTTGATGTGGACAAGGCAACAATATCAGGAGGCGGAATCTGTGAGACTTTTCTAAATTTGCGCATTCATGTCAAAAATGTCTGGAGGTGAACAATGTGTGTGATTGATGGTGGCAAAAAAATAATAAAGTCCCTTTCTTTTTTTACAGCCAGAGCAGAGCCAGAAAGAGGGTGATGGTGGGGACCAGGAGGAGGCAGGGCCAAGTGGCACCCAAGAGGAGGCTGGGCCAAGTGGCACCCAGGAGGAGGCTGGGCCCAGCACAAGAGCCCAGATGCCTCCCCTGGTAATGAAACCACGAGGGCCAAGGAGAGGTAGGCAGGTGGAGGAGGAAACAAGAGCCTTTATCAAAGAGGCTACTGTGGCTCTGAGAGAGGCACCCTCTGCTGAGGAGGGCTTTGCCGCAGTCCTGGCCAATAAGCTAGCCCAAATGGACCTGCGGCAAAAGCTGTATAGTGAGACCCTCCTGTTGAAGGTGATCAACAAGGGATTGCTCGGTGAACTCGCCAAGTTCACCGACATCACAGAGGTTGTCCCTACTCCTCCACCTCCTCCTCCTCCTCCTACTACTCCTCCTGCCACAACCTCTCCTCCTGATCCCCAGCCTCCGAGGAATAAACCAACCAAGGCTGCAGGGAAGGCTGCAGAGAAGGCTGGAGAGAAGGCTACAAGGAAGAGAAAAAAATAATGCCTGCTGTAGTACCACAGACTGGGGACATATATGACTTAGCTGCTGCTAAGATTGGGAGATCAAGCCAAGATTGGCCTCCTTTTTGGTTTTCACATCTTGGATGGTTGTTGTGGGGTCCAAGGGATGAACAAATGCAAGCAGGCTCTCCAGTGCTGCCATCCCCTTTAATTTGTTATGTTCCGAAATAAAGGATACTTTTTTTGGCTTTAAATACTTGACTATGTGATTTGTATTTCAAAAGAGAGTTTGCTAGGGAGCAGGCAGGGACATTTCAAATAATATTATTGTTATTAACAAGGGACACAAACCTCCTTGAGGCAAAATGAGACACATTTTGAAGATTGGTGTGGGACATGTACCCAAACATAATTTAAGGAAAAAAAAAAAAAGGCCCTGAAAAATGAAGAGGCTAACTTAATTACTAAAAAAAAAATGCAAAAAGAACCAAAATAAAAAAAATGATCTTTACATTTCTCCATGCATTTATGAGGGAGATGTGGCTTGAAAAGAATATTTTTCTATCATGAAAAAAATTAGGAATTACTTCAGAAACAAGTTTGGCATAACTCTCAATGTCATTATCAAAAGAGGGTAATTGTTCAAGCATTCTCTAAAGAAGAACGGAATGTGCAGCATTAAAATTATGCTATTAATTCATATTAATTGACGAATGTGCCATATCGATTTCCAACGCTAGCTTTACCAAAAGGAGCGCTCCCGTCTCATACTTGATTCTGAGCATGCGCATTTTTTTTCATGTCGTTAAAGCATACACACTATCGTTTTTCACGTCGTTAAAAAAAAACTACATGAAAAACGACGTGAAAAAAGAGAGCATGTTCGAAATTTTTAATGCCCGTTTTTCACGTCATTAAAAATGCTCTGGAGCATACACATGATCATTTTTAATGCCCATTTTTTTTAATGGCATTTTTAACGGCATGAAAAACGATCGTGTGTATGGGGCATTATGGAGAATTAGTACTCTGTGTCAATGGTAGAATCCAAGTGCAACATATATACTGACAGAGAGGATTTTGGCAAGTGACTGTGCGGCACCAATGAACACACAGCAGAGATCTCCCTGAATTGGGAAAATATTACTATTAGACTGACTGGAGAGCTAGGGGTGTGCAGTGATGGGCATTAACAAAATAGGTTAAACTGTACAGAAAAGTGCAATTATAATTTAATATTGCATAGTTAAAAAATCAGTACCATTATTCCCTGGAAAGTGGAAAGATGCTTGTGAAGTGCCATTCTTCTATATATCATCCTTCTAAAAGATTTAGTACATCAAAGCATTCATCCAAAGTCACTAAACATTACTATATTAATAAAGGACAGTTCTTCCTTTTTTTAATAGGTAACTACAGTGCATCACAAGGTTGAAATACACATAAAGATTCTTATTCGTCCCTGTTGAGTCAGTTTAAGTAATATCATCCGGTATTCAAAAGGCACAATAGGCATCCAGCAAAATTACAGATATAATAACATCAGTTTAGTGCTAAAAAAAATAGAGGTTAGAAAGAGAGAACAAATGGCTTTGAGCTGAAAGAAAAACATATTCGCCCCTCTACCTTTTTTGTATCTGTGTTTCTTTCCATTTATTATCTCAAAACCTATCAACCTGCTGACATGTGAGAAAGTACTCTTCTGTTTTGTTTTTTGTTTTTTTAATTTTAATTTATTATTATTTCAGCATTTTCATTATAGCAGTGATACCTCTACAAGTCCAACAACGATTATTAGCTGAGCTGTATCTAAGGTTACATATGGCTATTTTTATAACCTTGGGGAATAATCAGCCAAAAGCATGTAAAATACTTCCTGGTTCACATGCTGTTTTTTCAATTAATCCTGGGGATGGAAACTAAAAGAAAGGACCTTAACCAATAGCTTGCCAGAGCAGCTGTAAAATTGTGCACCAAGGTTAACTTAGGACGAACATATAACCTCATTGCTCCTGAGCCTCATACATTGTCTAATGTCTCAGACTGTTTGAAGCTTATATCATTTGCTGACTGAGGCATAAGTGGTCACAGGGAACAGGGGTAATCACAGAGGACTGGACAAAATATTAAAGTTATAAAACACAGTGGAGGACTAGAAACACATTACTGCACTACTTGAGGTTATTAGATAAAAGAGAAATAAAGTTAATAGCTTCAATGTTTTTAAACAAAAGTTCAAGTGATCAAAATAATGTATCCATTTCATGTTTGGGTATTGAAAAGATGAAGGGCTCTGAAAGCTTCCCAGAAATTTATTTTAGGTCGTAGGCATTGTATAGTAGTGAAAGCTGGTCCTAAAAAAGTTTTTTGCAATTTTAAGTGTAAATCAAATACTCCCTAAAGCCCTGTACACATGATCAGTTTTCCGATGGATTTTTCCATCGGATATCCGATGAAGCTGACTTCCATCAGTCTTGCCTACACACCATCAGTCAAAAAACCGATCATCCAAAACGCTGTGACGAACGACGGCACTATAAATGGGAAGTTCAAATCCAATGGCTTCTCCCTTTGGGCTGCTTTTGCTGATTTCGTGTTACCGCGTGTTAGTAAAAGTTTGGTGAGAGCCGATTCACGCTTTTCAGTCTCCGTGCTTTTCAGTCCGTTACAGCATGATGAATGTGCTATCTCCATTACGAACGCTAGTTTTACCAGAACGAGCGCTCCCGTCTCCAAATTCAGTCTGAGCATGCGTGGGTTTTTTATCCGATGGAGTTCCCCACAGACTATCGGAATTTGCTATCGGTTTGCTATCGTTTTTTTTTCAATCGGATACATTTAAAACAGGTTCTATTTTTTCACACCGATGGAAAATAGACTGATGGGGCCCATACACGATCGGTTTGTCCGATGACAAAAGTCCATCGGACTGTTTTCATCTGTAAAACCGATCGTGTGTACACGGCTTAAGATGTCAGAATTCAGCAAAAGACATAATATATAACCAGCCATGGCACTTTTATTAAAGAGAAATTAACACTGTTGGCTAACCATTATTTCATAATAATCAAGCTAGGTTAAAAAAAAAAAAAACCTCAAGCTAATTACATCTGTGCATCTGTGGTTTTAGGAAAATATCCAAACATCTGTTTGCTATTAAAGCATATTCTACCCATAACAACATACTTATCTTATTCTCTCCCGTGTAGTCTGTAAAGAATGCCATCGGAAGTGTTATACCCGTTGATCTTGCCAGAAATACAATAATCTGGGAGCTGCCTCTGTATTCAATTTTGAAGTATAACATACTGAAAAAGTGAAAGATTCACCCTCCAATATTCCAGCGTCCATCTACCCTTTATAAGGGTTATACAAAGAATTACAATGGTTTATACAGTAAATGATACAAAAGAAGGATTTAAATACAGTTGTTTTTGGGCTTTTTTAGAAACAGATATCTAAAGGTTTAAAGTTTGCTTTTGAGCACTAGGGTTGTTGGTTCAAATCCCATCCACAACACTATCTGCCTGGAGTTTGCTTGTTCTCCCTATACCTGGGTCTGAAGATAATACAGCAGCAATGTGACAGACCCTGGTACTCAAGCACGATCCAAGATCCCTTAGCTCACCCAGTCACTTGTCGGGACACAGCATAGGGTGGAGTGAAACAAAAACTGTTTCTTGAAACACAGGCACAAATAGATGTAAACTCTGTTGAAATCCCCCCTTCTTTGCATAATAAGACAGGGTGGGGTAAACTGTACTTTCAGTAACATGGGACACAGGTATATTCAAACTTTTCAACAAATACTTCAGTCAGTAACTGGGCACGTAGACAGGGATATAATTAACATGAGCTAACTAGGCACTTAAACCAGCCTAGATGACCAGACTATTCGGCCTTGCAACCCTGAATACAAATGGCTGTACAATACACATTCTTATAGGCATAAAACATAATATACCACAATAGTTCCAAAACAAGTTAAAGTGGTCACAAGATTAATCTCATGTACAAAAAATGTACAAAAAAAGCTCAGGCAGACAGAAACAATAGAACAATGGGAATGACCTACTTTACTATAAACACATAACAAACCCCACCCACTGCAGACTATCCAGCAAAAAAGTCTACAATAGTCTATGAGACAAAGCTCATACAATGTCTCAGCAGTCTGATATGGTAGAATTAATTTATCTTCATATATTTCTTGAGGGATATTGTTGATAAATATTACTGTCCCAAGTGAAGGAGCCTCTCCAGCGTTCAACACAAACCACACATATAAGACCCAGGATAACAGGGGTAAAACTAAATGCTGAGTCCGGTGTGGTTGTACTGTGAGTCTGGTTAGGGCAGACCAGACTGGGCTTCTTGGTCAACCTGTGCCCCTAATAGACACATGTCACATGTGTGACTTACACATAAGAGAGGCCTGGGGAGCTTAAAATGAGTTTCCTGACCTCTCTAAGGTAAGCTGGGTTCCACGGGCCCCCCTCCTAACAAGTGACAACACATACTGTAGAGAAATCACTGATGGGGATTTTTGGGTTTACAGCACAAAGTTGGTGTGGTTCAGAAATAGAATTTTGAAATATGTTGTAGACTCCTAATTTAGCAAAAATGTAACAGATAATGGGAACATTATACAAAGTAATTAAATAATTAGCTATTCATACATTTTGTTTAGACAGAAATTGTTGCTTGATCACAGTGCACTACAAAACTGTGAACATACATAGCATCAAAACAATTTTATTTTCTTAATAAAAGTACTTATTTTTATTTTAATATGTTAATGGCCATTTTAACTGAATCCCCAGCTATTATGTGTACAAATCGCAAACAAAATATTGACTTTTTAATTACCTTGAAGATGGTTGGGTATTCAGATTAAACATGCTACTTTGCTACATTCACCAAGGACCGACCGGGTCAACCAACCAAGGGACACCGACCATGCAAAGCCACAAGCACATTCCTGCTGCAGTGTGTGGTGTGCAGAGCTGGACCCACCAGCAAGGGAAGATGATGTCACTGACATTGGCGATGTGAATAGAGCCAATCAGCTGACTGTGTCCAGGGGAAAACAGAGATGCCCTGCTTCACGTTGGCAGCAGCTGGTTCCTTCTCCGACACCTCAATTCTGGCTTGTCTTCGGGGATGCCCCCTTACTTCAATGCTCACTACTGAATTTTTCCCCTGGACACAGTCAGCTGCTTGCCTCTATTCACATTGCCAATGTCAGTGAAACCATCTTCCCTTGGCAGCAGGTCTGGCTCTACACACCACACACTGTAGCTGGCGTGTCCTTGTGGCTTTCCATGGTCTGTGTCCCTAGTCCTAGTGATCCATCAGTGCCTGAGCCAGACTTACAGCCTTGTGGTAACATTGTCATTCAAATGTGTACTGTTTTAATCTTTGGAATAAATCGCCAGCAACCTTTTTGAGCATACATGTGGTTCATTGCAGCCATTAACCATCAATTTTAGCTCAGTTCCTGAGCGCTGTCAACTCTTTTTGTCTTCAGCATTGCAGCATCTGATCCTTTGCCATCAGACAGCAGCACAGTTCAGCTGAACATATATTGCATTATGTGGTTTCTCTTGTGATTAGCGCCTGGGACTCAACCTTTCTCATCCACTTTAACCACTTCAATACCAGGCACTTACCCCCCTTCCTGCCCAAGCCAATTTTCAGCTTTCTGCGCTGACGCTGTTTAAATGACAATTGCGCGGTCATGCTACACTGTACCCAAACTGAATTTTTATTATTTTGTTAAGATTAAGGGGGATATGATCAACATGTGCAAATATATAAGGGGTCCGTGAAGTTTCTAGCGCGTTTCACATCGTTAGATGCTTACTCATGAGTTTCTTCCACATATGATTTGACTGTATTGCATTGGATTTTACTTCATTTCTACAATAAAGACGCCTTTTGACGGTGTGTGGCAGTCCAGGATGTTTTTCCTTCTACAGACTTGTGCAGAGCCAGCACCTGTTAGTTCACAGTAGGGCGGGAGCTTTTAAGAAGGTTCAGAGGCTTTGAGAGCGGCAATCTCTTTCTTCATTGTATTCACCTGAATAACTAAGTAACTATGTAACAATGTCTACAAAATAGGGGATAGAGTTATGGCATTTTTATTTTTTTATTTTTTTACTAGTAATGGCAGGGAGCAGCGATTTTTAAAGGGACTGCGACATTGCAGGGACAAAGACCGAACACCTAACTGACACTTTTGATACTTTTTTGGGACCAGTGACATTATTACAGTGATCAGTGCTAAAAATATGCACTGACACTGTATAAATGACACTGGCTGAGAATGGGTTAACATCAGGGGAGATGAAAGGGTTAAGTGTGTTCCCTGTGTGTGCTTTCTTACTGTTGGGGGGATCGGCTCACTTCATGGACATATTCTTCATTAGCAGGAACACAAGATAACAGTGTCCATGCCTGACAGAACGGCAGTCTGCCTTGTTTACATCACCAGACCGCCGTTTTATCCCTCTGGGGAACAATCGGCGGATTCCGGCAGACATTGTGTCCGCTGACCTGCTGATTGGCTCCCCCTGTGGCCAATGAGCGCGTGCGGCACACAGTGGCTATTGCACGGTACTAAGTACCAGTACATTGTTTCACACAGCCTTGCCACCTTGCTGCAGTACAAGTACTGCAGCAAGTGGTTAAGCCAATTATTCCTGACCAGGTACAGAGTTGTTCTCAGTATCCCCCAACTGTATAAATGAAGAAACACCTGCACTCCAAGATGATGAATATGAGTCCATTATTAATCCGTCCAAGTGACACACCACAGGAAAAACTACAATCAAGGCATCAAGGCAGACATGTTTCACACAGTATCATGTGCTTAATCAATGATTAAGCACATGATACTGTGTGAAACAGGGCTGTCTTGATGCCTTGATTGTTGTTTTACCTGTGGTGTGTCATTTGGATGGATTAATAAAGAACTCATATTCATCATCTTGGAGTGCAGCCCTTTCTTCCTTTTTGCAATTTGTACGGCGGGCGAGCCATGGCTAGCACCCTTGAGATGAGTCCTTCAATTCACTTCACTCATATCTGTATTCACCCACCTGAGAGGTGTTCCTTGTCCCCCCCAACTGTATAAAAAGGTTTTCTTAAAAAAACTCTTGTTTATTTACATCTTTAAAATGTCAAGGCAAAAGGTTGAGAAGTTGTGGTTCTGTGCTATCATTACCTTAGGTTTCATTAACATCAAATGCTTGACAGTCAACATTAAGGCATGATCAGGAACATGGGGTCTTGACCCTAAACTAGCAGTAGAAAAATTTAAAACGAATCCTAGAAAGTATTATTTTACTGAAAGAGGAGTTAGCCTAGGTTTGTGCATATGCAGTGCAGGTAACGCAGCGATCGCTATGCCTTTCCCACACCGCATTGCAATCACACTGTGTTTGTGATCCACTGTGGTGTCAATACTAAATTAATGACACCCCAAATGCATTACAAATACAGTCTAGTTTGCCTGCACAGAATTGCATGGTACAAAACGACCATGCAATTAGGTTGCAATGCAGCTCCAAAAAAAGTGCCTACATTTCTTTGGTGTGATTGGGTGCAATTTTAGCCCATTCAAAATTAATGGGCTCAAATTGTATCGCACAGAGTTTCATGTGAATTGCCCAGGAATGTGGTGTGGTTCCTGTGGGATTTATGTGCAGGTTAGTGTGCACTGGGACCTAATGCTTGGAATAGACATTCAGCAGAGGTAGCAAATCTGTCAACAGTAAATTCATTCAAACATGCTTTGGACCAATGTAGATCTATACTCAGAAAAAAAAAAAATGAATTAAAAATAAAATAAAATTGGGCTTTCTCAGTGGACCGCTTTGGTGTTTTTTCTGCCATCACTTAACTGTGTTTTTATGTATCAATTCACTTCAGAGAATCATGGGTATCTTAGGTAATAATTTGTGTGATGTTTTTTTTGGATAGCCTACTGTTAAATTCACCTGTGCATCTACTGTCTGGAACACATGAGCTGTTAGCTAGACCTGAGGACAGCAGTTCACTGTGACGATAAGACATGACAGTGTAACACATTTTAAAAGGAGACAAAACAGTTTTGAAGGACATTTAATCTGTTACTCTTATTTTAAGAAAGCATGAGTGACATAAAAAGTTCAATAGTTACAGTTGACCCTTTCCCTTGGAAATTAGCAAAAAATGCACTGGTGTTAACAGTTAATATATTTTGACTGTTGGGGGTAACCTGAAACTATTTGGAGTTCAAAATTCTATTTTTTTAAAGGCCTACTAAATGCAAATTTCACATTTAACCCCACAGACCAGTTTTAGTAAAATGATGTAACTCTTTTTAAATTCACATCTTGGTCTGGGAATGTTTTCTTTTTTTGCTTGCTCTGCTAATGTTGATTAAATTGACTTGTGATCAGAGCCTGCAGCTGTACGAAGCCAACAGTGCTTAGCAAGTGTTTCAGATATTTAAAAATGGCTCTACAAAAACCGACGTTGATTTTCTACCGTCCAAGGAAATAATTACAGACTCTATTTCCAAAATCAGCTGGGATACAGAGACCTTCTAACCTCCTCTCTTGGCATAACATTTAATCAGTTCTTATTCTGGCCTTGCACTGAAATTCCATAAGCATCAGTACAACAGAATTCAAAGACTATTTTGTAGGATGGGACATTACCAGAATTTACAAAGAATAAACAAGATTCTGGTAGAAGCTTCTGGCATAGAACTCTTTACACACATGAACTACAAATGTTTATTTGCTGGAAAATATAATTTGAATAGAAACCTAATTTTGAACTGTTTGGCAATATGTTCTTATTTCTTCCTCTCAGTAGTTGTTATGTAGCATTAAAAAAGCTGAGTGCCAAAAACCATCTTTTATATTGAATTGCAAGGAGAAAGCATTAAAAGCTTCTGGAACTTACATGTGGAACACAACATGTGTAAAGATTGGAGGAGAGATACTATCGGATTTTTTTCTTTATTGTTGTTTTTTGTTCCTGTTAAGAAAATTTTATGCTATTTCCTTAGCAAATGGCTGAAAGTGAAGGTACTTTTTTTTTTAATAAGTTTTTATTGGGAAATAATAGACAATTGTACAAGGAAATTGGCAATCGGTTACAAACAATGTTTCGCATAGACGAAGATTTAGCGAGTTGTAAAGATCAAAGAGAACGTAGACAAAAGATAAAATTCGACACTTGAAGATTGACATTGAGGGGTAGTAGAAAGTTGCTTAGACACTAATCTCACCTAGTGAGAATGTATAAAGTCATCCTAGATAAACACCAAGATAGTTACTAATACTGATATAAGTCCTGGAGATATACACTGGATGGATCTTTCTACACGCCCCTATCATTAAAGTAGAAAATAGGGGAGGGAACATAACTGAAAATAATAAGTGGAATGGGGGGGAGGGGAGAGAGTCCAGAAATAGTGGCTGATTATTTGTTCCCCCAAAAAAATGGGGGATTTCAAGAGCGGAAAGTCATGATAGGACCCAGAGGGAAGCATAGATTGAGTTGTTGTGTCAAGGAAGTTCTTATGGTCCTTTTGGGATCGGGTCATCATAGGAGAAGGAGAGTTGGTCCAGAGCCGCCTGGTCAGTTGATGAGAGGGTTGAAGTGATGAAGGATCGCCATCTACCGAGAAAGCGATCTCTAGACCTGGGTTCCTTGAAGTCCATTAGAAAACGTTCTTTATAGAAAAGAGTAAGGCATTCCTTCTCAAGTTGGATGAGCGAAGGGCTTTGAGGAGAGATCCAGTGCCTAAGAATGAGTCTCCTAGCGATGAGAAGGCAGAGCAAAATCCAATCCTTAGAGGAAGAATGATTGGTGGATCCAGAAGAGGTTGATGCAGCAGGGGACAGAGACCAGGGCAGCAGTAGTGGGTCCCAATACCCGAATATTAGGAGTAAAGGGTCTTTAGGTAGTTTCAATAGAGTGGTTTTGAAAACGTAAGATAGGACTTGATCAAAAAATGAGGAGATGTAGGAGCAGGACCAAAACCGGTGAGAGAGGGGGGGTTTAGGTATCTTGCATAAAGGACATGAGGCACCATCCTTATTGGATTTGGGGGAAAGAAATGGGATGTAGGCCCGGTGGGCGATCTTGAGTTGAGTTTCTCTCCAAATTTCGTTGGGTGTCAGTTGAAGAGTTTTTTGCAGCCCAGCCAGGATCTTGTTCGCTATGTAGGGATCTGGGAAGTCCGCAGCCCAGTTAGCAACAGATGAGGAAGACAAGGACGGGGATGAGTCTCGCAAGAGAGGTTTGTAGATATCCGAAATCTTGTAATGACCATTTTGTAATAAGAGTTCAGAAAAGCTGGTTTGAAATCCCTGGCGTGCGTTTTTGCAGGCGGTAGATAGGAAACTGATGCATTGGTGGAAGTGAAAAACGTGAGAGGGAGGCAGAGAAAATGCTGAGGAAATAGTGGAAAAAGGGAGAGGTTTACCAGTGGCGCCATCACACAAGGAAGAAAAATTTGACAGTCCCCGATCCTGCCAGACCGAGAACGCTTTACATTGAAGACCAGGGAGGAAGCCAGGATTCCCCTGGATCGGTAAATGGGGAGATATGAAGGGAGATATCTTAGAGGTCTTCCTGATTTCTCTCCAAGCTAGAGCTGTATCCCGTAAAAGGAGATAGTGTTGGTATGGGGGGGGGAACCGTTTTCCATCTGCAGTGTAGGAGAGCTACCAATGAGTAGGGGCGAGCCATTTCGGATTCTAGGACGTAGTTAGAGTGTTGGGAAGAGTGGGCTATCCAGTCTAGACTGGTCCTAAACAGACATGCTAAATTATACAATGTGATATGAGGTAGACTGATACCCCCGTCACGTCTGGGAAGGTGTAATTTTTTAAAGGCTATCTGAGGTCTTTTGCCGTGCCAGATGAATTGCGAAATTTTGGAATTGAGAGATTTGACATCTTTGTGTTTTAAGAGCAAAGGTATGGTTTGCAAAGGATATAGCAGTCTGGCGAAGCTAATCATTTTGACAAGGTGGCACCTTCCCAGGAGTGAGAGGGGGAGATCCATCCAGTTAGACAGTTCCTGAAAAAGTTTGGTGAAAAGAGGGGGATAGTTGAGGTGATAAATAGAGGAGGGTAGTCTCCCAATCTTTATTTCTAGATAAGTAATGTGAGATGTGGCGACTTTGAACAGGGAGTGTTTGGCCCATGGGGGTGGGGAGTGCATGCCAATAGGTAGGATTTCACTCTTGGAGTAATTAATACGGAGGCCAGAGCACAGTCGAAAGTCGTCAAAGGTGCTTTTAATGGTCAGGATGTCATCTCGGGGATTGCCCGTGAATATAAGGATGTCGGCGGCGAATAATGAAGTGCGGAGTTCAGTGTCACCTATTTTGATACCTCGTAGGGGGGCAGTCTGGGATAGATATCTGGAGAGGGGTTCTAATGCTATGTTGAACAGGAGGGGGGAAAGAGGGCAGCCCTGTCTGGTCCCTTTGTGAAGGCGGAAGTCATCTGAGAGAAGTCCTGCCGCAACAAGTCTAGCTGAGGGCGCTGTATACATAGAATTGATAAGGTGGCAAAATGGGCCTGAAAATCCAGTCAAAACTAACATTGTCGAAAGCTTTTTCTGCATCTAGAGTGATGATGGCATAATCCCCCGAGGGGTCCTGTTTGGCTTGTTCGAGGGCCAAGAGTACCTTTCGAATGTTAACAGTAGCTGTCCTCCCTTTCACAAAGCCTGATTGGGCCGGGTGTATGAGGTCAGGGAGGATGGTAGCCAGCCTGGAGGCCACTATCTTGGATAACATTTTGACATCCAGGTTGAGTAGTGAAATAGGCCTGTATGAGCCCGATTCTAGGGGGTCTTTGCCCTTTTTTGAGAGTAGCTTGATGATAGCCTGGTTACCCGTCGGTAGATAGGGGCCACCCGCCCATATGTTGGAATAAACCGAGTGAAGTATGGGTGCCGTGATATTCGGGAGGGTTTTATAGAATTCGCTTGTGAAGTCGTCCGGGCCGGGTGCTTTCGAAGGGCGGAGATTGCGAATGGTGCGGTCTATTTTGTCAAGGGAGATGGGGGCGTTCAAGGTGTCCAGTTGAGTGTGAGAGATAGTTGGTAGATTATTTTTTTCAAGAAAGGCATGGGCTAGCTTATGGTCAATAGGATCGGGAGCATAGAGGGCCGTGTAATAGTCTAACATGGTTTTATTTATATGCAGTGGGGTAGAATGTACAGATCCAGTGCGGTCCCGCAGTGAAGTGATGTGTGTCAGACAGAATGTGCCCTTACATAGTCTGGAGAGGAGTTTGCCAGCCTTATTGCCATATTTATGTAGAGTGGCATCTAGGTGTGCTCTTTTTGTGAGTTCCAGAGTAGTGATGAGCCGAACACCCCCGGGTTCGGTTCGCACCAGAACCCGCGAACGGACCGAAAGTTCGAACGAACATTAGAACCCTATTAAATACAATGGATGCGAACGTTCGAATTCTAAAGTGCTAATTATAACAACTATTATGCATGTTATTGTCCTAAAAAGGGTTTGGGAACCCGGGTTCTGCACCAGGGGACATGTATCAATGCAAAAATAAGTTTTAAAAACGGTCGTTTTCCGGGAGCAGTCATTTTAATGATGCATAAAGTGAAAAAAAAAAAGTCAAATATTCCTTTAAATATCGTACCTGGGGGGTGTCTAAAGTATGCCTGTGAAGTGCCACGTGTTTCCCGTGTTTAGAACTGTCCCTGCACAAAATGACACTTCTAAAGGAAAAAAAAGCCATTTAAAACTGCTTGCGGCTTTAATGTAATGTCTGGTCCCGGTAATATGGATGAAAATCTTTAAGAAAAATGGCATAGCTACCCCATGACCCCCCCCCCTACCCCAGCCCATTACCAGCCCCTTTGGGTCTTGTATGGATATTAAGGGGAACCCCGCACATAAAATAAAAAAGGCCCTATATACTCTGAACAGCCGTATACAGGCGGTGCATACAAGACAGGGACTGTAGGTTTGTTCTTATGTAGAATCTGTTTGTAATTTTGAACAGGTACATTGTTGAAGTGTAGCTCCAGACCAAAAATCTATTTTTAAACTTTTTGGAAAACATAGGTAAGGGTTATCACCCCTGTAACATTTGTTTTGCTGTCTGTGCCCCTGTTCAGAACATTTCACCTCACTTTCCGTCCTAATGACAACTGTTTTTGAAATGTGGTGTTTTTCTTGAAACAAGGATTGCTGATAAAGCATCAGTACAGAGGAGACACCTTTCTCCCATATTTATTCTTACAGGAGAGAATTTTCCTTCCTAGTGGTAGATTTCCTCTCACTTCCTGTTGTCTTCTTGCGTTTGCAAGTAGGAGTCGTTTGTAAGTTGGATGTTTGAAAGTAGGGACCTGCCGTATATACTCTGCAGAAATAGGCCCCTTAGTTGTTGGTGTTGGCACAACACTGTAAGCACTCACAGTTACTCTTGGTTGGTGCTGGAACGCCCTGCTGTCAACTATTATATCAGGAATTTTAATTACATATAATTGTTGAACAGTGGTAGTAAAAATTGGGCCTTTGATGGTGGTGCTGGTGCCACAACACTGTAAGCCCTGACAGTTACTCTTGGTGGGTGCAGCAATGGGCCCTGCTGTGAATTATTAGATCAAGAATTGTAATTACATGCCCCTGTTGAACAGGGGCTGAAAAATTGGGCCTTAGGCACTGGTGGCACAACACTGCAACCCTTCACAGATACTGTACTTGGAGCACAGCAATGAGCCCTGTTGCAAAGTATTGCTTCAAAAATTGTAATGACACGCCCCTGTTAAACAGGGGCTGAAAAATTGGGCCTTAGGCACTGGTGGCACAACACTGCAACTCCTCACAGATACTGTACTTGGAGCACAGCAATGAGCCCTGTTGCAAAGTATTGCTTCAAAAATTGTAATTACACGCCACTGTTAAACAGGGGCTGAAAAATTGGGCGTTAGGCACTGGTGGCGGCACCCATAAACAAAAATGATCTTCCAAGCTATCATCATCAATCGTATCATTGAGGACTCGGAGGAGGAGGATAGCCAGTCAACATAACAGCACAGGCACTCAGCATCAGCATCAGTCTTGAAGGGATGTGACATTTTAAAATCAATTAGTCTGTTATATCAGCATCAGGTGTGTGGTAGCTGGTGGTGATCCAAGACTGGTTCATCTTGATGAAAGTCAGTCGATCAACCGAGTCGGTGGACAGGCGCACCCTGTGATCCGTGACAAATCCTCCAGCAGCACTGAATGTGCGTTCCGAAAGAACGCTGGATGCAGGACAGGCCAGTAGCTCAATTGCATACTGTGCAAGCTCTGGCCAGTGATCCATCCTCAAGACCCAGTAAGCCAGAGGATTTTCGGTGGGGAAGGTGTCCAAGTCTGACCTTGCCCCTAGATATTCCTGCACCATGTTTATCAGACGCTGGCGATGGTTGCTGGAACCGATCATACTTTGGGGCTGCGGACTAAAGAATTGTCTGAACGCATCGGTCAGACGGCCACCTTCCCCACCGCTCCTTCTTTGACTGGCCGAAGCCTCAGCAACTCGTTGTCCAGGACCAGGAGTTTGCAACCTCCCAGTCTCTGGGAACGCGTTGCACAGACCTTTCTGCAAGGCCTCCCGGAGTTGTCTCATCCTCTGCTCCCTCTGCGACGGTAACATAAGGTCCGCAACCTTACCCTTGTACCGTGGATCAAGGAGAGTGGCCAGCCAGTAATGGTCCCTCTCCTTGATCCGAAGAATACGAGGATCCTTCCGCAGACTTTGCAGGATCAGGGAGGCCATGCAGCGTAGGTTTGCTGAGGCATTCGCTCCGGAGTCCTCTGGGTCACTAAGGACGACATGATCCGCAGCCACCTCCTCCCAGCCACGTACAAGTCCACTGGTTTCTTGGGACTGTAAATCATCCCTAAAAGACTGCTGCTGATGATGCTGAGTGCCAGCCTCCACCTCCATGCTGACACAATCCTCCTCCTCCTCCTCCTCCTCCTCCTCCTCCTCTTCCTGTGCGATGGGTGGGACAGAAGGAACACTGTCTGGGTAAAGGGGGCCTTGAGAGGCAAGGAAGTCCTCCTCTTCCTGCCTCTGTTCTGCCTCAAGTGCCCTGTCCATTATTCCACGCAGCGTGTGCTCCAACAGGTGGACAAGAGGTACAGTGTCACTGATGCATGCACTGTCACTGCTCACCATCCTCGTGGCCTCCTCAAATGGTGCCAGGACAGTGCATGCATCCCTGATCATGCCCCACTGGCGTGGAGAAAAAAAACCAAGCTCCCCTGACCCTGTCCTGGTGCCGTAGTCGCACAGGTACTCATTGATGGCCCTCTGCTGCGTGTGCAGCCGCTGCAGCATGGCCAACGTTGAGTTCCACCTGGTGGGCATGTCACATATAAGGCGGTTCTTGGGCAGGTTCAACTCCTTTTGCAGCTCAGCCAGGCGAGCACTGGCATTATAAGATCTGCGGAAATGCACACAGACTTTCCTGGCCTGCCTCAGGACATCCTGTAAGCCCGGGTACCTGCCCAAGAACCGCTGCACCACCAGGTTAAGGACGTGAGCCACACAGGGCACATGGGTCAGTTGTCCCTGTCGGAGGGCGGAGAGGAGGTTGGTGCCATTGTCGCAAACCACCATTCCTGGCTTAAGCTGGCGTGGCGTCAACCACCTCTCGGCCTGGCCCTGCAGAGCAGACAGGACCTCTGCCCCAGTGTGGCTTCTGTCCCCCAAACACACCAGCGCAAGCACGGCATGGCATCTTTTTGCCTGCGTACTTGCGTAGCCCCGTGAACGGCTACGGAGCACCGCTGGTTCATAGGACAAACCACAGGAAGAGGCCATGGAGGAAGAAGAAGAGGAGGGGGTGGAGGAGAGAGGTGTGTCACAACCAGTAGTAGCATTTTGGAGGCGTGGCGGTGGGACAACCTCCAACACTACTGCACCTTGTCCTGAATCCTTCCCAGCTGCCAAAAGAGTGACCCAATGGGCCGTGAAAGAAAGGTAACGTCCCTGTCCATGCCTGCTGGACCATGAGTCAGCGGTAATATGCACCTTACCGCTGACCGCCCTGTCCAGCGAGGCCAAGACATTGCCTTCCACATGCCGGTAGAGAGCCGGAATAGCCTTCCGTGAGAAAAAGTGGCGTTTGGGAACCTGCCACTGAGGAACCGCACATTGCACAAACTCACGGAAGGGGGCCGAGTCTACCAACTGAAAAGGCAGCAGTTGAAGCGCTAGCAATTTAGCCAAGCTAGCATTCAACCGCTGGGCATGTGGATGGCTGGGAGTGAACTTCTTTCGACGGTCCAGCAGCTGGGGCAGGGAAATTTGCCTGCTAGAATCGGACGTCGGTGTACTGCTAGCAGAGTGGGCGCAAGTACTTGGCTGTGACACACCTAATTCTACACCTTCATTCCTCTCAGTGCATGTTTCAGAGAGGACTGAAGTTATAGTGGGGTTGGAGATCCCAGCTGATGCGGTGCAAGGAGAGGTCCGCTTTGTTCTTTGGTGTGGGTCTTTGAGGTAGGCTTGCCAACGAGCTGCATGGCAGGTCAACATATGTCTGGTCAGGCATGTGGTACCCAAGCGGCTGATGTTTTGGCCACGCGATATACGCTTGAGACATATGTTGCAAACAGCAGCTGTGCGATCTGATGCACTAGCCTCAAAAAAGGCCCACACCAAAGAACTTTTTGAATGACGGGCAGAGGCAGCGCCCTGCACAGGCGGAGCTCTGCGGTGTGATTCCGTCGGTGTACTGCCCTTACGCTGGCCACCAAAGGGCATCCTGCCTCGTTGGAGATGTGCCTCCTCCTCATCCTCCTCCTCCTCCTCTCTCCTATTAGGCACCCACGTGGAGTCATTGACCTCATCATCCCCTCCCTCCTCATCACTGGAGCCAATCTGGCAGTATGCTGCAGCTGCTGGAACATGACTGCCAGATTGGTGTCCTTCTTGAGCATCCCCTCTGTCTGCTCTCACGCTACTGCCTTCCTCTAGCTGGGTTTCATCATCAGACCCTTCGAAACGCTGGGCATCCTCCTGGAGCATGTACCCAACACTGTGCTGAAACAGTTCGGGGGACTCCTCAGGAGGAGGACATGGTGGGTCTAGGGAAGGAGTGACTGATGATTTGTCTGACATTGATACCAGGGAAGACGACGCTTTGGCAGCTGCTTTTCCAGTACCCTGAGCCTGGGTGAGAGAGGATGAGGAGGAGGAGGAGGGCTTGGTCATCCACTCTACCAAGTCTTCGGCATGATGTGGCTCAACATGTCCAGCTGCCGAAAAGAAGGACAAGCGTGTCCCATGGCCATGTGCTGATGACAATGCACCGCGTCCACGACCAGCACTGTTGCCCCCAGACACAGAGCCTCCTTGCCCTCTTTTATTGCCTCCTGACTGTCTGCCTCTCCTTGTTTGCCTTCCAGACATTCTAATAGATGGCCTGCAGGGAGATGGGAAAAAAGCAATAAGGGCTACCTTCAGGTGTCCTTCTCTGTCCCTTGAAACAAGGACTTTCACAGTGAAAGAAACTGACACTGTCCCTACCTAGAGTTTTCTATCCCTAGAATAAATGTTTTTTTTAATCACAATATAGCACAAGGACAATTCACTCAATGTCTCTCCAGGTCCCTGGAAACAAGGACTTGCAGAGTGAAAGAAACTGACACTGTCCCTACCTAGAGTTTTCTGTCCCTAGAATAAATGTTTTTTTTAAGCACAATATAGCACAAGGAAAATTAACTCACTGTCCTTACAGGTCCCTGGAAACAAGGACTTGCAGAGTGAAAGAAACTGACACTGTCCCTACCTAGAGTTTTCTGTCCCTAGAATAAATGTTTTTTTTAAGCACAATATAGCACAAGGACAATTAACTCACTGTCCTTACAGGTCCCTGGAAACAAGGACTTGCAGAGTGAAAAAAAAAAAACACTCTCCCTACCTAGAGTTTTCTGTCCCTAGAAAAAATGTTTTTTTTAAGCACAATATAGCACAAGGACAATTAACTCACTGTCCTTACAGGTCCCTGGAAACAAGGACTTGCAGAGTGAAAGAAAAAAAACACTCTCCCTACCTACAGTTTTCTGTCCCTAGAAAAAATGTTTTTTTTAATCACAATATAGCACAAGGAAAATTAACTCACTGTCCTTACAGGTCCCTGGAAACAAGGACTTGCAGAGTGAAAGAAAAAAAACACTCTCCCTACCTACAGTTTTCTGTCCCTAGAAAAAATGTTTTTTTTAATCACAATATAGCACAAGGAAAATTAACTCACTGTCCTTACAGGTCCCTGGAAACAAGGACTTGCAGAGTGAAAGAAACTGACACTGTCCCTACCTAGAGTTTTCTGTCCCTAGAATAAATGTTTTTTTTAATCACAATATAGCACAAGGACAATTCACTCAATGTCTCTCCAGGTCCCTGGAAACAAGGACTTGCAGAGTGAAAGAAACTGACACTGTCCCTACCTAGAGTTTTCTGTCCCTAGAATAAATGTTTTTTTAAGCACAATATAGCACAAGGACAATTAACTCACTGTCCTTACAGGTCCCTGGAAACAAGGACTTGCAGAGTGAAAGAAAAAAAACACTCTCCCTACCTAGAGTTTTCTGTCCCTAGAAAAAATGTTTTTTTTAATCACAATATAGCACAAGGACAATTAACTCACTGTCCTTACAGGTCCCTGGAAACAAGGACTTGCAGAGTGAAAGAAAAAAAACACTCTCCCTACCTACAGTTTTCTGTCCCTAGAAAAAATGTTTTTTTTAATCACAATATAGCACAAGGAAAATTAACTCACTGTCCTTACAGGTCCCTGGAAACAAGGACTTGCAGAGTGAAAGAAACTGACACTGTCCCTACCTAGAGTTTTCTGTCCCTAGAATAAATGTTTTTTTTAATCACAATATAGCACAAGGACAATTCACTCAATGTCTCTCCAGGTCCCTGGAAACAAGGACTTGCAGAGTGAAAGAAACTGACACTGTCCCTACCTAGAGTTTTCTGTCCCTAGAATAAATGTTTTTTTTAAGCACAATATAGCACAAGGACAATTAACTCACTGTCCTTACAGGTCCCTGGAAACAAGGACTTGCAGAGTGAAAGAAAAAAAACACTCTCCCTACCTACAGTTTTCTGTCCCTAGAAAAAATGTTTTTTTTAATCACAATATAGCACAAGGAAAATTAACTCACTGTCCTTACAGGTCCCTGGAAACAAGGACTTGCAGAGTGAAAGAAACTGACACTGTCCCTACCTAGAGTTTTCTGTCCCTAGAATAAATGTTTTTTTTAATCACAATATAGCACAAGGACAATTCACTCAATGTCTCTCCAGGTCCCTGGAAACAAGGACTTGCAGAGTGAAAGAAACTGACACTGTCCCTACCTAGAGTTTTCTGTCCCTAGAATAAATGTTTTTTTTAAGCACAATATAGCACAAGGACAATTAACTCACTGTCCTTACAGGTCCCTGGAAACAAGGACTTGCAGAGTGAAAAAAAAAAAAAACTCTCCCTACCTAGAGTTTTCTGTCCCTAGAAAAAATGTTTTTTTTAATCACAATATAGCACAAGGACAATTAACTCACTGTCCTTACAGGTCCCTGGAAACAAGGACTTGCAGAGTGAAAGAAAAAAAACACTCTCCCTACCTACAGTTTTCTGTCCCTAGAAAAATTTTTTTTTTTAATCACAATATAGCACAAGGAAAATTAACTCACTGTCCTTACAGGTCCCTGGAAACAAGGACTTGCAGAGTGAAAGAAACTGACACTGTCCCTACCTAGAGTTTTCTGTCCCTAGAATAAATGTTTTTTTTAATCACAATATAGCACAAGGAAAATTAACTCACTGTCCTTACAGGTCCCTGGAAACAAGGACTTGCAGAGTGAAAGAAAAAAAACACTCTCCCTACCTACAGTTTTCTGTCCCTAGAAAAAATGTTTTTTTTAATCACAATATAGCACAAGGAAAATTAACTCACTGTCCTTACAGGTCCCTGGAAACAAGGACTTGCAGAGTGAAAGAAACTGACACTGTCCCTACCTAGAGTTTTCTGTCCCTAGAATAAATGTTTTTTTTAATCACAATATAGCACAAGGACAATTCACTCAATGTCTCTCCAGGTCCCTGGAAACAAGGACTTGCAGAGTGAAAGAAACTGACACTGTCCCTACCTAGAGTTTTCTGTCCCTAGAATAAATGTTTTTTTTAAGCACAATATAGCACAAGGACAATTAACTCACTGTCCTTACAGGTCCCTGGAAACAAGGACTTGCAGAGTGAAAGAAAAAAAACACTCTCCCTACCTAGAGTTTTCTGTCCCTAGAAAAAATGTTTTTTTTAATCACAATATAGCACAAGGACAATTAACTCACTGTCCTTACAGGTCCCTGGAAACAAGGACTTGCAGAGTGAAAGAAAAAAAACACTCTCCCTACCTACAGTTTTCTGTCCCTAGAAAAAATGTTTTTTTTAATCACAATATAGCACAAGGAAAATTAACTCACTGTCCTTACAGGTCCCTGGAAACAAGGACTTGCAGAGTGAAAGAAACTGACACTGTCCCTACCTAGAGTTTTCTGTCCCTAGAATAAATGTTTTTTTTAAGCACAATATAGCACAAGGACAATTAACTCACTGTCCTTACAGGTCCCTGGAAACAAGGACTTGCAGAGTGAAAGAAAAAAAACACTCTCCCTACCTAGAGTTTTCTGTCCCTAGAAAAAATGTTTTTTTTAATCACAATATAGCACAAGGACAATTAACTCACTGTCCTTACAGGTCCCTGGAAACAAGGACTTGCAGAGTGAAAGAAAAAAAACACTCTCCCTACCTACAGTTTTCTGTCCCTAGAAAAAATGTTTTTTTTAATCACAATATAGCACAAGGAAAATTAACTCACTGTCCTTACAGGTCCCTGGAAACAAGGACTTGCAGAGTGAAAGAAACTGACACTGTCCCTACCTAGAGTTTTCTGTCCCTAGAATAAATGTTTTTTTTAATCACAATATAGCACAAGGAAAATTAACTCACTGTCCTTACAGGTCCCTGGAAACAAGGACTTGCAGAGTGAAAGAAACTGACACTGTCCCTACCTAGAGTTTTCTGTCCCTAGAATAAATGTTTTTTTTAATCACAATATAGCACAAGGAAAATTAACTCACTGTCCTTACAGGTCCCTGGAAACAAGGACTTGCAGAGTGAAAGAAAAAAAACACTCTCCCTACCTACAGTTTTCTGTCCCTAGAAAAAATGTTTTTTTTAATCACAATATAGCACAAGGAAAATTAACTCACTGTCCTTACAGGTCCCTGGAAACAAGGACTTGCAGAGTGAAAGAAACTGACACTGTCCCTACCTAGAGTTTTCTGTCCCTAGAATAAATGTTTTTTTTAATCACAATATAGCACAAGGAAAATTAACTCACTGTCCTTACAGGTCCCTGGAAACAAGGACTTGCAGAGTGAAAGAAACTGACACTGTCCCTACCTAGAGTTTTCTGTCCCTAGAATAAATGTTTTTTTTAATCACAATATAGCACAAGGAAAATTAACTCACTGTCCTTACAGGTCCCTGGAAACAAGGACTTGCAGAGTGAAAGAAACTGACACTGTCCCTACCTAGAGTTTTCTGTCCCTAGAATAAATGTTTTTTTTAAGCACAATATAGCACAAGGACAATTAACTCACTGTCTTTACAGGTCCCTGGAAACAAGGACTTGCAG
Organism: Rana muscosa; assembly: GCA_029206835.1. Taxonomy (NCBI): domain Eukaryota; kingdom Metazoa; phylum Chordata; class Amphibia; order Anura; family Ranidae; genus Rana; species Rana muscosa. The sequence continues at coordinate 494,033,433 of CM055121.1, forward strand.
AGTGAAAGAAAAAAAACACTCTCCCTACCTACAGTTTTCTGTCCCTAGAAAAAATGTTTTTTTTAATCACAATATAGCACAAGGAAAATTAACTCACTGTCCTTACAGGTCCCTGGAAACAAGGACTTGCAGAGTGAAAGAAACTGACACTGTCCCTACCTAGAGTTTTCTGTCCCTAGAATAAATGTTTTTTTTAATCACAATATAGCACAAGGACAATTCACTCAATGTCTCTCCAGGTCCCTGGAAACAAGGACTTGCAGAGTGAAAGAAACTGACACTGTCCCTACCTAGAGTTTTCTGTCCCTAGAATAAATGTTTTTTTTAAGCACAATATAGCACAAGGACAATTAACTCACTGTCCTTACAGGTCCCTGGAAACAAGGACTTGCAGAGTGAAAAAAAAAAAAACTCTCCCTACCTAGAGTTTTCTGTCCCTAGAAAAAATGTTTTTTTTAATCACAATATAGCACAAGGACAATTAACTCACTGTCCTTACAGGTCCCTGGAAACAAGGACTTGCAGAGTGAAAGAAAAAAAACACTCTCCCTACCTACAGTTTTCTGTCCCTAGAAAAAATGTTTTTTTTAATCACAATATAGCACAAGGAAAATTAACTCACTGTCCTTACAGGTCCCTGGAAACAAGGACTTGCAGAGTGAAAGAAACTGACACTGTCCCTACCTAGAGTTTTCTGTCCCTAGAATAAATGTTTTTTTTAATCACAATATAGCACAAGGAAAATTAACTCACTGTCCTTACAGGTCCCTGGAAACAAGGACTTGCAGAGTGAAAGAAAAAAAACACTCTCCCTACCTACAGTTTTCTGTCCCTAGAAAAAATGTTTTTTTTAATCACAATATAGCACAAGGAAAATTAACTCACTGTCCTTACAGGTCCCTGGAAACAAGGACTTGCAGAGTGAAAGAAACTGACACTGTCCCTACCTAGAGTTTTCTGTCCCTAGAATAAATGTTTTTTTTAATCACAATATAGCACAAGGACAATTCACTCAATGTCTCTCCAGGTCCCTGGAAACAAGGACTTGCAGAGTGAAAGAAACTGACACTGTCCCTACCTAGAGTTTTCTGTCCCTAGAATAAATGTTTTTTTTAAGCACAATATAGCACAAGGACAATTAACTCACTGTCCTTACAGGTCCCTGGAAACAAGGACTTGCAGAGTGAAAGAAAAAAAACACTCTCCCTACCTACAGTTTTCTGTCCCTAGAAAAAATGTTTTTTTTAATCACAATATAGCACAAGGAAAATTAACTCACTGTCCTTACAGGTCCCTGGAAACAAGGACTTGCAGAGTGAAAGAAAAAAAACACTCTCCCTACCTACAGTTTTCTGTCCCTAGAAAAAATGTTTTTTTTAATCACAATATAGCACAAGGAAAATTAACTCACTGTCCTTACAGGTCCCTGGAAACAAGGACTTGCAGAGTGAAAGAAACTGACACTGTCCCTACCTAGAGTTTTCTGTCCCTAGAATAAATGTTTTTTTTAATCACAATATAGCACAAGGAAAATTAACTCACTGTCCTTACAGGTCCCTGGAAACAAGGACTTGCAGAGTGAAAGAAACTGACACTGTCCCTACCTAGAGTTTTCTGTCCCTAGAATAAATGTTTTTTTTAAGCACAATATAGCACAAGGACAATTAACTCACTGTCCTTACAGGTCCCTGGAAACAAGGACTTGCAGAGTGAAAGAAAAAAAACACTCTCCCTACCTAGAGTTTTCTGTCCCTAGAAAAAATGTTTTTTTTAATCACAATATAGCACAAGGAAAATTAACTCACTGTCCTTACAGGTCCCTGGAAACAAGGACTTGCAGAGTGAAAGAAACTGACACTGTCCCTACCTAGAGTTTTCTGTCCCTAGAATAAATGTTTTTTTTAATCACAATATAGCACAAGGAAAATTAACTCACTGTCCTTACAGGTCCCTGGAAACAAGGACTTGCAGAGTGAAAGAAACTGACACTGTCCCTACCTAGAGTTTTCTGTCCCTAGAATAAATGTTTTTTTTAAGCACAATATAGCACAAGGACAATTAACTCACTGTCCTTACAGGTCCCTGGAAACAAGGACTTGCAGAGTGAAAGAAACTGACACTGTCCCTACCTAGAGTTTTCTGTCCCTAGAATAAATGTTTTTTTTAATCACAATATAGCACAAGGAAAATTAACTCACTGTCCTTACAGGTCCCTGGAAACAAGGACTTGCAGAGTGAAAGAAACTGACACTGTCCCTACCTAGAGTTTTCTGTCCCTAGAATAAATGTTTTTTTTAATCACAATATAGCACAAGGACAATTAACTCACTGTCCTTACAGGTCCCTGGAAACAAGGACTTGCAGAGTGAAAGAAACTGACACTGTCCCTACCTAGAGTTTTCTGTCCCTAGAATAAATGTTTTTTTTAAGCACAATATAGCACAAGGACAATTAACTCACTGTCCTTACAGGTCCCTGGAAACAAGGACTTGCAGAGTGAAAGAAACTGACACTGTCCCTACCTAGAGTTTTCTGTCCCTAGAATAAATGTTTTTTTTAATCACAATATAGCACAAGGAAAATTAACTCACTGTCCTTACAGGTCCCTGGAAACAAGGACTTGCAGAGTGAAAGAAACTGACACTGTCCCTACCTAGAGTTTTCTGTCCCTAGAATAAATGTTTTTTTTAATCACAATATAGCACAAGGACAATTAACTCACTGTCCTTACAGGTCCCTGGAAACAAGGACTTGCAGAGTGAAAGAAACTGACACTGTCCCTACCTAGAGTTTTCTGTCCCTAGAATAAATGTTTTTTTTAAGCACAATATAGCACAAGGACAATTAACTCACTGTCCTTACAGGTCCCTGGAAACAAGGACTTGCAGAGTGAAAGAAACTGACACTGTCCCTACCTAGAGTTTTCTGTCCCTAGAATAAATGTTTTTTTTAAGCACACTATAGCAGAAGCACAAAACACACTGACACTCTCCCTACCTATCCTTCTCTTTCCCTAAACTAAAGGAATCCAGGTTAAGCAAGAAAGAAATAACAGTCACTGTCCCTGCCTATGCTACTCTATCCCTGCTCCGGAACACACTACACTAGGCCGCCGTGCTGGCGGCCTTTTATAGTGTGGGGCGTGTACTAAACACCCTCAGCAATAATTGGCCACAGGCATCCTGCCTGTGGCCAATCATTGCTCTCCTCGCTGCCGGCGCTGTGATTGGCCAAGCATGCGGGGTCACAGTGCATGCTTGGCCAATCACAGCGCCTGGATGACACTGCGATGGCGTAGTGCATTGTGGGCCGTTCGCGTCACTCGAATTTGGCGCGAACGGCCCAAATCGTTCGATCTTCGTCGAACGATCGAACAGCCAATGTTCGAGTCGAACGTATGTTCGACTCGAACACGAAGCTCATCCCTATTCCAGAGTATCAGCCCAGGTGTCAAAAGCGGTTTTAGCCGCCGACCATTCAGCCCTGTTAGCTGGTGAGGTCGAGATAGCGAGGTTACGTTGCGCTAGGTGAAGTCTATCGCTGGCCAGTCTGTATTTCGATAAAGCATTTCTTTTGAAGGAAGTGGCATATGATATGATCCGACCCCTTAGGTAAGCTTTACCAGCATCCCATAGAAGGTTCGGATCCCCTGCATGTGGAGCATTAGCGGAGAAAAACTCCGCCCATGATCGTTCCATGTATGTTTTGAAATCAGCATTATTGTGGAGGAAGGATGGGAAGCGCCAAATGTTAGGATGAGGTGGGAGATCTAGCTTTTCCAGAGTGAGGGTTATCGGGAGATGGTCTGAAATGGCTATGTCTCCAACTAGAGGAATAAGGTTGTCAGATCCAAAAAAGTAGTCAATCCTAGTGAGGATCTTGTGGGGGTTAGAGTAGAAAGCATACTCTCTGCCTACCGGGTGTGATAAACGCCAAATGTCAGTGAGATGTAGGGAGTCCATAGTTGAGGCAAATAGGGTGGGAGTGGACGTAGTAGGTGCCAGGGTGGATTGCTTCGGTGTGGACCTATCGTCTGGAGGATACATGAGGTCATTGAAGTCACCCCCAACCAAGTGGGGCAAGTGAGGGACAGTGAGGAGCCAAGAAAAGAGTTGGGAATAAAAGGTAGGGTAGGGCTGTTAGGCGCGTAAACATTAGAAATGACTAGTTCTTTGGTGCCTATTTTGACCCTGGTAGAAATGAAACGCCCTTGGTCATCTGTTTGTGTGGATATAACTGTACATGGGAGGTTTTTATGAATCAGAAGGAGGACGCCTGCCTTCCGTCCAACCGATTCCGCCCCTAAAACCGTACCAACCCAGAGTTTCTGCATACGACCAAAGTCAGATGCCGTAAGATGAGATTCCTGCAGTAGTGCTATGTCGGCCTTTAGCCTTTTGAGATGGCGAAGAATCCTCATTCTCTTGTTAGGAGAACGAAGACCCTTCACATTCCATGAGATTACCCTAAGACGTCTCGACTAAGGAGGGGTATGAACGTAGGATTAGTACCTGTAAGAGAGTATGTGGGGGTTTGGAGGCATACTGTAGGCACTGGAGAATCAGGAACATCTAAAAGTGGAGCCCTTGAGTAGTGTGCGTAGATAAGAATGTGGACTGGGGTGTTAGAGGGAAAAGGGGGGGGGATAAGAGAGAACAAGGAGTAACAAAACGACTAACTAAAATAAACATCAGAGTGAACTTCACTTTTTTCCGCATGAGTACGCTGTGTGAGATAGTTCCCCATGCAGGACCCAGCATGGAAAGAGGAGAGCATCAAACATGCCTAAGCGCCCCAGGAGCATCAGCGATGCGTGAGGGGCCCCTGGATTCCATCTATAATAATAAAGGGGGCCAGGTACGTCACACAGCGAAGGCATGACGGACATCTAAACGTGGACAAGATTGCATTCAGAGTGGCATGAATACAGTGTTGACCTAAAACATAGGAAAAAAAAAGAAACAACGAGCTCTGATATAACCAACAGCATAATAGAATGCATATGAAAGAACAATAAGTGAGTCCAAGACAACCGAGTGAGGATAAGCCCTGGGTGACCATTCAGGGGTCATTGCCCTGAGGTGAACTCTGGGTGACCGCAGAAGGGAACATATAAATGGGGCAAAACATCACAATCATCAGGATCAAAAGAGAGAGACTATACGACCTGGATCGGGATAACGAAAGTCCTTGGCTGTGCGGGGTATTTCACCGCGGAGAGTTACGGTTGCGTTGAACCGGAGCAGTAGGCTTAAAACATTTCGGAGAGTCCTTGCGAGGGCTTCTTTGTTCCAGGGATCGGAGACTCGAAGATGCCTTGGAAGGCGTGTGAGGAAGAGTATCACCCCGTAGGGAACGGAGAACGGATTCTGCCTCCAAGGGGTCCTGGAAGGACAGTTGTTCCCCTTTTGGTGATTTGAGGCGTAGAGTTGCTGGAAAAGCCAGGGTAAATTTTATGTGTTGCTTAAAGAATTCAGAGCAGATCGGTTGGAAAGCTTTTCTCTTCTTGGAAACCTCAATCGAGTAGTCGGCGAAAATGAGGATTTTTACCCCGTCAATTTGGAGAGATGGGGATTGTCGGAATGACTGTAAGATAAGAGATTTGTCAGCATAGTTGAGGTACTTGGCAATGATGGGACGGGGTGTTTTGCAATCAGTATTGAAGGATCCCATACGATGTGCACGTTCCACCGTGAACAGGCCTGAAAGGCCCATGGCTTCCGGGATGCGTTTTGAGCAGAATTCTGCCAGAGCTGCAGGGGGGAGCGATTCAGGGACACCTATAAAACGCAAGTTGCTCCTCCTGGATCTATTCTCCAAATCTTCCAATTTTTGAATGATAAATTGATTAGTCTTGTCCTGCGACTGTTCCGTAGCCTGCGCTTGGTAAAGTTCGTCCTCCACTTCTGATAGGCGGTGTTCCACCACATTTAATCTATTGGAATGTTCAGTGAGTTGGGCTTTGATTTGTTTCATGCCCGCGTTAACTGCCTGTTCCACAGAGGAGGAGATCATAGGGGAGAGAAGGGCTGCCACTGCATTGGCAATGCGGTGTGTGTGGTCTGCATCCCCTGGGGGTGAGGATTTTGCCAGTCCCCTTGGTGTGGCAGGTGAGGTGTGTGGTGGAGCTGTCCCCTGGGAGGAAGTCTCAGGAGTGTTGGAGTGCTAGGAGGGATGCTCACTCACCTCCATGTCGGCCACCTGAGACACCTCCGTGGCATGGGAGTAGGCCGAAGCCAGGGCCTCGATTTGCGGCTTGGCCGACGGCACCGCCGTGGCCGCGAACGAGCAGACGCCCGTTTTTTCAACAAAACGGTCCATCCTAGGCTGGACAGCGAGGGGGGGCTCCCAGGGATGGTGCTGGTGTTTAGGGGGGCTCTCAGGCCGAGTTTTTAGGCAGATTTAGCGGGTCCTGGTGTGGGAGCTGAAGGAGGCACAGCTACCTCATGCGGCGCCGGAACCGGAAGTAGGTACATTTTTAACAGTAAGGGAAAATCCTACTTTTGTGGGTTGCTACTGAAATTGGTATCCTAATTGGGAATTAATTCTCACCAATTCTTTTTTGGCAACCATCAAATCTTGATTTCCTGTTGCAGTATAACCTCTAAAATGTTCAATGCCACCTATTTTCTGTCCTGTTGCCAACGTTGTCAAAGTGCATGGTATCAACAGGAGTATAGACAGAAATACAATCCCAAGTGGGGTGCTAACCTTCAGAAAATGAGACAGCCCTGAAAATGCATCAGTAGTGGTTTCATGACGGATCTGATAGGGGCAGAAATGGTAGCGCCCAACCCCCAGACCAAACCAATTGTTTGGTGTTCAACAGAATCCTAACTTTAAGACGGAACTTCATATTTCCTTGTCAATGTATTTTATTGGACATATATATTAGTCACATACAGATCATATGTAATACATGTTGATATTTGTCCAATTATTACAAATATAGAAAAATAACAAATAATAGGGTCTACAGAATATATCCTAATGAAAATTATAAGGACTTAAATGAGATAGAAAGTAAATAAATCCTTGTACTAATATATTCAAGACTGTAGTTGAAAGAAATATTTAACATATTAATTATAAATTGATCTGTATCTTCGAAAAAAGTAATGTAGAGTAATACTGTAGCTTCAATAAGGTGCGTTATGAAGTAAGAATAATAGAGAAAAGAAAAGAGAAAAAGAAGTAAAGATATCAAAATAAAATAGGGTAAAATAAAATTAGATAGATAATATAAAATAAAATAGATGGAATAGAATAGTAGGAAACCAGAGGGGGGGGGGGGAGTGTAGGAGTCCACCTGAATGGCCTGAATAAATCGGTCCGCGGCTTGAGGGTTTAAGTAAAACACAGTGTTCACAATATTGAGCAGGGTAGCTCCCAAGCTTCAGAAATTTGGTTTAGTAGCTAGTTTAACCGATTGAGTCCTCCGGCTACCATGGCATGAGAATCGAGTTGTCACTAATAGAAGGTAGGTGAAATTTAATCCAAGGATCCCAGATCTTTTCAAAGATTGGAATTTGATTTCTTTCTATAGCTAACATTTTGGCGTGAGACATAAAGTCATTTACTCTATTTATGGTCTCGGATATCTCCAATTTAGGGGTCTTCCATGCCTTTGCTATTGTTTGCTTTGCTGCTGTAAGAAATTGAATGAGGAGTTTGAATTGTTTATGTGTAATGAGATCAGGTTTTAGATTGAGCAAGGCTGTGGCTGGGTCTGGTTGCACAGTGAAACCAAATATCTTGGAGGCAGTTTCAAATATCTGTTCCCAAAATAATTGCACCAACAGGCTGACCACCAAATGTGTAAGTGGGTGCCCGGATCTGGGCAACCCCGAAAGCATAGGCCTGTTTGGTTTGGTGTGAATTTGGCCAATCTGGAGGGAACGAGGTACCAACGAGACAAAACTTTGTAATTGGTTTCAACCGCCAGGCTATTTGGTGAAGAAGATTTTGTTACAGACCATATTTTGGACCAATCATTCGTATCGAATGTTCTCTTCAGGTCCTCCTCCCATTTACGTGCATAAGGTGGTTTATCTAAACCGGGATAAGTGGAAATGTGGGAGTATATAGAAGATATAATGCCTCTTAAGTGAGGATCTTTCATGCATGTAGATTCAAAAATCGTAAGTTGGGTTAAGGAGACATCTGTATTTAGCAAAGGTGCGTAAAAGTTTTTAATTTGGAGGTATCAGAGTTCGGTAGGTTGTAGGTGTCACAGAGTATAGGAAATGTATGGAAGGATGAAGGAGAAGTTAAGTTACTAAGCCGAGTAATATTTAATGAATTCCAGACCTTAAATGATTTAGGAGAGACCCATGCTGGGTAGAAAGCAGGGTTTTTCAGAAATGACAAGAGAGGATTGTGAGTAGATTGTAACTGATGTTTAACTCTAAGTTTGTCCCATATAGATAAAAAGTATTTAGTAATGGGGTTACGTAGGGTTTTCCGTTCCTTAGGTAGGAGCCTTAATAGATTGGAAATAGAAAGAGGGTCACATTCTGCCGCTTCTATCATTACCCGTAGGGGTATTTCATATGTAGCATGATATTTAGTGAGGCTAGCAATGTGTGCGGCTCTATAATAGTTAGCGAAGTTCGGAAACCCAAAGCCTCCTTTGAGTTTTGGTAAGTGTAGTGTATGAAGCGATACACAGGGTTTTTTGGAGCCCCAGACAAATGTTAATGTTCGTCTTTGGAGAATTCTAAGATAATAAGGTGGGATAGGGATCGGTAAGACTCTAAATAAGTACAGTAGTTTTGGAAGGATTGTCATTTTGATTGCATTCATTTTACCTATCCATGAAATTGGGAGATGTGACCATTGTTGTAAAAGTGTTGTTATTTGTTTGAGGAGTGGGGGATAGTTTGCTGTAAAAAGATCTGAATATGAGGCTGTCAGGTGAATCCCTAAATAGGGGATTGACCTCTCAGTCCATATGAAAGAAAGTGCATTTTTGGCCGAGTCGGATTCCACTTTGGAGAGGGATATATCTAAGGCTTTGGATTTTTTGAGATTTATTGTAAGCCCCGAAATCATTGCAAATTTGTCTAAAATGAGCAGTAGGTTGGGACCAGAAACTTGTGGGGATGATAGAAATAGGAGTATGTCATCCGCAAATAGACATAATTTATGATGGTATCCAGCAGTTTCTATGCCCGTAATTGTTGGGTCTGTGCGGATTCTTTGGGCTAGGGGTTCAATTAGGAGGGCGAATAGAAGGGGGGAAAGTGGGCAGCCCTGGCGTGTTCCTCTTTCTATATTAAATGAATTAGATTTGTATCCTGCATATTTAATATATGCGATTGGTCTGTTGTAAAGCGCTGCGATCCATGTTAGGAAGTGAGGGCCAAAGCCCCATCTTTGCAATGTGTAGTGGAGGTAAGGCCACGATATGGAGTCGAAAGCTTTTTTTATATCAAGGGATAGAAAACAGGAGGGTATACGACGGTTTTTAGCTATGTGAGCTAGCAATACAGCCCGGCGGACATTGTCACTCGCCTGGCGCTTTGGCATGAATCCTACTTGATCCTTGTGGATAAGCTTACCTATTATGCTATTTAGTCTTTTGGCTAGTATTTTGGCTAGAAGTTTAATGTCTAAGTTCAGAAGGGAAATAGGGCGAAAATTTGTACATAAGGTATCATCAGTAAGAGGTTTAGGAATCATGCAAATAATGGCGGTTAAAGTTTCTTGTCTAAAAGATTTCCCTTCTAATGATACATTGAAAGTTTCCGCTAAGATTGGTGATAGTATGTCTGCGTAGGTTCTGTAATATAAGGTTGAGTAGCCATCTGGGCCTGGCCTCTTATTAATTTTAAGATCTTTGATGGCTTCAACGACATCATTAGATGTAATATTATCTTCCAATAACTTCTTTTGGTCAAGGGAAAGTTCTGGTAGATTTATATCAGAGAAAAATGCATCTCCTGTTTCCGGGTTGAAGTTATTAGATGAAGTATATAATGAGGTCAGATGTGAATGAAATTTCTGAACTATTTTGTTGGGATTGCAAGTGTAGACATCTTTTGCCAGTTTTAGGCAAATTGGTTTGAAGGGTTTGTTCAGAGAATTGAGTGTACGTGCAAGGTAGGTACCCGATTTATTGGCTTTCATAAAATAGTTGTGTCTTGAACGTTTATAGGATTTTTCCACTGCTTCAGTAAGAAATAGATCGTATGCAACTCGAGTCTTGTCTAATCGCGATTTTGTTAATGTTGATGGATTGTCTTGATGGGCTATAAAGGCTGTATTAAATTCCCTTTCCAGTTTACGAGCCAGTGTCTTCCATTCGCGTTTAAATATGGCTGATTGTTTCTGAATTGTGTTACGTATAACTGGTTTATGGGCTTCCCAAAGAGTTAGTGTGCTAATTTCTGGGCTAGAATTGAGGGTTATATATTCTTTAATGGCTTGTTTAATGGTTTGGCGATGAGATGGGTGTTTGAGTAGGATATCTGGGAGATTCCAAGTAGGGTCGTGGCCTTTGGGTAATGTTGATTTAATGGAAGTAAGTACTGCATTATGGTCGGACCATGGGATAGGGACTATATCTGCTGCTATGATTTCAGGGAGCATACCTATGGTCAGGAATATGTGGTCAATCCTTGAAAATGTTTTATGTGGGTGAGAGTAGTAGGTATATTTCCGTTTAGTTGGATTAACTTCTCTCCATGAATCAACCAAGTTATATTTGGATAGAATTTGTGAAAAAGATTTTTTAGATGTAATTTGGGATGGTGTGTATGGGGATTTATCCAGAAATGGGAGGAGGACCTGGTTAGAGTCACCACACAGCATAACTGTTCCTATCTTATGATCATTCACAACTTGTAGTAAATGTGACATAAATGGATTAGGTTGTTTATTTGGTGCATAGTAGGAAACTACTGTTATTGCCTGGTCAACAATGTGGCCCGTAAGAATTAGATAACGTCCTTCAGGATCTTTTATTTGAGATTGAAGTGTAAATGGGGTAGAGCGATGAAAGGCTATGAGAGTACCCCGTTGCTTGGAGGCAGCCGAGGCCGTATATGTTTGCGGATAGAAATTGGAAATAAATGTTGGTGTGGAGGTATTTGTGAAGTGGGTTTCTTGTAAGCAAACTATGTGAGCCTTTTTGGCATGAAATATACGGAATGCCTTGGTTCGTTTCTGGGGGATGTTTAGTCCCTGAACATTCAGGGACAGAATGTTTAATGGTGCCATGGCAGTCGGATGGACAAAGGGGACTTACCCGTTACCAGGTTATTCAGGTTATTCGATGCCATCCAAGTGAACTCGAAGAGGGGGAGAAAAGGAGGATTGAAGATGAGTACTATAATCGGGCTGCTCAAGTCAGTTGATACAATCCAGGTGGACTTGAAGAAAGAGGAGAGAAAAGGAATAGAGGTGAGTACTGAAGTGAGGAAAATAAATAAAACAGAAATGGTTAGAGAAAATAATAAGAAATTCAACAGAAAAACACATTCAAACATATCCCGTGAGTGGGGACAAAAATCACCCTCAGGGGAAAGGGTGCTTCCGTCAGACTTCCACATATTATGTGGCTGAATGAGGGAGGCAAAATAGGGCGCATGGATCTCCCGTTCGTGGGAGGAGAGCCTTCTAATGAAAGCTTCTTAATAATGTACCTAACTGTAAACCACACGACTTATAATGAAAACTATTAAAGTTAACTATTATTAGTTAAAAAGGGGCCAACAGGGGAAATGGGAAATAAGAGAATGGCATCTGACTACCCCAGGGTTTCCTGGTATGGAAGTAAGATGTGCTAAGGTAGTGATTAAGGGATTTGGGGGGTGAAAACTGGATCAGTTAACAATAAGGGTATAACAGAAGGATCTACCAGGAAAGGTAGAGTGAGGAATTCCTAAAATTACAGTGCCAAAACTACCTTAAAACTTCCTAATGATAGGCTAGCGGTCAGCAAAGTCATAAAAATTAAAACGAATGGGACCTTTGGTCATAATACTTCTTATGAATGCCAAAAGACCTTACAGTTATGTCCATTACAAAAATTATCTAGGATATAAAATATACATATATATATATATATATATATATATATATATATATATATATATATATATACATTCATACACACATACACATACATATACATACACACATACGTACATACACACACACATATACACATATATATACATACACATACATATACATACACATACATATAAAAAATAAATAATAATAAAAAACACACTATGCATGCAATGGGTTAAGCAAAGAACTTAAAACTATGATTATAATTTGTAAATGCAGTCTTGGTGAGTCAACTGAAACAGAGAAAATTGAAAGTAAAGGTTGAGCATGCAAATCTGGAGGACAAAAAGGGAAACAGGATGTAGCGTCTTGAATTAGAGAACTAAAAGGGATAAGGTGAAGCCCTGAGATTCTTTAGAAAGACTAGAAAGGGTGAAAAAAGAGTCAATTTCACAGTTATAGGAGCATCCTTCAGTCCATAGAATCATTTAGTTCCTGAGGAGGTGATGTGTAGCGACCTCTCTTGTGAGTTGGATGGGTACCATTGTTCAGGTTGGGATGGGAAGGGTTTCCTGCAGATGAAAGAGATGTTGATCTCCTGCGGGTTGGGGTATTTCGTGGGACTGGTTCCATGAGATTCAGGTCCAAGAGGGTTTGCTGGAGTTCATCAAAGGATCTACAGGTGTATTTCTTCCCTTTGTAGGCAAAGCGTAGGGAAAATGGGAACCCCCACTGATAGATGATGTTGTGGCGCTGTAATTCCAGGAGAAGGGGCTTCATTGCTCGCCTTTTTGCAATCGTTATCTGGGACAAGTCAGCAAATAATTGAAAGTCATTGCCATGGAAATTCAGCTGCTTTTTGTCCCTGGCAGATGCTAGGAGCTGTTCCTTTTTTGCAGCCAGGGCTCGGTGGATCCTGTCAAATTCTAACCTCTCAGTAGGAATGGCTGGTTGCAATTCCTGGAACAAAGCAGTTATGGTGGATTGTAGGTCAGTGATAGTTTCAGGAATTCCCCTGATACGTAGGTTAGACCTTCTGGCCCTATTCTCATGGTCTTCAAGTTTGGTTTGAAGCAATAAGTTTTCCTCTTTGAGGTTCTCTATTTCCATAGAGTGTTCAAGAGAGATTTTTTCCAAATCATCTACTTTAAGTTCTAGTGTTGCTGTGCGCTTACCAAGTTCTCTTATTTCTCTGGTGAGATTAGCTGTAATTTGATCTGATGTTTGTTTTAAGGCTTTGTTCAACATGTGTTCAAATTGCTTTAATACAGCTGGAGTTACATGAGAAATCTGTATGGGGTCTTGTGAGGTAAATAGTTCACTGTCAGAATCAGCTGGGGAGTCAGGTTGTGTCAGGCTTTGTCTGTGAGAGCGCATAGAGGCTGTGTATGAAGAGGGGGGAGGTGCCATTTTAGCTGCAGTTTTCCCCTTCATGAGGGGATTCTTTAACTTCGCACGGCCGCCTCCCAAAGCCATAGTTTCCCCTACAAATTGACCAGAATAGTCCCGGGTACTAGCTTAACCCCGTGGGTATGTCCAAATACTTGCGGGTTATGTGGAAATATTGGCACTCCTCCCGAACGGTGTGGAGCTCTAACTCTGCATGACTGCACTGCTAGACTCCACGCATGCACACCGGAACTTCATATTTTCTGTCACTTTAAAAAACAATTGGGGTCATCTTGGTTTAAAGGAATGCTTATCTTTACAGAACACTCTGGCTGCTGTGGATGGTGTAAAACAGTGGTCTCCAAACTTGCAGCCCGGTGGCATAATCAGGTGATTAGGTGACTAGGTGATGCCTTATTAGGATGAAATGCGTCGGGATGGGCTCTGCTGAAGCCACGCGATATTTGATTTTATCTACATGCTTTTAATACCTTCTCAAATGTGAGTGTCAGTTTTTTACTTATACAATAAATGTTTCCTGTTTAAATGGTATCACACTATGTGGCCTATTTTCTCTCCTTTTGCCAACGTACTATTTGGATGAATTGAATTTGGATGAATTGCTTTTGAGTTTTGGTCACCATATCCTCGGTTGAGACCTATTCGCGACAATGGTGTGAAGGACTTCCGCTTCTTATGTCCACATTGGAAGTCGTGTATGCTGACAGGGATGAGCCGAACACCCCCCTGTTCGGTTCGCACCAGAACCTGCGAACAGACAAAATGTTCGTGTAAACTTTAGAACCCTATTAAATACAATGGACTCGAACGTTCGAAATCTAAAGTGTTAATTATAAAGGCTAATATGCAAGTTATTGTCCTAAAAAGTGTTTGGGGACCGGGGTCCTGCCCCAGGGGACATGTATCAATGCAAAAAGAAGTTTTAAAAACGGCCGTTTTTTCGGGAGCAGTGATTTTAATAATGCTTAAAATGAAAAAATAAAAGTGAAATATTCCTTTAAATTTCGTACCTGGGGGGTGTGTATGATATGCATGTGAAGTGGCGCATGTTTCCCGTGCTTAGAACTGTCCCTGCAAAAAATGTCATTTTTGAAAGAAAAAAAATGCATTTAAAACTGACTCGCGGCTATTAATGAATTGTCGGCTCCCGGCAATACATACAAAAGTCATTGAGAAAAAAAAAAAAAAAAGCGTGGGGGTTCCCCAGAATTCAATTACCAGGCCCTTCAGATCTGGCATGGATTTTAAGGGGAACTCCACCCCAAGTTTAAAAAAAAAATGGCGTGGAGTCCCCCTAAAAATCCATACCAGACCCCTTATCCGAGCACGCAACCTGGCCGGCCGCAGGGGAAAAGGGGGGGACGAGAGAGCGGCCCCCCCTCCCTCCTGAACCGTACCAAGCCACATGCCCTCAACATGGGGAGGATGTCCCCATGTTGATGGGGACAAGGGCCTCATCCCCACAACCCTTGCCCGGTGGTTGTGGGGGTCTGCGGGCGGGGGGCTTATCGGAATCTGGAAGACCCCTTTAACAAAGGGGACCCCCAGATCCCGCCCCCCCCTATGTGAATTGGTAACGGGTACATTGTACCCCTACCATTTCACGAAGAAAGCGTAAAAAAAATGTTTAAAAAAACACACAAACACCTTGAAAAAGTCCTTTATTTAAAAAAATTAAAAAAAAAACATTCCAGCGGTGAAATCCAGTGTCCCGCGGCGATCCCGATGTCCAGCGCTGTCCTTCATTGGTTGTGCCTGAGCGGACCTGATGGGGAACTCCCTCTCAGTATTTTAAATGTATAGACCCGCCCCTTCTAAAGTTCCCCATCAGGTCCGCTCAGCGGACCAGATGCGAAACATGAGAAGGGGCGGGTCTATACATGTATTACCAAAGTGAGAGCAGTTCCCCATCAGGTCCGCCCCCTCGGTATGTCAGACCCGCCTACGTCATTGGCTTGAGCGGGGAACTTCCTTCACTATGTAAATTTAAATTTACATAGTGAAGGAAGTTCCCCGCTCAAGCCAATGACGTAGGCGGGTCTGACATACCGAGGAGGCGGACCTGATGGGGAACTGCTCTCACTTTGGTAATACATGTATAGACCCGCCCCTTCTCATGTTCCGCATCTGGTCCGCTGAGCGGACCTGATGGGGAACTTTAGAAGGGGCGGGTCTATACATTTAAAATACTGAGAGGGAGTTCCCCATCAGGTCCGCTCAGGCACAACCAATGAAGGACAGCGCTGGACATCGGGATCGCCGCGGGACACTGGATTTCACCGCTGGAATGTTTTTTTTTTTTTTTTTTTTAAATAAAGGACTTTTTCAAGGTGTTTGTGTGTTTTATTTAAACATTTTTTTACGCTTTCTTCGTGAAATGGTAGGGGTACAATGTACCCCTTACCAATTCACATAGGGGGGGGGCCGGGATCTGGGGGTCCTCTTTGTTAAAGGGGTCTTCCAGATTACGATAAGCCCCCCGCCCGCAGACCCCCACAACCACCGTGCAAGGGTTGTGGGGATGAGGCCCTTGTCCCCATCAACATGGGGACATCCTCCCCATGTTGAGGGCATGTGGCTTGGTACGGTTCAGGAGGGAGGGGGGGCCGCTCTCTCGTCCCCCCCTTTTCCCCTGCGGCCGGCCAGGTTGCGTGCTCGGATAAGGGGTCTGGTATGGATTTTTAGGGGGACTCCACGCCATTTTTTTTTTAATTTGGGGTGGAGTTCCCCTTAAAATCCATGCCAGATCTGAAGGGCCTGGAATGGATATTTGGGGGAACCCCACGTCAATTTTTTTTTTATTTGCGGCGGGGTTCCCCTTAATATCCATTCCAGACCTGAAGGGCCTGGTAATTGAATTCTGGGGAACCCCCACGCTTTTTTTTTATTTTTTATCAATGACTTTTGTATGTATTGCCGGGAGCCGACAATTCATTAATAGCCGCGAGTCAGTTTTAAATGCATTTTTTTCTTTCAAAAATGACACTTTTTGCAGGGACAGTTCTAAGCACGGGAAACATGCGCCACTTTACATGCATATCATACACACCCCCCAGGTACGAAATTTAAAGGAATATTTCACTTTTATTTTTTCATTTTAAGCATTATTAAAATCACTGCTCCCGAAAAAACGGCCGTTTTTAAAACTTCTTTTTGCATTGATACATGTCCCCTGGGGCAGGACCCGGGTCCCCAAACACTTTTTAGGACAATAACTTGCATATAAGCCTTTATAATTAGCACTTTAGATTTCTCCCATAGATTTTTCGAATTTGCCGCGAACACCCCAATTTGTTCTCTGTTCGGCGAACGGGCGAACAGGCAATGTTCGAGTCGAACATGAGTTCGACTCGAACTCGAAGCTCATCCCTATATGCTGATATACCTCTCTCCCCTGGGTGTGCAACACTACAAGCTCTGTTGACTCATTGGGCATATGCCTAGTTGGGTTCAACGTGTCTGGTAAACCTATTTTTCTACTGGTGGTGGAATATCTACAGACAAATCCGTTTACAATTTCTCACTTTGGAAAGTCACCATTATCCACTGGAATCACTTTATGGACTATATATGCACATGCACTTTTGTTTCATGTAAATGTGTTATTGCTTACTATGCATTGGTTACGTTGAATGTCATTATTTGATTCATATTTAATGTATGTTTTACTTGCACTTTAGTGAATCTCTGCTGTCAGCTTTGTCTGAATAGCAGTGGCTTCACTCTTCCTAATCATCAGATTTAGCGCTGCACTATACAACTTTATTTTAGTTCAATTTACAGATTGACTCTTTGTTGTGCTGGCTGCTTTTGTTTGCTATTTTTAGACAGCACGTTTGTTTTTTTCCTTTTTCTAATCAGCCATAACCAGCCTTCAAAACAGATGGCATATGCCAGAAACAGGTTGTTCAATGGCTCTCTGGCCTTCCACAGTGCATCTGCATTGACTTAACTTCTTGCACCCCTGGGACTTAGAACTGTTTCACACCACAGAGATGCAGCCTACATACATGTGGTAGCACAGTGGCTAACTGGTTAGCACTTCTGCCTAGCAGCACTGAGGTTCTTGGTTCAAATCCCTGCCTGGCTAGAGGTTTGTATGTTCTTCCTCTT
Source organism: Rana muscosa (assembly GCA_029206835.1). Classification (NCBI taxonomy): domain Eukaryota; kingdom Metazoa; phylum Chordata; class Amphibia; order Anura; family Ranidae; genus Rana; species Rana muscosa. The sequence goes on from CM055121.1 coordinate 494,050,977, forward strand.
TTGTGGTTTTAACGTTTATTTTTCACCAGTGATTACATTTTTGATGGGTTTCACATAAAGGGACCCCAAGAAATTGTGTGGGTTTGCACCAAATCATAACTGTGGTGTTTTGGGTCAGATATGGATGTATAAGTCTGGTGTGATCCTGCACACATATTTTAACATTGTATGCTGATGATGAATGCCGAAAGCGTTTTGTCACCAATTTGTGTGAAGCAGCCCTCACAAAGTTGTAATTTTCTGTTTTGTACTCTCCACATGCCCAACAACGTACAAGTTTAATTTGGAGATTTTTGGGATCACTGATCATGGCCAGAGCCTTGGACATTTGTTAGTTTGAGGTTTACCCTGCACAGATATCTATGCTGTTGCATGCTTTCATTTGTAAAAAGTGCGTATTCCCGAACAGGTGTGAGCGCTTGAGGCATACAAGAAGAGAGAGAATCAATTACACTGGTGGGTGTGTCCTTTACTGGGTGGGTCTAGCTGGGTGTGCTAGCAATTCTAGCTAAGTTATTTAACCACTTCAGCCCCGGACCATTTTGGTGGTCAAGGACCAGGCCACTTTTTGCAATTCGGCACTGCGTCGCTTTAACTGACAATTGCACGGCCATGCGACGTGACTCCCGAACAAAATTGACGTCCTTTTTTTCCCACAAATAGAGCTTTCTTTTGGTGGTATTTGATCACCTCTGCGGTTTTTATTTTTTGCGCCTTAAACAAAAATAGAGCGACAATTTTGAAAAAAAAATGCAATATTTTTTACTTTTTGCTATAATAAATATCCCCCAAAAATATATAAAAAACATTTTTTTTCCACAGTTTAGGCCGATATGTATTCTTCTACATATTTTTGGTTAAAAAAATCGCAATAAGCATTTATTGATTGGTTTGCACAAAAGTTATAGCTTCTACAAAATAGTGGACTGTTTTATGTCATTTTTATTAATATTTTTTTTTTTACTAGTTATGGTGGCGATCAGCGATTTTTATCGTGACTGCAACATTATGGCGGACAGAGCGGACACTTTTGACACCATTTTGGGACCATTGTCATTTTTACAGCGATCAGTGCTATAAAAATGCACTGATTACTGTAAAAATGACACTGGCAGTGAAGGTTTTTTTTGTTTTTGGGGGGTGGGGTGTGCATAATGCCTGACCCATACCCCACTAAGGCTGTGGTTTGATGATTGCTTCTAAATCTCACATATTCGACTTACAACTGCTATGTTATGGTTTAGATGAAAAGGAAGGTCCTGATAATTCATTCATGCTGTGTGCGTCAATGTTGTTTGTGTGCTGCCTATTTGGCTTTTGTATTAATTTTGTCTGTTTTTGCTTATGATAATCCTGCCATTTAACTCTTTAGGGGTTTGGGGTGAGGACTTTTAATCACCAAAAAGTTTAGTCATGCTTGTTATTAGCTTGATTTGTATCCCTGCTTTTCTAATGTGTCTAATTTTTAGTGTCCTACCCTTGTAGATTGTAAACTCTTTTGAGCAGGGCCCTTCTAACTATATTGTCAAATGCTGCAGCATCATTTCCATGCCTTTTATGTTTTTTTGGCCCAAGTACATTAATGTACCAAATGTTTATACTAATGTTGAAATTAAAGTTGATTTTTCATTCTTGTTGCTTTGTTTGACTTTTGCAGACTATAAATACATATTTTCTAAGTGCAAACTATGTATACCCCTTCAAATCTGTTTTAAATCTGTTGCATGCAAAAGTATTTGGTTGCGCACACATGCAAGTCCTTGAGTAGAAAGTGTAATGGGGGAGGGGGAGGAACCCCCCCCCCTAAATAATAATCCCTGCTCCAATGTTGAATTTATGGGCTTTATTAATTCTTTTGTGGAAAAGGTTTAACCTTTTGTGGAATAAGGCCCTTTGGGTCTGGCATAGATTTTAAGGAGAACTCCACACCAAAATGTAAAATAAATTGGTGTGGGGTCCCCCCCAAAACCCATACCAGACCCTTATCCAAGCATGCAGTCTGGAGGTCAGGATAGGGGGGGACGAGTGAGCTGCCCCCCTCCTAAGCCATACCAGGCCACATGCCCTCAACATGGGGAGGGTGCTTTGGGGTGCACTGCGTTATTTAAACTGACAATTGCGCAGTAATGCGGCGCTGTATCCAATTAAAACTGATGTCCCTTTTTCCTCACAAATAGAGCTTCCTTTTGGTGGTATTTGATCACCTCTGCGGTTTTCATTTTTTGGGCTATAAACAACAAAAGAGCGACAATTTTGAAAAAAAACAAAACAATGTTTTATACTTTCTGCTATAAAACACATACAATAAAATTTAAAAAAAAATCTAATCTCTTTATCAATTTAGGCCAATATGTATTCTGTTATATATTTTTGGTAAAAGAAATCCCAAAAAGCCTATATATAGATTGGTTTGCACAAAAGTTATTTCTGCTTAGCAGAAACACAAGATCTCCATCTTCTCCCCTGTCAGAACAGTGATCTGCCTTGTTTACATAGGCAGACCGCCGTTCTGCATCTCTCGGTAATGATCGCAGGTGGCGGGCAGTGGATCAGGGCGTGATCGGGTCTCTGGCGGCACACGTGCATCCTCTAGACTGAGGCTATTGCACGAAACGACGTACAGGTGATATTGCGCAATAGAGCCACTTTGCAGCAGTACATGTACATTATGCGGTCGGAAAGTGGTTAAAATTTTATTTTTTATGAATTCACATTAAAATGTGCCTATACTGTAGATCGGAACTTGGAACATCCAGCAATAAACCTCGGAACACCACTGCTCCGTTCATCCGAGACGATGTGTGTTACTGTGAAAGGTGATGTTACCTGAAGTGGCCAGATGTGACGTCAGATGACGCTTTTCTGTCTCTTTGCATTTCAACCATGATGGGTGTGCTCAGGAAGAGCTTCTTGGGGACACCCTTAACGGATGAAATGCATAGAGGTGGAGTAGCGGAGTCTGATGTCACATCCGCCCACTTCCGGTAGTGTCACTGATTTGTCACTGAACTTGAGGAGCACTTTTATAGAGTGTTTTTTTTTGGTTTTATAAATATTAAAGTGGATGTAAACCCACTCTCATCCTTTCTGAACTACTGCCATAGTGGTTATCTATAAGGATATTCATGCCTCCTGCATGTATCGTTACCTGTCAAATGTCTCCCCACTGTCTGTTTTGAGACCCGGAAAACTGCAGATTCTGTGTGCAGGTGTGGTGCCTGGAGCTCATGGCTGGAGTCGTGATGTCAGTAGACTCCCCACCCACCTCTACACCCCCCTTGGCCAGGCATCAATATTTCTTACACTGAACTTCTGCTGGTCTTGTGGATTATGCCCCATGATCACTAACATCCAGTCAAAACCCAGTAAAGTCACCACATGACTTTAGCATGCCCAATCATGCTGAGATGTGGAGCAGCCAATCCTGGGAGAGCTGGAGAAGAAAAGGAGGGGATCTGAAGTACACAGAATGTCTCTCTCACACTTGTGCATGAGATATGTAAATCACCTGTCACTCACATCTATTTCTCTGTCTGACCATGATTATCTCACTGAAAAAAGATAAGAGGACTGCTCAGAGCTAGATTAACTCTTCGTGGCAAGACTGGGCACAGATGACATGAAATTGTATACTGTAAAAGGTACAAGCCTTAATTAAAAAAAAAAAAAAATTCAGCTTTACATCCACTTTAAGTAATATTTAACACATGATATTAAATTGATCACAATATTTGTGTTTATTTTGCATCTGTGTTATTTAAAGTTTTTTGTAACATGGCTTTTCTTTAAACAATACATTAGATGTAGTGCACAGAGGGAGTAGCACAATTTTGAGCTGCAGTTGGGGTAGTGATACATTTTCGAGATACACTTTGGGGACATTTTTATTTAGCATTCACATAGCGCTGGTGGTTTTTTTTTGTATATTAATTGTATTACTACTTACTTACAGAACAAGAAAGTCTGGCATGGAAATCTGTCCACTGAGGTCTGTGGGTGTCATCTGTGAATGTTTGGCCTTCTCTTAGTAGTCACTAGCTGTTATTAACAAAATATATATGGTTTTCATGGCTCTATGGGGTTGATTTTCTAAAGGCAAATAGGATGTTCACTTAACAAAGGAATTTTCATTTTACAAGGGAATTTTCTCTTAGCTTAGTGAATGTGGTGAAAATGTAAAGAATATGCAAAGAATACCTGTTTGTGTGCAAGGGACATTCAAAGTAAAATAGTGCTTTTGCTTGCACATGATGTATGATGGAAGTCAGCAGAGCTTCACCTAATTCATTAAGCTAAGAGAAAAGTACCTTTCTAGGGAAAAATTCCAATGTGAGGTGAATAGCCTTCAGTAAGCTCAGAAGAGCAGTAACACAGCTGGGAAGTGCCGTAATACACAGATTTGTATGTTCTAGAAAATATTAGAAAGGAACATCATGTTATGAAGGAATGTCATGGTATGAAGGAAATATCATCAAAACAGGTGAAATTAATTGGCTAGTTCCACATGACCAAATATGATCTTAGTGAGGGTTATCAGAAGTACTCACCCAGCATGCAATATTGTACTTTGAGTAGTGTGATCCAGTGATTGGTACAAAAGCATAAGAATGCTGTGATTGCTGCGACTGTGAAGGGCTCATTTTCTCTGGCTGTTTCTGAAGAGTAGGAATTCTACTAGCCAGAATCAATTGCCATACAAAAGTGTATTATAGAAAGCTGTCCTACGTAAATACGTTTACTTTATTGAAGATAAAGTCTGAATGAGGATTGGGTTAAACAGTGTTGTTCTCATCTATTTCTTAAACTACCCTGGGAAACTCCCCTCTACCAAAGCCCAACAGAGCTCTAAATCTCTCCCCAAATTTGAGAAATAACCTTGTGCTGAATGCTTGAAATAATCAGCTGCTGAGAAGTAATATATTTTTTGAATGCATGTTTTAATAAGCATATCTAATATGCAAAACTGTTCTGAAGCACTTAATCACAATATTCGCCCAAGTTTGACTAGTTACAAACAAGATAAGTAGTTAAAAGTCAACAAATATGCAAGCACAGAATATATATACAATTATTTAGGAGTGGAAGGTAATATGAGCATGAAGTGCATCAAGAAGCTTAGCAAATGAAATCTAATAATGAAGATAAATTGTCAAAAACCATTCCCGTAGACTCAAGTACAATGACTGCATATGAGTTCCCTGCAATAATAATTTAAGCCTTTTCTGGATGTAGAGAGGAACATTGCTTTACTTTTGTTTAGAAATATATTTTTTAATAGTGAATATTGTACCAATGTTACTCCTAAGAAACTTTTGTAGCAAAATTCTCTTGACAACTTTTCAGTGAAACCATTAAAAAGTAAATAAAAAAGAGAAAAATGTTCTTAATCATTCAAAGGGCATCTTCAAATGATAGTCTTGATCTATATATTATTCAAGCCATCTACTGCATCCTCTTCAGCAATATAATGTTTCTATGTGTAAAGAAAACTGTGTTCTCCATAGCAACCAATCAATTCACAGCTGTGATTTTTTTACAGGTTATAAAATCCTAGGATACATGGAACTCTGACATTTAGCAGCTTTCAGTTGATAAAAATGGAATTAGAGCAATTTCCAGGCAAAAAGAAAAATCACTTAGTGAACTTGTGGTGCTATCTTGGATTCCTCAGTACTTTTGTTCTTAGCATTGGTCGTTTTTGACAACCCCAACCCAATCTTTAAATTAGTGTTTAACACCCCCTCCTCACTCACTTACACCTTAACCTGTTCTTAGACTCTTACCCCTTGCCTACCAAAATAATTCTTCAACCTGTACTTAAACACTTACCCCTTTGCCCCACACTAACTCTTCAGTTGTCCTTAAATACTTAAAGCACAACACCAAATTTAAAATCTACCCACCTAATTTCCTAATTTACCCCTCACCATTAAAAAATCTCTGTTCGCATACCTTTTTTCCTGTTGTCTTAAATCTAGTTTGGTCCAATAATTTAACAGATCTTCTTCAATCTCTTCTATCTCTAGCTGTTTACATACCTCAGTAGTTCATATGCCCGCACAAACAAGCTGAAATTTACACAGAAGTTAATGGGTCAGAAAAGTAAGTCATCCCTTATTACACTGCCTTATTCAATGCTTCAGTGAGAGACAACAAACCAGAAAGTGAAGTACTTGTACTGTGCCCCCCCTTTAGATTCTCTGAGAATCCTTAGGTATGTGTTATAAGTAGTGTTGAGTGAACCCGAACTGCAAAGTTCGGGTCCATACCGAACTTTAGCTTTTTCCCGAACCCGAACCCGGACTTTGCGCAAAAGTCCGGGTTCGGGTTCGGCAATCTAATTACGCAGTTAGAAATGCTTCAGGGGCCAGCCAATCACCTTTTGATTAGCTGGTGTGCCCTTAGAAGCCATCATAGCGATGCCTACTAATGGCATGGCTGTGATTGGTCAGTGCAACATGTGACTCAGCTTCTATATAAGCTAGAGGCACACAGCACACACGTCACTCTGCTTCAGAATAGACAGGGAGAGGATCTTGTCTGCTGCTGCTGCTTTTAGGGAGAGATAGAAAAATACATGAGTTAGTCCTGATTCTGGAATCTGAGGGAAAAGATAGAGAGACAGTGTAGAGTAGGGCCAGGTTCCTGTTTTTTGCTTTTAGGGAGAGAGATATATTATATAGGAATAGGAGTCCAGATTCAGAGATATAACTCAGCAATCTGCATAGGTTTACCTGTTTGTGTTGCAGTGCAGTCTTTTTACACTGCTATAAGCCCAGTGTCAGAGAAAATCTACCTTTTATCTGCAAGCTCTGTGCACCAGCACTGCATATATTACGTTGAGAGATACACCGTTTCCATACTGTGGGTGTATTCTGCTCTTGGAAAAAGATCCATTTGGGACAAAAAAAAGCACTTTTTTGTGCTCTTTTCCAAAAGACCCATTAAATGCAAAAAAAAAAAATCAATTTTATTTTGCTCGTGCAAAAAAAGACCCGTTTAGGGCAAAAAAAAAAAAAAAAAATTTGCACTTTAATATACGCTTGCAAAAAGACCCATTTAGGGCCACAAAAATATTTTGCAGTGTGTTTTACATATGTGGAGGCGTGTGAAATAAACCATTTCTATACAGGTATATTTGTCTTCTACTGTGCTATACTAAAAAAACAACATTTTTTTAATAGCATTTTCTGCAGTTCTGTAGCTGTGCGATTCAGCGGTTACGTACTGTGGGTGTGTTGTGGTCTTCCAAAAAATGCCATTTAGGGCCACAAAAAATATTTTGCAGTGTGTTATACATATGTGGAGGTGTGTGAAATAAACAATTTATATATAGTTTTCTTCTACTGTGCTATACTAAAAAAACAACATTTTTTTTGAATAGCATTTTCTGCAGTTCTGTAGCTGTGCGATTCAGCGGTTACGTACTGTGGGTGTGTTGTGGTCTTCCAAAAAACGCCATTTAGGGCCACAAAAAATATTTTGCAGTGTGCTATACATATGTGGAGGTGTGTGAAATAAACAATTTATATATAGTTTTCTTCTACTGTGCTATACTAAAAAAACAACATTTTTTTTTAATAGCATTTTCTGCAGTTCTGTAGCTGTGCGATTCAGCGGTTACGTACTGTGGGTGTGTTGTGGTCTTCCAAAAAAACTCCATTTAGGGCCACAAAAAATATTTTGCAGTGTGTTATACATATGTGGAGGTGTGTGAAATAAACAATTTATATATAGTTTTCTTCTACTGTGCTATACTAAAAAAAAAACATTTTTTTTGAATAGCATTTTCTGCAGTTCTGTAGCTGTGCGATTCAGCGGTTACGTACTGTGGGTGTGTTGTGGTCTTCCAAAAAACGCCATTTAGGGCCACAAAAAATATTTTGCAGTGTGCTATACATATGTGGAGGTGTGTGAAATAAACAATTTCTAAATAGTTTTCTTCTACTGTGCTATACTAAAAAAACAACATTTTTTTTAATAGCATTTTCTGCAGTTCTGTAGCTGTGCGATTCAGCGGTTACGTACTGTGGGTGTATTGTGGTCTTCCAAAAAACGCCATTTAGGGCCACAAAAAATATTTTGCAGTGTGTTATACATATGTGGAGGTGTGTGAAATAAACAATTTATATATAGTTTTCTTCTACTGTGCTATACTAAAAAAACAACATTTTTTTGGAATAGCATTTTCTGCAGTTCTGTAGCTGTGTGATTCAGCAGTTACGTACTGTGGGTGTGTTGTGGTCTTCCAAAAAACGCCGTTTAGGGCCACAAAAAATATTTTGCAGTGTGTTATACATATGTGGAGGTGTGTGAAATAAACAATTTCTAAATAGTTTTCTTCTACTGTGCTATACTAAAAAAACATTTTCTGCAGTTCTGTAGCTGTGCGATTCAGCGGTTACGTACTGTGGGTGTATTGTGGTCTTCCAAAAAACGCCATTTAGGGCCACAAAAAATATTTTGCAGTGTGTTATACATATGTGGAGGTGTGTGAAATAAACAATTTCTAAATAGTTTTCTTCTACTGTGCTATACTAAAAAAAAACTTTTTTTTTGAATAGCATTTTCTGCAGTTCTGTAGCTGTGCGATTCAGCGGTTACGTACTGTGGGTGTATTGTGGTCTTCCAAAAAACGCCATTTAGGTCCACAAAAAATATTTTGCAGTGTGTTATACATATGTGGAGGTGTGTGAAATAAACAATTTCTATATAGTTTTCTCCTACTGTGCTATACTAAAAAAACAAATTTTTTTTTGAATAGCATTTTCTGCAGTTCTGTAGCTGTGCGATTCAGCGGTTACGTACTGTGGGTGTGTTGTGTTCTTCCAAAAAACGCCATGTAGGGCCACAAAAAATATTTTGCAGTGTGTTATACATATGTGGAGGTGTGTGAAATTAACAATATCTATATAGTTTTCTTCTACTGTGCTATACTAAAAAAACAACGAAGGGGCGTGGTCTAGTGCCGTTCCGAGATGGACGTGTAGTTTGCAAGCTCCCGTCCCGAGGTCCAGCAACTTCAGCTTATCAGCTTACCTTCTCCCCCGGACATGGTGAGAACTGCTCGAAGTGCCTCGGCAACCCGTTCCCGATCCCCGCTGAACACCGACACCCCGCTGAGTCAGCAAATCCCCGAGATATTCCGGTCCCGGCCTACGGCCAGGATGCAGGCCCCACAAGCAGCCTCCTCCCAGGGGCCACGCGTCCAGAGCACCAGCCCGCAGCGATCCGATGAGCAGATCTCCCCAGGACTGGCAACTGGGATGATTCACCCCCCGGCAGTTAGCCTAAACAATTTACACAGCGTTGCTTTGGATATTAAAAACACCCTCATGGCGGCCATCTTAGACATGAGGTCGGACATACACGCCATGACGCTTAGGGTGGAAGAGGTGGAATACGCTCAAGCCCGCCAAGACACAGCGATTTGTCACGTTCAACAGGTAACAGAGTCGCATGCGATCCACCTCAGGGAGATCAATCGCCACATGGAAGATTTAGATAATCGCGGAAGGCGCCGCAACCTTAGAGTGAGGGGTATTCCAGAAATGATCGATGCCAGCCAGCTCCCAGTGGCAGTAACTACCATCTTTAACGATCTACTTGAAAGAGCCCCTGATACTCCGATCGCTTTTGAACGGCTCCACAGGGCACTGCGCCCGCAGGGAAGGGACACAGATCCCCCACGGGATGCAGTCTGCTGCCTCACAGACTTTCCCTTGAAGGAGGAAATATTACGCAAGGCCAGACACCGCAACCAACTGTCTTTCCAGGGAACGGATATCAGGATCTACCAGGACCTATCCAACATCACCCGGCAGCGCAGACGCGAGCTACGACCCCTTCTGGAAACACTGAGGGCCAGATCCATAATCTATCGATGGAAGTTCCCCTTCTGCCTGACAGCAACTCACCAAGGCCGCACAGCCAATCTAAAAGTCCCAGAGGATTTAGACCACTTCTGCACGGCCATGGAGATACCGTATGTGGAAGTACCAGACTGGTACAGCGACTTCCGTATCCCGCCACTCAGAAGAGCCACCTCGATGGAAGGTATCGCAGAAGCAGGCAACTTCAGTATCGGCCGCCGACTCTCTCACCCACCTCCTCCCCACACTCCTTCAAAGGATCAAGGAGCCCCGCGTAATGGTAGCCCGACAGCTTCTCCAGTGTCCCGCAAAGCACGCATCGCCTAACAAGGTAACCGATCTTCTCTTTACCCAGTTTTACACATGGCGCAGGGTCACTAATCCTATAGCCTAACATACCCCTACCCAAGAGATGAACTGTTTAAAATCCGTTCAACCAGAGCTCAATACCCAAGCCAGATTCCCGAGTAATGCTGACCGCCCTAAGCATGCTGTACAGGCCCTTAAACGGCTACGGAGGAACCAGCTCCCCACCTCTTACCATTTATAACTCCTAAGCTTCTGAACAAAGACCCATTTCCTCCCTCCTTCTACCCATTATCCTCATCAACCTATTGGATCCATGCTCTCCCCAGCCTAGACACCCTCCCCCCTCAGCACAATCTGCTTGGACCCAAGACGAACTGCCATCTACCCGTACCATTACTGCCACGATACATCAGGAGCGGAACTTCCCGTGAGAAGAGCATTAGACAGTAACTGCAACGTCTAAGCCGAGACCGTGGCACTCACTTACCTAATCCCCGGCGACGCCAACTAAACTCTCTCTTCTCAGCCCCATCACACTGCCTATTGGCCAGGACTCCCGCTGATCCTGCTTCTTCTTCTTTTTTTTTTTCAAAAAAGAAGGGGGAAGAGGGAGAAGAGAGATAAGAAGAAAAGAAAAAGGAAGGGAAAGAAGAAAGAGGAGAAAAAGAGAAAAAAAGAAGAAAAAAGAGAAAGATCTTATAGCACCAACCTTACCGACTTACCGACTCTGTTCCAGCCTTCAAAAGATGCCTCACAGCAGATGTGTTCCGCCCTTGATGGCATACTCCACTTCTACCCAAGTCTGTTTACCATGTGTTCCTGATCTTCCGCACAGAAGCATGAACTCCCTCCCTCGACCCTCACCTCACAGCGAGGCTCTGATCCGCTCCAAGCGTCAGGTGACCCTACTATACTGGTTCCTAAACCCTTGATCCTACAACCCGGAGGGTGGCGGGTGATCCGAGGGAGACATGCTCAGGTAGGAAACCACAACATGCCGCTGACCACACGAGTGTAGCCCCATAGAGTTACTCATTTTCAAACACACGATTTCACTAATCACTAGGGGGTGACATACGTGGGTAGCGAGGAGAGTTCATTCTCAGATTAGGGACTGGACGTGCCCCCCTCAGATCTAGATCACCGGCCGTCAGCCCCCTGGGTGTGACCATGACTCTGGTTGACTCTGTTTGTTTTGTCATGTTATCAATATTTTGCGTTTTGTTATCAGTCATATCTACAATTACATATTTGCTCACTGTACCACGGGCTGTAAGTTTGGTTTTAGCTGTTTCACCCTGTAGCTGTTTCACCCTGTTACTGTTACTGACTCTAACTTCAACTTTCCGCCATGTATTCCCCGTATCGAAGACTTTACACCACACCTTGAGAGGTAATTCCGTTCGTTTGTACGCTCATACAATTCCTTATACCCCCCTTTCCACACCAACCCAGGCATTACACCAGGCCAAGCATTTCCCCTCTAATTGTAGAATAAATGATTACTCTACCCTACAGCCCCCACTCATTGTGAGGATGAGCTGACTCGCACAACCCTAACTTCTCCACTTAATCACCCTCTCACCATGTCCCGATACATCCTGACCGTCATCTGCACAACCAAATTACTCCCCTGACATCTCACTGAGCCACGGATGACGACAACAACCTGCAGCGTCTGTTTACCACAAGACCTCATGGAGACGCAGACCTCACCTCCCCCTAGTTGAACTCCACCTACCACTCTCACATACGGCGGACTCTGGTAGACACCGCTGATCCTCACCGGTACCCCCACCCCTAATTTGTGGGCTTGCAGGTCAATATCCACACCCGGTATCATACCTCATCCCCCTACTGGTCCCTCCCTTCCGCCCTAGTTACCTTCTTCCTCAACGTTCTATCCTCATCTTTTCCACTTTTTCCTCTTTTCCCTTTTCCTGATACTCACAACTCAACCCCCCCTCCTCTCCCCCGTCTCTGGTCTCCCCATACCCTCCCGTCTCCTACCAGCTCAAACCTTTACAATCAACATGAGCCCCGATAATAAACTGAACTCCAACTTCTCCCTAATGGTAGTCTCCCTTAACGCCAAAGGGTTGAATTTTCCAGAAAAACGAACACAACTCTTCTCCCTTATGCGCAGCATGAAAGCGGACTTAATTTTCTTACAGGAAACCCACTTTAGCGCGAAGAAAGTTCCTAACATGAGTAATCGCTTTTTTCCTCACAGTTTCCATGCTACTTCACCGATCTCGAAATCCAAAGGAGTCTCCATACTTATATCCAAAAACCTACCCATCCAAATTACAGACACTCACCTGGACGAACTAGGCAGATATATCTTTCTAAAAGGGACCCTCAGGAACAAATCAATCACCCTGGCGAACATATACAGCCCCAACACGTCCCAAGTTCCCTTCTTTAGGACAGTAACTCGACACCTAGCAGATTTCCAAGAAGGTACCCTAATACTGGGAGGGGACTTCAATGTACCCCTGAACCCAATACTAGACACATCATCGGGTAAATCCCACCTACCTTACAGGGCGCTCCGGCAAATCACAAAATGTCTCCAAGATCTCTTACTCCATGACACTTGGTGCACCCTACACCCAAGTGCAAAGGATTTTACATTCTTCTCTGCCCCACATAATAAATATTTACGACTAGACTACATATTTCTTACCCAACAGGATCTCCCATTCCTAAAAGTAGCGACCGTCGAACCGATGACTTTTTCTGACCACCACCCTATCTCAATGACCCTCACTTTCCCTGAAAAAGTACACCACTCACAAATCTGGAGACTAGACCCTTCCATCCTGACAGACAAAACCAAAGAATTAGAGATTCAAACCTGTTTAAGAAATTATTTCGCAGAGAATAACACCCCGTACACCTCAAAACTTACTCAGTGGGCGGCTCACAAATGTGTTGTCCGAGGTAAATTAATTTCCCTGGGGGCCGCAATTAGAAAGGAAAAAAAGGCCAAACTGGCTGACCTTTTCTCCAAACTTAAAAAACTAGAAGCTTTACACAAACGAAGCCTGGCTCAGAAAACCCAAGCAGAACTATTAGAGACTCGCACACTTATACAGGAAGAAATAGGCCACCACCTCAGGAAGAAATACACCCTAACTCAGAAACTCTTTTATGAGTTCAGCAATAAAAGTGGACATCTTCTTGCTCAAGCTATACGTAAGAAAAAGGCAGCTAACACGATACACCACATACAATCCCACACAGGCAAGACGCTCACAAACAACAATGACATAGCCGGAGAGTTCGAGAAGTACTACTCGTCCCTATACAACCTAGGCAAATCCGAACCCCCTACTACCTCACTAGATGACAGACCTACCAATATTAACTTGTTTTTAGACCAATTTGCCCCAGGGAAACTTTCCGCAGATTCCACCACAACACTTGAATCCCCGATCTCTATCCGTGAATGGAAAGATGCTATAAAACAACTTAAGCCGGGTAAGAGCCCGGGTCCCGACGGTCTTTCCGCTGTATATTTCAAGACGTTCTCAGACCTCCTCCAACAACCCTTTCTCGACACCTTCAACACCCTCTCTCCCTCGAACCCCTTCAAAAGTGAGATGCTAGAAGCCCATATTGTAGTTATCCCCAAAGACGATAAGGACCCCACCCAGACTGGAAACTATAGACCAATATCCTTACTGAATGTAGACGTCAAAATCTTCTCCAAGATTTTAGCGAACAGACTCCTACCGCTTCTCCCCTCCTTAATCTCCCATGACCAGTCCGGTTTTGTCCCTGGACGGGAAGCCAGGGACAATACTGTTAAGGCAATAAACTTACACCATCTTATGACACAGACTTCCCAAAAAGGCTTGTTTTTGTCGCTCGATGCGGAGAAGGCGTTCGACAGAGTAGCCTGGGACTATATGACAGCGGTCCTAAGGGCCATAGGACTTGGCCCATATATGTTGGACCTAATCATGTCGTTATACACGGGCCCGTCGGCTAAGGTACGGGTCAACAATACTCTGTCGGACGCCTTCCCCATCGGAAACGGCACAAGACAGGGATGTCCCCTGTCTCCCATCCTCTTTGTACTCACGCTTGAACCATTCCTCCGTAAACTAATACACAATCCAGATATTCAGGGTATAAGCTCCTCCAAAAGAGAATACAAATACGCCGCGTTTGCGGACGATATATTGTTGTTCCTGTCAAACCCACTGATTTCCTTGCCAAACCTTCTTTCTGAATTCAAACACTTTCAGTCCCTCTCCCACCTTAAAATTAATTTCTCGAAATCCTTTGCCCTAAACATTACACTACCTCAACATATAGTGGACCAATGTAAGGCTAATTTCCCGTTCCAATGGAAACAAGACTCCATCACATACTTAGGCATACAACTCCCTTCCAAACTTTCCGATCTATACGCGAAAAACCATATCCCTATACTACACAGACTATCATCTGACCTTGAAACCTGGAACAAACCGCTCTTCTCTTGGTTTGGCAGAGCAGCAATACTCAAGATGAATGCCCTCCCGAGATTACTCTACATATTACAGACAATTCCTATTCATGTACCTCCGGCCTTCTTTAAATCTTACAGACACATATGCTCTAAATTCTTATGGGGGAACCGTAGACCTAGAATCAGCTTTATGCAGCTCACTCGACCCAAAAGGCTTGGTGGCATAGGCCTTCCCAATCTCCTCAATTATCACACCGCAACACACCTAACCAGGATAGTGGACTGGAACACCCAGTCTCTCCACAAAGATTGGGTTGCTCTAGAAGCATCCTTCTCTACCCTCCCTTTGGAGTCTCTCCCATGGATACTCCCTACCCACATCCCATCTGCATTACGCATACACCCACTAAGAGGCCCTACCCTGCAACGTTTCAGAATACTTGGCTGACAATCACCCATATCTTCGATCCCCAGCCCACTGACCCCTGTTACAAGGAACCCTGGCTTCCCACCAGGTATGCACGCAAAGTTTCTTCCTGATAACTGGACTAATAGCCCACTTAGATCTCATCAATTCTTCTCACGGGGCAAACTCCTGTCTGCACACCAATTCTCTTCCCGACTAAGCAAGCCGCCCATTCCCCCCTGGACATATATTTTAATGGCCCATTATCTAAAATCCCTAGACAAAAATACACAATGTTCCAGAGAACTCACCCCTTTTGAGAAGCTATGTACCCAAACAACACCCCAATCACACTTAGTATCGACCACACATGAACTCCTTTTTGCCGAGATGAAAGCTAATGAGACCTTAGCCTGTAAAAAATGGGAGCTAGACCTCTCTATCTCTCTCCCAGGGGAACAATGGGAACAAATTTTTCTCAACATACATAAAGGATCAACGAATGTTTCTACCCAGGAAAACAATTATAAGATCCAATCTAGATGGTACCGCACACCCGCCCTCTTGCATAAATTTAACCACACTATTCCAGAGATTTGCTGGAGATGCCACCGGGAAAGGGGAACCCTTCTCCATATATGGTGGTCCTGTCCGTCCCTAAAAGGTTTCTGGGAAGAAGTATGCCACATAACATCCCGAGTTACTTCATATCAATTAGATTTCTCACCCTCTCAATTCCTCCTTCACCACTCACCCCTGCCACACAACTCCTACCACAAATCCCTAGCAATGCATATGATCAATGCGGCAAAACAATGCATCCCTTTACATTGGAACACAACTCACCGTCCAACACTAACAGAATGGTTTAACAGAATATGCAAAATTGAGGAAATGGAAAATCTTATACATATTGCAAGAGATACACCGACATCATTTAGCAAAAAATGGGCTTGCTGGATACACTATAAAACGACACCAGAATACACAAACTCCCTACACCCTGTCCCAGGATAAAATACTCCTCGGAGAAATACCATTACGATCTACGACGAGCCCAGCGCCCCCCAGGACCCTAAATCTCCCATGTTCACCTCAGTCCCCCTATAACCTCCCCATGGTAGATCAATCTTTATTCTCTCCTGACACCCCTTCTGAACACCCCAAGTGGTCAGGGAGGCCAGAGACGGACCCCCTACCAATGCTCCTCCCTCTTACCTCACCCCCCCTGATCCCCCCTCCCCCCTCCCCCCCCCCTTCTCCCACCACATACCCCCCCTCTCTACCCATTCATATGCTTCTGTATAACCACAACCACTACCTCAGCCCCAGCCGGTACCCCCCCCCATCCATACGCGTTCAACGAAATAAATCCGATGGTAGCTCCTTCTCTACCTGCCAGCCATGATACACTTACCGGCCCTTCTCTACCCCGTAGACCAATACTCCGCAACGATATCTATGACCCTACCTAGCCCTCACCTACTTACGGGTTACACCTCCGTCAACGGTATCAGACTCTGATAACATCTCACCCCTACCTTGGTTTAAGGTAGTCCATCCCATCATAGCCTAGATCATGTAGACTATACCGGCACACCTCACTCTCACTACCCCAAAGTTGAATTGTATATGACACTGAAATTTCGTTCTTGTTCCCTTTTTGTGGTTGTATCAATACCTCAATACCCTTTTTGTACTTCAACTGTCCAAGATATCTGTAAATGCTTATTACGTTTCAATAAAATATCTTTGGAAAAAAAAAAAAAACAACATTTTTTTTGAATAGCATTTTCTGCAGTCCTGTAGCTGTGCGATTCAGCGGTTACGTACTGTGGGTGTGTTGTGGTCTTCCAAAAAAGGCATTTAGGGCCACAAAAAATATTTTGCACTGTTTTATACATATGTGGAGGCGTGTGAAATAAACCATTTCTATATATTTGTCTTCTACTGTGCTATACTAAAAAAACAACATTTTTTTTTAATAGCATTTTCTGCAGTTCTGTAGCTGTGCGATTCAGCAGTTACGTACTGTGGGTGTGTTCTGCTCTTCCAAAAACACCTATTTAGGGCAACATCCTAAATTTGGAAAATATGAGGAGAAGGTCAAAGGGACGTGGTGGCCCCAGTCGTGGTGCTGCTGGTGGAGCTCCTGTTGCAGGGTGAGGACGTGGTGGATCTGTGCCAGATACACGCACAAATGAAACACCTTCCTCAGGTGCGAGTAGGCGACCGAGCCTGCAGCGGTATTTTGTCGCGCCTAATGAGGCTGTACGAATGTTTAGGCCAGGACAAGTACAGGCGATAGTAGATTGGGTTGCTGACAGTGCCTCGGGTTCCTTCACATTGTCTCCCACCCACTCTTCTGATGAAAGATCAGAGTTGGCACCTGAAACTCATGTCCATCAGTCTTTCACCTCACCCCCTTGCAAATCAGCCAAGCAGTCTGAGCCCCAAATCATGCAGCAGTCTCTTCTGCTTTTCGATGACTCTGTTAGCAGGGTTTCCCAGGGCCATCCACCTAGCCCTGCCCCAGAAGTGGAAGAGATTGAGTGCACCGATGCCCAACCACTTATGTTTCATGATGAGTACATGGGAGGACCATCGCAGCATGTCTCGGATGATGACGAAACACAGGTGCCAACTGCTGCTGCTTTCGCAATTGTGCAGACAGATAAGGAGGGCAGGGGTGAAGACTGAGTGGAAGATGATGTGGAGGACGATGAGGTCCTCGACCCCACATGGAATCAACGTTATGCAGGTAACCAGTGTAGTTTGGAGGAAGAGGCGGTGGTCGCACAGAGCCACCAGCATAGCAGAAGAGGGAGCAGAGTGCAAAAGCGGAGCGTCCGTCCCCAAGACAGTATGTCTGCTACTGCCCAACGCAACAAGGGACCGAGCACACCAAAGCCAGGTCCAAGGAGTTCCCTAGCGTGGCAGTTCTTCACACAATGTGCTGATGACAAGACACGAGTGGTTTGCACGCTGTGCAATCAGAGCCTGAAGCGAGGCATAAACGTTCTCAACCTGAGCACAACCTGCATGACCAGGCATCTAAGTGCAAAGCACGAGCTGCAGTGGAGTAGACACCTCAAAAACCAAGAAAGGTCTCTGGCTCCTCCTGCTTCCTCTTCTGCTGCAGTCTCGGCCTCTTCATCCACCTCTGTAGTGACAGTGGCACCTGCCACCCCGCAAACAGAGGATCTGCCAGCAACACTACCACCTGGGTCACCAACCATCTCCACAATGTCCAGTGGAAGCGTTCAGCTCTCTAACTCCCAAACATTGGAGCGGAAGAGGAAGTACTCCCCTAGCCACCCGCGATCCCTGGCCCTGAATGCCAGCATTTCAAAACTCCTGGCCTTTGAAATGCTGTCATTCCGTCTGGTGGAGACGCACAGTTTTAAAAGCCTGATGGCATTGGCTGTCCCACAGTACGTCGTGCCCAGCCGCCACTACTTTTCCAGGCGAGCCATCCCTTCCCTGCACTACCAAGTGGGGGACAAAATCAGGTGTGCACTGCGCAACGCCATCTGTGGCAAGGTCCACCTAACTACGGATGCGTGGACCAGTAAGCACGGTCAGGGACGTTATATCTCCCTAACAGCACACTGGGTAAATGCAGTGGTGGCTGGGCCTGAGGCAGATAGCAGTTTGGCGCATGTCCTTCCACAACCGAGGATTGCAGGGCGCTTCAGTTTGCCTC
Organism: Rana muscosa; assembly: GCA_029206835.1. Classification (NCBI taxonomy): domain Eukaryota; kingdom Metazoa; phylum Chordata; class Amphibia; order Anura; family Ranidae; genus Rana; species Rana muscosa. Next base: position 494,069,735 of record CM055121.1, read on the forward strand.
CTGTTGCTAACTCCTCCTACTCCTCTTCCTCATCCTCTACCGCCTCCTCATCCGGTCAGCGTAACACCTTCACCACCAACTTCAGCACAGCCAGGGGTAAACGACAGCAGGCAGTTTTAAAACTTTCCTGTTTGGGGAAAAAAACCCACACCGCGCAGGACTTGTGGAAGGACATGGAACAACAGACCAATGAGTGGTTGCTGTCAGTGAGCCTCAAGCCCGGCCTGGTGGTGTACGATAATGGGCAAAATCTCGTAGCAGCTCTGGGCCTAGCCGGTTTGACGCACATCCCTTGCCTGGCGCATGTGCTGAACTTGGTGGTCCAGAGGTTCCTTAAAAATTACCCCAATATGCCAGAGCTGCTGCAGAAAGTGCGGGCTGTGTGTGCGCACTTTCGGCGTTCTCACCCTGCTGCTGCTCGCCTGTCAGCGCTGCAGCGTAACTTCGGCCTTCCCGCTCACCGCCTCATATGTGACGTGCCCACAAGGTGGAACTCCACCTTGCACATGCTGGCCAGACTGTGCGAGCAGCAGCAGGCGATAGTGGAGTTTCAGCTGCAGCAATCACGCCTGAGTCGCTCTGCGGAACAGCACCACTTCACCACCAATAACTGGGCTTCCATGCGAGACCTGTGTGCCTTGTTGCGCTGTTTCGAGTACTCCACCAACATGTCCAGTGCCAATGACGCCGTTCTCAGCGTTACTATCCCAGTTCTATGCCTCCTTGAAAAAACGCTTTGGGCGATGATGGAAGAGGATGTGGCACAGGAGGATGAGGAGGAGGAGGAGGAAGCGGGATCATTTCAAAGGCTTTCAGGGCAGTCTTTCACAAGTGGCTACGAGGGTGGGTTCCTGCACCAACAAACGCCAGGTACACAATTGTCCGGCAGAAAGGGCACAGTTCTGGAGGATGACGAGGTGGAGGAGGAGATGGAGGAGGAGGAGGAGGAGGAGGAGCCATTTTCACAGCAGGGTGGCACCCAGACCAGCTCGTGGCCATCACTGGTGCGTGGCTGGGGGGATACAGAGGACACAGACGATACACCTCCCACAGAGGACAGCTTTTCTTTGCCTCTGGGCAGCCTGGCACACATGAGCAATTACATGCTGCAGTGTTTCCGCAATGACCGCCGAGTTTTTAACACATTTTAACTGGTGCTGATTACTGGGTGGCCACCCTGCTGGATCCCCGTTACAAGGACAACGTACCGTCCTTAATTCCCTCACTGGAGCGGGATCGTAAGATGCGTGAGTACAAGCGCATACTGGTAGACGCGCTGCTGGTGGCATTCCCACCTGACAGCGGGCGTACGGTGGAAGCACAAGGCGAAGGCAGAGGAGGAAGAAGAGGTCGCCAACGCAGCCGGGGCACCGGCAGCACCTCAGAAGGCAGAGTTAGCATGGCTGAAATGTGGAAAAGCTTTGTCAGCACGCCACAACAACCAGCACCACCAGCTGAGATGGAACGTATTAGCAGGAGGCAGCATTTCACCAACATGGTTGAGCAGTATGTGTCCACAGGCCTACACGTACTGGATGATGGGTCTGCCCCCTTTAACTTCTGGGTCTCCAAATTGGGCACATGGCCTGAGCTTGCCCTTTATGCCTTGGAGGTGCTGGCCTGCCCTGCAGCCAGTGTATTATCTGAACGTGTATTTAGCACGGCAGGGGGCGTTATCACAGACAAGCGCATCCGCCTGTCCAGAGCCAATGTGGACAAGCTCACGTTCATTAAAATGAACCAGGCATGGATCCCACAGGACTTGTCCGTACCTTCTGCAGAATAGACATGTATACCGGTGTTGTGACAAAAACTGTCCGGCCATCGGATTGTGTCCGGCCCGTAATGTGAACGTGCAGCGCTTGCGCAGTACAGAGGACAAGGAGATTCACAAAATCTCCAAAGATGAACGGCGCCTGCGCCGTGAGTGCAGGTTCAAGCCCCAACATCCAAGTGGACATACGGTAGCACATAGTAACAGGGCCCCTCATGGGCTCACTTCGATGGCCACGCTTCGGGCACGGCCTCACTTGGCTCGGCTTGAACCACGGATGGTGTGGCCTTCACCTGGACTCACCACGCAGGCGCCGTTCATCTTGGGAGATTTTCGAAATCCTCTTGTCCTACATACTGAGCAAGGGCAGTACAGGGTGGACACTATTTGACAGGGGACAGAATTCGACACATCACTGGCCTTACCCAGCCATTTTTGTATTTTTGAACCAGTGTTGGCTACCTCGTCCTCCTCCACCGCCGCTTCCACCTACACAGCCACATCCACCGCCACCTCCATATGGACCTCGTCCTCCTAGATCAAGATTATAATTTTTATTTTATTTTTTTGTAGCGCACAGATCCTTTCCCCCTTGCCTGCCTTTATGTTGTTGGCTCCTCGCAGGAGGGAGAAAGGCACACCGCACTACCAGCCCGTACCCTCCTATATAAAGAGGTTGAGCGGTGTACTTGACGGGCCGTGTCCACAGCCGAAGTCAAAACTCCTCCAGAGGATGATTCTCACCTCTACTGTAGGTAGAGGCAAGTCCTTTAATTCCCAGTAAAGTCAATGTCCACACCAGCTGAAATTACAACTCTTATTCTCTCATGGCAAAATAAACTCTACTCGGATAGAAAAGGTTAGAGCAAAGAAACAGGACAGCTTAAGGTGTGGAGGAGGTCCAGGCACAAACGTAGCACATTCACTTCACTGCTTAGGTTTCTCAAACAGTTTTAGGTGCACGGTCTCTGCCACAGACCTTGAGGTTGGTCTCTGCCACAGACCGGGTGTACAAGGCCCCTGCCACGGACCTGGAGAACTTTGGTCTCTGCCACAGACCAGGGTGTATAAGGCCCCTGCCACGGGCCAGGTGAATAAGGCCTCTGATACAGTCAAGATGACCTTGAGCTTTTCCTTCTACGAACCTAGCCCATATCAAGGGGAAGACATCTCTCCAGGGAGTCAACAGACCCTTCCTTCACCGTGACTCCCGCATCGGTCCATCAGAATGATCCTCCCTTCCCTGGAACATGGTCCCCTACACGAGGCGGCACCCTAAGACTCCTCGACCCTTAGCGGACTCCAGATGAAGGCTCTGGACTCCAGGCTTTATCCCGCACCTAGGCCTCCATACCCAGGGCAGCAGGAACTGCAGGATAGTACCTCACCCCGGGCTAAAGGTACCCAAGATAGAACAGGAACACATGCACCCAGGCCAAAGGCACCTGGGCGTGGACCCCACTGGACATCAGCCCCCAGGCCAAAGGTCTGCCCCTTTTATATGCTCTCCCGGCATGCACAGCAGGTTCCCCGCCCCGCTGTACTACTGCCAAGAGGGGACACAAAAGGCACAGCACTGTATCGGCGGTTCAACCCTAGCCTACCATGGCAGCGCCACCTGTAGGCCGCAGGGAACTGCACACCAATACTGTCCCCCGAGGACAAAATGGTCCATGAATCCTACAGAATTAGGGTGTTTGAGCCTATTTACCACTCAAACACTTCCCTTAAATGTAGCACCCCGCTACATTTTTATTTCAAAGTATTTTATTTTCCCACTAGCTTATCCATTAAATTGAATAATTTATTCCAGAAAGGGCGTATTCTGGGGCATTCCCACCATATGTGTGGCATTGTGCCGTTGAGTTTCTGAGGCTCTTAATGACTTCCCGTACCTCTTCTGCTGAAAAGGGGGCCTCCAGCATATTTTTTTTTTTTTTTTTTTAATGTTATTTTAAGTTATTTCCCTATCCACATTTGTTTGCAGAGCACTTGCCATGCTCTTAACAACATTTTGCTGACATTTGCAGCCCTCTAGCCCTTTCCATTACTTTTTTAGAGCCTTTTTAGTCCTTAGACGTCTGGGTCCCCATTGACTTCAATGGGGTTCGGGTTCGGGTTAAAGTTCGGTCCCGAACCCGAACTTTTTTCCGAAGTTCGGCCGAACCCGTCGAACTCGAACATCCAGGTGTCCGCTCAACTCTAGTTATAAGTATATTTAAAAGTCAAAGATTGTTTATATAGCAAATAAAAAAAGAAAACACTTGAAACATTGATGTTAAAACTTATAAACTTAAGAAAATTAAAATAACATTGACTGGAAAAATTTCGATTTGGATTTTAAACACTAACATTTAAGTCTAACACTAATCTAACCTCTAAACTAAGGTCTATCTAACTATCTAGTATTATACATAATTATCTCTTCATATCCTGGAAGCCTCTCTGTGTCAAAGGCCAGCTAGGAAGCAACACAGTAGTAAAAGCAACCACTTTGCTAAAGTCAGAAAATCAGCTCAAACGGTCTTATTCTGAGTTTTATGTAATCCGCAGTAGCTGGGTTTCACTAAGTTCCCAACAAGTACAGATGGTGGACTGTGTTACATAGTTACATAGTTAGTCAGGTTGAAAAAAGACACAAGTCCATCTAGTTCAACCAAAAATAAATAAATACAATCCCATGTACACATGCCTTCTCCCACAGTTGATCCAGAGAAAGGTGAAAAACCCCAGCAAAGCATGCTTCAATTTGCTACAACAGGGGAAACAATCCCTTCCTGATTTCCCGAGAGGCAATCGGATTTTCCCTGGATCAACTTCACCTATAAATGTTAGTACCCAGTTATATTATGTACATTTAGGAAAGAATCCAGGCTTTTTTTAAAGCAATCTACGGAGCTTGCCAGAACCACCTCTGGAGGGAGTCTATTCCACATTTTCACAGCTCTTACTGTGAAGAAACCTTTCTGTATTTGGAGATTAAATATTTTATTCCTCTAGACATAAAGATTGTCTCCTTGTCCTCCGTGATGGCCTTAAAGTGAATAACTCAACACCAAGTTCACTTTAGGGACACTTACATGGGCGTCCGCTCCATAGGGCAAGGGAGGGCGTTTGCCCCCCCCCCCTTAAATCCAGTGCCGTGATGGTCGGGGAGGAAAACAGCGGGCAGAAAGCAAGGCGGTGGCGCGGCGAATTCAATTAGAGCCGCTCTCTCTCTCTCTTTTTGGCTGACAGAAAGGGGGAGGGGGCGATCGGGGGAGATATACAGACAGCCCGCAGCTCTCCTCTCCCTGTCATGGCGCTGCTGCCGAGTTCTCTGGTAAAGGGAGAAGCGGCACTGTGACAGGGAGAGGAGAGCTGCGGCTGTCTGTATATCTCCCCCGATCGCCCCCTCCCCCTTTCTGTCAGATAAAGCTAGAAGAGAGAGAGAGCGGCTCTAATTGGATTTGCGTGCCGCCGCCCCACTTCCTGCCCGCTGTTTTCCTCCCCATGATTGGCCACAGCAGAGGGCCAATCAGAAGACTCTGGGGACTGGGGGCATCATGGGAAATGTAGCCCCTGAAGAGTGGCGGCCCCAGCGTGTCCACAGACACCATGCTACAGCCCCCAGCATGCAAGCACTCTGCTGGGGGGGTGATACAAGAGGAGAAAAGAGAATACTGTGCTGGGGGAAGCCAGAGAGGGAGCCACGCTGTACCCACATCAACCAGAGAGCCACGCTGTACCCGCACCACCCGAGAGGGAGCCACACTGTACCCGCACCACCAGAGAGGAAGCCACGCTGTACCCGCACCACCAGAGAGCCACGCTGTACCCGCACCACCAGAGAGGGAGCCACGCTGTACCCGCACCACCAGAGAGGGAGCCACGCTGTACCCGCACCACCAGAGAGGGAGCCACGCTGTACCCGCACTACCAGAGAGGGAGCCACGCTGTACCCGCACCACCAGAGAGGGAGCCACGCTGTACCCGCACCACCAGAGAGGGAGCCAGGCTGTACCCGCACCACCAGAGAGGGAGCCATGCTGTAACCGCACCACCAGAGAGGGAGCCACGCTGTACCCGCACCACCAGAGAGGGAGCCACACTGTAACCGCACCACCAGAGAGGGAGCCACGCTGTACCCACACCACCAGAGAGGGAGCTACGCTGTAGCCACACCACCAGAGAGGGAGCCCCGCTGTAACTGCACCACCAGAGAGGGAGCCCTGCTGTACCCACACCACCAGAGAGGGAGCCCCGCTGCACCCGCACCACCAAAGAGGGAGCCCCGCTGTACCCGCACCACCAGAGAGGGAGTGAAGCTGTACCCACACCACCAGTAGGGAGCCAAGCTGTACCCGCACCACCAGAGAGGGAGCCAAGCTGTACCCGCACCACCAGAGAGGGAGCCACGCTGTACCCGCATCACCAGAGAGGGAGAAAGACCGAGCTACTGCCAGGGTACAGGCATGCTACACTACTGACTAGAGTCACCCCAGGTAACCCAGAGTGAGCGAACGTCCAACCAGAGGGATCACTGTTGCGGTTTCACCAGGTCTGGTAAGAGGGCCTATTGGCCATTATCAATTACTGTTCCTAGGGACTGAGCCATTAGGAAGTGTCTAACCTGATATCCTCCCATCTATGCTGGGGGCAATTATTGCAGAAAATGACACCAAATTCTGGGAGTTTTTAGTGCGGAAACTGACACCAGTGCTGAGGGTCATTATTGTGTACACTGTCTGGTACAGATACTGAAGTTTTTATTCTAGAAATCTGCACCAATGTGGGGGTTATTATTGTTGCTACTGACACCAATGCTGGCGATTTTTATTGCGGAAACTGACAGCAAAGCTGGGGATTGTTATTGCAGAAACTGGCACTGATCCTGGGGGTTGTTATTTCCTTGGGGGGAACTCCATTTTTTATGATATTGTTATTCAAAGATGCTAGTTGCTTGATAGTTGCATCAGGTTTCTCAAACCTTTGCATGCCTGCGCTTTCTGTGATAATGACTAAGCCCCTCCCCTTCATGACATTGTCAAAAGGGACCGAGCATGGATGACCTTACAATGATGCCCCTCCCTGAAAAAAGTTCAGCGGACGCCCGTGATTTATGTATTTGTACTTGTTGATAGATTCAGTTCCTCTAATCTTTCCTCATAGCTGAGCTCCTCCATGCCTCTTATCAGTTTGGTTGCCCTTCTCTGCACTTTCTCCAGTTCCCCTGATATCCTTTTTGAGAACTGGTGCCCAAAACTGAACTGCATATTCCAGATGAGGTCTTACTAATGATTTGTACAAGGGCAAAATTATATCTCTCTCTTTGGAATCCATACCTCTCTTAATACAAGAAAGGACTTTGCTCGCTATGGAAACCGCAGCTTGGCATTGCATGCTATTATTGATCTTATGATCTACTAAAAACCCCAGATCCTTCTCCACAATTGATTCCCACAGTTGCACTCCCCCTATTATGTATGATGCATGCATATTTTTAGCCCCCAAGTGCATTGAGGTTGGCTTGTAAATTGGAGACATCCTATAAGGACGTTATTCCACTGCATAGCTTAGTGTCATCTGCAAAGACAGAAATGTTACTTTTAATCCCAGACCCTATATAATTTATAAAGGTATTAAAAAGAAGGGTTCCTGCACTGAATCTTGGGGTACACCACTGATAACCGTAGACCATTCAGAGTAAGGCCCCTTTCACATTGGGGCGTCCCCGGCATTGGCGCTTTACCTTTGTATTTGGGGGGTATTCGGCCGCTAGTGGGGCGCTTTTAACCCCTGATAGCGGCCAAAAAAGGGTTAAAACGACCTGCAAAGCGCCGCTGCAGCAGCGCTTTGCCGGTGGTATAGCCGCGGTGCCCATTCATTTCAATGGGCAGGAGCGGTATACACACCACTCCTTCACTGCTCCAAAGATGGTGCTAGCAGGACTTTTTTTACTGTCCTACTAGCGCACCGCTCCAGTGAGAAAGCCCTCGGGGCTTTCACATTGGAGAGACAGCAGCGGTTCTTTCAGGGCGCTTTGCAGGCACTATTTTTAGCATTATAGCGCCTGCAAAGTGCCCCAGTGTGAAAGGGGTCTAAGAATCAATAACCTCTACTCTCTAAATTTGGTCTTTTAGCCAGTTTTCTATCCATTTACAAATTGATCTTTCCAAGCCTGTAGACTTTGCCTTACACATGAGCCATGTGTGGGGAACTGTCTCAAACTCTTTTGCAAAATCCAGATATACCACGTCCACAGCCATCCCTCTGTCAAAGGTTTTACTTACCTCCTCATAAAAAGAAATCAGGTTTGTTTGACAACTTTTGTCTTTCATGAATCCATGCTGTCTGTTGCTTAAAATATTTTTTTTCAGCAATAACTCATCTATATGATCTTTTATTGAACTTTCTCAAGGTTTGTGCTGCTTAACCCTCTTTTATTCCATAATGTATTATTATTATTATTATTATTATACAGGATTTACTGTATATAGCACCTACAGTTTGTGCAGCCCTTTAATAATAAGCAGATTCTAAATTCCAAAACGTGTTTTAATCTGATTAGTGGCTGGTTGGAATTTCTTGATACCAACACACGGATACATTAAGCTTTCGGTATATGATAACATGGGACATAAAATCGGTGTGCTTGTGATTTTCTCTCCTTTAGAGGTAAGCAAACGTATGTAAGCAAAAGGGCTTCCAAAATTACTGCATTTCTGAAATTTGTTTTCGAGCAGGTGCAGTACAGGTACAGGTATGCTTGAGAAGAAAACTGAAGCTGTGAGCAGGTAGGGTGTGTCAGATATATGCATCACAAGGTATTCTTTTTCATTTTGACTGGGATTTTTCTTTTACTGCAGCTTAGGCAGTGGGGAAGGTGTTTCAGCAATCAAAAAGTTCACGTAAAGCTTAAAATGTATGTAAAGCAAACTTTTTTTTCTTTTTGGATGGAATGGGACAGGGCAATACTCTGTCAAGTTTGTATTGCCTGCTGTGTTCCCATTAAGGACACTTTTGTCAAATGGGCACTAGGGATGAGCCGAACACCCCCCGTTCGTTTCGCACCAGAACCTGCGAACAGACCTAAAGTTTGCGCGAACTTTAGAACCCTATTAAATACAATGGACTTGAAGGTTCGAAATCAAAAGTGCTAATTATCAAGGCTAATATGCAAGTTATTGACGTAAAAAGGGTTTGAGGACCCGGGTCCTGCCCCAGGGGACATGTATCAATGCAAAAAAAGTTTTAAAAACAGCAGTTTTTTCGGGAGCAGTGATTTTAATAATGCTTAAAGTGAAACAATAAAAGTGAAATATTCCTTTCAATTTCATACCGGGGGGGGGGGGGGGGGGTGTATAGTATGCCTGTAAAGCAGCGCTTGTTTCCCGTGCTTAGAACTGTCCCTGCACAAAGTGTCATTTCTGAAGGAAAAAAAGTAATTTAAAAGCACTCACGGCTATAATGAATTGTCGGCTCCCAGCAATACAGAGAAAAGTGATTGATAGAAAAAAAAATGCGTGGGGGTCCCCCCAAATTCCATTACCAGGCCCTTCAGGTCTGGTATGGATATTAAGGGGAACCCTACATCAAATAAAAAAAAAATGACGTGTGGTTCCCTCCAAATATCCATACCAGACCCTTTAGGTCTGGTATGGGTTTTAAGGGGAACTCCACGCCAAATAAAAAAAAATGGCGTGGAATTGCCCCCAGAAAACCATACCAGACCCTTTATCCGAGCACGCAACCAAGCAGGCCGCAGGAAAAGAGGGGGGGACAAGAGAGCGCCCCCCCCCTCCTGAACTGTACCAGGCCACATGCCCTCAACATGGGGAGGATGCTTTGGGGGTCTGTGACCCCTCAAAGCACCATGTCCCCATGTTGATGGGGACAAAGGCCTCATCTCCACAACCCTTTCCCGGTGGTTGTGGGGGTCTGCGGGCAGGGGGCTTATCAGAATCTGGAAGATCCCTTTAACAAAGGGGACCCCCATATCCCGCCCCCCCCATGTGAATTGGTAAGGGGTACATTGTACCCCTACCATTTCACAAAGAAAGTGTAGAGATTTGTAAAAAAACACACAGACACAGTTGGGAAAGTCCTTTATTAAAAATAAAAAAATAAAAAAATTAAAAACCCATTCCAGCGATGTAATCCAGTGTCCCGCGGTGATCCGATATCCAGCGCTGCAGTCTCCTCCTGTCTCCACTCCACACAAAACACCCATGACATGCGAGGGGAAGGGGTCACCCGTCACATCATAGGGTAAGCCCCAGCTTTCCCCGCTTGACGTAGGCGGGATCCCGCCTACGTCATTGGCTATTCCCCGCAAGTTGGGAAAGCCGGGGCTTACCCCTATGATCTGACGGGTGATCCCACCCCCTCGCACGTCAGACCCCGCCTACCTGAGCGGACCTGATGGGGAACTTCCTCCGCAGTGTAATAAATGAATAGACCCCGCCCCTTCTCACGTACCCCATCAGGTCCGCTCAGCCTTACACCCAGTGAAGGTGACCCCACCCCCTACGTCATTGGCTGAGTGGACCTGATGGGGAACGTGAGAAGGGGCGGGGTCTATTAATTTATTACACTGCGGAGGAAGTTCCCCATCAGGTCCGCTCAGGTAGGCGGGGTCACCCGTCAGATCATAGCGATAAGCCCCGGCTTTCCCCGCTTGCGGGGAATAGCCAATGACGTAGGCGGGATCCCGCTGGGGCTTACCCTTTGATGTGATGGGTGACCCCACCCCCTCGTTATTAAAATCACTGCTCCCGAAAAAACAGCCGTTTTTAAAACTTTTTTTTGCATTGATACATGTCTCCTGGGGCAGGACCCGGGTCCCCAAACACTTTTTATGACAATAACTTGCATATAAGCCTTTAAAATGAGCACTTTAGATTTCATCCCATAGACTTTTACAGGGTGTTCCATGGCTTTTCGAATTTGCCGCGAACACCCCAAATTGTTCACTGTTCGGCGAACGGGCAAACAGGCAATGTTCGAGTCGAACATGAGTTCGACTCGAACTCGAAGCTCATCCTTATTGGGCACCAAGACACAAAATGAAAGGTAATTCAACATTTTTTAGTTGTCACCAGAGCAAGAGGTGAGAGCAAATCATCTAATGGGTACAAGTGTTCTAGTAAAAACTGTCTTTTGTTGCATTTCCAGGACAGCTTCTAAAGGGAACTTTAAGGCTGCGCTGTGATTTTTTTCATTTTTTTGTCCTGTGTGAGGTGCGAATTTACCGCAAATTTACCGCAATTTTACCGCGATTTTACAGCGAATTTTAGGAGTTGGACATAGCTGCGATTGATGTTCTAGCCAATGGAATCATAATGTAGAATGTTGTACTGTGTACTTCCTTGTTTTTGTGGAGAGTAGGGTGGTGGAATACGCACATATGTGAACCATCAATGCGATTCAAGAACGATTTACATTGATGTCTATGGAGACTAAATTTGCAACGCGACGCTGTAAACTCGCACAAGACCCTTTTTTTATTGCATCGCATTCGCAGAGGAATCGCAACGCATGTATGTGAACGACCGTCATTGAAAACAATGACTTTATGGATGACATGCCAGTGCAGGGACAAGGTCATCCGGTGCCCAGGGCAAAGATGAAAAACTGTGCCGCCCCCCCCCCCCGGTGTGAAGAAAGAGTCCTTGTCATTTCAAAATTAGAACAATACAAATTAAGTTAGGTTTACTCCCCCAGGGGAGATGTTGGTCCCTGTTCCCAGGGAATATGGGGTCCCTGTCCTCAAGGGAAATCGTGGTCCCTGTCCCAAGGGAATATGGGGTCCCTGTCCCCAGGGGAGATGGTGGTCCCTGTCCCAAGGGAATATGGGGTCCCTGTTCACAGGAAATATGGGATCCCTGTCCCCACAAAATATGGGGTTCCTGTCCCCAGGGGAGATGGTGGTCCCTTTCCCCTGGAAATATAGGGTCCCTGAGGAGATGGGGTGGGATATATGATGGTGTTTGGAGGAGATGGGGTTGTCTCACTCACTGTGACCATGGTGCACTGATGCAGTGCAGTACTAGATCTCAGCCAGCATGGTCTGGCTGTACCTGCTGTGGCTGGCTACCCTCCAAGCACTTGTCCATAGTCACTTCGGCTCCCCCCAGCAGCACAGAGATGACGATCAGTATCGGAAGCTGCATCTCTGCTCCATGGGCACTCTGAGAGAGTTCCCTGCGTGAAGGGGTGGGGGGGACTGGGACTCTGGGAGACCAGCCTGTGATGTCCTCCGGTAAGCCTGCTCACACAGGGCTGCACCAGTGTGCTGGAAGTTTGTCCGGCACAGGAGGGCTCTGTCTAAAGCTGGGAATGGATGTGACTCGGGGGTCCCAGGAGTCCTGGGGAAGACACTACACTGAGTAGAATTCTATGGGGCAGGAGAGAGGGGTCGGCCGAGGGTGCCAAAAACTAGAGCGGTGCCTGTCAGTGTCGCCCTCCTTGTTACGACACTGGTGTCACCCGGGGGCGGGCCACAACCGCCCGTCATAGCAACACCACTGGCTCCTCTCCCATCCCGCACCCCGGCTGGCCTCTCAGTGACGTTACGCTGTCCGGGACTAGGACGTGCCTGTCGGGCCGAGATTACTCCACCTGACAGGGAGGTGAAGGGCGGGGCTAGTCTTGGGCTTGTGCCAAGTGCAGGAGTACACTCGGCAGTGGGCACATGTTGCAGCTATTAGCTCTGCAGCGCGTTGCGTGCAGACAGTTAGTGTACTTTTTCAGCCTGGTTTTAGCAGCACACTGTCAGCACTTCACCAGCGCCCCCTTCCTCCAGTAAATGGTGCCGCCCAGGGCATCCACCCCTTCTGCCCCTGCCTTGTACCGGCCCTGTGACATGCGAATTTAGAATGTTTTTTGACACATCACATTCGTTATGAACTCGCATCAGTGTGAACCAGGCCTCAATGGAAGACACACAGCAAGAAAAAAAAAATAACCTTAGAGGTTTTATCCTTTTCCTAATTTATCCAAAACTAAAATGGAAGTTTTGGCTATACATACACTTTAACGCTGAACTCCAGACAGATATAAAAGACAGAAATTAATGCAGCTTTATATTTTATTATATTTTCTAATATATCATTAAATGTATTTTTTTTAAATGTAAGCAGTGTGACTAATTTAATTTGATGTAATATCAACCTCTGTACAGCCCCTGTACAACAGGACTAGAGTGTGAAAGAAAGTAGCAGCAAATTTCATTATCTTTGTTGCTGCTTTACATTTATACAGCCTGCTTTCTTTAGCAGGCACATACATATACAAGACAAATTACATCCCCTTTGTATGGCATAACCAGCTCATCAATACAGAATTTAACTGGTATCTCTACTGGAGTCGGGTCTGTCTACTGAGGGGCCCAGTTAATCTGCAGTATATGAGAAAACCAACCTCGGTCTTCACCACTTGGATCTAATGTGGCTTTTAATACCCCCTTGTGAATTCCTGTTATGGGTATCCACAGGGAAGATGAGTCCTTTAATATGTCTGAATCTTGTCTCTGACCCTTTAAGTACCACTTGTTGACTATAAGTGTCATATAAGTTTGTAAGTTTGTTAAGCTTGAAATGTGTGAACGTTAATTCAAATGTCATTGAAGTCTATGGATGGAGGATCTTGAAAATCAGTTATGGCCATTTTCAAGGCAAATAGGCAAAGGGTCCTCAATCAATGTTTGTCACGAGTAGTGATGAGCCGAACACCCCCGGGTTCGGTTCGCACCAGAACCCGCGAACGGACCGAAAGTTCGTACGAACATTAGAACCCTATTAAATACAATGGATGCGAACGTTCGAATTCTAAAGTGCTAATTATAACAACTATTATGCATGTTATTGTCCTAAAAAGGGTTTGGGAACCCGGGTTCTGCACCAGGGGACATGTATCAATGCAAAAAGAAGTTTTAAAAACGGTCGTTTTTCGGGAGCAGTCATTTTAATGATGCATAAAGTGAAAAAAAAAGTCAAATATTCCTTTAAATATCGTACCTGGGGGGTGTCTAAAGTATGCCTGTGAAGTGCCACGTGTTTCCCGTGTTTAGAACTGTCCCTGCACAAAATGACACTTCTAAAGGAAAAAAAAGCCATTTAAAACTTCTTGCGGCTTTAATGTAATGTCTGGTCCCGGTAATATGGATGAAAATCTTTAAGAAAAATGGCATAGCTACCCCATGACCCCCCCCCTACCCCAGCCCATTACCAGCCCCTTTGGGTCTTGTATGGATATTAAGGGGAACCCCGCACATAAAATAAAAAAGGCCCTATATACTCTGAACAGCCGTATACAGGCGGTGCATACAAGACAGGGACTGTAGGTTTGTTCTTATGTAGAATGTGTTTGTAATTTTGAACAGGTACATTGTTGAACTGTAGCTCCAGCCCAAAAATCTATTTTTAAACTTTTTGGGAAACATAGGTAAGGGTTATCACCCCTGTAACATTTGTTTTGCTGTCTGTGCCCCTGTTCAGAACATTTCACCTCACTTTCCGTCCCAATGACAACTGTTTTTGAAATGTGGTGTTTTTCTTGAAACAAGGATTGCTGATAAAGCATCAGTACAGAGGAGACACCTTTCTCCCATATTTATTCTTACAGGAGAGAATTTTCCTTCCTAGGGGTAGATTTCCTCTCACTTCCTGTTGTCTTCTTTCGTTTGCAAGTAGGAGTCGTTTGTAAGTTGGATGTTTGAAAGTAGGGACCTGCCGTATATACTCTGCAGAAATAGGCCCCTTAGTTGTTGGTGTTGGCACAACACTGTAAGCACTCACAGTTACTCTTGGTTGGTGCTGGAACGCCCTGCTGTCAACTATTATATCAGGAATTTTAATTACATATAATTGTTGAACAGTGGTAGTAAAAATTGGGGCTTTGATGGTGGTGCTGGTGCCACAACACTGTAAGCCCTGACAGTTACTCTTGGTGGGTGCAGCAATGGGCCCTGCTGTGAATTATTAGATCAAGAATTGTAATTGCATGCCCCTGTTGAACAGGGGCTGAAAAATTGGGCTTTTCGTGGTGGTGGTGGTGGTGGTGGTGGTGTTGCCACAACACTGTAAGCCCTCAGAGTTACTCTTGGTGGGTGCAGGAATGGGCCCTGCTGTGAATTATTAGATCAAGAATTGTAATTACATGCCCCTTTTGAACAGTGGCTGAAAAATTGGGCCTTTCGTGGTGGTGGTGGTGGTGGCGTTGCCACAACACTGTAAGCCCTCAGACTTACTCTTGGTGGGTGCAGGAATGGGCCCTGCTGTGAATTATTACATCAAGAATTGTAATTGCATGCCCCTGTTGAACAGGGGCTGAAAAATTGGGCCTTAGGCACTGGTGGCACAACACTACAACCCCTCACAGATACTGTACTTGGAGCACAGCAATGAGCCCTATGGCAAATTATTGCTAAAAAAATTGTAAGTACACGCCCCTGTAAAACAGGGGCTGAAAAATTGGGCCTTAGCCACTGGTGGCGGCACCCATAAACAAAAATGATCTTCCAAGCTATCATCATCAATCGTATCATTGAGGACTCGGAGGAGGAGGATAGCCAGTCAACATAACAGCACAGGCACTCAGCATCAGCATCAGTCTTGAAGGGACGTGACATGTTAAAATCAATTAGTCTGTTATATCAGCATCAGGTGTGTGGTAGCTGGTGGTGATCCAAGACTGGTTCATCTTGATGAAAGTCAGTCGATCAACCGAGTCGGTGGACAGGCGCACCCTGTGATCCGTGACAAATCCTCCAGCAGCACTGAATGTGCGTTCCGAAAGAACGCTGGATGCAGGACAGGCCAGTAGCTCAATTGCATACTGTGCAAGCTCTGGCCAGTGATCCATCCTCAAGACCCAGTAAGCCAGAGGATTTTCGGTGGGGAAGGTGTCCAAGTCTGACCTTGCCCCTAGATATTCCTGCACCATGTTTATCAGACGCTGGCGATGGTTGCTGGAACCAATCATACTTTGGGGCTGCGGACTAAAGAATTGTCTGAACGCATCGGTCAGACGGCCACCTTCCCCACCGCTCCTTCTTTGACTGGCCGAAGCCTCAGCAACTCGTTGTCCTGGACCAGGAGTTTGTAACCTCCCAGTCTCTGGGAACGCGTTGCACAGACCTTTCTGCAAGGCCTCCCGGAGTTGTCTCATCCTCTGCTCCCTCTGCGACGGTAACATAAGGTCCGCAACCTTACCCTTGTACCGTGGATCAAGGAGAGTGGCCAGCCAGTAATGGTCCCTCTCCTTGATCTGAAGAATACGAGGATCCTTCCGCAGACTTTGCAGGATCAGGGAGGCCATGCAGCGTAGGTTTGCTGAGGCATTCGCTCCGGAGTCCTCTGGGTCACTAAGGACGACATGATCCGCAGTCACCTCCTCCCAGCCACGTACAAGTCCACTGGTTTCTTGGGACTGTAAATCATCCCTAAAAGACTGCTGCTGATGATGCTGAGTGCCAGCCTCCACCTCCATGCTGACACAATCCTCCTCCTCCTCCTCCTCCTCCTCCTCTTCCTCTTCCTGTGCGATGGGTGGGACAGAAGGAACACTGTCTGGGTAAAGGGGGCCTTGAGAGGCAAGGAAGTCCTCCTCTTCCTGCCTCTGTTCTGCCTCAAGTGCCCTGTCCATTATTCCACGCAGCGTGTGCTCCAACAGGTGGACAAGAGGTACAGTGTCACTGATGCATGCACTGTCACTGCTCACCATCCTCGTGGCCTCCTCAAATGGTGCCAGGACAGTGCATGCATCCCTGATCATGCCCCACTGGCGTGGAGAAAAAAAACCAAGCTCCCCTGACCCTGTCCTGGTGCCGTAGTCGCACAGGTACTCATTGATGGCCCTCTGCTGTGTGTGCAGCCGCTGCAGCATGGCCAACGTTGAGTTCCACCTGGTGGGCATGTCACATATAAGGCGGTTCTTGGGCAGGTTCAACTCCTTTTGCAGCTCAGCCAGGCGAGCACTGGCATTATAAGATCTGCGGAAATGCACACAGACTTTCCTGGCCTGCCTCAGGACATCCTGTAAGCCCGGGTACCTGCCCAAGAACCGCTGCACCACCAGGTTAAGGACGTGAGCCACACAGGGCACATGGGTCAGTTGTCCCTGTCGGAGGGCGGAGAGGAGGTTGGTGCCATTGTCGCAAACCACCATTCCTGGCTTAAGCTGGCGTGGCGTCAACCACCTCTCGGCCTGGCCCTGCAGAGCAGACAGGACCTCTGCCCCAGTGTGGCTTCTGTCCCCCAAACACACCAGCGCAAGCACGGCATGGCATCTTTTTGCCTGCGTACTTGCGTAGCCCCGTGAACGGCTACGGAGCACCGCTGGTTCATAGGACAAACCACAGGAAGAGGCCATGGAGGAAGAAGAAGAGGAGGGGGTGGAGGAGAGAGGTGTGTCACAACCAGTAGTAGCATTTTGGAGGCGTGGCGGTGGGACAACCTCCAACACTACTGCACCTTGTCCTGCATCCTTCCCAGCTGCCAAAAGAGTGACCCAATGGGCCGTGAAAGAAAGGTAACGTCCCTGTCCATGCCTGCTGGACCATGAGTCAGCGGTAATATGCACCTTACCGCTGACCGCCCTGTCCAGCGAGGCCAAGACATTGCCTTCCACATGCCGGTAGAGAGCCGGAATAGCCTTCCGTGAGAAAAAGTGGCGTTTGGGAACCTGCCACTGAGGAACCGCACATTGCACAAACTCACGGAAGGGGGCCGAGTCTACCAACTGAAAAGGCAGCAGTTGAAGCGCTAGCAATTTAGCCAAGCTAGCATTCAACCGCTTGGCATGTGGATGGCTGGGAGTGAACTTCTTTCGACGGTCCAGCAGCTGGGGCAGGGAAATTTGCCTGCTAGAATCGGACGTCGGTGTACTGCTAGCAGAGTGGCCGCAAGTACTTGGCTGTGACACACCTAATTCTACACCTTCATTCCTCTCAGTGCATGTTTCAGAGAGGACTGAAGTTATAGTGGGGTTGGAAATCCCAGCTGATGCGGTGCAAGGAGAGGTCCGCTTTGTTCTTTGGTGTGGGTCTTTGAGGTAGGCTTGCCAACGAGCTGCATGGCAGGTCAACATATGTCTGGTCAGGCATGTGGTACCCAAGCGGCTGATGTTTTGGCCACGCGATATACGCTTGAGACATATGTTGCAAACAGCAGCTGTGCGATCTGATGCACTAGCCTCAAAAAAGGCCCACACCAAGGAACTTTTTGAATGACGGGCAGAGGCAGCGCCCTGCACAGGCGGAGCTCTGCGGTGTGATTCCGTCGGTGTACTGCCCTTACGCTGGCCACCAAAGGGCATCCTGTCTCGTTGGAGACGTGCCTCCTCCTCATCCTCCTCCTCCTCTCTCCTATTAGGCACCCACGTGGAGTCAGTGACCTCATCATCCCCTCCCTCCTCATCACTGGAGCCAATCTGGCAGTATGCTGCAGCTGCTGGAACATGACTGCCAGATTGGTGTCCTTCTTGAGCATCCCCTCTGTCTGCTCTCACCCTACTGCCTTCCTGTAGCTGGGTTTCATCATCAGACCCTTCGAAACGCTGGGCATCCTCCTGGAGCATGTACCCAACACTGTGCTCAAACAGTTCGGGGGACTCCTCAGGAGGAGGACATGGTGGGTCTAGGGAAGGAGTGACTGATGATGAGTCTGACATTGATACCAGGGAAGAGGACGCTTTGCCAGCTGCTTTGCCAGTACCCTGAGCCTGGGTGAGAGAGGATGAGGAGGAGGAGGAGGGCTTGGTCATCCACTCTACCAAGTCTTCGGCATGATGTGGCTCAACATGTCCAGCTGCGGAAAAGAAGGACAAGCGTGTCCCATGGCCATGTGCTGATGACAATGCACCGCGTCCACGACCAGCACTGTTGCCCCCAGACACAGAGCCTGCTTGCCCTCTTTTATTGCCTCCTGACTGTCTGCCTCTCCTTGTTTGCCTTCCAGACATTCTAATAGATGGCCTGCAGGGAGATGGGAAAAAAGCAATAAGGGCTACCTTCAGGTGTCCTTCTCTGTCCCTTGAAACAAGGACTTGCACAGTGAAAGAAACTGACACTCTCCCTACCTACAGTTTTCTGTCCCTAGAAAAAATGTTTTTTTTAAGCACAATATAGCACAAGGAGAATTCACTCACTGTCCTTCCAGGTCCCTAGAAACAAGGACTTGCACAGTGAAAGAAACTGACACTCTCCCTACCTACAGTTTTCTGTCCCTAGAAAAAATGTTTTTTTTTAAGCACAATATAGCACAAGGAGAATTCACTCACTGTCCTTCCCAGTCCCTAGAAACAAGGACTTGCACAGTGAAAGAAACTGACACTCTCCCTACCTACAGTTTTCTGTCCCTAGAAAAAATGTTTTTTTTAAGCACAATATAGCACAAGGAGAATTCACTCACTGTCCTTCCAGGTCCCTAGAAACAAGGACTTGCACAGTGAAAGAAACTGACACTCTCCCTACCTACAGTTTTCTGTCCCTAGAAAAAATGTTTTTTTTAAGCACAATATAGCACAAGGAGAATTCACTCACTGTCCTTCCAGGTCCCTGGAAACAAGGACTTGCACAGTGAAAGAAACTGACACTCTCCCTACCTACAGTTTTCTGTCCCTAGAAAAAATGTTTTTTTTAAGCACAATATAGCACAAGGAGAATTCACTCACTGTCCTTCCAGGTCCCTAGAAACAAGGACTTACACAGTGAAAGAAACTGACACTCTCCCTACCTACAGTTTTCTGTCCCTAGAAAAAATGTTTTTTTTAATCACAATATAGCACAAGGAGAATTCACTCACTGTCCTTCCAGGTCCCTAGAAACAAGGACTTGCACAGTGAATGAAACTGACACTCTCCCTACCTACAGTTTTCTGTCCCTAGAAAAAATGTTTTTTTTAAGCACAATATAGCACAAGGAGAATTCACTCACTGTCCTTCCAGGTCCCTAGAAACAAGGACTTGCACAGTGAAAGAAACTGACACTCTCCCTACCTACAGTTTTCTGTCCCTAGAAAAAATGTTTTTTTTAAGCACAATATAGCACAAGGAGAATTCACTCACTGTCCTTCCAGGTCCCTAGAAACAAGGACTTACACAGTGAAAGAAACTGACACTCTCCCTACCTACAGTTTTCTGTCCCTAGAAAAAATGTTTTTTTTAAGCACAATATAGCACAAGGAGAATTCACTCACTGTCCTTCCAGGTCCCTAGAAACAAGGACTTGCACAGTGAAAGAAACTGACACTCTCCCTACCTACAGTTTTCTGTCCCTAGAAAAAATGTTTTTTTTAAGCACAATATAGCACAAGGAGAATTCACTCACTGTCCTTCCAGGTCCCTAGAAACAAGGACTTACACAGTGAAAGAAACTGACACTCTCCCTACCTACAGTTTTCTGTCCCTAGAAAAAATGTTTTTTTTAAGCACAATATAGCACAAGGAGAATTCACTCACTGTCCTTCCAGGTCCCTAGAAACAAGGACTTGCACAGTGAAAGAAACTGACACTCTCCCTACCTACAGTTTTCTGTCCCTAGAAAAAATGTTTTTTTTAAGCACAATATAGCACAAGGAGAATTCACTCACTGTCCTTCCAGGTCCCTAGAAACAAGGACTTGCACAGTGAAAGAAACTGACACTCTCCCTACCTACAGTTTTCTGTCCCTAGAAAAAATGTTTTTTTTAAGCACAATATAGCACAAGGAGAATTCACTCACTGTCCTTCCAGGTCCCTGGAAACAAGGACTTGCACAGTGAAAGAAACTGACACTCTCCCTACCTACAGTTTTCTGTCCCTAGAAAAAATGTTTTTTTTAAGCACAATATAGCACAAGGAGAATTCACTCACTGTCCTTCCAGGTCCCTAGAAACAAGGACTTACACAGTGAAAGAAACTGACACTCTCCCTACCTACAGTTTTCTGTCCCTAGAAAAAATGTTTTTTTTAAGCACAATATAGCACAAGGAGAATTCACTCACTGTCCTTCCAGGTCCCTAGAAACAAAGACTTGCACAGTGAAAGAAACTGACACTCTCCCTACCTACAGTTTTCTGTCCCTAGAAAAAATGTTTTTTTTTAAGCACAATATAGCACAAGGAGAATTCACTCACTGTCCTTCCAGGTCCCTAGAAACAAGGACTTGCACAGTGAAAGAAACTGACACTCTCCCTACCTACAGTTTTCTGTCCCTAGAAAAAATGTTTTTTTTAAGCACAATATAGCACAAGGAGAATTCACTCACTGTCCTTCCAGGTCCCTGGAAACAAGGACTTGCACAGTGAAAGAAACTGACACTCTCCCTACCTACAGTTTTCTGTCCCTAGAAAAAATGTTTTTTTTAAGCACAATATAGCACAAGGAGAATTCACTCACTGTCCTTCCAGGTCCCTAGAAACAAGGACTTACACAGTGAAAGAAACTGACACTCTCCCTACCTACAGTTTTCTGTCCCTAGAAAATATTTTTTTTTAAGCACACTATAGCACAAGCACAAAACACACTGACACTCTCCCTACCTATCCTTCTCTTTCCCTAAACTAAAGGAATCCAGGTTAAGCAAGAAAGAAATAAAAGTCACTGTCCCTGCCTATGCTGCTCTATCCCTGCTCCGGAACACACTACACTAGGCCGCCGTGCTGGCGGCCTTTTATAGTGTGGGGCGTGTACTAAACACCCTCAGCAATAATTGGCCACAGGCATCCTGCCTGTGGCCAATCATTGCTCTCCTCGCTGCCGGCGCTGTGATTGGCCAAGCATGCGGGGTCACAGTGCATGCTTGGCCAATCACAGCGCCTGGATGACACTGCGATGGCGTAGTGCATTGTGGGCCGTTCGCGTCACTCGAATTTGGCGCGAACGGCCCAAATCGTTCGATCTTCGTCGAACGATCGAACAGCCGATGTTCGAGTCGAACGTATGTTCGACTCGAACACGAAGCTCATCCCTAGTCACGAGGAACATGTAAAATAAAAGAAGATAATCATTCAAAAATGGGGAGAGGGTCCTCCTTTGTATTTAGCTTCGAAGGAAACATGGGAAGAACACAATTCCTTTCTATTACTTGGGAGATGCCATATTCTGGTATATCCACTTGAAGACCAGGCTTTTTCTGCCACATTTCGTTTACATGTTACTTTTTTTGCTAGAAAATTACTTAGGACCCCCAAAAACTATATATTATTTAAAAGCAGAGGCCCTACAGAATAAATTGGTGGATTTTGCAATTTTTTTTATGTCACATGGTATTTGCGCAGTGGTTTTTTCAATGCAATTTTTTGGAAACAATACACTTTTTTTTTAAATTTATGAAAAAAAAAAAAACACCATACATAACCCAATTTTTTTGTAAAATATAAAAGATGATGATTACGCTGAGTAAATAAATACCAAACATGTCACGCTTTAAAATTGTGCTTGCTAGTGCAACGGCGACAAACTATGTACATTTTACTATCCATAGGCGACACTTTTAAATCCTTTACAGGTTACCACTTTAGATTTACAGAGTAGGTCTAGTGCTAGCATTACTGTCCATGATCTGACATTTGCAGAGATACTTCACACGTGTGGAACAATTGCTGTTTGCGTACATGCAGGGCCGACATGCGTTTGTCTTTGCTCACTAGCAATTTTCTATACAGTGCAATGCAATATGGCTACCTGAAGATTTTCTGTACACAGAATGCCCCCCAGAAACATAATTTCCTGCTTGTGTGATTGTCTCACTGATTTTCCCAGAAGTCTGCACTAAGATACAAGTCAGATTTTTGGCATACCCTACAACAGAAATTTTATTTTTTAGTGAGATATTCCCAATAGGAAATAACACCTAAAGGGATGCAGAACCAGCAATTTTCATCATTAGAGCCCTGATTCTGCAGCAGCTGATTGATAACTATGAAACCACTCCCATTAGACTCACTCAGAACAGGGGCACAGAGGAACAAACAGTGATTTTTTCAGAATAACAAAAGGTAGGAATCTGCTGCAAAGTTTGTTAAAATCCTTGTAATGTACATAGATCACCCAAGGGCAAAGTTTTTTCCTCAACAAAAGTGGAGTTATGCTTTAAATATAGCAGCAGCACCATGCTCTCTGATTAATTTCAACTTGAAAAATACTTTTTGGGGTAGTTTTGGCTGCCACACCTGGTTTTTTGCACTATAACCTCTCCCATATAATGTAGTCGGTAGTTCCTGGCCCTTTTCCTCCCCCTCAAACCTGCTCATTCATTAAAATCTGCTCATCCCCCCCCCCCCCAATTCACATTCACTATGTACCAGCATACCATTAATGTACCTCTGAAGAAAAGAAAAGAAAAAGCTTTCACTATAGTCTAGGAGAGGCACCACCTCCGCCTCCAATTGTATCTATAGAAAATTGAAAACAGGATGTGAAAACTGCACCTGCCCTCCCTCTCCAGGAAACTGCTCCTGTCCACCTCTGTAGTTCCATGCTTGTCCAATGCAGTCATTGTCAGTGGGAACCCTTACCCCCCAATACATAAGTCAGTGTCCTCCTGTGCTGATGGATCAATTTGTACTTTACCTTCTACTTGTATGGGTCATTCCTTTGGCAGCGTATGCACAATTGCAGTGCAAGTGCAACTCATTCATTATAGGTGTATAAAGGTGACTATACACTATACAATCTGATTATACAATCTCTGTACAATTTCCCCTAGATTAACCAAAAATGTAATAGGAGGATCCATTTAAAAAATGTATTAATTTGTATCAAATCAAGCAGGGTCTTGCACGGCATAGTTTAAGGTCTAAAGGAGATTTTACAATCGTACAGTATATGTCCATCTTAAAGTGGTTGTAAACCCTTACAACACACTTTATGCTACAAGTAAGCCTATATTAAGGCTTACCTGTAGCTACCCTGGATATCTCCTAAACCTGCACGGTTTAGGAGATATTCCCCTGTGTCTGCATGTGCGCATTTAAGCAATGGCACTGAAGCAATGCCGTTGCTTCAGTCAGTGTGCCGTTACCAGCGGCTCTTGCATGCATGCGTGAGAGTGACGTCATTGTGGCTCCAGCAAATCACAGCGCCGGAGCCGCGATACCCGGAATTAAGCTCCAGGAGACATGTCCGCAGCCGGAGGGAGGGTCGAGGACCGCTGCGGGGGCTTCGATCTGAGGTAAGTAATACATAATGAGTTTGTGTGCTATGCACACTAGCTCATTATTCCTTTGTCTTGCAGGGTCCAGTAATGAGGGAGGTGTGGTCCAGAGAGGTAAAACTATTATGTTATGCAGTAATCAGTGCATGATGGGATACAAAGTTTCCTGGATGGTCACATGATGCTAAAGGAAGTCAGAGCTCAAAATGCATCTTTTTATAATTTTGAAGAAGCTGCAGATTGAAGGCTGCCATGGACTAGGAAAGTGTCAGATAAGCACATTGGGATAGCTTAGGCAGAAAAGACATTAGAAAAGGCTTCTGTACCAGGTTGTCTGGTGGTATTGTTGTTGGTTTTTGTATGTTTCTTTCTGTTTGTTGGTTTGTCTTAAACCTAATAAAAATATCTTTAAAAAAAATAAAAAATAAAAGGCTTCTGTACCATGCAGTATTTTGAATAGGACACAGACCAGCCAGATTTTAACCAAATAATCAACATTATATATCACTGAAAAAAAGCCACCAAAATATTGTAGTGACTACATGCACAGAATTTAAGCACTACTCCAAATTCTAAATTGGACAGTTTTAATTAGACAATCGACATTAGAAATTATTTATTTCACGTAAAACAAAGGCCAGAAAAATATTGTATTGGCTCTGTGAAAAGTATTTAAGCACTTGTACTTGGCCACATTTTGAACAGGACACACACCAGCCAGCCCTAAATAAAAAAAGCTAAAAGTAAAAAAATTAAAATAACAAACATATATGAAAACATGAAAAATAGCAAGGGGGCAGCAGCTAAATAGCAACAGACACACAAATATATTTCTCCCTGCAAATTCTGTGTGATCTCTTCCTATTTATTCCAAGACTCCTCAGCACGCACTGATTGGAAATATAGGTGTCAGAGGTCAGGCTCAGGGACCAGTAGCTACAGCATTAGAAAGGCTCCCACCAACTAGTGGGATGAGTACATAAGCAGATCACCCTGGTGGATGACACAGGCTCACGTGAGATGCTGGATCTAAGCACTAACCTGTATTCACCAGAGCTGCTGATGGTGGAGATGGGTTTTTATACATGTTAGTACCAGGTCGCAGGCCTCAGGATCACCCCACCAGGAGGTGAGAAAGCTGGGGTCCAGTAGCAGATATAGCAGTGAGGGATAAAGCAGAAGTGTAGCCAGTAAACAAGCCAAAGGTCAGTAAATCATGGATGAAGGTTGGATCAAGCAGGAGCATAGTCAAGAAACAAGTCAAAGCTCAATAATGAATTATTTTGTAAAAAAAAAAAGAAGCTCAATAATGAATAATATTGGAGATAAGGACAGCTTCTGGTACACAAAGGCGCAAAATATCAGTTGAATAGAGCACAATAATCTGGCAAAGAGTTCAAGGTTCACCAGAAACAAGAGACAAGGCAGGAGATCAGACAGGGAGCTTTCCAGCAACTCAGGTGGCACAGCAAGAAGAGCCACAGCCGACACCACACACAGAGATCACAGGTTCACATCCGAGCCCTGACAATAGGACTTTCCCCCAGAACTGTAAAAGATGGCAGAAAATATTTTTCCCCAGAGTTTGGTTTCTATTCCTGTTTTAGGGCTGTCCAACACACATAGTGAGCGTGTCTCATTTGATGGGCACAGTAGCGGCAATTGATGGGCACACTGGCAGCAATTGATGGGCACACTGGCAGCAATTGATGGGCACAGTGTCAGCAACTGATGGGCACACTGGCAGCAATTGATGGGCACAGTAGCGGCAATTGATGGGCACACTGACAGCAATTGATGGGCACAGTGTCAGCAATTGATGGGCACACTGGCAGCAATTGATGGGCACACTGGAAGCAATTGATGGGTACAGTAGCTGTGTTTGATGGGCACAGTGGCTGCATTTGATGGCACAGTGGCGGTAATTGATTGCACAGTGGCTGCGTTTGATGGGCACAGTGGCTGCATTTAATGGCACAGTGGCTGCGTTTGATGGCACAGGGGCTGAATTTGATGGGCACAGTGGCTGCATTTGATGGCACAGTGGCTGCGTTTGATGGCACAGGGGCTGCATTTGATGGGCACAGTGGCTGCGTTTCATGGCACAGTGGCTGCGTTTGATGGCACAGTGGTTGCATTTGATGGCACAGTGGCCGCAATTGATGGGCACAGTAGCTGCGTTTGATGGGCACAGTGGCTGCATTTGATGGCACAGTGGTGGAAATTGATGGCACAGTGGCTGTGTTTGATGGGCACAGTGGCTGCATTTGATGGCACAGTGGCTGCGTTTTATGGGCACAGTGGCTGCATTTGATGGCACAGGGGCTGCATTTGATGGGCACAGTGGCTGCGTTTGATGGCACAGTGGCTGCATTTGATGGCACAGTGGCGGCAATTGATGAGCACAGTAGTTGCGTTTGATGGGCACAGTGGCTGCAATTGATGTTTGTTTTTTTTCAGTTTGTTTGCGCCCCCCAAAAATTTTGAGCCCCAGCCGCCACTGGGCTGGCACATAAGAAAATCCCCATAATTGGACCTTCTAAGCAACATGACTACAGTTCAAAGGCTATAAAAAGGCTATGAAGTGCAGTGTTGAAAATCTGTTGCTAAAGTTGCAATCCGTCACATTAGTTCACCATTTTCTCAGATCATAAATGACTTGGATTTTGGTTGAACTAGCCATTTTAAATGTCTGGAATGTCCACCAATAAGGATGGTGGACATGTCAAACCTGCCCCTTGGTCTGTCAATAAAGGCCAAACCTGCGTGGCAGGCATACTAAGGACAATTATTTATGAATGCTCATTGAATAAAGATTACTGAGCAGGAGAATAAACGAAAGGCCTGTACACAGGGTCAGAAAATCGGAAGTTAAATTTCGTCCGATGAACGATCTGCCGATTTTCTGATCGTTAATATGCTGCTTTTGACAGCCGATTACAAATTTTCGTCAGACAAAAATTGGATGTGCAGGCTCCAAAATATTTGTCTGATTTTCTTTTCATTAGTACAGTTTTCTTCCAAAAAAAAATCTGAAGAGCAAGACTAGGCATGCTCAGAAATGAAAGAACACATACAAAATAATTCAACACATTGCGTCACTTCTGACGTTGAATTCTGACGTCCGAAAATTTTCTGATGGTGAGTACCCTCTTCACTTTCGATTTGAGACTAGCATCCAACAAAAAACGGACAAAAATCCCTCCAATAATCTGATCGTGTATACAGGGCTTTAGACCCCATACACACTATTCGATTTTCTGCAGATTTTTGTCTTCAGATTTACCAAAACCATATACCGTATATACTCGAGTATAAGGCGACCCGAATATAAGCCGAGGCACCTAATTTTACCACAAAAAACTGGGAAAATGTATTGACTTGAGTATAAGCCTAGGGTGTCCATCTGCATGCCTCACTGTGCCTCACTTTGCCTCACTGTGTCCATGCCTCACTGTGCCCATGCCTCACTGTGTCCATGCCTCAGTGTGCCTCACTGTGTCCATGCCTCACTGTGTCCATGCCTCACTGTGTCCATGCCTCACTGTGCCCATGCCTCACTGTGCCCATGCCTCACTGTGTCCATGACTAGACTTACGTTTAAGGGAGTATATGGAAGGGGTGCCCGGCTTTGAAAAATCAGTGCTCCCCGACCGTAGGTCTCCCAGACAGCAAACTTTGCACACTTGTAGAGGAGAACTGGGGCTACGTGTGTGCCAAGTTTGGGGTCCAGGGGACGTACAGCCGGCCGGTACTGGGTCCCCAAAGTCCGGGAGATCAGGCGCAAAAAGATGACTCGAGTATAAGCCGAGGGGGGCATTTTCAGCACAAAAAAATGTGCTGAAAATTTGGCTTATACTCGAGTATATACGGTAATATGAGGTCAAACCTTAAAGCCCTGTACACACATCGGATTTCCTATGGATTTTAAACCGATGGATTTTTCCATCGGAAATCCGATGAAGCTGACTTCCATCAGTCTTGCCTACACACCATTAGTCAAAAAAACGATCGTCCCAAACGCCGTGACGTAAAACACTCCGACGAGCCAAGAAAAATGAAGTTCTATGCTTCTGAGCATGCGTCGACTTGATTCTGAGCATGCGTGGGTTTTTTATCTGATGGAGTTCTCTACAGACGATAGTAATTTGCTATCATTTTTTTTCCATCGGATAAAATTAAAACATGTTCTATTATTTAACACCGATGGAAAAAAGACCGATGGGGCCCATACACGATCGGTTTGTCCGATGAAAAAAGTCCATCGGACTGTTTTCATCGATAAAACCGATCGTGTGTACAGGGCTTAAGAGTTTCAATTTGTATGCAATCAGGCAGGCTCTTGCACTACATGGTTTTGTTAAATCTGAAGACAAAAATCTGCAGAAAATCGAATAGTGTGTATGGGGCCTAATGGACAATAACAAGCATGGAAAGGGTACGTGCATATTGACACTTCTGATCAAACAGCAACAACATATTGTATAGCTTCTATTTAACCACTTCCGGACCGCTGCACGCCGATATACGTTGGCTGTTTGAAGAGGGATATCTCTGTTATGTCAGCAGCTAGCTGCCATAACCCAGGTATCCTCTTCTTCAGCCAGCAGTCCAGTTTCCGATAATGGTGGTCTCTGCGGCAGATTCAACGCAAGATCACCGTTATCAGCGGCGGGAGAGGCCCCCCTTCCACCACTCTCCTGTGCCCTCAAAACGTCACTTCCGCCCATAGCTATTAAAGGGACATTTTTTTTATTGCATTTTAGTGTAAATATGAGATCTGAGGTCTTTTTGACCCCATATCTCATATTTAAGAGGACCTGTCATTCTTTTTTCTATTACAAGGGATGTTTACATTCCTTGTAATAGAAATAAAAGTGACACAATTTTTTTTTAAAATAACAGTGTAAAAAATAAAAATAGAAGCGAACGCATACTTCAGCAGTGCCCGCATATGAAAACGGTGTTCAAACCACACATGTGAGGTATTGCCGCGATGGATAGCACGAGAGCAATAATTCTAGCCCTAGCCCTCCTCTGTAACTCAAAACATGCAACCTGTAGAATTTTTTAAACGTCGCCTATGGAGATTTTTAAGAGTAAACGTTTGTCGCCATTCCACAAGCGTGCACAATTTTGAAGCGTGACACGTTGGGTATCAATTTACTCGGCATAACATTATATTTCACAATATAAAAAAAATTGGGTTAACTTTACTGTTGTCTTATTTTTATATATTTTTTTAAATTACCAAAAAAGTGCGCTTGTAAGAGCGCTGCGCAAATACGGTGTGACATAAAGTATTGCAACAACCGCCATTTTATTCTCTAGGGTGTTAGAAAAAAATGTATAATGTTTGGGGGTTATAAGTAATTTTCCACCAAAAGAAAATGTTTTTTAACTTGCAAACAACAAATCTCAGAAAGAGGCTCAGTCCTTAAGTGGTTAATCTTATTTTTTTGCTTGTGGGTCAGCGCTTTTTTTAAACTTATATGTGCATTCGATAATCAAGAAATTAGATGTTATTTAGAGTTTAATGTCTATTCTGGCTGTTCTATGAAAACCAACCCAACAAAACCTAGCTCTCACAGACAGTTCTCCTACCCCTTTAGGACTTTCATATGGGTCACCATGAGCCTTTTTTTCATTCTGGACTCCTGCACAGTAAGTTGTTAATTCATGTGTGTTTTCATCCATCCAGTTTACTTCATTTATTATCATATGAGGAATTAATAAAAACGAATAAAGCTTGTATAAAATGAATTACCATTACTATGTATTTGTGTCTTTGTTTTGACTTATTTTAATCATTGATTTTTGATATTTTAATATTTGTCTCAAATGGCAAGCACAGTGCACCATATACAAATCATATACACAAACAGTAATGGAAGAAAATTAATATTGTTCATTCATTTATATTACTTCTAGATTGGTGCAACAGAGCGTAATAACAAACAAAATAATTATATATGCCATCATAAAAAGATATTAGCTATGGAAAGCTATATTATTAACTTGGACCTCATTTGCTGAATTTTTTGGTTCACTAATTTTTATACATTGTGTTATAAATGTTACTGGAGAAAAAAAGGCATAATTTAAAATAAATAATGAGATATGTAGCAGGCATACTTAAAAATGATCTACCCACAGTGATTTCACTTTGCCTCAGATTTACCTGCATTCTTTCCATGATCTATAAAATGTTACCATAAAAGCACACCTTCTTATTGAGCTTTTATACAGTTGACTTTCTTTTTTACGGGAGAAGCAAAGAAAATGCTCTTTACTTTGCTTCCCATACAGTGCTCCTATTTTGGCCTGGATGTCCAGGGCAAATTTGCTTACTTACTGTAAATAATTTAGATAATTTTTTTTAAGATTGTGACCTCAAGGAGCCCAAGATCATTAGCCAAGCATGTTGTTAAAAGAAAGCAGTCCTTTTTTATTTTCAAAACAGGTGAACAGAAAAAGTATATCTTCAGCAAACAAAGTAGTTCATCGCTTGTTGGTACTAAAAATATAGATATGGCTCACCACCCACATAAACCTTGCCCATGCAAGGTTAAAGTCCCCATTTTATTTAGGGGTCTCAAAGCCCAGGTCAACAGCAGCTTAGCCATCTCAGTCACAGTCCACAATCAGTCCACCACATTCTTGCTCCTGTGTAGGGTTGAGCTTCGAGTTCAAGTCGAACATGAGTTTGACTCGAACATCGGCCGTTCAATCGTTCGACGAAGGTCGAAAATTATGGGCCATTCACGCCAAATTTGAACGGCACGTCATGACCCATAATGCACTGTGTCATCGCAGTGCATTGCTGGCTGATGATTGGCCAAGCATGCACTATGACCCGCATGCTTAGGCCAATCACAGCGCCGTCAGCACAGAGAGCCCTAATTGGCCAAAGGCAGGGTGCCTTTGGCCAATCATGGCTCAGGGGATTAAGTACACGCCCCACACTATATAAGCCAGCCTGCATGTCGGCCTTCTGTAGTGTGTTGCGGTGTTGAGAGAGATAGAGAGAGAGAGAGTGTCATTTAATTTCATTTAGATAGATTGAGCAGGCAGGCGATTCAGTTATCTCCAGTATATTTAGTATATATATATACATTCCAGGCTTTATATATATATATATATATATATATATATATATATATACACAGTATATACTGTATACAGTTTAGCTAGATCTCACTTCAGAGCATTCCTGTTGTTCTTTTCCTAATATACTACAGGCAGGAAGTTGATTCAGTTAGCTGCAGTATATTCAGTACTGTATCATGTGCACAGTGTGCAGCTAGATCTCACTGCAGACCGTTCCTGTTGTTCTTTTCCTAATACACTACAGGCAGGCAGTTGATTCAGTTAGCTGCAGTATATTCAGTACTGTATCCTGTGCACAGTGTGCAGCTAGATCTCACTGCAGACCGTTCCTGTTGTTCTCTTCCTAGAATACTACAGGCAGGCAGTTAGCTGCAGTATATTCAGTATTTATATAAATCCCAGCTTTGTGCACCTACATCTCTCTGCAGGCCCTTCCTGGTGTACCTATTCAAATACATTACAAATACATCAAATACAGTATGTCTGGAAGGCCAACAAGGAGAGGCAGACACTCACAGGCCACTAAAAGAGGGCAAGCAGGCTCTGTGTCTAGAGCCAACAGTACTGGTCGTGGACACGGTGCATCCTCAGCACGTGGCCGTGGGGCACGCTTGTCCTTTTTTCGGTAGCTGGCCGTGTTGAGCCACAACATGCAGAAGAGTTGGTAGAGTGGATGACAAAGCCGTCCTCATCCTCCTCATCCTCTGTCACTCAGGCTCAGAGTACCTTGGCTGCCAATGCAGGTGCCAAAGCGGCCTATTCCATCAGCTCAAGGTCATCAGTTACTCTTTCCCTAGCCCCACCATCATGCACGGAGGAGTCCCCCGAACTGTTCGTGTGTTGGGTACATGCTGCGGGAGGATGCGCAGCGCTTTGAAGGCTCCGATGATGGTACCCAGCATGAGGAAGGCAGTAATGTGAGCCTAGAGAGAGGGGGTGCCCAAGAAGGACAACAAACTGGCAGTCATGTTCCCCCAGCTGCAGCATACTGCCAGGTTTGCTCCAGTGATGAGGAGGGAGGGGATGATGAGGTCACTGACTCTACGTGGGTGCCTGATAGGAGAGAGGAGGAGGAGGCACATCTCCAACGAGGCAGGATGCCCTCCAGGGGCCAGCTTAAGGGCAGCCAACCGACTGCATCACACCGCAGAGCTTTGCATGTGCAGGGTGCTGCTGACTCTGCGCATTTTTCCAAAAGTTCTTTGGTGTCGGCCTTTTTTGACACGTGTGCAGCAGATCGCATGATTGCTGTTTGCAACATATGTCTGAAGCGTATCAAGCGTGCCCAAAACAGCAGCCGCTTGGGCACCACATGCTTGACCAGACATATGTCGACCTGCCATGCAGTTCGTTGTCAAGCGTACTTAAAAGACCCACACCAAAGAACAAAGCGGACCTCTCCTTGCTCCTCATCAGCTGGGATTAGGGATGAGCTTTATGTTTGTGTCGAACATGAGTTTAACTCGAACATTGGCTGTTCGCCCTTTCGGCAAACAGCGAAGAATATGGGGAGTTTGCAGCAAATTTGAAAAGCCGTGGAACACCGTTAAAAGTCTATGGAAGAAATCAAAAGTTTTAATTTTAAAGGTTAATATGCACGTTATTGTCATAAAAAGTGTTTGGGGACCTGGGTCCTGTCCCAGGGGACATGTATCAATGCAATTTTTTTTTTAAACTGCAGATTTTTCGGAAGCAGTGATTTTAATAATGCTTAAAGTGAAACAACAAAAGTTTAATATTCCTTTAAATTTTGTATCTGGGGGGTGTGTATAGTATGCCTGTAAAGTAGCACATGTTTCCCGTGCTTAGAACTGTCCCTGCACAAAAAGTCATTTAAAACTACTCGTGGCTATTCATGAATTGTCGGGTCCTGGCAATACAGATCAAAGTCATTGACGGCAGGGGTCCCCCCCCCCAGTCCATTACCAGGCCCTTTGGGTCTGGTATGAATATTAAGGGGAACCCAAAACAAAAAAAAGCGTGGGGGTCCCCCTCAAATTCCATATGAGGCCCTTCAGGTCTGGTATGGATATTAAGGGGAACCCCTCCCCATTTATAAAAAAAATGGCGTGGGGTTCCCCCAAAAATCCATACCAGACCCTTATCCGAGCACGCAACCTGGCGGGCCGCAGGAAAAGAGGGGGGACGAGAGAGCGCCCCCCCTCCTGAACCGTACCAGGCCACATGCCCTCAACATGGGGAGGATGTCCCCATGTTGATGGGGACAAGGCCTCATCCCCACAACCCTTGCCCGGTGTTTGTGGGGGTCTGCGGGTCGGGGGCTTATCAAAATCTGGAAGCCCCCTTTAACAAAGGGGAAATCCAGATCCCGGCCCCCCCTATGTGAATTGGTAACGGGGTACATTTTACCCCTACCATTTCACAAAGAAAGTGTCAAAAATTGTAAAAAACACACAGACACAGCTGGACAAGTCCTGTATTTAAAAATAAAAAATAAAAAATGAATTTCCAGCGATGTAATCCCGTCTCCCGTCTCCCCAATGTCCAACGATGATCCATTTTCCAGCGACGCTGCAGTCTCCACTCATTCTCCAGTGAGGAACGAAACCCCCATGACACGTAAGAGGGGGCGGGGTCACCAACGCCTACTTCACTGGATAAGCCCCGGCTTTCTCCGGCAAGCGGGGTTACCCAATGAAGTGGGCGGGTGACACGGGGCGGGGTCACCCGCCCACGTCATTGGGTAACCCCGCTACCGGAGAAATCCGGGGCTTACCCAGTGACGTAGACGCGGGTAACCCCGCGTCGTGACATCATGGGGTGGGGTTACAATGTACCCGTTACCAATTCACATAGGGGGGGCGGAATCTGGGGGTCCTCTTTGTTAAAGGGGGCTTCCAGATTCCAATAAGCCTCCCGCCCACAGACCACCACAACCACTGGGCAAGGGTTGTGGGGATGAGGCCCTTGTCCCCATCAACATGGGGACATCCTCCCTATGTTGAGGGCATGTGGCCTGGTACGGTTCAGGAGGGGGGGCACTCTCTCGTCCCAAAGGGCCTGGTAATGGATTGGGGGGGACCCCTGCCGTTTTTTTCAATGACTTTGATCTGTATTGCCGGGACCCGACAATTCATGAATAGCCGCGAGTAGTTTTAAATTACTTTTTTTCCTTTAGAAATTACATTTTGTGCAGGGACAGTTCTAAGCATGGGAAACATGCACTACTTTACAGGTATACTATACACACACCCCAGGTACGAAATTTAAAGGAATATTTCACTTTTATTGGTTCACTTCAAGCATTATTAAAATCACTGCTCCCAAAAAAACAGCCGATTTCAAACTTTGTTTTGCATTGATACATGTCCCCTGGGGCAGGACCCGGGTCCAAAAACACTTTCTATGACAATAACTTGCATATTAACCTTTAAAATTAGCACTTTTGATTTTTCATGTTCGTGTCCCATAGACTTTAACGGTGTTCGTGTGTTCGAACAAATTTTTTGCCTGTTCGCATGTTCTCGTGTGAACCGAACCAGGGGGGTGTTCGGCTCATCCCTAGCTGTGATCTCCAACCCCACTATACCTTCAGTCCTCTCAGAAACCTGCACTGAGAGGAATGAAGGTGTAGAATTAGGTGTGCCACTGCCAAGTACTTGCGGGAAATCTGCTATCGCTACACCAACGTCCGATTGTAGCAGGCAAATTTCCCTACCCCAGTTGCTAAACTGACGAAAGAAATTCGCTCCCAGCCATCCACATGCCCAGTGGTTGAATGCTATCTTGGTTAAATTGCTAGCACTCCAACTGCTGCCTTTTCAGCTGGTAGACTCTGCCCCCTTTTGTGAATTTGTGAAATGTGCGGTACCTCAGTGGCAGGTGGCAGTGCAAACGCTACTTTTTTTCACGGAAGGCAATTCCGGCTCTCTACCGGCATGTGGAAGGCAATGTCTTGGCCTCGCTGGACAGGGCGGTCAGTGGTAAGGTGCATATTACCGCTGACTCATGGTTCAGCAGGCATGGACAGGGACATAACCTATCTTTCACGGCACACTGGGTGACTCTGCTGGCATCTGGGAAGGATGCAGGACAGGGTGCAGTATTGTTGGAGCTTGTTCCGCCACCACGCCTCCAAAATGCTACTAGTGGTGTTTCTTACACACCTCTCTCCTCCACCTCCTCCTCTTCTTCTTTCTCCATGGCCTTCCTCTATAGATTTGACCTCGGAACCAGCGGTGCTCCGTAGGCATTCAAGGGGCTACGCAAGCACTTAGGCAAAAAGATGCCAAGCGGTGCTTTAGCTGGTGTGCTTAGGGGACAGGAGCCACACTGGGGCAGAGATTCTGTCTGCTCTACAGGGGCAGGCTCAGAGGTGGTTGACGCCACGCCAGCTTCAGCCAGGAATGGTGGTTTGCAACAATGGCACCAACCTCCTCTCCGCCCTCCGACAGGGACACCTGACCCATGTGCCCTGTTTGGCTCACGTCCTTAATTTGGTGGTGCAGCGGTTCTTGTGTAGGTACCAGGGCTTACAGGATCTCCTGAGGCAGGCCAGGAAAGTCTGTGTGCATTTCCGCCGGTCATATAATGCCAGTGCTCGGCTGGCTGACCTCCAAAAGGAATACAACCGGCCCAAGAACCGCCTAATCTGTGACATGCCCACCAGATGGAACTAAATGTAGGCCATGCTGCAGCCGCTGCACACGCAGCAGAGGGCCATCAGGACAGGGTCAGGGGAGCTTGGCTTTTTTTCGCCATGCCAGTGGCTCATGATCAAGAATGCATGCACTGTCTTGTCACCATTTGAGGAGGCCACGAGGATGGTGAGCAGTGACAGTGCATGCATCAGTGATACTGTCCCCCTTGTGTACCTGTTGGAGCACACACTGCGTGGAATAATGGACAGGGCACTTGAGGCAGAACAGAGGGAGGAAGAGAAGGACTTCCTTACTTCACAAGGCCCCCTTTATCCAGACAGTGTTCCTGCGGGCCCGCCGATCACACAGGAAGAGGAGGAGGAGGATTGTGTTAGCATGGAGGTGGAGCCTAGCACTCAGCATCAGCAGCAGTCTTCAAGGGATCGTTTACAGTCCCCAGAAACCCATGAACTTGTACATGGCTGGGAGGAGGTGGTTGCAGATCATGTCGTCCTTAGTGACCCAGAAGACTCCGGACCAAATGCCTCAGCAAACCTACACTGCATGGCCTCCCCAATCCTACAAAGCCTGCAAAAGGACCCTCGGATTTGTGTGATCAAGGAGAGGGATCATTACTGGCTGGCAACCCTTCTTGATCCACGTTACAAGGGTAAGGTTGCGGAACTTATCCAGCCGTCGCAGAGGGAGCAGAGGATAAAACATCTTCGGGAGGCCTTGAAGAAAGGTTTGTGAAACGCGTTTCCAGAGCCTGGGAGGTTATAATTTCCTGGTTCTGGACAACGTGTTGCTGAGGCTTCGATCAGTCACAGAAGGAGTGGTGGAGAAGGTGGCCGTCTGACCGATGCGTTCAGATAATTTTTTAGTCCGCAGCCCCAAGGTCTGATCGGTTCCAGCAACCATCGCCTGCGTCTGATTTACATGGTGCAGGAATACCTAGGGGCAAGATCAGACTTGGACACGTTTCCAACCGAAAATCCATTGGGTTACTGGGTCTTGAGCATGGATCACTGGCCAGAGCTTGCACAATATGCATTTGAGCTACTGGCCTGTCCTGCATCCAGCGTTCTTTTGGAACGCACATTCAGTGCTGCTGGTGGCTTTGTAACCGATCACAGAGTGTGCCTGTCCACCAACTCGGTTGATCGTCTCACCTTCATAAAAATGAATCAGTCTTGGATCAGCTACCAAGCACCTGATGCTGATGTAACCGATACATTTTTTTATGAATGAGATACCTTCAAGACTGCCTATGCTGATGGTGAGTGACTATCCTGTTATGCAGAGTGACTATCCTATTCCTCCTCAATGTTCATCTTGATATTTTTGGTTCTGGGCACCAGCACCAGTGCCTAAAGCCCAATTTTTCTGCCCCTGTTTAACAGGGGCGTGTATAATTAAAATTTTTGCTGTAATATTTTGCAGCAGGACTCATTCCTGCACTCAAATATAGTATCTGTCAGGGGTTGCAGTGTTGTGGCACCAGCACCAGTTCCTAAGGCCCAATTTTTCTGCCCCTGTTTAACAGGGGCGTGTAATTACAATTTTTGATCTAATATTTCACAGCAGGGCCCGTTCCTGCGCCCACCAAGAGTAACTGTGAGGGCTTACAGTGTTGTGGCACCACCACCACCACCACCAAAGGCCCAATTTTTCTTCCCCTGTTCAACAGGGGCATGTAATTACAATTCTTTATATAATATTTCACAGCAGGGCCCGTTCCAGCGCCCACCAAGAGTAACTGTGAGGGCTTACAGTGTTGTGGCACCACCACCACCACCAAAGGCCCAATTTTTTTGCCCCTGTTCAACAGGGGCATGTAATTACAATTCTTGATATAATATTTCACAGCAGGGCCCGTTTCAGCACCCACCAAGAGTAACTGTGAGGACTTATAGTGTTGTGGCACCAGCACCACCACCACCAAAGGCCCAATTTTTCTGCCACTGTTCAACAGGGGCATGTAATTACAATTCTTGATATAATAGTTCACAGCAGGGCCTTTTCCAGCACCCACTACGAGTAAATGTGAGGGCTTACAGTGTTCTGGTACCACCAACACCTAAGGCCCAATTTTCTGCAGAGTATATAGGGCAGGCCGTATAGTATATATACAGGCGGTCCACTACTTTCAAACATCCGACTTACAAACGACTCCTACTTACAAAGGGAGGTAGACAACAGGAAGTGAGAGGAAATCTACCCCTGGGAAGGGAAATTCTCTCCTGTAAGAGTTAATATGGGAAAAAGGTGTCTCCACTGATGCTTTATCACCAATCCTTGTTTCCCTAAAAACCCCAAATTTTCTAAATCCAATTGTCAATGGGCCAGAAAGTGAGGTGAAATCTTCTAAACAGGGGAACAGCCAGCAAAACAAATGTTACAGGGGTGATGATAACCCTTCTCTAGGATATCCAAAAAGCTTAAAAATAGATTTTTTGGCTGGAGCTACACTTACAAAATGTACCTGTTCCAAATTACAAACAGATTCAACTTAAGAACAAACCTACAGTCCCTGTCTTTCCTGGGACCGCCTGTATACTGCTGTTAAGAGTATATAGGGCCTGGGGGCCCCACGCCTTTTCTTTTTTTAATTTGGGTGCGGGGTTTACCTTAATATCCATATAAGACCCAAAGGGCCTGGTAATGGGCTGAGGGGGGAGGGGGGAACCCATGCTGTTTTTCTCAATAATTTTCATCTATATTGCCGGGACCAAACATTACATTAAAGCCGCAAGCAGTTTTAAATGACTTTTATTCCTTTAGAAATGTCATTTTGTGCAGGGACTGTTCTAAACACGTGAAACACGCGCCACTTCACAGGCATACTATAGACACCCCCCAGGTGCGATATTTAAAGGAATATTTCACTTTTATTTTTTCACTTTAAGCATCACTGCTCCCGAAAAAACAGCCGTTTTTAAAACTTTTTTTTTCATTGATACATGTCCCCTGGGGCAGGACCCGGGTCCCCAAACCCTTTTAAGGACAATAACTTGCATATTAGCCTTTAAAATTTGCACTTTTGATTTCTCACGTTCGAGTCCCATAGACTTTAACGGTGTTCGAAAGTTTGCGCGAACTTTCCCTTCCGTTCGCATGTTCTGGTTGCGAACCGAACCGGGGGAGTGTTCAGCTCATCCCTACTCCTGTGTACTGCTTCACATTCTCTCACATACAGGTGATAGCTGTTTCCTGTTCCTTTTCTGGACTTACAAGCAGATGGGTTAACCCCCTTCAGGACCAAAGCCCATGTAATCAGGGTTTGGAGGTTCTTTCCCACCCTGAAGGTCTCTCGGAACCTCCAAATCCCAAGTCCCTAATGAGGACTTACCAATCCAGTACTGAAAATCCATCCTCTCCTCTCCTCTCCAACCAGACTACCCCAGAACCCCCCCCCCCCCACCCCCTGCATGGGTGAGAACTCCTGAGTACTCAACAATGTTTTTAAACCACCCCCCTTAAAGGGACCACAATCCAAATAATGGGAAAATACTGTATACCTGCCATCCAGGACCCACCCCTGTTTTATACAAGGCTTTTATTTGATACAGTGGTTTCATAATCCCCTGCTAATGTGTTATAATATAAGCTGTTCAATGTACAAAAATAATGTAATAACATAAAACATTTGACATTTAACAGCTTATAATATATTTTTTACGTTTTTTAAAACAATTCATATGTTTTACTTTCATTATAACAACCTGTTGTCATTGTGCCTCCTTCTGTGCATAACAGAGTGTCAGCTCATTAGGCTGGTTTGTTTTCTGAACAAACCCATAAAATTGACGAGACTGAGCATGGTCATGCAAACTTGACTGTTTTAACTGCTTTCTTTTTATCCTTCCAAATGTAAGTGCAAGAACCATTATAATAAAACATTGTTCATAATTACTGCACCATGAGGCTTCTTCCTTTGTGCATTTAATTTATGCCTGTTTTGGGGTGAGTTTGGTGGCTCGTGGTCTCAGCTGCATACACTTACTGTGGGGACACCATTGCTGTTTCCTGCTGAAGGAGTCACAA
Source organism: Rana muscosa (assembly GCA_029206835.1). Taxonomy (NCBI): domain Eukaryota; kingdom Metazoa; phylum Chordata; class Amphibia; order Anura; family Ranidae; genus Rana; species Rana muscosa. The sequence continues at coordinate 494,109,384 of CM055121.1, forward strand.
ACACAATTTGAAGTCTGATGGTAAGAGCGTTGATCCTCCTTTGGATAAAAAGAGCTTGTGATCTCTTAATAAAGAGATAATTTCTGTAAAAGGCTTAGCCTTCTGAACCAGTGCTTTGTACACTGAAGCAGGAGTTTGTGTACATTCAAGCATTGAGCACTTTTAAGCACTGGATGACCATATGTGATTTTGGACTTTTTCACATACTTATGATTTTTTTAATAATTTCTGATGATATTATAGTCATTCACTGTTTGATAAAATGTATGTATTGTTTACTTTATCATATGTTTTGCTAATATTTTAAATTTATAGAGACAGAGAATTTTTCTTTATATAGTTTGATTTTGGGTCTGGTATTCAGGATTTGTTAGGTGCAGCAGTTGTTTACTCATTTAAAACTAAGCACAAGGCTCTTTTAAATATATTTTTATATGGACACTGATATACTTTGTGGTCTTTGTTTGGCACTTTGTGTTATGGACAACACTCTACACTATCTCCCACAATCTCCAGCTTGTGAATTACAATGTCCCATGCTCTCAGAAAGGATCTGTGGTGATGCACATTGCCGAGGCATATACCACTAATGTAACCATTTAAAATAAAGCCTGTAAAGACAATTGCAACCAGCAACTATTAGGTAATATGCCCTATGAAATAACACATGCAGAATGTTATCACTGTAGGGCATGTGAACAAGGACATGTTGTAAACAGGCTGCAGGCTTTCAGAGGCATTAAGACATTCATTAAAGGTTTACATCTACTTTAACAGACCTGCCTACAGGACCTATGCCAATCTCACACTATGCACATTGTCAGCAGTACTCACTTAGCTTTCTATATCAAAGCTAAAGCAAATTGTCAATATACAGCTATGAGCTCACTCTTTTATTTAGCAGGTACTAACTTATCCAAAAGCCTTTAATCGCCCCTTCATAGCCAGCTGGCCTAAGTTCTATGGCCAGGCAATGCAATATTGTTACTAAGGCATATTCCTGTATTATTTTGTCAGGTTTGTGAACCCAGAACATGCAGGAATTGCTGAAAAAACATGGTAGTATTGGATCTGAACCTCATCCCTATGTGGAGCAATTTGCCCTTAATGCTTGGCTTTCTAATGTAAGCTAAGAGCAGCTGCATTGTGTTTGCATTAAAGGAATGCAGCTAGGTCACTGCTGAGAGAGGTAGCGGGGTGAGAGAAACCTGCTAAGAATCCCATTAAAACCCAGAGTGACTATGTTATAACATTTAGCAAATTTGTTCAACAATACCTACAACTACAGAGGTTAAGGGCTTATTTTAACGCTTTTTTACTGTTTGTTAAAATATGTAAATAATCGAATGTCATTTTTGTTTTGCCACAGGTTTAATTTGGAACCAAATATATTTTTTTCTAACATGGACCGGTACTAATTTTAGTTTTCTGTGCCAAAAATGTGATTTTATATGCAGACATATTTGATATTGTAGTGTAAAGAACAGTGGAGTGCAACAAACATCTTTATACCATTTGAGTAGAAAGAAAGCTGACATAGGATTGCATTTAGGGGTTCTGTATACAATGCTTTATTAAATAAGTCCAAAATCTATGAATATACATGGCAGGAGGCTTATATTGGACTATGTAGGTGATATGTCATCAATGTCAATGTGCTGATCTCTATAAAGATTTCTGGCGTTCCCTTGAAAATAGTTTTCTCAGGCAGTGGTCCATTTGTGCTCCCAGGAGAATGGTTCTGAGCAGGTCACTAAAGAAACAATTTTGTTAAGCTGTGCACTCTACATACAACATTTTACTGATCATTTTATATTATTTTAGGATCTTTCAATAGAAGACTGTTTAGTGACAGTTGGAATCTATCTTTGAAGTTAGACATAGCGATTTCCTTGTAACCTCCATCCGACACAGTTCTAAAGATAATACCATGCTCTTTTGTTTAGTTACATTTTGGAGTTAATTAGCCAGTGTGAAATGTAAAAACCCAGCATCTTTATCTGCATCCTTTATCTTCCGGTCTCTTACATTCACATTACTGAGTATTTCTTGCATGAACATTATGGAAGCAATTTGAACATTGCTAGAGTCACACCAGAAGTAACTCTCAAATGCACAATGGAGCCATAATGTTCTTTACTTGCTTGGTAACATGTTCTATATAAAAAAATGTTTATTGCTTAATCCCAAAATGTCCTTTGTTTTTGTTTGTTTTTTCATTGCCTGACATTCAAAAACAGAGTACATACCGTATGTTAAATACTTTTTTACACTAAAATACAATAATGTTTCTTAACAATTTCATTGGTTTGATATTTTTGATATCTTGAGTACAATATGGTTTAACTATTTTTTTTTCCTGTACATTGGATTATTTATTTTGTTGATTAATTATAATGTCAGAATGAATCACCTAACTTTAAATCTAACTAAATAAAATTGCCTAAACTGATTTTAAACTGATCTGAAGCCTGCCCATTCTTGCTTCAGTCTCAGTTGCTCAAATTTGGGGAGAGGTTCCTTTTTTTCAAAGGCACACTATGTGAGTAGGTATATACCCCAACCAAATACTGTATATTTGCCCGAACTTTCACATTCTGAACTTTAGGCTGGGTTCACACATTTGCTGTGCGAATTGAAGCTCCGGTTTCTCTGCGAAGAGATAAATCAGTTGTTCAGCGGTTTCTCTGCGTTTTAGCTGCTAATCAGCTGAGCAGGGAGAGAGGGGAGGGTGTAGTGAGCAGGGGGAGAGAATGCCTGTTCACAACGGAATGCATCTGCAAATCAGATGCGCTCCCATAAAAGATAATGGGCCTGAATTCGCACCTGAGCCGGACCGCACTGCCTAGAAAACGCACACGTTTTTTGGGCAATGCGGAGTGTGAATGCCCCGCAGATATGTGAACCAGTCTCATTCAAATGGGCTCTTAAAGGGGACGTACCTGTACGCCCATGTGCCCAGCCGTGCCATTCTGCCAACGTACATCGGCGTGCGGCGGTCCTCAAGTGGTTAAAAAACGACTCCAGAGTCTGCATCTGATGGATAGAATCCTTAACCATTTTAGTAGATATAGAATCCCATGCACTACCACTTATTAAAAGAAATAGGAAGCAGCTGCTCACAACAATGTGTCCCCACATCTAAAATACAATTGTTTACAAATATGAAGTGGTACTATGCTTCAAACACTAAAAGAATATTGAAACTATATAAAGAATTGCAAACATTAATAATACATGTGTCTGATCTCTCAAGGTAGATATTGAACAATGTGAATAATAATATTTTATCTACTGAGTTTGTACTCAAAGTGCCAGTGCTGCAACAATTTTTTGTTTTTATAAACAATTCTTCTAGATTCATAGATCTATTTTCTAAAAATGTAAATACCTCCCTGGTGGCTGCACAGGGTAATTGGATGAGTAGAATATGTAGCTTTAGAATCCTATGCGCTACCACTTGTTGCAGCACTGGCATTTTGAGTACAAACTCAGTAGATACAATATTATTATTTAGATACATGTAATATTACTGTTTGTAATTCTTTATATAGTTTCAATATTCTTTTGGTTTTTGAAGCATAGTGCCACTTCATATTTGTAAACAATCCTAACCATTTCAGACCCCTCCACAGTCAAGATGACCCTGTCCCCTTCGAATGCCAGTCGTAGGGAGAGGTCCTGGAGGTTGAGCGAAAACCTGTTAGATAATCATTCTGTCCTAGAAGCAATATCCACATCCTTGAAATCGTATTTTGAAATCAACATTCCTCAAGAGGTGTCAGTGCAGGCAGTGTGGGAAGGACATAAGAAAGGAATCTGAAAAGATGTTTTCACATATGGACTGTTATAGACTCACATGTTTGAATTAAAGGGGTTGTAAAGGTTCGTTTTTTTATTTTCTAAAGAGGTTCCTTTAACCACTTCATTACCATGCACTTATACAGCTTCCTGCCCAAGCCAATTTTGAGCTTTCAGCGCTGTCACAATTTGAATGACAATTGCGCGGTCATGCTACACTGTACCCAAACAAATTTTTTATCATTTTGTTCCCACAAATAGAGCTTTCTTTCGGTGGTATTTGATCGCCTCTGCGATTTTTGTTTTTTGCACAACAAATAAAAAAAGAGTGAAAATTTTGAAAAAAACAACGTTTTTCTTTGTTTCAGTTAATTTTTTTTGTAAATAAGTACCTTTTCTACTTCAATGACGGGCACTGATAAGGCGGCACTGACGGGCACTGATAAGGCGACACTGATGGGCACCGATGAGGTGGCACCAATGAGGTGGCACTGATGAGGTGGCACTGATGGGCACTGATGATGGGCACTGATAGGCGGCACTGATGGGCACTGATATGTGGCACTGGTATGCGGCACTGATTGGCACTCATAGGCGGCACTGATTGGCACTCATAGGCGGCACTGACTGGCACTCATAGGCGGCACTGATGGGCACTTATAGGCGGCACTGATAGGTGGCACGGACGGGCACTGATAGGTGGGCACTTATGGGCACAGATGGGCACGGATGGGCACTGATAGGTGGCGCTGATGGTCACTAGTAGGTGGCACTGATAGACACTGATACCCAGCAATGCCAGCCACCACACATTGAGGTGGTGCCATCATAGTGCCAGTCAGTGCCCATTTGTGGGCACTGATTGGCATATTTTTATTTTATTTTACTACATGTGGATGGCCATGGGGGCCATCCACATGCTTGGGGCTTCCCTGTGGTCCTGGGGGGCTTCCCTGGTGGTCCAGTGTGGGTATCCGAGGGGGGGCTGCTCTGATAAACAATCAGCGCAAACCCCCCCTGTCAGGAGAGCCGCCGATCGGCTCTCCTCTACTCGCGTCTGTCAGACGCGAGTGAGGAAGAGCCGATCAACGGCTCTTCCTGTTTACATTGTGATCAGCCGTGATTGGACACGGCTGATCACGTGGTAAAAAGCCTCCGCCGGAGGCTTTTTACCGAGATCAGTGTAGCGGTGGGTCAGACTGACCCACCGCTCCACCGATCGCCGCGATGCACGCCCCCCCCCGGACGCGCGGCAGCTGTTATCCCGCAGGACGTCATATGACGTCCAGTGTGGATAACAGAACCACTTCCCGGACGTCAATCTGCTATTGACGGGGCGGGAAGTGGTTAAGCTAGTGCATTGTTGGTTCACTTACCTTTTCCTTTGATTTACCTTCTAAATGTTTTTTTTCTTTGTTTTCTTTGTCTGAATTTCTCACTGCCTGTTCCTCCTCAGTAAGCTGTTCAGTAAGCTGTTCTGGCTGACTAAACACCACTCGGATGATGGTGTGAAGTTTAGTGAGGAGAAACAGGAAGTGAGAAATTCAGACAAAGAAAAAAAACATTTAGAAGGGAAATCGAAGGAAAAGGTAAGTGAACCAACAATGCACTAGCTTAAAGGAACCTATTTAGAAAATAAAAAAACAAACCTTTACAACCCCTTTAATATTGTTTGTTGTTTTTGTCATTATTTTAGCGCTGCTGTTTTTTTTGTTTTTTTGCTTTACACATCTATAGATTGTTGGCGCAGTTCAAACCTCAAGACCCAATGGCCACAACCCAAGAGTTTTGGAATTTATATGGCTCATAGCATGACCTCCCGACTTCTAATCCTCCTGATCCAATGGATGGATTGAATCAAGGTGTACTTGCAGGAGACAGCCTTCTAGGACTTTCAAACCAAATAATAGATGACCTAGAACACACCATTAATGAACTAGAGCAGGGCACAGTTATCTCATGCATTCCTTCAGGTACAGTGCCTTGAAGGGTATACAGGGTTAATCACACTTCACACACCTGAGTCCTTAGCTTCTGATGACATAATTTACTATGGCGAAACATGTCAAGCTAGGACACACGGTGTGGTGGAGCAAGCTTCAGATGCTTTACAGCAAGGTTTATATGTTCTACAGTAAGCTTATCGCTGTTTGGAGAATTTGTGAGGACCTTAATGTCTCATCAGTGATTATAGCAAGCTGTTGTTACTATCATTTTTGCTGAGAACTGTTTTTAAACACTTACAAACAAGATATTGTAGTGCTGCGGACAAGAGCCACGCACATTGATGTTTGGGATATCCAATTCAAGTGATGTACAGTAGCAGAGTGATGACAAGTTTCTATAAGTGGTATTTTAACCCCTTCACGCCAACCATACGCAAATACGTGACCCCACTGGACTAGGCATATTTGCGTATCTCCCTTTGTGTTGGCAGCGTGTCGCACGCCACACACCACACTCGCAGCAGGAGTCCCAGGCCCCGTACTAACGATCTGGTCCTGGATCTCCCAGTTACAGGTCACCTGATTGTTGTGAAAGCCTCTGATTGGCCATAACAGTGATCAGTCACTGTGATGCCCGCCCCTGTGTTTTTTCTCTGTGAATGGAGGAGAGAGATACTTTGTATCTTCCTCTCTCTCCTTGCGGAGAAAAAAAAAGTGTATTCAAAAAAAAAAATAATGATAATATTAATAAAAAATTAAATAAAAAAATACCTAGATCAAGGTTTGATCTAGGTCAGTGCCAGGGTTAGTGTTTGGGTCAAGGTCAGGGTCAATGATCAGGTCAAAGGTCAGGGTCAATATGTTTTCATCAGGATTTTTTTTTAATTAGTATCAGTGTTAGTTAGTGTCAGTGTATTTTAGGTAAAATAAAAAAAAGCAAAATGTGCAGTATTGTTTTGGGGCTGTACTACGTGTATATACAACAAATAACATACACTTACGTGGTAATTATGTGATCGTCAGGAGCAGGAGAATTTCATTTGGGTTGTTCTTTGATGGTAAGTTATCGAAGTAACAAGAAATATATAGCTACATTTTTTTTACTATTTTGGGACAGTTTTTCTTTACCACTTAAGGACCGGGAGGATTTACTCCCTTGATGACCAGGCCATTTTTTGCGATACGGCATTGCGTCGCTTTAACTGACAATTGTGTGGTCATGCCACACTGTACCCAAACAAAATTATGTCCTTTTTCCCCACAAATAGAGCTTTCTTCTGGTGGTATTTGATCACCTCTGCGGTTTTTATTTTGTGCGCTATAAACAAAAAAAGAGCGACAATGTTGAAAAGAAAAAAATAAATTTTACTTTTTGCTACAATAAATATCCCAAAAAATATATATAAAAAATGATTTTCTTCCTCAGTTTAGGCCAATATGTATTCTTCTACATATTTTTGGTAAAAATAAAATGCAATAAGCGTATATTGATTGGTTTGTGCAAAAGTTATAGTGTCTACAAAATAGGGGATAGATTTGTGGCATTTTTATTATTTTAATTTTTTTACTAGTAATGGCCACGATCTGTGATTTTTAACGGGACTGTGACATTGCGGTGGACAGATCGGACACTTTTGACACTTTTTTCGGACCAGTGACATTTACAGTCATAGCCGAAATTGTTGGCACCCCAGAAATTTTTCCAGAAAATCAAGTATTTCTCACAGAAAAGTATTGCAGTAACACATGTTTTGCTATACACATGTTTATTCCCTTTGTGTGTATTGGAACAAAACAAAAAAAGGGAGGAAAAAAAGCAAATTGGACATAATGTCACACAAAACTCCAAAAATGTGCTGGTCAAAATTCTTGGCACTCTTTCAAAATTGTGGATAAATAAGATTGTTTCAAGCATGTGATGCTCCTTTAGCCCAGGTTCACACTGGGCTGCGGGAGTGAAGCCGTGCAAGTTCAGATTTCACTCTCGCTGGCAGTCCCGATTTCAACCGCGATTACAAAGACATCTGACACAGATGTCAATGTAAATCGCGGCCGAAATCATAAAAAGTAGTACAGAAACTACTTTTTGAAATCGGTGCAGCGCCGCAGATGCGGCGTCGCACTGATTAGGATAGTGCCATTGCTGGCAATTTGCGGCAAATATCGCTGATTTGACATGCGATTTGACATGTCAAATCGCACCAGTGTGAACCAGGGCTTTAACTCACCTGGGGCAAGTAACATGTGTGGGCAATATAAAAATCACACCTGAAAGCAGATAAAAAGGAGAGAAGTTCACTTAGTCTTTGCATTGTGTGTCTGTGTATGCAACACTAAGCATGGACAACAAAAAGAGGAGAAGAGAACTGTCCGAGGACTTGTAACCTTGAGATTGTTAATATTTTTCCACAATTTTGGTTTTCAAGTCCATCTCCAGAGATCCAGATTTGCCTTTGTCCACAGTGCGCAACAATATTAAGAAGTTTGCAACCAGGGAGGTGCATGCGCGGAGCTTTGAGGATGGCTGCTTGAGTCAGGAGCTCCTCACCGCCCCAGCACAGCAGCTCTCATATCGCAGTGAATACTGACCTGACAGCGGAGCCACAGGTATCCCCGGATTCCCCATGCTCCCGGGCACAACCCTATCTATTCAAAAATAAAAAAATATCTACCTGGGAGCCGCAATTTCAGTTCTGAAATTCGGCCGGAAATCCAAGATGGCGTCCGCGGCGCAGCTTCTAGTCAGCGGAGCTAAGGTACTTCAGGAAGGCAGGAGACTGCCTGAACAAATATCCCAGCAATATCCTCCCCTGGCACATGAGAGTACCCAGCTGAGTATTTCTCCAGCTACAATCTCCACTGAATCCCTGAGGGGACATGTTCTAGAATCCTATGCTATTTCCCCTATGGGTCCTGCTACTGTGTGTCAGGATGGCTCTATTCCTGTCAGCTCTATAACTGATGCCTCTGCATTTTCTGTGGTGGATTTGTACCAGGCTCTGGCTGAACTTCTTGACAGGGGGCTCTCCCAAATGGCAGCTAAAATTACTGGTGAATTAAAAGCTGATTTTCAAACTTTGGGGACCAGAATTGAACATATTGAAAACAAGCTTGACCAAACGGTGTCCATCACAAACCAAAATTCAGAACATATTCAATTAGTGCAGGAACAACTGGAAATGGCCCTAAATAAGAACGACAATTTAGAGAACAGGTCCAGAAGACATAATATACGTATCAGAGGTCTTCCTGAATCCATCACTGACATCCCAGCAGCAGTACAAAATGTTATCCAGTCCTTGATACCTGATATCCCACAACACCGCCTGGAATTGGATAGAGCTCACAGGTCCCTGGGACCCCCCAGAAAGGACGGCTTACCAAGAGACATAATTGCTAAACCTTACTTTTACGCAGTAAAAGAATAATTTATGAGAAAGGCTCTCTCTGTCTAATGTTCAGTGTCACGGTCATTCTGTCCAAATCTTCGCAGATCTTTCCCCTTCTACTATACAGCGTAGAAGGTCTCTGACGCAACTACTCCTTGCCCTAACTCAAAAGGACATAAAATATAAATGGGCTTTCCCATTTGCAGTGAAATTACTCTTTCTCTACCTTTCAGGATGGTGAAAGATTGCTATTGAACCTCAAATTCATCTCACAAGAGGCTGATATGAACACTTCCTGTTCTCTCCAGAATTCGTCCAAAAAACCGAATTCTACAAGTCCTCAATCTCCATTGTGGACCAGATCAAGATCCAAGAAGGCTAAGGACAATGGTCCCACTTGATCTAGATGATAGTTCTTTTTCACTTACACCTTGTCCCTTTAAGGTCCTGGGATGAATTTATACTAAGGGGACTAGAATGACTCTGCAGAACCCTTTTTTTTTTTTTCTTTATATAATATTTTTGCTCTTGTTGCATTCTCAATTTTTGTTAAAACATTTTTTCTCCTCAGAGGATTCTCATCCTATAGGGTATTTACTCCACTTTTTGATTAGGAGGGCCCCCACTCCTTGCTCCCCTTTGGGAGGAAGGACTGAGGGTAACTTATGATAGTTCTGGTTCAGACTGGACCGGTTCTTGAGGTATATATTCTCACCTCAGCTCAAGTTACTGCATTGTTGGTAGTTCCTGCAATAATATATATTTTTTTATAGTTTTTCAGGGGCGTCCAGGCTGGGGTGGGCCCCATGTACCTCCTACTTTCCCTCGGGACTCCCAAAGAGCTTTGGGGGAAAGGTAGCCTTTTCCCCTCGGGGAATGGGCCCTATTTGCTCTACCTTGGTAGAGATTCTGGGGGAGAATTTCCCCTCTCCCAGAATATTCTTCTTTTTTGTGTTTTTGTATTTTTTTTTAATTTTTGGTCTTTGGTATTCCTTTTTTATTTCTTATTCTTTTTCAGATCTTTTCTAGCCTTTTCTATATCTGATCTTTCTTACACGTGCCTTTTTCTTCCCATATTTTACAGAAGGTTTTATAGATCGTAATGATCGTCTACCCAGAACGAAGTCCTGGCTTCCTGCTGGCGGACTGGACGGTTTGCTATGCCTGGAGGACGGAGTGGTTGGAGGGGTGAGTGACTTAGATGACAGCCACAGCATCTTCCCTGACTCCCATGGCTGATTCTATACAGAGCTCACTCAAAATAGCAACGCATAATGTTCAGGGTCTAAATTCCCCCATTAAAAGGTGTAAACTATTTGATTTTTATAAATCTCTTGGTATTGATATTCTTATGATTCAAGAAACCCATTTTCCTAGGCAGTATGATCCCAAATACATCCATCCCCAATTCCCCCAATTCTTTTTGGCAAGTGCTGAAAATAAAACAAAAGGCGCTGCAATTTTTATTTCTAAATCCTGTCATTTTCACGTCGTCTCCGAATTTAAAGATCGTGAGGGCAGATTTATTTTAGTTAAGGGCTCATTAGAGGGTCATTTATACTCCCTGATCTCATACTATTCCCCCAACTCAGGGCAGGATAAATTTTTCCGTCTCATATTGGACATCTTATCTCCCTTGTTGGAAGGCACAGTTGTATGGGGAGGGGATTCAAATGCAGCCTTCGACCAGGGGTTGGATAAATCCAAACCCCCCTCGGCCCAACTCACCAGACCCACTAGGATTAGTCTAAAGATTGCCAAGCTACTTCATGATAGAGGTTTAGCGGATGTCTGGAGAGAATCCAATCCTTCTCTGAGAGATTTTACCCATTATTCCCACCCACATAATACCTATGCCAGGATTGACCATATTCTGGTACCTTATTATATACTCCCGGTGGTGATTAAATCCAAAATTATAGACACGGTCCTGTCTGACCACTCCTTGGTGATCATGTCCATTCGCTCTATGGCTGGTATGGCAAAGAGGGGCCATTGGAGACTAAATGAGTCCATACTCTCCAACCCGACAATAAAGGCAGAAATTTATGTCGCACTTCAAGAATACTTCCGCTTGAATAAAGTGAAGGATATTTCCACTGAAACCTTGTGGGCTGCCCACAAGGCCTTTATTAGAGGCAAAATTATTAAAATTTCCACACGAATAAAAAAGGAACGCAAAGCAGACATTGTGCGACTGGAGAGGTCATACTGGTCCCTGAGAATACAGCACAAAAAGAATCCTTCTCCAACTTTATTATCTGAGATTGATAAAACAAGACTGGAACTTAATTTAATTCTCACCACAAAAGCGGAAAGATCCTTACGTTGGAGTAGTAAAAAGTTTTACACTCAGAAAGGAAAAATAGGTAGGATGTTAGCGACTAAATTGTCCCATAGGACTAGGATGTGCTCCATGCCTAAGATCCGCATTGCTGGACAGGAACCCACGGCAAACCCAGAGAAGATTCTTAAGGCATTTCATAAGTTTTATTCTGAACTGTATACTGCTCCTTCACAACTTCCGGGTGACTCGGTTTACACATTCATGGATGGCTTACCTATTCCATCCTTGGATGCGGAACATAGAGACTTTCTAGAAACTCAGTTTCGCTTGAGGAGGTGGCAGCGGTTATTGGTGGTCTCAAATCAGGGTCGGCTCCGGGACCTGATGGTTTATCAGTTCCCTATTACAAAGCTTTCACAGACACCCTCATTCCTCATTTGATGGAATTTTTCAATTTTAAAACCCAAGGTTCCCAATTAGGTACCCAACTCAATACCGCTTACATTTCTGTTATCCCAAAACCGGATAAAAACCCGGAAGAAGTCTCTAGTTACCGCCCTATATCGTTGATAAATAATGATTTAAAAATTCTCACTAAAATTCTGGCTAACCGCCTCTCTTCTTTCATTAATAAATATATCCACAAGGATCAGGTAGGATTTGTACCGGGAAGACAAGGCCCGGATCAGGTAAGAAGGGCAATTGACATTATCTCCATTTTACAGTTCAACTGGGAGATAGTTCAAAAACAACAGGGATTTCTCCTGGCACTTGATCTGGAGAAGGCCTTCGACTGTTTCTTGGCAGTATCTCCTCTCCCTTCTGGATCGATGGGGTTTCGGTCCACGTTTTATGGGTGTGATCAGAGCTCTTTATTCCCAACCCAAAGCTTAAATCTGATTGCAGGGATATTATTCCTCCCCGATAAATATTGCCAGAGGCACGAGACAGGGAAGCCCATTGTCCCCTATTATTTTTGCCATAGCAATTGAGTCCCTAGCCATTGCCATTCGGCAAAATCCTAACATAAAGGGGGTTTCCTGTGGGGATCAGACACATAAATGTGGATTATTTGCGGACGATTTGCTCCTCTTCCTTACTTCTCCCATTACATCCCTCCCAAACCTATACAAAGTTATTTCAGATTTCTCTAAAATTTCTGGGCTTCAAGTAAATGTTGCAAAATCGCAAGCTTTAAATGTATCTCTTCTGACATCCACAGTCTCCCTCCTACAACAGTCTTTCAAATTTGAATGGAACCCCTCTTCTATCAAATATTTAGGAATTTCCCTTACTGCACGAACGGAATCCCTTTACGCAATCAATTATCCACCCCTTTTTCATAAACTTACATCAGATTTAAAAAATTGGTCCAAATATGAACTTTCCTGGTTGGGTAGAATTACAGTAGGTGCCGCCGATATTGTGTCAATCTCGCCGCTTCTAGCGGCGATATTGACACCCTATGAGTTCCGTCGCGAGAGCCAGCGCCGAGGCTGTCTCGTCATCGGGAAAGGAAAAAATGTTCCTTTCACGATGAGCGACACGCATTGCCGATAGGCGGGGACCCGACGCGGATTCCCGCCAATGCCAGGCACTGCGTTTGGTATGAATCCTGAGCGGGAACTCCACGCCAATTTTTAAAGAAAAAACCGGCGTGGGTTCCCCCTCCAGGAGCATACCAGGCCCTTGGGTCTGGTCTGGATTTGAAGGGGAACCCTACGCCGAAAAAACGGTGTGGGGGTCCCCCTCAAGATCCAAACCAGACCCTTATCCGAGCACGCAACCTGGCAGGCCGCAGGGGAAGAGGGGGGGGACGAGAGCGGCCCCCCTCCCTTCTGAACCGTACCAGGCCGCATGCCCTCAACATGGGGGGTTTGGTGCTCTGGGGCAGGGGGGCGACCTGCGGCCCCCCCACCCCAGAGCACCCTGCCCCCATGTTGATGAGGACAGGGCCTCTTCCCGACAACCCTGGCCGTTGGTTGTTGGGGTCTGCGGGCGGGGGGCTTATCGGAATCCGGGAGCCCCCTTTAATAAGGGGGCCCCCAGATCCCGGCCCCCCCACCCTATGTGAATGAGTATGGGGTACATCGTACCCCTACCCATTCACCTGGTGGAAAAAAATGGTAATAAAAACACAACAGTTTTTAAAAGTATTTTATTGCACCGCTCCGGAGGTCTTCTTCCAACTTCGGGGGTCTCCGGTGTCGTCGCCGCGCTCTCCGGTTCTTTCTTCCGCCGGGCCTCCGCTAACTTCTTTTTAGCTCTTTTGCTAGCGGAGGCCCGGTCTTCTCCGTCGCCTTCTCCATGTGCCCCGGAGCATGTGACGTCATGGCACCATGTGACTGTGACGTCATTAGAAGCCTATATTAATCTCTGCGGACCGAAGATTTATCATTACTGCGAGAGGAAGCGTTGAGTCAACATCGAGGAGGAGAAGGGGGAAGAAGACGCCGACTGCGACGACGGGAAGACCGGCTCCTCCACTAGCAAAAGAGCTACCAAGAAGTTAGTGGAGGGGCCGGCAGAAGGACAACGGAGAGCCGGACGAGACGATGGAGAAGACCGGGCCTCTGCTAGCAAAAGAGCTAAAAAGGCCCGGCGGAAGAAAGAACCGGAGAATGCGGCAACGACACCGGAGACCCCCGAAGTCGGAAGAAGACCTCCGGAGCGGTGCAATAAAATACTTTTAAAAACTGTGTTGTGTTTTTATTACCATTTTTTTTTCCACCAGGTGAATGGGTAGGGGTACGATGTACCCCATACTCATTCACATAGGGTGGGGGGGCTGGGATCTGGGGGCCCCCTTATTAAAGGGGGCTCCCGGATTCCGATAAGCCCCCCGCCCGCAGACCCCGACAACCAACGGCCAGGGTTGTCGGGAAGAGACCCTGTCCTCATCAACATGGGGGCAGGGTGCTCTGGGGTGGGGGGGCCGCAGGTTGCCCCCCTGCCCCAGAGCACCAAACCCCCCATGTTGAGGGCATGCGGCCTGGTACGGTTCAGGAGGGAGGGGGGCCGCTCTCGCCCCCCCCCTCTTCCCCTGCGGCCTGCCAGGTTGCGTGCTCGGATAAGGGTCTGGTTTGGATCTTGAGGGGGACCCCCACGCCGTTTTTTTGGCGTAGGGTTCCCCTTCAAATCCAGACCAGACCCAAGGGCCTGGTATGCTCCTGGAGGGGGAACCCATGCCGTTTTTTTCTTTAAAAATTGGCGTGGAGTTCCCGCTCAGGATTCATACCAAACGCAGTGCCTGGTATTGGCGGGAATCCACGTCGGATCCCCGCTCAATACAGTGTCGCGTCTCCTCGCTATTGCAGCGAGCGCGACACGTGTCGCCACCCTGCTGCCGAGATCTCGGCACTCGTGTCGCCAAGAATCTCGGCGATGAGAGCGCGATAGAAATACGGCGGCACCTACTGTAACTCCATCAAAATGACCCTTCTCCCTAGAATTTTGTACCTATTTCGTTCCCTACCCATACCGGTCAGAAAAAAACAGTTACAGTCTTTACAAAGTAAAATTCTCAAATTTGTGTGGGGTAAGTCTGGTTACAGAATCCCCCAGAACACTCTTTATTTACATAGGAAAAAGGGGGGGATGGGATTGCCTAACCTATATAATTATTTTTTAGCCGCTAGACTGGCCCAACTATCTGTAGTATACTCATGTAATGAAAAA
Source organism: Rana muscosa (assembly GCA_029206835.1). Lineage (NCBI taxonomy): Eukaryota > Metazoa > Chordata > Amphibia > Anura > Ranidae > Rana > Rana muscosa. The sequence continues at coordinate 494,124,485 of CM055121.1, forward strand.
CCGGACTGGGTATTTTTAGAGGGACAGGCTACCTGCCATTTTTCCTTGGACTATCTACTTTGGTGTCCCCAAAAACAGAGACCGCCCATTCTATCCCCTTCCCTCTCTCAATCCGATGCCCTATGGGACAGACTCCGTTCTCATCCTGCTCTAGTTTCTGAAATACAACCACTGGCACACATATTTAATAACCCAAATTTTCCCCTTGGAATGGATACTGCAGCTTTCAGCTGGTGGAGGAACAAAAGTCTTTATAGGATAGGACACTACTTTACCTCTCGAGGCCCTATTACCATGACCCATTGTCTAAGTCAATTAGATCTCCCGGATTCAGAAAAACGTAGATTTGAACAAATTTGACAATTCTTATATGATATCTGGAGGGAAAAACCTCTTCAGCCTAAATTTACAAATTATGAGCTCTGGTGTGGATTGGCTGTGGGACAAAGGGGAGGTATTTCTGTCATATATTCGTCACTTACTAGTCCTACTATGAAATCCTCATACATGACGGCATGGGAGGAAGACCTCCAGCTAAGCTGGGATTTGGGCACCTGGCAGAGAGTATGCTCTGACTCATTTCAAGGTATTTTGAATACTTCTCTTATAGAAGCAAACGTGAAAATTCTTATGAGGTGGTGCCTGACTCCAGCCAGGCTTGCAACCATCTACCCAGATACTGATCCCAATTACTTTAGAGGCTGCCACCTCTTGGGTTCGATGGTGCATGTCTGGTGGGAGTGTCCTAGGATCAGATCAGTCTGGAAAAGGATATTCAACCTCATATTTAAGGTCACTAAGTTCCAGATGCCCAGGTCGGCATCTTTCACTTTCCTTAATGCTCATATTCCTGGTATCCCCAATCCCACTCAACAGCTGATCCGCTTTATGCTATTGGGGGCAAAACTTACCATTGCTAGGGCTTGGAAGCAGCCTAGGGTTTCCATTCTGGCTATACACAGTAAGATCTCTTGGATTATGGCACAAGAGAGGTTGGCTAGCATCTTATTAAATACATTTAATAAATTTGAAGCTGTATGGGAGCCTTGGGCTGTTTATTGTGTTTTTTCCCTGGTGATCAAGCGCAACTCTGACCACTCTGTCCACTACACACCACAATAGGCACGTGATTTCTTCTCTCTTTTCATCTCTTTCTTCCTTTTCTTCTTTCTTTTTATTCTTATTCTTTTTCTTTTTGTGTCATATCATTTTATTATTATTATTTATTTTTTCTCTTAAGTTGATAAATATGACTTAGGGGTTTTTTAAAATAACAAACTGTTATGAATTTGCTTCAGCAACTCTGTATTTTGTTCTAAATATACATCTTAGAGCTAGGGTCTCAATGTTTACTTCATTAGATTACCTCATAATCTGGTGATTTGGTTTTTATGGAGAGAGCGAGCTGGGGGGGGGGGGGGGGGGGCCTGTCCGGGGCACAGGAAGATCCCACTAGGGGTGTCCTGGATGGGTAGGATCTCCCAGTCCGTCTATCCCTACGGTTCGTTTTTTTTATGCCTCAATTATCTTTATGTACCAGGGGTTCACTCATATCTTATTTACTCAAACCTGGGGTTTTTCTCTGAAACAACATGTAAGGACTAGTTATTGATTATCTGTTTTATGCTGATAAAAACAATGATTTGCTTTCTCTTTATTTTTTATTTTTTTCTTGGTTATACATGAATTAACCCTTCGTAATATTATACTTCTGTAATATCTATGATTATTTTGAAAATAAAAATCTATTGAACGAGTAAGAAGTTTGCAACCCATGGTACTGTAGCTAATCTCTCTGGGCGTGGACGGAAGAGAAAAATTTAAGAACGGTTGCAACGCAGGATAGTCCGGATGGTGGAGAAGCAGCCCCAAACAAGTTCCAAAGAAATTCAAGCTGACATTTAAATGAAAAAAAACGCTATGGCAGGAGACCCAGGAGGACCCCATTGCTGACACAGAGACATAAAAAAGCAAGACTACAGTTTGCCAAAATGTACTTGAGTAAGCCAAAATCCTTCTGGGAAAACGTCTTGTGGACAGATGAGACCAAGATAGAGCTTTTTGGTAAAGCACATCATTCTACTGTTTACCGAAAACGGAATGAGGCCTACAAAGAAAAGAACACAGTACCTACAGTGAAATATGGTGGAGGTTCAATGATGTTTTGGGGTTGTTTTGCTGCCTCTGGCACTGGGTGCCTTGAATGTGTGCAAGGCATCATGAAATCTGAGGATTACCAAAGGATTTTGGGTCGCACTGTAGAGCCCAGTGTCAGAAAGCTGGGTTTGCGTCCGAGATCTTGGGTCTTCCAGCAGGACAATGACCTCAAACATACGTCAAAAAGCACCCAGAAATGGATGGCAACAAAGCGTTGGAGAGTTCTAAAGTGGCCAGCAATGAGTCCAGATCTAAATCCCATTGAACACCTGTGGAGAGATCTTAAAATTACTGTTGGGAAAAGGCGCCCTTCCAATAAGAGAGACCTGGAGCAGTTTGCAAAGGAAGAGTGGTAAAAAATTCCGGGTGAGAGGTGTAAGACACTTATTGATGGTTATAGGAAGCGACTGATTTCAGTTATTTTTTCCAAACGGTTAAATGTGTTCCCTGGGAGGTGTTTCTAACTGTATGAAGGCTGGGCTGACTGGAGGAGGAGAAAGATTGCTGTTTCTAATCACTAGGAACAGACGATCACTCTCAGCTCCCCTGTCAGAACGGGGATCCACTGCGTTTACATAGGCAGATCCCCGTTCTGCATCTGTGTGGAGCGATCGCAGGTGGCCGGCGGACATCACACCTGCTACATCTATTACACGAAGCGACGTACAATGACGGCGATTCGTGTGATAGAGCCAACCCGCTGCAGTACAACTGCGGCGGCTGGTATTTAAGTGGTTAATTATTTTAAAAAATCATGAGATATCTATTACCATTTACCATGGAATGAAAGTCCAATTTGTCCTGAAAAAAACAAGGTATAATCCACCTGGATACACAAAGTAGTATGTATGGTTTTACTAACAAATGTCAAAGTTGCAAAATTGTGCATAGGCCTTCAGATTTGTTTTACCCTTAGGCAAGAAGGGGTTAACCACTTGCCGACTAGCTCACGCCAATATACGTCAGCAGAATGGCATGGACAGGCATATCAATGTACCTGTACGTCGCCTTTAAGACGCCTGCTGCGAGCTCCGAGAGTGTGATCGCAGGTCCCGTGGACTCTATGTCCGCGAGGATACCCGCGATCGTCTCACCGAGAGTTAGAACGGGGAAATGCTGATGTAAACAAGCATTTCCCCATTCTTCCTAGTGACAAGACACTGATCACAGCTCCCTGTGATTGAGAGCAGTGATCAGTGTCATGACACACGTAGCCCAGCCCCCCTACAGTTAGAACACATCCCTAGGACACACTTAACCCCTTCAGCGCCCCTCCTGGTTAACCCCTTCACTGCCAGTCACATTTACACAGTAACCAGTGCATTTTTATAGCACTGATCACTGTATAAATGTGAATCTTCCCTAAATAGCACCAACAGTATCCGATGTGTCCGCCATAATGTCGCAGTCACGATAAAAATCGCTGATCGCCGCCATTACTAGTAAAAAAAAAAGAATAAAAATGTCATAAAACTATCCCTATTTTGTAGATGCTATAACTTTTGCGCAAACCAATCAATAAACGCTTATTGCAATTTTTTTTACCAAAAATATGTAGAAGAATACGTATTGGCCTAAACTGAGGATTTTTTATTATTATATATATATATATATATATATATATATATATATTTTGGTGATATTTATTATAGCAAAAAGGAAAAAAATATTGCTTTTTTTTCAAAATTGTCACTCTTTTTTTGTTTATAGCGCAAAAAATAAAATCCGCAGAGGTGATCAAATACCACCAAAACAAAGCTCTATTTGTGGGGAAAAAAGGACGTCAATTTTGTTTGGGAGCCACATCGCACGACCGCGCAATTGTCAGTTAAAGCGACGCAGTGCCGAATCGCAAAAAGTGCTCTGGTCTTTGGCCAGCCAAATGGTCCGGGGCTGAAGTGGTTAAACATAAGGGAGCAATGCGGGGTCCTAAATATTTTACTGTAATGAAATGAGGTGCCATAAAATCTTGTTCATGCACTACTTCATTATATTAGCCTGAAGGCTCACTGTACTTGTACATAAAGTTTTGTTTTTCTTTCATAGCCCCCCTGAACAAAAGTAATGCAACTTCCCTTGCTGCAGACCTGTACTTACCTCAATCCCGTAGCCCAATCTTTGCGTCATGCAACTCAAATCTTTCTTTCTGCTGGCTGTACCTGAGTGGTCATAGACATCAGCTTCTGACGTGTCTTCTCTTCTCTCCTCTCAAGTCTTTCTAGGATTGGAAAAAGGCCCCATAGAAAGTCCTTGGGAATCAATTGACCCCACAGGTGCAGCCAGCAGAAAGGAAGATTTCGACAGTGGGATGTGAAAATTGCATATTTTTATGTATGGGGTCTGTGCAGGAATGATATCAGATTTTCTAAAGAGTACATCCTTTAAACAGTTACCGTATATACTCGAGTATAAGCCGAGTTTTTCAGCACATTTTTTTGTACTGAAAATGCCCCCCTCGGCTTATACTCGAGTCACTTTTTGTGCTTGATCTCCCGGACTTTGGGGACCCGGTACCGGCCGGCCTTAGGTCTCCTGGACCCCAAACTTGGTACATATGTAGCCCCACTCTTCCTCTACAAGTGTGCAAAGTTTTTTCTCTGGGGGACCTACGGCCGGGGGGCACCCCTTCCATAGACTCCCATGTTAAACGGTAATTTCTCCGGTGATTTTGGGGACCCGGTACCGGCTGGTTGTAGGCCCCCTAGACCCGAAACTTGGCACACATGTAGCCCCATTAGATATGGTTATGATACATGATAACATGTACCGTATATACTCGAGTATAAGCTGAGTTTTTTCAGCACATTTTTTTGTGCTGAAAATGCCCCCCTTGGCATCTTCAGCTTTGTGCGCCCGATCCCGGCCAGCCGTGGGTCCCCTGGACTTTGTTGTCTGGGGGACCTACGGCCGGGGAGCACCGATTTTTCAAAGCCGGGCACCCCTTCCATAGACTCCCATGTTAAACGTCAGTCTAGTCATGGACACAGTGAGGCATGGGCACAGTGAGGCATGGGCACAGTGAGGCATGTACACAGTGAGGCATGCACATGGACACAGTGAGGCAAAGTGAGGCACAGTGATACATGCAGATGGACACCCTAGGCTTATACTCGAGTCAATAAGTTTTCCCATTTTTTTGTGGTAAAATTAGGTGCCTCGGCTTATATTCGGGTCGGCTTATACTCGAGTATATTCGGTAGTTAATATTAGGACATATAATTGTTTTAAAAATATGTTATTTTCTTTTGTAAGTGGAGCAATCATTATGACTATGCATCTTTTTTGTAAACAATTCTAAAAAAAAAAATGTTGAATTTCTCCAAAGTGCCTTTATTACATTTGTAGAGGTACAGATATTTGCAATTGTTTATGTTACATTTTCCTGTAGACACAAAGATGATTGAGGCGACCGTGCACTGACACCCACTCTAAAAAAAAACACACATCATTCAAATCATCCATTGGGATCTGTGTTTGGCTGGCAGATGTTATTCTGTGGTGTGGTTGTCAGTTACAAATGCCCATAAGGGTCATGCTTGAGTGCTTTATCTGCGATCAGCTTCAGCAGAAACACAAGGTAGATGCTTGCTGGTTCTTCAGACCTCCCAGCGCTAGCTGGGGCGGAATAATAGTTGCAGTCAAATCCTTTCACAGGCTGGCAGGGGAGTGAATCAATTTATAGGACTGTGTGTGCACAGAGAGATAAAGCCAGTGCTCGTGACATTTTTATCTGATGGTCAAATTTGCTTTTCAACAACACAGGGGCCCATTCAACCACCTTTCCTTAAACTATCCAAAAGGTGTTTTGTCTGAGACACAATACAGAGGAAATAGCATTTCGGCAACAACTGTAACTCACACCATGGGATGAGAATATGCCACACATTTTAATCCATGCATGTGTGATATGTATTGTTTGCTAGAAAGAAAATCGAAATATTTGTTTCTGCAAAACACAACCAGCTTATAACAAGTATTGTTTTATTTTTATTATTGAGTTACTGTATAAGAAGATATAAGATGATTTTTTTTTTCTTTTTTTTTTGTCATAATTACCTCTATACCAATCTTCTACATGCATACAGACAGCACAGGATGTTGCTTTGCTTTGTAAGTCACCAACCCAAATCAGGGGGAGGGATCACCGCTCCAGGTGGATGTGTGGAAATGGCACTCTGCTCAAGGTGGAAGCATCAAGTGCAGGCTAAGCATATAGCAATTAGAAGAGGGAAGGTCTGGACAGCCGCACTTCAATAAAAACGCCTTTAGTGTGCAAAATAACAAAAGTAGAAACCACAGCAGGGCACAGGTTAAAAAAATTACGCGTTTCACACTCTCAACAGTGCTTAGTCATAGCTATGACTAACCCAAATCAGCTTACTAATTAAAGAGAAATTCTTGCCAATTTAGGGTGAAGAGTAGTGATGAGCCGAACACCCCCGGGTTCGGTTCGCACCAGAACCCGCAAACGGACCGAAAGTTCGCACGAACTTTAGAACCCTATTAAATACAATGGATGCGAACGTTCGAAATCTAAAGTGCTAATTATAACGACTATTATGCATGTTATTGTCCTAAAAAGGGTTTGGGAACCCGGGTTCTGCACCAGTGAAAAAAAAAGTCAAATATTCCTTTAAATATCGTACCTGGGGGGTGTCTAAAGTATGCCTGTGAAGTGCCACATGTTTCCAGTGTTTAGAACTGTCCCTGCACAAAATTAAATTTCTAAAGGAAAAAAAGCCATTTAAAACTGCTTGCGGCTTTAATGTAATGTCTGGTCCCGGTAATATGGATGAAAATCTTTAAGAAAAATGGCATAGCTACCCCATCACAGCCCCCCCCCCACCCCAGCCCATTACCAGCCCCTTTGGGTCTTGTATGGATATTAAGGGGAACCCCGCACACAAAATAAAAAAGGCCCTATATACTCTGAACAGTCGTATACAGGCGGTGCATACAAGACAGGGACTGTAGGTTTGTTCTTATGTATAATCTGTTTGTAATTTTGAACAGGTACATTGTTTAAGTGTAGCTCCAGCCAAAAAATCTATTTTTAAGCTTTTTGGAAAACATAGGGAAGGGTTATCATCCCTGTAACATTTGTTTTGCTGTCTGTGCAGTGTGCACCTGTTCAGATCAGTTCACCTCACTTTCCGTCCTAATGACAAATGTGTTTTGAAAATGTGGGTTTTTTATTGAAACAAGAATTGGTGATAAAGCATCAGTGGAGAGGAGACACTTTTTTTCCCATATTAACTCTTACAGGAGAGAATTTCCCTTCCTAGGGGTAGATTTCCTCTCACTTCCTGTTGTATCCTTCCGTTTGCAAGGAGGAGTCGTTTGTAAGTTGGATGTTTGAAAGTAGGGGCCTGCCGTATATACTCAGCTGAAATTTGCCCTTTACATGTTGGTGTTGCCACAACACTGTGAGCCCTCACAGTTACTCTTGGTGGGCGCATGAATGGGCCCTGCCGTGAATTATTAGATCAAGAATTGTAATTGCATGCCCCTGTTGAACAGGGGCTGAAAAATTGGGCCTTTGGTGGTGGTGGTGGTGTTGACACAACACTGTAAGGCCTCACAGTTAGTCTTGGTGGGCGCAGGAATGGGCCCTGCTGTGAATTATTAGATCAAGAATTGTAATTACATGCCCCTGTTAAACAGGGGCAGACAAATTGGGCATTAGGCACTGGTGCCACAACACTGCAACCCCTCACAGATACTGTACTTGGAGCACAGCAACGAGCCCTGTTGCAAAGTATTGCATCAAAAATTGTAATTACACGCCCCTGTTAAACAGGGGCTGAAAAACTGGGCCTTAGCCACTGGTGCTGGTGCCACGACACTGCAACCTCTCCCAGATACTCTAGTTGGAGTGCAGGAATGAGCCCTGCTGCAAAGCATTGCATAAAAAATTGTAATTACATGCCCCTGTTAAACAGGGGCATAAAAATTGGGCCTTAGGCACTGGTGCCACAACACTGCAACCCCTCACAGATACTGTACTTGGAGCACAGCAATGAGCCCTGTTGCAAAGTATTGCATCAAAAATTGTAATTACACGCCCCTGTTAAACAGGGGCTGAAAAATTGGGCCTTAGCCACTGGTGCTGGTGCCACGACACTGCAACCTCTCCCAGATACTCTAGTTGGAGTGCAGGAATGAGCCCTGCTGCAAAGCATTGCATAAAAAATTGTAATAACACGCCCCTGTTAAACAGGGGCTGAAAAATTGGGCCTTAGCCACTGGTGGCGGCACCCAGAAACAAAAATGTTCTTCCAAGCTATCATCATCAATCGGATCATTGAGGAGGAGGAGGATAGTCAGTCAACATAACAGGACAGTCACTCAGCATCAGCATCAGTCTTGAAGGGATGTGACAGTTGAAAATAAATTAGTCTGTTATATCAGCTTCAGGTGTTTGGTAGCTGGTGGTGATCCAAGACTGGTTCATCTTTATGAAGGTCAGTCGATCAACAGAGTCGGTGGACAGGCGCACCCTGTGATCCGTGACAAATCCTCCAGCAGCACTGAATGCGCGTTCTGAAAGAACGCTGGATGCAGGACAGGCCAGTAGCTCAATTGCATACTGTGCAAGCTCTGGCCAGTGATCCATCCTCAAGACCCAGTAAGCCAGAGGATTTTCGGTGGGGAAGGTGTCCAAGTCTGACCTTGCCCCTAGGTATTCCTGCACCATGTATATCAGACGCTGGCGATGGTTGCTGGAACCGATCATACCTTGGGGCTGCGGACTAAAGAATTGTCTGAATGCATCGGTCAGACGGCCACCTTCCCCACCGCTCCTTCTTTGACTGACCGAAGCCTCAGCAACTCGTTGTCCAGGACCAGGAGTTTGTAACCTCCCAGTCTCTGGGAACGCGTTGCACAGACCTTTCTGCAAGGCCTCCCGGAGTTGTCTCATCCTCTGCTCCCTCTGCGATGGTAAGATAAGGTCCGCAACCTTACCCTTGTACCGTGGATCAAGGAGAGTGGCCAGCCAGTAATGGTCCCTCTCCTTGATCAGAAGAATACGAGGATCCTTCCGCAGACTTTGCAGGATCAGGGAGGCCATGCAGCGTAGGTTAGCTGAGGCATTCGGTCCGGAGTCCTCTGGGTCACTAAGGACGACATGATCCACAGCCACCTCCTCCCAGCCACGTACAAGTCCACTGGTTTCTTGGGACTGTAAATCATCCCTAAAAGACTGCTGCTGATGATGCTGAGTGCCAGGCTCCACCTCCATGCTGACACAATCCTCCTCCTCCTCCTCCTCCTCCTCCTCTTCTTCCTGTGCGATGGGTGGGACAGAAGGAACACTGTCTGGGTAAAGGGGGCCTTGAGAGGCAAGGAAGTCCTCCTCTTCCTGCCTCTGTTCTGCCTCAAGTGCCCTGTCCATTATTCCACGCAGCGTATGTTCCAACAGGTGGACAAGAGGTACAGTGTCACTGATGCATGCACTGTCACTGCTCACCATCCTCGTGGCCTCCTCAAATGGTGCCAGGACAGTGCATGCATCCCTGATCATGCCCCACTGGCGTGGTGAAAAAATCCCGAGCTCCCCTGACCCTGTCCTGGTGCCGTAGTCGCACAGGTACTCATTGATGGCCCTCTGCTGCGTGTGCAGCCGCTGCAGCATGGCCAACGTTGAGTTCCACCTGGTGGGCATGTCACATATGAGGCGGTTCTTGGGCAGGTTCAACTCCTTTTGCAGCTCAGCCAGGCGAGCATTGGCATTATAAGATCTGCGGAAATGCACACAGACTTTCCTGGCCTGCCTCAGGACATCCTGTAAGCCCGGGTACCTGCCCAAGAACCGCTGCACCACCAGGTTAAGGACGTGAGCCACACAGGGCACATGGGTCAGTTGTCCCTGTCGGAGAGCGGAGAGGAGGTTGGTGCCATTGTCGCAAACTACCATTCCTGGCTTAAGCTGGCGTGGCGTCAACCACCTCTCGGCCTGCCCCTGCAGAGCAGACAGAACCTCTACCCCAGTGTGGCTCCTGTCCCCCAAACACACCAGCGCAAGCACGGCATGGCATCTTTTTGCCTGCGTACTTGCGTAGCCCCTTGAATGCCTACGGAGCACCGCTGGTTCCGAGGACAAAGCACAGGAAGAGGCCAGGAAGAAGAAGAGGAGGGGGTGGAGGACAGAGGTGTGTCACAACCAACAGTAGCATTTTGGAGGCGTGGCGGTGGAACAACCTCCAACACTACTGCACCTTGTCCTGCATCCTTCCCAGCTGCCAAAAGAGTGACCCAATGGGCCGTGAAAGAAAGTTAACGTCCCTGTCCATGCCTGCTGGACCATGAGTCAGCGGTAATATGCACCTTACCGCTGACTGCCCTGTCCAGCAAGGCCAAGACATTGCCTTCCATATGCCGGTAGAGAGCCGGAATCGCCTTCCGTGAGAAAAAGTGGCGTTTGGGAACCTGCCACTGAGGAACCGCACATTGCACAAACTCACGGAAGGGGGCCGAGTCTACCAACTGAAAAGGCAGCAGTTGAAGCGCTAGCAATTTAGCCAAGCTAGCATTCAACCGCTGGGCATGTGGATGGCTGGGAGTGAACTTCTTTCGACGGTCCAGCAGCTGGGGCAGGTAAATTTGCCTGCTAGAATCGGACGTCGGTGTACTGCTAGCAGAGTGCCCGCAAGTACTTGGCTGTGACACACCTAATTCTACACCTTCATTCCTCTCAGAGCAGATTTCAGAGAGGACTGAAGGTATAGTGGGGTTGGAGATCCCAGCTGATGCGGTGCAAGAAGAGGTCTGCTTTGTTCTTTGGTGTGGGTCTTTAAGGTAGGCTTGCCAACGAGCTGCATGGCAGGTCAACATATGTCTGGTCAAGCATGTGGTGCCCAAGCGGCTGATGTTTTGGCCACGCGATATACGCTTGAGACATATGTTGCAAACAGCAGCTGTGCGATCTGATGCACTCGACTCAAAAAAGGCCCACACCAAAGAACTTTTTGAATAACGGGCAGAGGCAGCGCCCTGCACAGGCGGAGCTCTGCAGTGTGATTCCGTCGGTGTGCTGCCCTTACGCTGGCCCCCCGAGGGCATCCTGCCTCATTGGAGATGTGTCTCCTCCTCCTCATCCTCCTCCTCCTCCTCCTCCTCTCTTCTATTAGGCACCCACGTGGAGTCAGTGACCTCATCATCCCCTTCCTCCTCATCACTGGAGCCAATCTGGCAGTATGCTGCAGCTGCTGGAACATGACTGCCAGATTGGTGTCCTTCTTGAGCATCCCCTCTCTCTGCTCTCACGCTACTGCCTTCCTCTAGCTGTGTATCATCATCAGACCCTTCGAAACGCTGGGCATCCTCCTGGAGCATGTACCCAACACTGTGCTCAAACAGTTCGGGGGACTCCTCAGGAGGACATGGTTGGTCTAGGGAAGGAGTGACTGATGATGACATTGATATCAGGGAAGAGGACGCTTTGGCAGCTGCTTTGCCAGTACCCTGAGCCTGGGTGAGAGAGGATGAGGAGGATGAGGAGGGCTTGGTCATCCACTCTACCAAGTCTTCGGCATGATGCGGCTCAACACGTCCAGCTGCCGAAAAGAAGGACAAGCGTGTCCCATGGCCACGTGCTGATGGCGATGCACCGTGTCCACGACCAGCACTGTTGTCTCTAGACACAGAGCCTGCTTGCCCTCTTTTATTGGCTCCTGACTGTCTGCCTCTCCTTGTTTGCCTTCCAGACATTCTAATGGCCTGCAGGGAAATGGGAAAACCAGCAATAAGGCCTAGCTTCAGGAGTATATTTTGCAGGAATCACACTACGCCTGCTGTAGGTGCTGCAAATGCCTGTTGGTGTAACACACCAGGAAAAAGCAGCAATACAGGCTAACTTCAGGTGTAATATGATCAAGAGGCACACTCCGCCCGCTGTAAGTGCCGCAAAATCCTGTTGGTGTAACACACCAGGAAAAAGCAGCAATACAGGCTAAGTTCAGGTGTAATATGATCAGGAGGCACACTCCGCCCGCTGTAAGTGCCGCAAAATCCTGTTGGTGTAACACACCAGGAAAAAGCAGCAATACAGGCTAAGTTCAGGTGTAATATGGTCAGGAGGCACACTCCGCCCGCTGTAAGTGCCGCAAAATCCTGTTGGTGTAACACACCAGGAAAAAGCAGAAATACAGGCTAAGTTCAGGTGTAATATGGTCAGGAGGCATACTCCGCCCGCTGTAAGTGCCGCAAAATCCTGTTGGTGTAACACACCAGGAAAAAGCAGCAATACAGGCTAAGTTCAGGTGTAATATGATCAGGAGGCACACTCCGCCCGCTGTAAGTGAGGCAAAATCCTGTTGGTGTAACACACCAGGAAAAAGCAGCAATACAGGCTAAGTTCATGTGTAATATGATCAGGAGGCACACTCTGCCCGCTGTAAGTGCCGCAAAATCCTGTTAGTGTAACACACCAGGAAAAAGCAGCAATACAGGCTAAGTTCAGGTGTAATATGATCAGGAGGCACACTCCGCCCGCTGTAAGTGCCACAAAATCCTGTTGGTGTAACACACCAGGAAAAAGCAGCAATACAGGCTAAGTTCAGGTGTAATATGATCAGGAGGCACACTCCGCCCGCTGTAAGTGCCGCAAAATCCTGTTGGTGTAACAGACCAGGAAAAAGCAGCAATACAGGCTAAGTTCAGGTGTAATATGATCAGGAGTCACACTCCGCCCGCTGTAAGTGCCGCAAAATCCTGTTGGTGTAACACACCAGGAAAAAGCAGCAATACAGGCTAAGTTCAGGTGTAATATGATCAGGAGTCACACTCCGCCCGCTGTAAGTGCCGCAAAATCCTGTTGGTTTAACACACCAGGAAAAAGCAGCAATACAGGCTAAGTTCAGGTGTAATATGATCAGGAGGCACACTCCGCCCGCTGTAAGTGAGGCAAAATCCTGTTGGTGTAACACACCAGGAAAAAGCAGCAATACAGGCTAAGTTCATGTGTAATATGATCAGGAGGCACACTCCGCCCGCTGTAAGTAAAGCAAAATCCTGTTAGTGTAACACACCAGGAAAAAGCAGCAATACAGGCTAAGTTCAGGTGTAATATGATCAGGAGGCACACTCCGCCCGCTGTAAGTGCCACAAAATCCTGTTGGTGTAACACACCAGGAAAAAGCAGCAATACAGGCTAAGTTCAGGTGTAATATGATCAGGAGGCACACTCCGCCCGCTGTAAGTGCCGCAAAATCCTGTTGGTGTAACACACCAGGAAAAAGCAGCAATACAGGCTAAGTTCAGGTGTAATATGATCAGGAGGCACACTCCGCCCGCTGTAAGTGCCGCAAAATCCTGTTGGTGTAACACACCAGGAAAAAGAAGAAATACAGGCTAACTTCAGATGTAATATGATCAGGAGGCACACTCCGCCCGCTGTAAGTGCCGCAAATGCCTGTTGGTGTAACACACCAGGAAAAAGCAGCAATACGGGCTAACTTCAGGTGTATAATGTGCAGGAGGCTTAGCAACAATGACACTGACACTGTCCCCTGCCTATCCTTCTCTCTCCCTGCACACAAGGTTTATCAAAGTATATGACACTGACACTCTCCCTGCCTATCCTTCTCTCTCCCTGCACACAAGGTTTAGCAAAGAATATGACACTGACACTATCCCCTGCCTATCCTTCTCTCTCCCTGCACACAAGGTTTATCAAAGTATATGACACTGACACTCTCCCTGCCTATCCTTCTCTCTCCCTACACACAAGGTTTAGCAAAGAATATGACACTGACACTCTCCCTGCCTATCCTTCTCTGTCCCTACACACAAGGTTTAGCAAATAATAGATTTGACACTGTCCCTGCCTATCCTTCACTTTCCCTGCTCCGGAACACACTACACGGGGCCGCCGCGCTGGTGGCCTTTTATAGTGTGGGGCGTGTACTAAACCCCCTCAGCTATAATTGGCCACAGGCATCCTGCCTGTGGCCAATCATTGCTCTCCTCGCTGCCGGCGCTGTGATTGGCCAAGCATGCAGGGTCACAGTGCATGCTTGGCCAATCACAGCGCCGGGATTACACTGTGATAGCGCAGTGTATTGTGGGCCATTCGCGTCACTCGAATTTGGCGCAAACGGCCCAAATGGTTCGTTGTTCGCCGAACGCGCGAACAGCCGATGTTCGAGTCGAACCTATGTTCGACTCGAACACCGAGCTCATCCCTAGTGAAGAGACAGTATCTTTGTAATAGGCTCCCTTGCCCCAATTATAGTCACCTTAGGGTCGGTTCACATCTGTGTGGTGTGTTTTTAGGTGCTATGCATTTTAGGCACATTTTACATGCATTTATGTTTGTTACTCTTAAGCGCCATATAATACATCAAAGATGTAGCAAGCAGGTTAATGCATAACCTCTTTGTGCAGTCTGAGAACTGACACTTCCCATGAAGAAACAACATATCCCACAATCCCTGGATCTCTCAGTCTAATGGTGAGTAACTAGATCTGACACAGACACCATTAGGCAGATCAATTAACAGGGAGATCCCTATGCAGTGTTTCATAATAAATAAACTTCCACATTTTTGATGCAACATAGAGGAAGTTACGAGGCATGCACTGGACACTGTGTGACCAAGAACATGAAATTGCCTGTCCCTTTAGTGAATAGGGACAAGCTAGGTGAGTTAATACATGGACATGTATTAACAAACTGCAGCCACAGCATATGAGCCCATCATTACAAGGTAAGGCAAACAAACAACACAGGAAATATAATTACTCTACTTATACCTAAAAAAACGAAAACATTTCAAAGTGTACAATGCCTCGTTCATACCAGAATGTGGTTCTGGAAACACGAGTCATGTGTGCATATCCGACACCGGGTTTTAAACACACTGGGTGCGTGATTCGCTGCAGTTGTCAATAGATTCCTAATGACAAACGCAGATGGCAATTGCAGTGTCAGTTTTTTTTATTGATGTCTGTGTCCCCTTTGGGGATATTAACCCCTCTATTTGTACTGATGACCATTCTCAAAGAGAATAAAACTGAGGGAAAATGCAAAGTTTAAAAGTTGCCCCCAGAACAAGAGGTAAGTGGAAATCCTGTTCTGGGGGCAAAAAAAATGTTTTCCATCTCTTTGGAAACTTCTTCTCACATCTCTGGGACCGGAAATAGGGAAGAAATTTCCCCAATCGTAAACCTACTAGTTTTGGCTATGTATATACATTAACATTAAAAATTAATATAGTTACATATATGACCCAAAAATATTTGAATTTACTAGTATTTAGGTTCAGATTTAAAATTTCTGGTTGGGCTATTCAAATGCTTTTTTTTAACATAGCCTGCAATGTTTGATTTTGGTGTATAGCTGCTAAATACCTGGTGATCCCTCCAGGTCACCTTATTTCCTGTTTTAAACTGACCACACAAAATCAGATTCCTGTTGGCGTGGTCAGTTTGCATCCTTGGGCCTCTGCTAAGAGTTACAGGGTGCTGTGCGGATGCACAGCATGCCTTTATCTGCTATGATGACACCCTTCTCCCAACTTGAGTGGCAGCAACTCTTCCCTATTACTGGCTATAGAATTATTTTGTTCTCATCTGTAAACAGAGCTGATGCCACTCAAGCTGGGATTTTTTTTGTCAGCAGGGAGGGGGCACGTCTGTAGCTTCTCACATGTGGAGCCCTGGGCCGCCCTGTGTACAGATGGAAGCAGGGCGATTTTTTCCTCCTTTAGGCAGTAATGGCAATGGGAAAGAGCTACTGCCACTCATGCTTGGAGGACATAAGTCAGCAGCTTCTTACATGTGGTGCACTGGGCAATATTTTCCTATTACTTCTCCTGCATATAGGAGTTGTCAAGTGGGCAAGGAAATGAGCCTAAAACCTAGAGGTGTTCCACACCATTTGACATGAAATCATTTGATTGGGAAGACTGTGATGATTGGGGAAGGCACATTGACAGATTCTGCTGACATCCCCTCCCAGCCCTCATAGCTTGAGTAGCAGCAGCTGTTTATTGGAAGCTGCAGAGCATCATTTCAAGTCTTCACCCCCAGCATTTGGTAATGTGGGTAGAAGAAAGGAGCAAGCAGTCATGTGACCATCAATAGAGAAATATAAAATAAGGTATTTACAATGCTGTTTTATTATTTTTAGCTATCAGACATGTTTAGTAAAACTGCACAGTTTTGTATAGTATATATTAGAGTTTGATTTCACAAATAGTTTAAAGGGGTTGTAAAGGTTTGTTTTTTATTTTCTAAATAGGTTCCTTTAAGCTAGTGCATTGTTGGTTCACTTACCTTTTCCTTAGATTTCCTTTCTAAATATTTGTTTTCTTTGTTTTCTTTGTCTGAATTTCTCACTTCCTGTTACTCCTCAGTAAGCTGTTCAGTAAGCTGTTCTGGCTGACTAAACACCACTCGGATGATGGTGTGAAGTTTACTGAGGAGAAACAGGAAGTGAGAAATTCAGACAAAGAAAAAAAACATTTAGAAGGTAAATCGAAGGAAAGGGTAAGTGAACCAACAATGCACCAGCTTAAAGGAACCTATTTAGAAAATAAAAAACTAACCTTTACAACCCCTTTAAGATAGTGGTGTGCTAAACTAGGGTGATGTTCTCTTTCAAGGAGGAGCCAGGTGGATTTTGAAGTTCAG
The DNA here is from genome assembly GCA_029206835.1 of Rana muscosa. Lineage (NCBI taxonomy): Eukaryota > Metazoa > Chordata > Amphibia > Anura > Ranidae > Rana > Rana muscosa. Next base: position 494,141,279 of record CM055121.1, read on the forward strand.
CAACATTTACTATAATTTTTTGCTTCTGTGGACCCAACACCAGACTGGCTGCAGTGCCAAGTAAAATGTCATTATACAAATGATAATTAAGTTAAATTACTTTTTGTAAACTTACAAGCTCACTAGATTTTTCGCAGGATCCAGAGGTTTTTATTGCACTTTTGAAGAGATATAATAAAGTATGTTTAACGATATTGTTACAGACCGAAGGGGAACAAACAAAAGAAGTTTGTTGTTGGGTTTTACATATACTTTAATACCCCTACATTTGTTTTCTGAACCTTTAGCACAAAGCACAGTACTAATTGTTTGATTGTTAAAATTGATTTAGATATGTAAAGTGATCAAGAAATATAAGAAACAAACTTCTGTAGGAAATACATGTCTAGAATTGCTTGCACATACTGTACCTTTTGATGGCTGTTCTGCAGTTTCCACATCTGAGATACTATTTGTCACCTGTCACAGGTGCTTCTGACAAAGAAAAAAATAAAATAAACACACAACAACCCCCCCCACAAAAAAAAAACCAAAAAAAACAATGCTACATAGCGCTTTAGCAAATCACAATTGCAAAAACTACATGAATTCTCTTTGGCCCCTTTCACACTGAGGCATTTTTACCGCATTTTTGCGGTAAAAATAGCGCTGTAAAAATGCCTGAAATAATCCTGCCCCATCATTCTCAATGTGAAAGCCCTGAGGGCTTTCACACTGAGGCGTTTTGCTGGCTGTGCGTTGGAAAAGATCCTGCAAACAGCTTTTTTGGAGCATCTTTAGGGCGCTAAAAATAGCACTGTAAAAACGCCTGTCTCCATCGCATAGGCATTAGCGCTATTTTACCGCAAACGCTGTAAAAACGCATAGGTGTTAGCGCTATTTTTACAGCGGTAAAATCGCGGGGAAAAATCTCATCATTTTTTTGCGTTTTTTCAATGCTTCAGTGTGAAAGGGGCCTAAGACTAAAGAAAATGCTACTATATACTTATTTTGAGTAATATTATGCTTGAGAAAATTGACATGTATAATTTTATCCCTAAAATTGAAAATACCTCCCAAATTTAATAACCATTAATCCTTTTAATGTAGCTGTGCAAAGCAATTCACTTATGCCGCGTACACACTATCGGTTTTTCTGATAAAAAAAGACCAATGGACTTTTTTCAACGGAAAAAACGATTGTGTGTGGGCCCCATCTGTCATTTTTCCATCGGTGTAAAAAAATAGAACATGTTTTAAATTTTACAGATGGAAAAAAAAACAATAGCAAATTCCGATCGTCTGTGTGGAACTCCATCGGAGAAAAATCCACGCATGCTCAGACTAAATTGCAAGATGGGAGCACTCGTTCTGGTAAAACTAGCGTTCGTAATGGAGATAACACATTCGTCATGCTGTAACGGACTAAAAAGCACGGAGACTGAAAAGCGCGAATCGGCTAACACCAAACTTTTACTAACACGCGGTAACACAAAATCAGCAAAAGCAGCCCAAAGGGTGGCGCCGTTGGATTTGAACTTCCCCTTTATTGTGCCATCGTACGTGTTGTACATCACGGCGTTTTGGACGGTCAGAATTTTGTCTGATGGTGTGTATGTAAGACTGATGAAAGTCAGCTTCTTCGGAATTCTGATGGAAAAATCCATCGGATTTTATTCCATCGGAAATCCGATCGTGTGTACAGGGCATTACAGGTAGAAAATATCTATGATACTGATGCTGGCACAATTGTAGATAATTACTTTGCACTAGATGTAGGATAAATAATTATATTTAGTCATAAATAATTATATATGGCCCAACATTTAGAAGTGATTCCAGCATCAGTTGTCATAATTGGCCAATTTTTAGGATTGATGACTAAGTGATTATGGCACACATCAACATCAAAAAATGCTTGTTCTTAGTTGCACAGGTTTCTCTTTTCTTTTTTTTCTGTGGATGGGTGATACCCTTGGAATTTCCAGAAAGGTCTGAAGACTACAGCATTAATATTATTATTCATAGTGCTAAGGGTAACAGGCTTATTCAGTTAGTTCAAATTGCGCTGACAATGGACAAAATATTAAAGTTACAGCTACTAATTAGATTCCATTTGTTATTGACCTGACTTCATAAACAATGGTTCCAATCAAAGAATGATTGACCTTTTAAAAAATAATGTCAACCACTTATATTTATATGTAAATGTAAAAAAAAAAACTACCGTAAGTTTAATGTACTGTATATTCTATAACAGTTCCAGGTAAACACTAATTTTGCTCATGCAAGGCAAAGTGACAGTGCCTCTAAAAAGCCCCCCCCCAGACCCATTTCTACTCACCTTGCCTGCCAGCCCTGAGGTCACCTACACCCCTGTGACCGTGGTCAGGCCTAGCAGCCAATTGATAGACCCAGGCACTGTCAGGTGGCTGAGGGAGTGGCATTACTAATCCCCTATGTTACCAACAGCACTGATTTCAACACTGGCTGTGATGGAGCGAGGACCAGCCACAGATCGCAGGCAAGTCCAGGCAACTGTGTCTATTTAACATACATAATCTTATTTCAAAGAACAGGCAATCGGCCAAATGATCTGAAAAGGGGTAACTGTAACTTACAGGTGCAAATTGAAAAGCAATAATGAAAAACAGATACAGGATGGTAATGAGCATACAGTATATAGGAGCAACTACAGAATAATGTAAAACAGATTATTAAAATATCTCAAACATGGACCTTTCACAGCCATGTCTCTGTGGCTCAGTCAGGGTAACACGTCATTTATCTACTTGAGGTACAGGAACACATGGCAGTGTTGGCCAGCTGCTAATTGATATCGGGCACTCAGACAGTATAGTTTTATTTTATTTTTTGCAAGTCGTGAGAGTAAATTTGCACTTTTTACATTCTCTGGGGAGTTAATAAGGGTTTTGTAAGCACCATTTAGATTTCCACTGGCCACTACACTGAGGTTGTTATTTCTTGTGACTGATTCATGTACCTGTCACAGAGGTACATGAATCTGTCAGTATTGATCACTGAAGTCCCAGTCAATACACAATAATCCTTATGAATAAGGACACAGCTTTTTAATAAATATGACCATAATAAATCAATACGTAGAAATAACGAATGTGCTTAATACAGTGCAAACACTCAGGACCTACTAAATACAATAAATTTAATTTGACTGTGCTGATTGCCACTTCATATAGATGATAATCCTCTTTTATCTCTATGATGGGGATTAAGAGAGGCTCCAGACCACATTTCCTACAATAATTGTTGTATGTTTAATAATGTTTATTGTTCGAATTTGTATTATTACCATGTATGAATTGAATTTGGGGTTCTTGTATTATTATCATAATACATCCTGGCTTTAAAAATATCAAATATCAATTTTATTCAATAAATTATCATATTTACCTTGCACATACTAGTTTCATTTAAAGTCCCAATTACCCTCTTCTTTTCCTTCCCTCCCTCCCCTCCCCTCCTTTTCCACTCCCCTTCCCCCTATTTTTCCTTAGTGACAGGGATGGAGGTATGACCTTACCCGGCCTTTCCTCAATTAAAGTCCCAATTTCAATTCCTCTCTGTTTTTACAATAGATGATAATCCCATATAGGTGTCTTCCACTTGGTGCCCCCAATTTCATACCCCACTCACCATATGGAGTTGACTCCTTGATCTAACAAGTGAGCCAAAATGTGCCAAGAGACTTAAAACTTGCTTCTATTACAGCTGACAGTCCTTAAAAGTGTTGGGTCCACCCCAACACTAAAATCGCTACATCTACAGAAATCCATGATCTAAAACTAACCTATCTATCCCTATTAAAAATAAATTGCTATACATACCTTTTTTGAAGCTAAGCCAGTCTGGTCTTCAGCGGCGGAAGCTCTGCAGAGGAGACAGCTGACAACAGCTGTGAAATGAATGGGGAGTGACGTAAGCCAGTGATTTACTATGGGGCTTCTGTTGTCGGCTGTGTCCACTGCACCCGCCTCCACAGTGAAACCGCAGCTGACAGCTCAGCGTGGGATCGGATCGGCTTCAAAAAAGGTATGTATACTATTTTCTTCTTTACAGGGTTAGATAGGTTAGTGTTAGATTGTCGATGTCTGTAGATTTAGAGAATTTAGTGTTAGGGTGCACTTATCCTTTAAGGTTCAGCAGAACTGTGTTCACTCATATATAGACAAAGATCATGTTGCCAGTTCATAGGAAGAAAGGAGAAGAGCCTCTTATATTGAAAATAAAAATAAAAATCCAAAGCACTACATACTGTAGGGAATCTTTTGATATCTCATATAAAACAGGAAGCGTTGTTTTGTATATCCAGCCTGTGCTCCAACAAGCTTATGTGATGTCACCAGAATCCTGCCCTACACGTTTTGTCATCAACATAGAAAGTTAGTTTTCAGGACAAAGTCTTGCTGCCCCTGCTCCTAAAGAAATCACATGGCTGAGGCGTTTTGTATAAGGGGTAATACTTCATATTCCCATCGCACACATTCCTGGATGAGCTCTCAAATTTGGGTGCTGCAGCAACAACCAGCTGGATACTGGTTCAAGTCACAATGAAGATATTTGCCAGCACAACATGGAACGACATAAATAGCATCCAAACGGATAGTTTATTGCATGATCACAACACAGGAGTGTGTAATGTTTCGGAGTCACGCAGGACCCCTTCACATGCCTGACGAAGGGGTCCTGCGTGACTCCTATTTATGTCGTTCCATGGTGTGCTGGCAAATATCTTCATTGTATAAGGGGTAGACCTAGCCTGATGGGAAACTAATTGACTAGTTCTCCATCAGGTCCACCTGGCTTTAAATTGACAGTGTATCACATTGGGCAGATCCATTGCTGCTATTAGGTTAAATCATGACTTTTCACCCACTGATATGCACTGTCAATCAAATGTTAGGCAGAACTAGACTCTCAGTTCCCCAGCAGACTCTGCCCACCCAATGATACAAGTAATTTCTTTAATATTGGGTTTTGCCATATTTGGGCAAAGTCGGCAATCTTACTGAAGCTGGAGCAATTTCTTACCTGCAGTAAAAGCATGCAGTTCTAAAGTTAACTGCCAGAAAAGTGGCATTAAGGCTTTATTGAATTCCCCTGTCTGTGTTTTAGGTGTAGTAATCTGACTATGAATGTTCCCGTTTATTCATATCATGGTAAAGCTATATTCAACTGGGCTTGTTCTCTAACTGAAGATATTTGGCTACTTGACCAAGTAACTTCCTCACTTCTAAGTGTGTAGTAATCCTTCATAGCTGTTGTCCTTAGTGATTAGCTGTGTGCTTAGTTGTGGATAGCTCAGGATAACTGAAAACAAGGATGTGCCCTTGGTTCTGTAATGGATATTTTATTTCAGAAGTTTCTCTGTACACATTCCATTTGAATAGTATGATAAACAGTTAGCAACATTAGGGAAAGTCTTACATCATAAATATAAGGCATGGCAAGAATATAAAATGTTAAACATTGCATCAAAAGTTATTTTCAAGTAAACCCTGGAATAATAAATCACAATGTATTTTCACAAAAAAACTTGTTTTCCCTCTAACAGTACATTTCAATAGATAAATCACACAGTCAGTAGTGTCTGTCCAAGGACAGCCCATCATAAGTATTATAGAGTGCTTCAAATCAAAACCTGATCTGTTCAGATTGGTTCACTCATTGCTAATCCTCTACATGGAATACTGAATTTAATTTATTAGTTTAATCTGATAACCCGCAGAAAAAGCAGTAAGGGAGAAATGACAAGTATGTGTGCTTTTTCCACAGTTCAATATATTGTGCTAATATTGAATTTTCATTCCAAGAGGTATATGTACGATTCATCTTTACAGAATTTAAAACATTTTACTTTTCAGTATGGTAACATGGGACATATTATAAAATAGATTATTATATTTTAGAGTATTTTGTGTTTAGAGGATGAAAAAAATGTTAGGGCCCTTTAACACGGGCTTGTCCGTGTACGGACTCCGCTTTGCTCAGCGGGGGATCAATCCGCTGATCCCCGCTGAGCAGGTGGATGACAGGTCCATCTCTGCTCACTATGCGGAGATGGACCTGTTAATGTCCCTCTGTCCTCTATAGAGAGTGAATGAAAACGGACTGCCTGTCCGTTTTCATCCAATCCTATCCGATCCGATTCTCCAGACGGATGGAAAATAAGGTTTCCATCCATCTGGATTTCATGGACAGGATCGGATGTCAGCGGATGTCAGCAGACATGTCACTGCTGACATCTGCCGCTCCATGGGGCTGAATGGACCGTCCGATCAGGTCCGCCTGAAAAACTGACAGGCGGACCTGATTGGAAAGCCCGTGTGAAAAGAACCCTTAATATTCAACTCCAGACACATTTTTTTTATAGTGTTTTGAATTGGGTGGGGTGGGTTTTTCTTGTCATCTTTATCCTACTGAGACATTTGTCAGGACAGGAGGTGATAATAAATCTATTCAACAGGTCAACAAAAAGATAAAACTAATTCAGATCAGAAAGATGGATGCCACCAGCACTCCAATGTTGTTGAAGGACGACGTTTATTCAGTCACAGAACATCAATGCAAATGCAACTTTTCAGAAAGGAGTGAACAGCGCCAGCGGGGGAACTCCAGGAGAGGAGGTAAGTGGACCGCTCTGTGCAATATCATTGCACAGAGCAGGTAAGTAGAACATCTTTTTTTTTCTACAAAGAAACCTTTACTTTTAATATCACATTAAGCTATTGTTATTTTGATGAGGAGGTCTCTTTGTGGCTCCAAAACCATAGGCGTGCGCACAGGGTGTGCCAGGTGTGCCCAGGCACACCCTAATCACCCTGTGCAGCACAGATTCCTCCTACTGCCCTGACTCCCATCTTTCCCCCCCGCAGCGCTGCCAGCTTCCCTCCTCTCATATCGGCTGTTGCTGCTGGGATGTTTTAGGAGTGGGGAAGGGGCCAGTAAATATGTAATTTACCAGCCCCTTCCCTTTCTGAATGAACATCGTGAGTTATCGGTAGTGTGTGTTTGGGCTTTGGGGTGCACACCCTAATGCAATAGGCTGCACACACCTATGTCCAAAACATTGTATCTGCATTCAAACAGGACAGAGCCAAAAACAAAAGCACATTTTTTTACAGTGAGTAATAGTCACTGACAAAGTTTTGTTGCTGTCCATGTCTATCTGTCCCTATGACAATCCTATTTCTTCTACTGCTGTCATACAAAAGGATAAAGTAATAAAGTGGCACCTTTTATAGGGTAATTATCTAGTCTCATGTAATTATAAATCCTGGAATGCAAGGCATTTGTGAGCTTGGTTTCAATAAATCTATAGGACATTTTTCATCTTTTATTTCACAAGCAGTATACAAGTGACATTATTGCTATTGCTACTTTCACAAAACAATCAATGAATTATATCCAGCATCATATTATGTATGTTCATTTCTATGTTCAGCCATTAATCAAAGCATTATGTGCCTCCATTGCTGATATTAATGAATTAAGGATTACTGCAGAGAGCTGTTTTACCTCATACTGTTTAGACTTGTATATTATCTCTGTGGGAAAACCAGGAGGTAAACTATTAATACTGTTTGGGAATGTATGGCATTAGCATATCTCAAGCTACATTCAAGCATTCATTTGGTATTGAGGACACATAGAAATGGTTTATTCAGTTAGACGGTATAGAGAGCAATGAGCATAGGCAAATACAGCAACTAAATATTAACAAATAGATTTTCTGTTAGAAATTCTGTGTATAGCCCTATAGAACAGTCAGTGCACAGTCCACATGTGTTTATCTGCTGCTTCTCTGCTAACAAGATGAGGAAACTTTATTCAGGGAAAAGACATAGAGCATGCCGTAGATGCAGTTACAAACTTATAAACACTGTCATCTACTGGCTGAACAATATATATGTACTAAATACTGCTGTACAGTAGTTGTTGCACAAACTACAAAATCAGTATTCCAACACCACCACTCAACTATTCTTTATATTAGTCCCATTTCGGATCTTGGTTCTGTGAATCTGTTTCTTGTAAGCGGTTTTGTCAAAGCATCTGCAATCATGTTATTAGTTTCACAATACGTAAGCACAATTACGGTACATTTTGTTCAACCAGATCATGAATGTAATTATGTCTGATGTCAACATTCTTTGTTTTTGCATTTATATTCACAGTTAATTTCTTTATTATGTCAGGACTTCTGTGCCCAAGTGGTCTGTGTCATGTGTGAATGCAGTTTGAATATTTTTCCTCCTTTGCAGTATTAACCACCTCATTGCAGTTCAGCTGATACAATTCTGTAATTTTAGCCTTTGCAAGTAAGATATCCCTTTTTGTGATGACACAACTGTCATCTTGGAAGGTCACTACATTGTCTTGTTTTGTGAGCTTCTTCACTGACAAAAAAATTGTTTTAAGAGAAGGGACACAGAGAACCTTTTTTTTTACAGATATCTTTCTGGTGACACTCCGGTGAATAGGACAGTAAATAAAACAATCTCCTATTCCTTCTAATTCCATCATTTGCCCATTAGCTGTGGTGTTTTTTTTTTTTCTGTTTTACTTGGTCAAGGTGAATAAAGAAGAAGAAACTCGTGAATCAACACACCATGCCTGCAAACAGGGCCGGACTGGGAATAAAATCCAGCCCTGGAAAAAATTTCTTACCAGCCCCACAGAATTATTATACCAGCGTAACAGCATAACGTCATTATTTTCTTGTTCATGAAAGGGAAAACCATACATTTTAAAGCACATTTGAAGAGTGTATTATATATAGATAAGACAGATATGAAAGCACATAGGGCTTTATATATATATATATATATGTAGCGGGGTCTCCTTTAAGGCCCTGGGACTACGTTACCCAGAACCCCATTCGGCACCCAGAGTGCAATTGGCCACCGCAGAGACTCATGGGAGGGGGCTATTTAAGAAGGAGGCGAGGCGGAGCTCGGCCTCTTTGGACACCGCGCTGCAAGCAACAGTCTTCCTGTGCGGATCTGCTGCAGGGCAAGGCCTGAAGCCTGGGGCCTTGTGCAACTTCCGAAGAGCCTTCCACCCCACTGCGGAGCCTGAGTGGCATCTGACTTGTCGAGTGAGGACATCAGTTGGATCGGGGACCCGATCGTGACAGACGCTGTGTGCGGAGACACAGCAGGTGGAAGTCCTGGACTGGGATCGCGTCCGGAGTGGTGAGCGAGCACTTGCTCAATCCAATAGACTGTATCGTGTTTAGGCCTATAGACTGCCTTGGCCCACCGCTCGTTTGTTTGTTACTTCACTGGAGACCAGTAGCAGGACAGAGTTTAAAAGGGGTCTCCAGTATAATGTTCTTTGTGACTGCCTACTTTGTGGATTACAAAAATACTGTTTCATCAAGTGCACCACCGAAAGTTTGCATGCGAAGAAATCCTTAAAGAAAAGACTGAGATTTATTCTGTGTCAGGCCTGACCAGGGAGGGGAGATAGACTATTGTTTTAGTGCGCCATATGGCGCGTATACAATAATAGCTGCGCGTGGTGGATTACCGCGCTGCACCATTATTGCGTGCTATACCTATTGCTGCAGGGCTCTGTAAGCGAGTTGTATGTGTTATGTTCTGCCTATGCCCTTTTAAAACTAAAGTAAAACCGTTATACTTGATCTCTAGCATCAGTGTGTTGTCTTATTGCAATGAGGTAACCCTTGCAATACTGTTTGATTGTGATACAAGTATAATCCCTAGACTAACTGTGCCAGAGTGGGTCGAGTAAGATTGCCGTGGGTTGGCGGTGCTGTACACAGGGCCCGAAACAAAAATCCAGCAGCTCTCTTAACTGGGGGTAGCGCTACACGTGGGGGCTCTCGAGTCCGGGATCCTGTTGCAGCAAGTAACGCGCCAAAAGCACCAGCATGGACCCACTAGAAGTAGGGCAGTGGTGCAAAGCGGTCGGCACAGATCCAGCCGGGGTAGTAGTCATAGAACTCCCAGGGATCTGGCAAGAAGAAACGGTGAAGCAGCTAGTGATGTCGCTGTCCCCGCACCAAAAGGTATGGGTGGTGGATGTAAGGTCGAATTCTTCACTGACCCACGCACTAATAGAGTGGAAGAACAGAGTCCCAGAGCATTTCAAGAATCCAAGTGTAGAAGCAATAGATGATCAGACTTATAGCCTAATACGCGCGCTGCCGCTCAAGGCAGGAGGACGGTTTCAGACACCGAAACTATCTCCATCACCCACCCCAAAAGCAGAAAAACGTGAGAAAAAGGAAAGTCCCGGATCGCCACCTGCCACCCTCAGCGCAGAATTATGCGCAGTCCTGGGGGAAATTGTAGCCCAGTGTAAGAAGGATCCTACAGACTACCAAATGTCGGGATACAGAAAACTCAGAATATTCTCTGGAAGGAAACCTGTACCTTCGGGTGAAGAGGGGTTTGAGGAGTGGTTAGACGGTGCCACTCAGGCCTTAGAAGAATGGGAAGTCCCAGACCACAGAAAGAAGCAGAGAATTGCTGAGAGCTTGAAGGGGCCTGCTCTAGAGGCCATACGCAACCTCAAGATGAGTAAAACAGACTGTGATGCACAGGACTATCTGGACATTCTACAGAATGTGTTCGGTGGGACAGAGAAAATCACTGAGCTCACTTACCAGCTGGAGCACTGCTACCAAAAGACAGGAGAGAAACTATCAGAGTTTATGAGGCGTCTGGATAAGATCCTGCATAAGATGATCCTTAAGAAGGGGATTGACCCGCGGAAGGTGGATGAGGCCCGTGTTCAGCAGGTGATGAGAAGATCTCAGCCCCTGGACCCCATCGCACTGGCGCTACGCACCAGACAGGACGGGAAGAGCCTGGAGTACCCTGACTTGATCCGTGTAGTCAGAGAGGAAGAAGCTATGCTGGAGGAGAAGAAGAAGAACCAACCAGTTGAGTCGGTAAATCCTCCTCCGGTGATGGTCAGGACGGCCATGACCCTGGAAAGAGACTCAGAGGTGGATACCTTGAAGTCGCAGATGTCCCAAGTATTGAGGATGCTGACCTCCCTGATGCAAAAGAAGTCAAGGGAACCAGAGAGGGAAAATCCAAGGAAGGAGCTGTTTCCTAATACCTCAGCGCCCGCATCCCTGGAAGATTGGGGGGATGTGATTTGTTTCAATTGTGGAGGAGCTGGCCATCTCGCCAGAGTGTGTGCCAGTCCAAAGAAAAAAAAGATGAATAACCGCAAGCCGCCAGAAAACTTCAGCGGGCCCCGGTGAATGAGTCAACCGAATGCCCATCATCTCCAGTGAGCTCCAAACTGAATGAGAAGCACGTGAAAAGAGTGGACAAGACCCCTCAGAAGAAACACAAGGTTCCTCTGAGGGAACGCACCCCAAAGAAAGAGAGTAATGTCCCTCAGCGGGTGGTTACACCCATCAAAAGGAGGGAGATCAATGCATACCAGGCCCAAGAGAGGCTTAAGTCCAAAGAGAAATGGAAGAGAGAAAGTCCAAAAGGAAAACGCAAAGATCCAAGGAAGGAGACTCCTTCGAAGTGATATCCAGAGAAGCTGGTAGGTCCCTCCCCGATAGTACCTGTTCAAGTGGAGGGAGTCTACACAAGAGCCCTATTGGATACTGGGGCGCAAGTGACCCTGTTGTACCGGGACTTTTATGACAAGCATCTAAGTCACCTACCCATCCAGAAGATTGAAGAGTTGGAGATATGGGGGATTGGGACCGAGAGTTTCCCTTATGATGGCTATCTGCCTATAAAACTGACTTTTGACCCGTCCATAGCCGGGAAGGCTGAAGTGTTTGATACCTTGGCTGTGGTATGCCCCTGACCGCCTGGAGCTAACAAGAGTTCCTTAATAATAGGGACCAACACGGATCTGGTCCGAAGACTCTTGGCCCCTCTAACAAAAGGGAAAGACCGCACAGCCACTGGGATCCACCCAATGTTGAAGACGGCCTACCAACGACTGATCCTAGAACAGCAGGCCCCAGAAGAGGGGGTAGGGAAGGTCTGGAGGCTGGGAAGAAAAGGGATAGTGCTACAGCCCGGAGAAGTGGCCTGTTTAAAAGCCACTGTGAAACTCACTTGGGAACAGCCTGGGCCCTTTGTCATGTTGGAACCCGATCCAAGGGGAGAACATTCGGGCTTAGAAGTAGTTCCAGAAGTGGTCCCATTGAGGGCCCTGAAGAAGGCCCAATGTAAGGTACCTGTGAGTGTCAGGAATACTACAGGTGGCCCCATGGAGATCCCAGCCAGGGTGCTGCTGGGTCAGGTGAGCACTGCCACCCCAGTTGTTTTGTCGGATGTGGAGAAGACAGATGGAGAAAGCACTGTGTGGGAGAAACTTTCCATGGAGAACCCAAACCTACCCAGGGCTTGGAAAGAGAGAGCCAAGGCCCAGTTGACCAGGTGGGAAAAGATCTTCTCCCAAGATGAGTTCGATGTGGGGTGTGCAAGGAGTGCCACCCATCGAATCCGCCTCCAGGAAGACAAGCCCTTCAGGGAAAGAGTCAGGCAAGTTCCGTTAGCAGACCTCGAGGACTTGAGGGAACAGCTTGCCGAGCTAAAACGAACCGGTGTGATTCGAGAATCTAGAAGCCCCTATGCCTCCCCGATAGTGGTGATCAGAAAGAAGAATGGATCATTGAGGATGTGCATAGACTACAGGACCCTCAACAGGAGAACCATACCCGACCAGTATACCACTCAGAGGATAGAGGATGCCCTACAGAGCTTGTCTGGAGCCAAGTGGTTCAGTGTTATGGACCTAAAGAGCGGGTATTATCAAATCCCAATGCATCCAGAAGACAAAGAGAAGACGGCTTTCATAACCCCAGTGGGGTTCTTTGAATTTGATTGGATGCCTCAAGGTCTGTCTGGAGCCCCAGCTACCTTCCAACGTCTTATGGAGAAGACTGTAGGAGACATGAGGTATAGCGATAATAGGGCTAGCACAAAACAAAAAATTATATAAATAACAGCACCTGCATCCCTATAGATAAATTTTGGAAAAAACCCCAATTGAATGGGGGAGTGCGTGGGACTATAACGGTGCTTGTATGAATATTACAAGTAATTACAAAAAACCCATGAGAAAAATATATAAAAAATATAACAATTTTATTCATAATTTGTACAACAATGTTTAAAAAGAAAGGGAGAGATACAAATCTTTGCATTCTATCCTTATAAGTCGCCAATGTTGCAGTCCTACATGTTTCGCCTATTCAAGGCTTCTTCAGGGACGTATGGAGACTTAAATTGAATCTAAAGAATAATGTGGATATATATAAACAATTCATGAATATATGTTTAATATATAAAACAATAAAGCAATTAATAAAATAAACAGCAATATCTGATGTCAAAGGGTCATATGAAGCAATACCTCAATGAATCCTGGTTGCCCTAAGACCGTGGAAATATCCCAGTGATAAGTCAACTTAACTAGGAACAGTTTTATGGAGAAATGATCATCCGCGCTGACATGTGTTCAAGTTCAATCATCCCCACATGTCTATTCCAGAAATTCCAATGGGGAGAATGCCTCTAGCACCTACTCTGGTGTAGCCTTAAAAAATATATAAAAATATAGATAAATAATACAGCTTAAGCTGTCTTATAACAGTATCATAGAAAAATATTATATGAAAAAGGAAAAAAAAATTAAAAATATAATTTATATAATTTGATAGGCTTACATGTTATTATAATTGCAGGTGCGTGCGTAGTCTGGGAGCCTGTAGATCGCAATACCACACTCAGAGTAATGAATGAATCTCGTATTAAGTGCACTCTATATCTAGCAATGACATAGAGAAGGAGGTGAAATAAATAAAAGCATGGGCAAAAAATTCGGAACAAAGACACTACAAGGCCCAACATAAAAATGTGTGGAGCCGCGTAGTTCGTTCAAACAAGATATTTACCTCAGCTTTGAGTTAAAAACGCATCCAGATGGTCAACACAGAGACAGGTCTGACAGGTTAGTCACGAACCAGCGGACCGGTAAAGTCTGTATGGATAGAGGCCGATTAATTATATGGTAAAGATGACCCGATAAATGGGTCATACTGCTGTAGTAAAAAACCTACCGGCTTGCTGAGTATGAGTAGCGTGGCTCCTAGATAAGGTCCCATGACGGTAACGTAACTGAGTGGGTCCTATTTATATCTCCTGTGTGCGATGTACTGGCGGCGCCGTATATGATGTAATTACGTAGACGGCGTACTACGGGCGCTGGGTGGTGACGGAAGTATGGCATCAATGATACCACGAATGGGGGAGGTACCGCATGCGCAGTGAAGCCCAGCAGATGGAGATGTGCTCGCCCAGCGGCGCAACCGCAGAACAGTACAAGCATCGCCGACGTCAGGTCCACGTCACAGGATCCTCCCCCACAAGGGTATACGTCACAAATCGGACAAGCATAACATCCATGCCTCCGCTTGGGTTCAGCAATGAATTGGTTGCTGATGCTTGCCCCCAAATGTAGGAGACATGAACCTCATCGAAGTCCTAGTATACTTAGATGACATCATTGTCTTCGGAAGAACCTTGGAAGACCATGAAGAGAGGCTGGAGAAAGTTTTGAAGAGGCTGAGTGAGGAAGGACTCAAGCTCTCACCTGAAAAATGCCAATTCTATCAGTCATCAGTCAACTATCTGGGACACATAGTGTCTGAAGATGGGGTAGCCACAGACCCCGAAAAATTGGAGGCAGTCACCTCCTGGCCAAGACCCACCACTGTGACAGAGCTCAGATCCTTCCTGGGGTTCTGTTCCTATTACATCAGGTTCGTGGAGGGGTTTGCTCGGATAGCCAGGCCTCTGAATGAGCTGCTAAAGACGGAGGGGGAAGAAGATGACTCGGGCCCCAGGAAGCCGGGGGAGTCAGTCAAGGACCAGTGGAATGAGAAGTGTGAAGATGCCTTCCAGATGTTGAAGAAAACCTTAACCACTGCCCCTGTCCTGGCCTACGCAGACCCTAAGAAGCCTTATGAACTTCATGTAGATGCCAGTCATGATGGTTTGGGAGGAGTGCTCTACCAGGAGCATGAAGAGCATCTGAGGCCCGTTGCGTATGTGAGCAGAAGTCTAACTCCCTCTGAAAAGAACTACCCCACCCATAAGTTGGAGTTCCTGGCCCTTAAATGGACGGTAGTTGACAAACTCAGAGACTATCTGTATGGGGCAGAATTCACGGTGAAAACCGACAATAACCCCCTCACCTATCTGTTCACCACAGCAAAGTTGGATGCCACAGGACATAGATGGCTGGCGGCACTGTCTGCCTTCAATTTCAGCTTAAAGTACAGACCTGGGGCTGGAAACCGAGATGCAGACGCCTTGTCTAGAAGATCTCATGTCCCTACCTGCAGTGCAGGAGACTGGACTCAAGTGGCACCCGACGGGGTGCGGGCCCTCTGTCAAGGGGCTGAACTCCAAGCCAGTGGCGGCTCAAGAGCAGAAGAGATAGGGGTTACCATCGTCTGAGTCCTCAAGCAGTACTGTGGGGTAACCCAACTGGGGGAAGATAGCTTGCCAAAATTGTCCAAAAAGGAGTTGAGATCTGACCAATTAGAAGACCCCATGGGGAGATTGGTCTTGGAGGCCCTGGAGAATCAGGATCCGAATAGACTCTTACGTCACCCTTCGAAGGAAGCTCGCCTGTTGAGGAAGGAGTGGGACAGGTTGCAGGTGCATCAGGGAGTGGTCTACCGAAGGGGCCCCTCTGATGACCTTGAAGACAAATGGCAATCGTTCCTGCCTGAGAAACACTGAGAGAGGCTGTCATGGTTGCTTTGCACGACAATCATGGCCACCTAGGGGCGGAAAGGACCTTTCAACTTGTTAGTGACCGTTTCTATTGGCCCTGCATGAGGGCTGAAGTTGAAGAATACTGCCACTCATGTGCACGATGCATCCAGAGAAAGACTTTACCCCATCAAGCTGCCCCAATGGGCCATCTGCAAAGTCAAAGCCCACTTGATCTGGTATGCATTGATTTTCTCTGCCTCGAACCTGACCCGAGTGGACTAGGAAATGTTCTGGTAGTAACCGACCATTTCACCCGGTATGCCCAGGCCTTTCCAACCAAAGACCAGAAGGCTTCCACTGTGGCCAAGGTGCTTATGGAAAAATACTTTGTACACTATGTGCTACCACAACAGCTCCATTAAGATCAGGGAAGGGATTTTGAAAGTCGGTTGATCTGGAAGCTCCTGGATTCTTTGGGGATCAAGAAGACAAGAACTACCCCCTACCATCCACAAGGTGATGCTCAGCCGGAGAGGTTCAACCAAACCCTGCTCAACATGCTGGGGACCTTTTTTTTAAAATCAAATAGAAGTTTATTCAGAGAGCAATAGGTATACAAAAGAAATACTTCACACAGTACAGCACATACTTCTGTGTGTCCACAGTAGAAGGAAGGGACAATACCCTACAAATAGGGGCACAACATAATAAGAAAAATACACCCTTTTAAGTCAAAAACACCCAACCCTGTACCACATCTATCTCAATACAATAGTGTAGTTTCTGCAACACAGTACAAAAGATATCACAGGCATCCATGTAAGAAAATAGGACTTATAGTCGTTGTATCCAGACCGGGGTAAGATAGACCGACTCATAGCCGATCAATAGACCACCACGCGGGGAGTATCACCCCCAGTGCCATGTTCCCTCCCACTCAGATCCTCCGTCCCTTATACTAGCATTCGTTCCATAACCAGATCAACCGGGGCCAGACCTGGAATCTCCAACCATCAAGCCCAAATCTTGTCAAATTTCCTCACACTCCCTCTATGCTGAAATATATACTTTTCCAGCCTAATGGTGTCCCCCATGAGATTCCGCCATTCCCTCACCGTGGGGGGTTCCTCTGACTTCCAGTGTCGCAAAATAAGCTTCCTGGCCTGGAAGAGAGCTCTCGCTATGCCCACCCTGATGGGATCCTCCTCCGGTATGTTGTCTATGATCCCCAGCAAACATAATTTAGGGTGTGCAATAAGCTGCACCTGGAAAACAGTATTAATCGTATCCAAGACCTCCGTCCAGTAAAGATGCAGTTTGGGACACCGCAACAACATGTGGATCAGGTAACCATGGTCCCTCTTGCATCTAGTACAGGCAGGGTCCTCTCGGACCCCCATACTTACCATCCTAGCCGGGGTATAGTGTACACGCAGCAGTATATACAGCTGAGACAACCTTTGGGCTACATTAAGAGAACACAAGGGAATGGCCAACAGAGCGTCTTCCCACTGGTCCTCCTCAAAAGCTCCAACGTCTCTCTCCCACTTTGAGATGATGCCTGCCATGTTGTCAGGAAGGAATCTGCTGAGGAGCATGAAGTAACTGCACGAAATGAAACCCTTAAACGAGGTTACGTCTCTCATGTAGTTAAAAATCGGCGTGGGGCTTAGTGTCCAGCCGTCTCCCTCCGCTTGGGCCCTGACCGCATGTTGGAGCTGGAAATAAAAAAACTGCATAGAGGCAGGGAGCTGAAATTCAGCCTGCAGCTCCAAGAATGAGCGCAGCTGCCCGTTCCTAAAAATTTGTGTCAAATGGGTAATCCCGTATTGCTGCCATCTCATACCATATTGTAATTTTTCCAACTCCAAGTAGCGTTTGTTCCCCCAGATGGGGCTATGCCTAGTAAAACCCTCCACTTGTTGCAACGCTCTCACCTTGTTCCAGATTTTCTGCATCAAGTTGTATGTAGGGTACAGCTTATTGGACTTGGCAAATCTCAGCGCCTCCAGGCCCTCCTCCACCTCCCCCCCAGATGCCGAGCGGAGCAGCTGCGCCACAGGGTCCACCAAGTTCAACACCAGATGACCAGGGGGCCTCAACACCCTAGCAATGTGCTGGAGCTGGGAGGCCAGGTAATACAGCCATGGGTTAGGGAGAGAGAGCCCTCCTGCCTCCTTCGGCCGTTGAAGCTGTTCCAGCTTCACCCTTGCCGTAGAATTTAGCCATATAAGGGATCTGAAAATGGTGTTTACAACCCTGAAATGTTTAAGAGGGACAACCATGGGGGAGTTGTGCAACACATATAAGAGCTGCGGCATTAAGATCATCTTTATCAGATTTATTCTGCCTACAGGGGACAGATTCAGTTTGGACCACACCTTCACCCGATCCCTGCAGTGATTCAATAATGGGGACAAATTTAAGGTAAGATAGTCTAAAGGATTGGGTGTAACCTGGATCCCCAGATATCTGAATTCTGTGGATACAGGGATATCTAGTAGGTGTGTCAGCTGTGGACATGGTGTCTTGTCTAAGAGCATAAGAGAGGATTTGGTCCAATTAATCACCAACCCAGAATACCGGCCAAAAGTCCGTACAACCTCCATTGCCTCCCTCAGAGATGACTCCATGTCACCCAAAAGGAGCATGGTGTCATCTGCATACATCATACATTTTTCTTGTTGCTCCCCATATTGAAACCCTCTGATGTTCGTATGGGCACGAATCCGAGCAGCCAGCGGTTCTATGGCCAGCGCGAACAGTAAAGGGGACAACGGGCACCCCTGTCTGGTGCCCCTAAAGAGATCAAAGTAAGAGGATATTCTTCCTGACTCTCTAATGGCTGCTTTTGGGGAATTGTATAGAAGCTGCACCCATGCTATGAAATTCTCTCCAAACCCAAATTTTCTCAGAACTGCCCATAAGTAGGGCCATTCTATGCTATCAAAGGCTTTATGGGCGTCAAGGGAGAGCAGAGCCCTGTCTCCCATGTTATCGGTGATGGATTGCATGTTAACGAATAATCTGCGCAGATTAATAGCCGTGGACTTCTGAGGCATAAACCCCGCCTGGTCAGAATGTATTATAGCAGAGATAGCATTGTTCAGCCGTATAGCAAGAACCTTGGCCAAGATTTTTACATCCAACTGCAACAAGGATATCGGCCTATAGGAACCCGGGTCTAATGGGTCCTTTCCAGGTTTTAATAGCAAGACTATTATGGCTTTGGTCATAGAAAGAGGCAGGCACCCGGCTGATTTGGCCCCATTCAACACTCCCAACAACCTAGGCAATAATTGTTCCCCGTATTGCTTGTACACCTCCACCAGAATTCCATCTTCCCCTGGTGCCTTGGAGTTGGGGAACATACCAGTCGCCGCCTGGAGCTCCTCAACCGTCAGGGGAGCATCCAGTTGTTTTTGAGCAGTGTCGGTCAGGGTAGGGAGTTCAACCCCTTCAATATACTCCTGAAGGGAATCATCAGTATAGTCCTGTCGGGAGCGGTAAAGGTCACAGTAGTATGAGCTAAGGATCGTCATAATGTCATCCGGGGAATTAGTAATTTTTCCATCGGGTGCTCTCAGAGCACCAATGGATGGGGATGTCTGTTGAGCACGGGAAATCCGTGCCAACAGGCGACCAGTATGCTCACCCTCCTCATAAAAGGCCAACTTACTGAAAAATCGTTTCCGCTCGGCCGCCGAGAAGGTAATTTTATTCAGGGCGTCCTGAGCAGAAACCCAGGCGTCTCTATGGTCTGCAGTGGGGTCAGCAACAAACTTGGCTTCCAGGTCAAGCACCAATCTCTCCACCCCCTCCCGATGTTCACCCGACCGTCTCTTAAATGCATTGATCTCAGTAATAAACAACCCCCTCAGAAAGGCCTTAAAAGTCTCCCAAGCAACCCCCACATCTGGGTAATCCGCCTGGTCCCCCCAGAAGTCATTAATTTTCCGTGCTGTCAGGTCCAGGGCTGGCAAAAGATTAAGCCAAAAGGCATTCAGCTTCCAGGGGGCTCTGAGCAGTGACGAAGGAGGGGAAACCTCCAACCCCAGAGTCAGCGGAGCATGGTCCGAGACACCTCGTATTGCATATGAAATCTCCGACACCACCCGCACCGCCGTGTCCGAACACAGGCACAGGTCTATACGTGATAGTGACATATGTGTTTTCGAAAAACATGAGAACTGGCGTTTCCCGGGGTTCCTGCTCCTCCACAAATCCACCCACCCCACCTCCTCCACCAGTTTCCTCAGGGGTGTGCGGCAAGCACCGCGCCCCGATAAGACTGGGGGGTGCTTGTCCAGCTGCGGATCCAGGTAGCAGTTGAAGTCGCCCATAATGTACAAAGGTACTCCCGGGCATCCCAACTGAAAGTCCAGGATCGCCCGTAGGACCTGATGACTGTACGGAGGCGGGATATATACAAAGACAAGTATACATTTCAGTGAAGACAAGCGACAATGCAGTATAACAAATCGGCCCTCAACATCCACCACACTATCAAATTCCTGAAAATCCAGTGCCCCATGTATCAAAACACTCACCCCTCTGGAAAAGGAGGTGTGAGTGGAGTGATAAGCCTTGCCCACCCACCGAAAGTTAAGGCATGACACAGTGTCGGGGGTGAGATGAGTCTCCTGCAACGCACACACAGCCGGAAGATATTTTTTCAAAGACGTGGAGACCATTGTGCGCTTGAGGGGGTCACCAAGCCCCCTAACATTCCATGACACCACATTAATTACATTTAACCCTCCCGCCATAGTAGATAGATATTTACACATTTAAAGGGTGAGACATTCCAAGACAGTATACACCGCGTCCCCCCACCCCTAGATCGGGTATTCTGCAGGTCAGATACCACCCATAAAGTCAAATCATGCTGGTGTTGTAAGTGCTGTACCGTACTGCTGAAGTCTGCTGGGGACCTTAAGCAGTGAAAAGAAGCAGCATTGGAGCAACCACATGGCGGCAGTTGTGCATGCATATAACAGCACCACCAGTGATGCTACAGGGTACTCACCCTATCCACTGATGTTCCGAAGAGAGGCAAGACTACCAGTAGATCTGGCCTTTGGCACTTCCATAGACCATTGTTCTGCCGCTTCCCACAAGGGGTATGTTGACAGACTCAGACATAATTTGAAATTAGCCTATGAACAGGCCCAGGCAGCCTCAGAACAAAGGGGGGCCCGCAATAAGAGTTACTTCAACCTAAAGGTTCGGATCCAGGACCTGCAACCTAGGGACCATGTTCTCCTACGAAACCTGGGAGTCCCTGGGAAGCACAAGCTTGCAGACAGATGGAGACCTGAACCCTATGTCGTTTGTAAGAAGCTGCCGGGCCTACCTGTCTATAAGTTGAAGCCAGAAGGGAAGGTGGGCCCACTGAAGACCTGGCACCGAAACCACTTACTCCCACTTGCTGAAGCAGTTTGGATACCTCCTGCAAGGGACTCCCCAAACCCAATTTCCATTCTGGATACTCCTAGACCAAACACTCGGTCCCAGACCCCTCAGATTGGGGATACAGAGACCTCGGAGATAAGTGAAGATGAGGGAGAAGAACTTGGTTGGCTTTGGCCTTCTCAGGCCCCAGAAACTTCTGCTATTGATCTTCCACCTGAAGAAGACACCATAGACAGCACACTGAATGCAGAAGCTACTGAGTTCATCCCGTCCAGTCCTTGGTCAGATTCTTGGGAGAGTGCCTGTGACTTACTCCCAGAAGAAGATCCAAGGGAATCCATGTACCTCCCTGCTCCGGAGTCCAGTGCTCCCGAACCAGAGGAAATTCCTAAGTTGGTTCCAGAAGAGGAACCTGTTATAACAGAAAGCCCAAGAGGACAGAGGAAGCGAAGGGCCATAAATCCTCCCAGAAGATTAACTTACCCACAGATGGGGAGGAGTGCGGAAGACACTGTGGTTACTGACAGGAGGAGTGTGGAAGACCCTGATCCTCCCACTGTTCATTTAGTGGGGGGCAACCCCAACTCACTCTCTGGCACAGTTAGGAAGGACACTAGTGATAGTGTGACCTGTGGGCAGGGAAGTTCACCGCCTCGTTTTTGGTGGGAATTTCCTCTGCCAACATCATACGAAACTTTGATTGATGTTGTATGTTCTGTAATTTAATGTTATGTTATCTTTGGGGACCAAAGAGTTTAAGTGGGGGGAGTGTGTAGCGGGGTCTCCTTTAAGGCCCCGGGACTACGTTACCCAGAACCCCATTCGGCACCCAGAGTGCAATTGGCCACCGCAGAGACTCATGGGAGGGGGCTATTTAAGAAGGAGGCGAGGCGGAGCTCGGCCTCTTTGGACACCGCACTGCAAGCAACAGTCTTCCTGTGCGGATCTGCTGCAGTGCAAGGCCTGAAGCCTGGGGCCTTGCGCAACTTCCGAAGAGCCTTCCACCCCACTGTGGAGCCTGAGTGGCATCTGACTTGTCGAGTGAGGACATCAGTTGGATCGGGGACTCGATCGTGGAGCGGAGACACAGCAGGTGGAATTCCCGGAATGGGATCGCGTCCGGAGTGGTGAGTGAGCACTTGCTCAATCCAATAGACTGTACCGTGTTTAGGCCTATAGACTGCCTTGGCCCACCGATCGTTTGTTTGTTACTTCACTGGAGACCAGTAGCAGGACAGAGTTTAAAAGGGGTCTCCAGTATAATGTTCTTTGTGACTGCCTACTTTGTGGATTACAAAAATACTGTTTCATCAAGTGCACCACCGAAAGTTTGCATGCGAAGAAATCCTTAATGAAAAGACTGAGATTTATTCTGTGTCAGGCCTGACCAGGGAGGGGAGATAGACTATTGTTTTAGTGCGCCATAGGGCGCGTATACAATAATAGCTGCGCGTGGTGGATTACCGTGCTGCGCCATTATTGCGTGCTATACCTATTGCTGCAGGGCTCTGTAAGCGAGTTGTATGTGTTATGTTCTGCCTATGCCCTTTTAAAACTAAAGTAAAACCGTTATACTTGATCTCTAGCATCAGTGTGTTGTCTTATTGCAAAGAGGTAACCCTTGCAATACTTGTGATACAAGTATAATCCCTAGACTAACTGTGCCAGAGTGGGTCGAGTAAGATTGCCGGGGGTTGGCGGTGCTGTACACAGGGCCCGAAACAAAAATCCAGCGGCTCTCTTAACTGGGGGTAGTGCTACATATATAAAATGCAAATTCCAGTTAAAAGTGTTAAAAGTGGTCAATCATCAAGGGGGACCCCAGGAACTCAAAATGTGGGGGGGGACCACTTTCCGCAGAAAGAATACACTAAGGTAAGGGGGGTGGGTTACTGATATAGGGGGGAAACCTTTATATCAATGCCCCCTTACATTATCATATTCACTCCCCCCTTACATCAGTGACCCCCCCTCAGATTGGCCTAGCGGTGCTGTCACTGACCTCCTCTCAGGTACACCGTGCAGGGCTCAGTCAGTTGGCTCCAGCTCAGTGGCTCTGGTTTTATCCTATATAGTCTCCTCTCCACAGTCCCCACACATCTGACTTCTCCCATGACCCCCATCCCGGCGGTGCTCCCACTCTTGACTCCTCTCCAGACTCCCTCAGAGACTGCAGACATGATACAGGAGATGGTCAGAGGCTGCAGACATGATACAAGAGCTCAATGCAGCCCCACCAGTACCCATCAAATGCAGCCTCATCAGTGCCCATCAATGCAGCCTCACTGTGCCCATCAATGCAGCCTCACTGTGCCCATCAATGCAGCCTCACTGTGCCCATCAATGCAGCCTCCCTGTGCCCACCAATGCAGCCACACTGTGCCCACCATTGCAGCCACACTGTGCCCACCATTGCAGCCTCACTGTGCTCATCAAATGCAGCTTTACTGTGCCCGTGAATGCAGTCTCACTGTGCCCATGAATGCAGCCTTTCCTATGCCTCATGTCCCAGTCTGCAGTCCCTGTCTGTGGGAAGGTGTGTTGTTGATGCTCGGTACGGTACCTTCCATGCCATCAGGATATCCATAATCACCATCAGCAGGCAGGGTCTGTTCTCGTTTTGGATGGGGACAGTGCTCCTTCCAGAGGATCTGTTTGCTGTGAGATGGAGTGGTCCCTGGCCACCTGCACCTTCAGCCGTCCTCATTTTCCGGCCCCAGTCAGCCTGTCCTCTGGTCCTGGGGAAGTGAGAGCACTGGGGGGGAGCTGGAGAGAAGGGGGAGCGGAGAGCACTGGCAGGGTTGGAGAGCACATGGGTGGGGCGAAGAGCAGGGGGGAGTGGAGATCACAGGGGTGGGAAGCGGAGAGTGCTGGAGGGGGGGGCTTGAGAGCACTGGGGGGGAGCCAAAAAGAACAGGGGTGGAGAGCATGGGAGGCTGAGAGGGGGGCTGGAGAGCACTGAGGGGGCCAAGAGTGTGGGAGGTAAAGAGCACTGGGGGGGGGATCTTGAGAGCACTGGGGGAGAAAGAACAGGGGTGGAGAGCACTGGTGGGTACAAAGAGCAGGGGGGAGTGGAGAGCACTGGGGGGTGGAGAGCAATGGGGGGAGCTTGAGAGCACCAGTGGGGGCCAGAAAAAACAGGGGTGGGAAGTACGGGGGGCTGGAGAGCACTATGGGGGGCGGAGAGCACTGGCGGGGTTGGAGAGCACATGGGTGGGAGAAAAAAGAACAGGGGTGGGGAGCACGGGGGGCTGGAGAGCACTATGGGGGGCGGAGAGCACTGGCGGGGTTGGAGAGCACATGGGTGAGGGCAAAAAGAACAGGGGTGGGGAGCACGGGGGGCTGGAGAGCACTATGGGGGGCGGAGAGCACTGGCGGGGTTGGAGAGCACATGGGTGGGAGAAAAAAGAACAGGGGTGGGGAGCACTGGCGGGTTTGGAGAGCACATGGGTGAGGGCAAAAAGAACAGGGGTGGGGAGCATGGGGGGCTGGAGAGCACTATGGGGGGTGGAGAGCACTGGCGGGGTTGGAGAGCACATGGGTAAGGGCAAAAAGAACAGGGGTGGGGAGCACGGGGGTCTGGAGAGCACTGGGGTGGGGGCTGGAGAGTGATGGGGAGGGCACTGGGGGGGAGAAAGAACAGGGGTGGGGAGCACGGGGTGCTGGAGAGCACTATGGGGGGCGGAGAGCACTGGTGGTGTTGGAGAGCACATGGGTGGGGGCAAAAAGAACAGGGATGGGGAGCACGGGGGTCTGGAGAGCACTGGGGTGGGGGCTGGAGAGTGATGGGGAGAGCTGGAGAGCACTGGGGGGGGGAGAAAGAACAGGGGTGGGGAGCACTGGAGGGAGTGGAGAGTACTGGGGGGGGAACAGGGGTGGAGAGCACTGGAATGGTGGCTGGAGAAGGACGGGGAGAGCTGGAGAGCAGGGGGGCAGAAAGAACAGAGGTGGAGAGAACTGTGGGGGGGCTGGAGAGTATGGTGGGGGAGGAGAGCACTGGGGGGGAGCCACAAAAGAAGTTGGATAGGAGGAGAAGCAGGGGGACCGCATATAGAGGAAATGAGCTTTCTATATTCCTCCATACAGCCGCGGAATGCTTGGTTCTCCTCCCCCTCTTCTGCAAGCATTCCGCGGCTGTATGGTGGAATATAGAAAGCTAATTTCCTCTATATCCGGTCCCCCTGCCGATCCTCCTATCCAGGCACACAGGGCGGGCTGTACGGCGGGCATCTCCTGTAGTGCTCCCTGTCCCCTCTCTCCTGCTCCTGTTTATCATGGAGCTGACCTGGCTGGATCTGTGTTTGGCGGTGACGGTGACGCTGTAACACGGTCCCGCCCCCCTAGACCGGCTCCTGTGATAGGCTGAACGCTGACTCTATCTACTATCACACGAGGCGGTCTAAGGGGGCGGGACTGTGTTACAGCGCCGCCGCCGCCGAACACAGACCGAGACAGGCAGCTCCGTGATACACAGGAGCAGGAGAGAGGGGAGCACTGCAGCCGCAAATGAAACAGGCCCCAGGACAGGCAGCCTACCGGGAAATCTCCCGTTATCCCGGTAGGCCAGTCCGGCCCTGCCTGCAAAGATGAGGTGCAACCTTTGGATTTAAAAATATATTCATTATCTGAAGCAAAATCAGTTTCTTCCTTCACACTTTTGGCCTTTTGTAGCTTAGTTTGTTTTTGCATTCTAGCTTTCCAGATTCTGCAATTTGCTTTTAAATAACCTTGTTTCTTGTGCACACAACATTCACGTGTTTCTTGTTGCGTGTTACAATTTTTATTCCTATTTTTTGTCTCTAAAGCACTCTGGGACAAAAGCACCATCACTAATAATGCTTTCTGTTTTATACTTATATTCATCCACAAGATTGCCCTTTCATATCCAGATGATGAACTGGCATTGGAATATGTTATCAAGTGCAAGCAATTCATAACTTTCTGATAACCACTGAGTAATAGTGCTGCGACAACAGGATGGGGTAAACAGTTTAATCTTTGTATTTGCGGACGATACTAAGCTAAGCAGGGCAATAACTTCTCCGCAGGATGTGGAAACCTTGCAAAAACAAATTAATGGGGTGGGCAACTACATGGCAAATGAGGTTTAATGTAGAAAAATGTAAAATAATGCATTTGGGTGGCAAAAATATGCATGCAATCTTTACACAGGGGGGAAAACCTCTGGGGGAATCTAGGATGAAAAAGTACCTGGGGGTCCTAGTAGATGATAAGCTCAGCAATGGCATGCAATGCCAAGCTGCTGCTAACAAAGCAAACGGTATATTGGCATGCATTAAAAAGGGGATCAACTCCTGAAATAAAACGCTAATTCTCCCGCTCTACAAGACTCTGGTCCAGCCGCACCTAGGGTCTGGAGGATATTAGTTATGAGGAAAGGTTGCAAGCACTGAACTTATTCTCTCTGGAGAATACTGCACTGGTGACCCCACAACAGGGATACAACTTTTTTGTGGGAGGGAGGTTAACAAGACATGTGGCCACTCATTAAAATTAGAAGAAAAGAGGTTTAACCTTAAACTACATAGAGGGTTCTTTACTGTAAGAGCACCAAGGATGTGGAATTCCCTTCCACAGATTTTGGTCTCAGCGGGGAGCATCGATAGTTTAAAAAAACTATTAGATAAGCACCTGAATGACCAGAACATACAGGGATATACAATGTAATACTGACATATAATCACACACATAGGTTGGACTTGATGGACTTGTGTCTTTTTTCAACCTCACCTACTATGTAACATCTTCAAACTATAGATAGATTTAAACTATAAGATGCAGTAATGCCCCATACACACGATCATTTTTAATGTCATTTTTAAAACTGACGTTTTTCTCTTCATTTTTTTTCTTGTTTCCTCTCAAGCCTGTCTTGCGTACACACCATCATTTTAAAAAATGTTCAAGAAAAGCGCAGTGACGTACACCACGTACGACGGCACTATAAAGGGGAAGTTCCGTTCGAATGGCGCCACCCTTCATGTTAGTAAAGTTTGTTGAGAGACGATTCGCTCTTTTCAGTCTAGTGCTTTTCAGTCCGTTACAGCATGACGAATGTGCTATCTCCATTACGAACGCTAGTTTTACCAGAACGAGCGCTCCCGTCTCATACTTGATTCTGAGCATGCGCATTTTTTTTCACGTCGTTAAAGCATACACACTATCGTTTTTCACGTCGTTAAAAAAAACGACATGAAAAACGACGTGAAAAAAGAGAGCATGTTCGAAATTTTTAATGCCCGTTTTTCACGTCGTTAAAAATGCTCTGGAGCATACACACGATCATTTTTAATGGCCATTTTTTTTAATGGCATTTTTAACGGCATGAAAAATGATCGTGTGTATGGGGCATAAGAGTAAAATGAACAAATATGCAACATTACAAACACAGATATTCATGACCAGTAGTCAGAATAAAGGACAAAATAGCAAACAGGGATGAGCCGAACACCCCCCTGTTCGGTTCGCACCAGAACCTGCGAACAGACAAAATGTTCGTGTAAACTTTAGAATAGGGATGAGCTTCGAGTTTGAGTCGAACTCATGTTCGACTCGAACATTGCCTGTTCGCCCGTTCGCCGAACAGCGAACAAATTGGGGTGTTCGCGGCAAATTCGAAAAATCTATGGGAGAAATCTAAAGTGCTAATTATAAAGGCTAATATGCAAGTTATTGTCCTAAAAAGTGTTTGGGGACCTGGGTCCTGCCCCAGGGGACATGTATCAATGCAAAAAGAAGTTTTAAAAACGGCCGTTTTTTCGGGAGCAGTGATTTTAATAATGCTTAAAATGAAAAAATAAATGTGAAATATTCCTTTAAATTTCGTACCTGGGGGGTGTGTATGATATGCATGTAAAGTCGCTTGTTTCCCGTGCTTAGAACTGTCCCTGCAAAAAATGTAATTTTTGAAAGAAAAAAATGCATTTAAAACTGACTCGCGGCTATTAATGAATTGTCGGCTCCCGGCAATACATACAAAAGTCATTGATAAAAAAAAAAAAAAGCGTGGGGGTTCCCCAGAATTCAATTACCAGGCCCTTCAGGTCTGGAATGGATATTAAGGGGAACCCCGCCGCAAATTTAAAAAAAAATTGACGTGGGGTTCCCCCAAATATCCATTCCAGGCCCTTCAGATCTGGCATGGATTTTAAGGGGAACTCCACCCCAAATTAAAAAAAAAATGGCGTGGAGTCCCCCTAAAAATCCATACCAGATCCCTTATCCGAGCACGCAACCTGGCCGGCCGCAGGGGAAAAGGGGGGGACGAGAGAGCGTCCCCCCTCCCTCCTGAACCGTACCAAGCCACATGCCCTCAACATGGGGAGGATGTCCCCATGTTGATGGGGACAAGGGCCTCATCCCCACAACCCTTGCCCGGTGGTTGTGGGGGTCTGCGGGCGGGGGGCTTATCGGAATCTGGAAGACCCCTTTAACAAAGGGGACCCCCAGATCCCGGCCCCCCCCATGTGAATTGGTAAGGGGTACATTGTACCCCTACCATTTCACGAAGAAAGCGTAAAAAAATGTTTAAAAAAACACACAAACACCTTGAAAAAGTCCTTTATTTAAAAAAAAAAAAAAACATTCCAGCAGACCAGATGCGGAACATGAGAAGGGGCGGGTCTATACATGTATTACCAAAGTGAGAGAAGTTCCCCATCAGGTCCGCCCCCTCGGTATGTCGGACCCGCCTACGTCATTGGCTTGAGCGGGGAACTTCCTTCACTGTGTAATTTAAATTTACATAGTGAAGGAAGTTCCCCGCTCAAGCCAATGACGTAGGCGGGTCCGACATACCGAGGGGGCAGACCTGATGGGGAACTGCTCTCACTTTGGTAATACATGTATAGACCCGCCCCTTCTCATGTTCCGCATCTGGTCCGCTTAGCGGACCTGATGGGGAACTTTAGAAGGGGCGGGTCTATACATTTTAAATACTGAGAGGGAGTTCCCCATCAGGTCCGCTCAGGCACAACCAATGAAGGACAGCGCTGGACATCGGGATCGCCGCGGGACACTGGATTTCACCGCTGGAATGTTTTTTTTTTTTTTTTTTTAAATAAAGGACTTTTTCAAGGTGTTTGTGTGTTTTTTTAAACATTTTTTTACGCTTTCTTCGTGAAATGGTAGGGGTACAATGTACCCCTTACCAATTCACATAGGGGGGGCCGGGATCTGGGGGTCCCCTTTGTTAAAGGGGTCTTCCAGATTCCGATAAGCCCCCCGCCCGCAGACCCCCACAACCACCGGGCAAGGGTTGTGGGGATGAGGCCCTTGTCCCCATCAACATGGAGACATCCTCCCCATGTTGATGGCATGTGGCTTGGTATGGTTCAGGAGGGAGGGGGGGGCGCTCTCTCGTCCCCCCCTTTTCCCCTGCGGCCGGCCAGGTTGCGTGCTCGGATAAGGGGTCCGGTATGGATTTTTAGGGGGACTCCACGCCATTTTTTTTTTACATTTGGGGTGGAGTTCCCCTTAAAATCCATGCCAGATCTGAAGGGCCTGGAATGGATATTTGGGGGAACCCCACGTCAATTTTTTTTAAAATTTGCGGTGGGGTTCCCCTTAATATCCATTCCAGACCTGAAGGGCCTGGTAATTGAATTCTGGGGAACCCCCACGCTTTTTTTTTTTTTTTTATCAATGACTTTTGTATGTCTTGCCGGGAGCCGACAATTCATTAATAGCCGCAAATCAGTTTTAAATGACTTTTTTTCTTTCAAAAATGACATTTTTTGCAGGGACAGTTCTAAGCATGGGAAACATGCGCCACTTTACATGCATATCATACACACCCCCCAGGTACGAAATTTAAAGGAATATTTCACTTTTATTTTTTCATTTTAAGCATTATTAAAATCACTGCTCCCGAAAAAACGGCCGTTTTTAAAACTTCTTTTTGCATTGATACATGTCCCCTGGGGCAGGACCCAGGTCCCCAAACACTTTTTAGGACAATAACTTGCATATAAGCCTTTATAATTAGCACTTTAGATTTCTCCCATAGATTGTTCGAATTAGCCGCGAACACCCCAATTTGTTCGCTGTTCGGCGAACGGGCGAACAGGCAATGTTCGAGTCGAACATGAGTTCGACTCGAACTCGAAGCTCATCCCTAATAGCAAACAGGAGTATGCAAACAAAAGCCTAAACAACCATAATTAGATAGCCCTACAGAACAGACAGTGCACAGTCCACATGTGTTTATCTGCAGCTTTTCTGCTGACAAGAAGAGGAAACTTTATTCATGGAAAAGACATATAGCATACCATAGATACAGCTACAAACTGGTTAAAGAATATATCTCTACAAAATACTGATGTAGAGTACTTGTTGCACAAAATAAAATTCTGTATTCCAAGATTTGCATTTACAGCATTAAAAGAACGGGTATGGCAAGTGACATGAAACAAAATCAGACCATCGGCTCTGGCCAGTTTCTCACTTTTTCCTATTACTGTGATAGACTGACCCTTTAACCAATAGTGAAGTATAGGATACAACAACCACAAGCGCTAGCTTTTGTATCCATGTTAGAGTGTTATGATTTTCTCACCTTCAAAATTACTGAACAAGAAAAGGAATTCAATGTGCAAGCACCTAGCCTGCAGTTTTATTTCTTAATTCTGACCACAGTGTTTCATATAAATGTAGCGGGGTGTTCCCCTTTAATCAGAGACAGGAAATTCCAGAGAGAGGGGAGTCGGGAGGAAGGAGGAAAGAGACGTTTTTTTGTTAACAGAAGCAGAGGACAGAACTACTGTTCCCAGAACCCCACTGGGTCCCAGGATGTTTTGAGTTATGCCCCAGAGACTCATGGGGGAAGGAATATAAGGAGGGGGTGAGGCCTAGCTCTTTCTCTTTGGACACGGGGAGGCAGAGAGAGATACACCTGTGCGGATCTGTGCTGTTCCAGGCCTGAAGCCTGGGGCCTGTGGAGCGAACCAAAGAGCCTTCCACCCCCTTTGCGAGCCTGGGTGGCATCCAGACTCATCTCTTCTAAAGTTATCTGGATCGGGGATCCGATCGCAGAAGCCGCTGTGGACGAGGACCGACACAGCCGGTGGAAGTTCCGGACTGAGGGAAGTGTTCCGGAGTGGTGAGCGAGCGAAAGCTCATCTTTAAACTGTTACTTTTATACTTTGTGCCTACTAGACTTCCGAGGCCTAACACCTCCGGTGAGGGAGAATTACCCCCCCCCTATTGGATTACAAATACATGGTTTTAAATACTTCAAGTGCACCACCTTTACAGATCCTGTGCCGGTGAAGATTTGTGTTTCTTCTAAGACTGAGTTTCATGGTTAGGGATCAGGCCTGATCCGTTAGATAGTTATAAGTTAGTTATCACACCACAGGGTGTTTAGGTAACGGTCGCCCCACGTGGCGTTCCATCCCCTTTCCATTGCTGGTACACACACACGCAGTATTGTGATTTATAACTGCAGGGACCTGCTTATGTGTTGTGAACCAAATGTTACATAAATGTTATCCCCTTTTATCTTACCACTAGCAGTAAAGTCAGTTATTATTTACAACATTGTCTATGAGTCTGAGTTATCAATCCACACACCCACATTTAAAGCATAAGTGATTGTTTATGTGAAATTGCTGTGGGTTAACTGTGCCAGAGCGGGTAGAGCAGATTGCCGGGGGGTTGGGGAAGCTGTACTCAGGGCCCAAATCAAAACTTGCGGCTCTCTTAAGTTGAGGGTATCGCTACATAAACATTTTACCAACCAAGGCAATTCAGATCACATGATTAAAACATGCATTTTTCAGAGATTACTATAAGTAAAACTCATATGTTTATCTTTAATAATTGCATAGACTTTAATAAGTTTACTCTTGCATTACAAAAACAGGAGGAGAGGACCTTAAACATTCAAACTTTCATAACACTGATACCAATACATATACCCTACTGGCAGCACTAGGCATATATTAGTGTGTCTCAATTCAATATCTGTGTGAGCAAGGCATGACATGCTCGATATTAGAATATGCATTCTTATTGCAGATTTAATATCCCAAATTACTCTTCATATACCTACCCCACCTCCACCTTCCCAGTTAGGGTTATGGAGGGTACAGGTAATTCAAAAATTCATCTCTCCTCTGAAATCCTTGGAATTCACTTGTCTTATGGTTCTGGTTAAAGGACCATTGACTCAACACTGGTCATGTGGTACCTAACAAACTCCATGTGACCAGTGCTTTTGCACCAAAAAAGAGAATTCCATGGATTTCAGAGGACAGATATTTTTGAGTTGTTCTGCCATTTTTTGAATGATTACTTTGTGAGTGAAGCTGCCATCACTGAGTTCTCATCCTGCAAATGCTAGTTACATGATTGTCAAGCTGGCCCTCTTACCTTAAAGGTTTAAGTCCTTGAGCTATAACATTAAAATAGATAGGGACCTCTCTCTAAGTTTCCTGTGGTTCATATGTGTTCCTGTCCAGAAAGTAGAAATCTAGTTTTTCCTTTTCAAAGAGAACTTAAAGAGGGACCCGCCCCCCCAATGGTTTATTCTTATATAACATTTCTTACTTGGTCTGTGCTGAGTAGGGCCATATTAGGAATTATCACCTGCCCAGCCAAACCAAGACTGTCCAACTGTACCCCCTCTGAAAACTTTTGCATACTGGGCTCCATGTAGCCCTCTTTTTTGTGATGTCATTAAGAGGTGGTCTGTCTCTTCAAGTTTATAGTAACCTGCCTCCTAATGATGCTTAACAGTGAATGTGCTGTGTGTTTTACCTACGTGTCTCTATTGAATTTGGACCTGACATGCTGTAAAGGTAAAATTTTTGTTTGAATTCCTGGAGTGATAGCCATCTCTGGATTTTGAGATTTCCTTGGTACTATCAAAGGATGTTCACCCATAAGATGCAGTTATACTTTAAATTCAACCTCTCTTTGACCAGAGAGGCACCCATGTCAAGGAGAGTCATCTTTGTTCAGCTTATTAAGTACATTATCCTTTACATTCACCATTGTAACCTGTATGACATGTATTAGTGGAAATGCTTGTCCAGTTACCCGTACCCTTGAAGGCCATACTCATGTTTTGCTCACATACCACTCCCTTTTTCTCCTATACACAATAAAGTGTTATTTAGATTTTGGCAACTATGAATTCTATGGCAAAAGCCCACTTGCTTCCTGTGGTATGATGCCAACAGTGTACATGAGCTTACTCCCTTTATAAGTACTGATGAAATTGCAGAGTGACAGCTAAGCACTTGTTCAAACTTTACATGTGTTTTGCTAAAATAATACACTTTAGATCAAGAATGATATCATCACAGCCTTAAAAGTAATAAAATGGAATCTAAGAATAAATAAATGGGAAAGGTATCTAATAACAATATTATCTTTACTTAGGTAAGAAGATAAATTACACTAATGATCCACAGCATATGCTGTGGTTAAAGTGTGGAAGTCTACAACGAATTGCTGGAGACACTTACTTTTACCACTCACAGGCAATAATCTCTTAATCCAGGATCATATTCTTGCAGAGATTGGAGAGTGACGTTTTCTACTGCTATATGTCATATGACTCTCTGAAAAATGAGACAGGTAATTCATTTATCATTCACATATTAATATTTTACATCATTTATAAGGTTTCTAAAACATACTGAAAATTACTAAAAGTAAAATTATTATTATTATAAATTTTTGGTACAAAAAAAGTTTAATAAAACCTTTTTATTTTTAAAAGTTAACTCCAGCATTGCCACAACATTATGTTAGGTGACATGTCTATATGATATAAAATAAGCCTTAAGGCCTCCTTCACACCTCTTTATTTAGATATGTTGTGTTAGAGAGTTAAATCAGGGCATTCATTTTTTAGGACTTTGGAGTACCAATAAAAATATATGACCCCATGACACTAACATATGTAACATGAATTGCAAGATACTCAAATACAAAGATCTCACCAATCAAATATCTGAAAGATATAGAAACTGGTCAGGTGCTTTAACTCTCCTCCAGTATTAAGCAGCAGAAATAGCCTTTGTGGGTGGACCATGTCTATATTACCATTAGCTATCATTAACTAGTTCCCGACCAGCTCACGCAGATATACTGCAGCAGAATGGCTCCCCTGGGCGAGATCCCATACGGGTACACTTTTCCCTTTTTCGGCCACCAGAGGGTGCGCGCACGTGCCCGCTGCATGGCGGGGGACACGATGCGCGTGGCTGGCGGGCACGGTCGCTGCAGGCCACGCGCGAGCGCTTGCACAAGCGCCAGAAATCGCTTGCACAAGCGCCAGCATGGGGATTTGTGTGTGTAAACACACAAATCCCTGTGCTGTCAGGAAAGAGGAGCCTACTAAGTAGGACAAATTATATGTCTCCTCTCCCAGTCAATCCTATCCCCCATACAGTTAGAACTCACTGAGGGAACACACAATTAACTCCTTGATCGCCCTCTAGTGCTAACCCCTTCCCTGCCAGTGACATTTACACAGTAATCAGTGCATTTTTTAGCACTGATCACTGTATAAATGCCAATGGTCCCAAAAAAGTGTCAACAGTCTCCGATATGTCTGTCGCAATGTCGCATCGCTAAAAATCACAGATCACCGCCATTACTAGTAAAAAACGAATGCCATAAATCTTTCCCATAGTTTGTAGACTTACTATAAAATTCTCCTGCAGTGCCAAAAAATAGCGCTCAAAAAAGGCCAATTAAGACTTCAACTCTCAGAAAGTCTGTGCTAATGCAAATGAAAAGCAGCGCTATTGCCGGCAATAATGCCTGTCAGGTCACATATGCGGGAATAGTGGAAGTCAATGGGGCTCGAACCTGCAAAATCCAAATTCTCACTGAAGCCTTATATGAAAGTTCTTTCCCATAAAAAGTGTTTGGGGACCCGGGTCCTGCCCCAGGGGACATGTATCAATGCAAAAAAAAGTTTTAAAAACTGCAGTTTTTTTGGGAGCAGTGATTTTAATAATGCTTAAAGTGAAACAATAAAAGTGAAATATTCCTTTAAATTTCGTACCTAGGGGGTGCGTATGATATGCATGTAAAGTCGCGCATGTTTCCCGTGCTTAGAACTGTCCCTGCACAAAATGTAATTTTTGAAGGAAAAAAAGTCATTTAAAACTGATGCCGCGTACACACGATCATTTTTCCCGTCGGGAAAAATGAAATTTTTTCCTTTGGACGAGAAAAACGATCGTCTGTGGGCTTTTTGCCGTTTTTCCCAACGGGAAAAACGGCATTAATCACGATGAGAAAAATTAGAACATGTTCTAATTTTTCTCGTCGTTTTTCCTGACATTTCTTCCGCGGCAGTGTTTCCCATAGGGAAACACTGCTGCGGAGCCCATAGACGATCGTTTTTCTCGTCATTTTAAAAAATGACGAGAAAAATGACCGTGTGTGGGGAACAAGCTGTTCCCTCGTTTAAAATGTAATTATTCACGGCGGTTTTTAAACCGCCGTGAATAATGATCGTGTGTACACGGCATCACTCGCGGCTATTAATGAATTGTCGGCTTTTATCAATACATAGAAAAGTCATTGATAAAAAAAAAGTGTGGGGGTTCCCCCAAATTCAATTACCAGGCCCTTCAGGTCTGGCATGGATTTTAAGGGGAACTCCACCCCAAATTAAAAAAAAAATGGCTTGGAGTCCCCCCAAAAATCCATACCAGACCCTTATCCGAGCACGCAACCTGCCCGGCCGCAGGAAAAGAGGGGGAGACGAGAGAGCGCCCCCCCTTCTGAACCGTACCAGGCCACATGCCCTCAACATGGGGAGGATGTCCCCATGTTGATTGGGACAAGAGCCTCATACCCACAACCCTTGCCCAGTGGTTGTGGGGGTCTGCGGGCAGGGGGCTTATCGGAATCTGGAAGACCCCTTTAACAAAGCAAAGGGGACCCCCAGATCCTGCCCCCCCCTATGTGAATTGGTAAGGGGTACATTATACCCCTACCATTTCACGAAGAAAGTGTAAAAAAATGTAAAGAAAACACACAAACACCTTGGAAAAGCCCTTTATTAAAAAAAAAAAAAAAACATTCCAGCGATGAAATCCAGTGTCCCGCGGCGATCGCGATGTCCAGCGCTGTCCTTCATTGGTTGAGCCTGAGCGGACCTGATGGGTAACTTCCTCCGCAGTGTTTTAAATGTATAGACCCGCCCCTTCTAAAGTTCCCCATCAGGTCCGCTAAGCGGACGAGATGCGGAACGTGAGAAGGGGCGGGTCTATTCATGTATTACACAGTGAAGGAAGTTCCCCATCAGGTCCACTCTACGAGGGGGCGGACCTGATGGGAACTTCCATGTTGAGGGCGCATGTTTCGCATGTTGAGGGCATGTGGCCTGGTACGGTTCAGGAGGGGGGGCGCTCTCTCGTCCCCCCCTCTTTTCCTGCGGCCGGCCAGGTTGCATGCTCGGATAAGGGTTTGGTATGGATTTTTGGGGGGACTCCACGCCATTTTTTTAAAAAATTTGGGGTGGAGTTCCCCTTAAAATCCATGGCAGATCTGAATGGCCTGGTATGGATATTTAGGGGGAACCGCACGCCATTTTTTTTTACATTTGCGGCGGGGTTCCCCTTAATATCCATTCCAGACCTGAAGGGCCTGGTAACTGAATTTGGGGGAACCCCCACGCTTTTTTTTTTTTTTTAATCAATGACTTTTCTATGTATTGATAAAAGCCGACAATTCATTAATAGCCGTGAGTGAGTTTTAAATGACTTTTTTTCCTTCAAAAATGACATTTTGTGCAGGGACAGTTCTAAGCACGGGAAACATGCGCGACTTTACATGCATATCATACACACCCCCCAGGTACAAAATTTAAAGGAAAATTTCACTTTTATTTTTTAATTTTAAGCATTATTAACCACTTCCATACAGGGCTTTTTATACCACTTCCATACCGGGCCTATTCTGGCACTTCTCTCCTACATGTACAAATCATCATTCTTTTACTAGAAAATTACTCAGAACCCCCAAACATTATATATAGTTTTTTTTAGCAGACACCCTAGGGAATAAAATGACGGTCGTTGCAACTTTTTATCTTGCACGGTATTTGCGCAATAATTTTTCAAACGCCTTTTTTTGGGGAAAAAAATGGTTTCATGAATTAAAAAATAACAAAACAATAAAGTTATCCCAATTTTTTTGTAAAATATGAAAGCTTATGTTACGCCGAGTAAAAAGACACCTAACATGTCACGCTTTAAAATTGCGCACACTTATGGAATGGTGGCAAACTTCGGTACTTAAAAATCTCCATAGGCGACGCTTTGAAATTTTTTACAGGTTACCAGGTTAGTGTTACAGAGGAGGTCTAGTGCTAGAATTATTGCACGCGCTCTAATGCACGCGGCAATACCTCACATATGTGGTTTGAACGGCGTTTACATATGCGGGCGAGACTTACGTGTGTGTTCGCTTCTAAGCGCCAGCTATTGGGGACGGGCGTTTAAAAAAAAATATATATATATTTTTTTATTATTTTACTTATTTATTTATTTTTTACACTTTTTTTTTGATCACTTTTATTCCTATTACAAGGAATGTAAACATCCCTTGTAATAGGAATGTGTGTGACAGGTCCTCTTTATGGAGAGATGCGGGGTCAATAAGACCCCACATCTCTCCTCCATGCTAGAAAGCATGAGGTCAGTGAAAAAAATGTCACTGATCTCATACTTACAGCCGCAATGGCGGCTTTGTTTACATTTGAGGACCCGGGCGTGACGTCATCACATCGCACCCGGGCCTCCGACGATCATAGAGATGACTGGTGACCATCTGGCCACCAGTCATCTCTATGCTCGTCACGTGACCCACCACCGGTGCCGGATGATTCTCTCCGGGTCCCCGATGGCACGGGGAGCCCGGAGAAGCACCGGATGGCGGCGGGAGGGGGGATGTCCCCTCCCTCCGCCTATAAGAACGATCAAGCGGTGGA
Organism: Rana muscosa; assembly: GCA_029206835.1. Classification (NCBI taxonomy): domain Eukaryota; kingdom Metazoa; phylum Chordata; class Amphibia; order Anura; family Ranidae; genus Rana; species Rana muscosa. The sequence goes on from CM055121.1 coordinate 494,179,445, forward strand.
ACCACCGCTATGATTGTTCTTATGGTGCGCAGGATCGCCGGCACTACAAGAGGATATCTGAATGATGCCTCTAGCTGCAGGCATCATTCAGATATCCCCCCTCAAACCCAGGACGTCATATAGGGTTGCCACCTTTTCTTCAAGCCAAACCCAAACACATTAGTAGCACACGGCAATTTTTTTTTTTTTTCTCAGTAGTACATTAAATTCATTAGCTCTGCACAATGCAAGGCAATTTTTATGTATTTATGTAGTATACACTATACATATATTTTGTGATTAAATAACATTTCTAATCATATGGAGTTAATCACAAGAGTCCCCCTTTTACATCAGAGTCAAAAAAGTTGACACTCTTGGCTTACAATTGCAGTGAGCAACCGTGCTGGGTAGCCACAGTCTGGGCCAGCCAGGGGTGGACTGATAACTCATGGGGCCTCCGGGCAACTGAAGATCATGGGTCCCCCAGGTTTAAAGATGGCTGTCTCATGGGAGCCAACATTAATGTGGCAGGCCGAAGCTTAGAGGCACCGAACTCTGTGACATGCAGAGTGGCAGAAGGAGTGTGGTGGGTATGATGGGGGTATGTACAGGAGAAGCGTGTGGAGGGTATGATGGGGGTAGTATGTGTAGGAGAGGAGTGCAGAGGGGATGGTGGGGGTAGTATGTGAAGGAGAGGAGTGCGGAGGGGATGGTGGGGGTAGTATGTGTAGTAGAGGAGTGCGGAGGGGATGGTGGGGGTAGTATGTGAAGGAGAGGAGTGCGGAGGGGATGGTGGGGGTAGTATGTGTAGTAGAGGAGTGCGGAGGGGATGGTGGGGGTAGTATGTGTAGTAGAGGAGTGCGGAGGGGATGGTGGGGGTAGTATGTGTAGGAGAGGAGTGCAGAGGGGATGGTGGGGGTAGTATGTGTAGGAGAGGAGTGCGGAGGGGATGGTGGGGGTAGTATGTGTAGTAGAGGAGTGCGGAGGGGATGGTGGGGGTAGTATGTGTAGTAGAGGAGTGTGTAGGGGATGGTGGGGGTAGTATATGTAGGAGAGGAGTGCGGAGGGGATGGTGGGGGTAGTATGTGTAGGAGAGGAGTGCGGAGAGGATGGTGGGGGTAGTATGTGTAGTAGAGGAGTGCGGAGGGGATGGTGGGGGTAGTATGTGTAGTAGAGGAGTGCGGAGGGGATGGTGGGGGTAGTATGTGTAGTAGAGGAGTGCGGAGGGGATGGTGGGGGTAGTATGTGTAGGAGAGGAGTGCGGAGGGGATGATGGGGGTAGTATATATAGTAGAGGAGTGTGGAGGGGATGATGCCAGCTGGATGTATGAAGTGGTCTGGGGGGGGTGATGCACCTGGGGGGAGTTGGGGGCTGAGAAATAGTGATGTATATAAAAACAAAAGCTATTGTACTCATCCACTAATATTTACAATGAAAACTCCCGGCCCCCAGCACTCTGTATGTACAGATGATGTGAGGGTAATGGATGACCATTCATATATCCCTGTGTTATCCAAGCTCTGTACAATCAGAAGTTTACACTCTCCACACACACAGGGTTAATGAATGGTCATAAATTACTGCACATTATCTGGACTGAGGATGGGGGATGAGACATATAGACAGAGGTGTGAGGAGGAAGATATCGTCAGACACACTCCCAATCCTCCTGTCACCTTAACCCTTCACAGCAACTCTTGCCAAACAAATCCTGTCAGATTTCCACCCCAGGAGACTCCTCAGACAAAAAGTCTCAGCTCACCTCTTCCCTGCATGTAATGTGAGCAGCTCCAGCCCGACATGATCTCCTCCTCCCGACATGATCTCCTCTCCTCCTCAGCTCCGCCTCCCGGGTAAGCACACCGCACTAGTGATCGGAGGGGGGGGTTAGTCACTGATAAGAGAGACCCTGCAGGAGCCTGGAGGGGGGGGGGAGACAGGATGGAATAAGCTTTAGATTCTAACAATTACCCCAGCACAGTGTTTTTATGGAGAAGCAGTGACACTGCTACTGTCTCCACAGTGACACATATGCTAATAGAGCTCCCCCTGACTGATGGTTTGTCCGGGTTTCAGAGAGTCTGAAAACCGGGCAGATGATTCAGAACCCGTACTGTCCGGGTGAATCCCGTACAGGTGGCAACCCTAACGTCATATGACGTCCACCCGGAGGGAGAGAGGGTTCCTGCTGGCGTCATTTGACAATGGCCCGGTATGGAAGGGGTTAAAATCACTGCTCCCGTAAAAACATCTATTTTTTTTACTTTTTTTTGCATTGATACATGTCCCCTGGGGCAGGACCCGTTCCCCAAACACTTTTTAGAACAATAACTTGCATATTAGCCTTTATAATTAGCACTTTAGATTTCGAACGTTCGAGTCCATTGTATTTAATAGGGTTCTAAAGTTCACGCGAACATTCTGTCTGTTCGCAGGTTCTGGTGCGAACCGAACAGGGGGGTGTTCGGCTCATCCCTGCTTGCCACACCTTGCGGATTGTCACTAGCCACACCTTGCGGATTGTCACTTGGCACGTCACCTGCCACACCTTGCTGATTGTCACTTGCCTGCCACCAGATGCAGATTGTCATTTGCCACGTCACCTGACACAATTTGCAGATTGTCACTTGCCACGTCGCCTGCCACACCTTGCCGATTGTCACTAACTTGCCTGCTAAGGTGTAGTTTTGGTTGTCTCTTGCTGTGTCCCAGACTCCCAGAGTCAGGCAGCAGAAAGATAATGTAATCTCTCTGCTGCCTGCACAGTGAGGGCGGAAGTCACTGCAGGAATGCAGGGCAGGCACGGCGGTGAGAGATGATCTCATCTCTCTGCTCCCCCGCTCCCGGATAGCTGATTGGCCAGCTGCCACACTGAGCCTGCTCTCTCACTCTCACCTGCGCTGCCAACACACTGAGCAGCACGGTCTGCCCACGAACCACGCCGCCCGCCCCCAAACCGCGCCGCAAGTGGAGCCGCCCGCTTTCTTACCCGTCTGTGGAGCCGCATGCTATCGCACCTGCCCGCAGAGCGGCCTGACTCACTGACGTCACTCGTTGCTAGACGTCAAGCCGCCCAGGCGTTAGCAACAAGTGCAGGGAAGAGGCTCCACCCACCTCCTCCTCCGCTCCTGGTATCGTGTCAGTGCGCCGCGTAACTACATTAGACGAGTCTCTCTCTCTGCGCCGCTGATCGGCTGATGTGAGAAACAGAGAGAGACTCAGAGAGGCAGCGACAGCCGCAGAACAAGTACTGTATATACTTGAGTATAAGCCGACCCGAATATAAGCTGAGGCACCTAATTTTACCCCAAAAAACTGGGAAAACTTATTGACTCGAGTATAAGCCTAGGGTGTCCATCTGCATGCCTCACTGTGCCTCACTTTGCCTCACTGTGCCCATGCCTCACTGTGCCCATGACTAGACTCATGCTTAACATGGGAGTCTATGGAAGGAGTGCCCGGGTTTAAAAAATCAGTGCTCCCTGGCTGTAGGTCCCCCAGACATCAAACTTTGCACACTTGTAGAGGAGACATGGGGCTACATGTGTGCCACGTTTGGGGTCCAGGGGACCTATGGCCGGCCGGTACCTGGTCCCCAAAGTCCGGGAGATCAGGCGAAAAAAAAAACAGAGCAAGCAAGTGAGTGTGACAGATGGTCTCGGGGGGGGCCTGTTGCCCCCCCCCTGGATCCGCCCCTGCCTGAAAGTTGTGTGATTTTGATATGACTTTAAGCAATGCCTGTGTAATCTTGAGGTCTATGGACGCAGGAGTCGCAGGGAAAGGCACACAAATTTCCGTCTGCAATTTTTCTGCGATTCCAGGGAATGCCTGTGTAAACTTAGGCTACTTTCACACTGAGGCGCTGGAATGCGAATGGCATCTACACCGCTATACCGTAGTTTTTGCCGCGATTTGCGGGCGCTAGCAGGGTGATTTTAACCCCCGCTAGCGGCCGGAAAAGGGTTAAAACCGCCCGCAATAACGCCTCTTTTTATTTTTAGCGCTCCTATCGCGCCTCAAAGATGCGGCTTGCAGGTGTTTTTTTACCCTCCTGCAAGCGCAACGCTCCAGTGTGAAAGCCCTCGGGCTTTCACATTGGATACAATTGAGCGGCTTTTTTGGGGCGCATTGCAGGCGCTATTTTTAGCGCAAGAGCGCCTGCAAAGCGCCTCAGTGTGAAAGGGGCCTTAAGGTCTATGAACCTCAACTCGTATCAAAGTCGGACCAAAGTAGTACAGGGACTACTTTGATGTCGCACAGATATGAAGCATACTCATTGGAAATCATAGGGTATGACATGTCATGCGACTTTTCAGTCCCAAGTCGCATGACAAGTCACACTAGTGGAAACCGAGCCTGAAAGTCACACCAAAGTAGTACAGGGACTTCTTTGAAGTTGGTGTGACTTAAAGTAAGCACAGATGAGAATGGTTATCATTAAGAATCATGAAAAGTCACCCAACTGTGACTCAAGTCTTATATATTTTAATAGAAAGGAGCTCTCATTTATACTTGCATAGTCCTCACTGATTTACATCAGCAGAACAAATGCAGGAAGTAGTGATGTGTGCACATGGGCCAGAAGCAAATGTGTGGTGATGCCAAACAAATCAATGAAGCCCACCCACACCTTGAGTAAGCACAAGTACATATCCTACACTTACCCGGCAAATCAGCAGCACCTCCTCTTTGCTAAAGAGGGACCTCGCCATGTCCACCTAGATGGAGATCCTGACCAGCACAGGAACTTACTGGTGATTACAATGACTCATTTCCGGGTCAGGAGGTGAAACCACGCTCTATTGATTGCAGCTGCGAATATTTGATCTCAATCACGATTAGAATTGATTATTTGCAGATATATGTAGAAATACAGATTTGCATATTTGAAGTTAAACTTCAGGGAGTTTGATAAGAAATGGTGTCTCCCTGGCATAGCAGCAAGTGAATTACAAAGGCAAAAGGCCCAGTTTGAGCTCTGCTTCACACTGACAGCAGGAGGAAATCGTTCAGCTGAACTCATACGATTTCATTCCCGCATGTCAGTCCCGACTGCAGGGGGGCGGACATCAGAGACATCTATCTGTGCAGGTTTCTGCACCTATATACATACACATCACAGCAATTAGAACAGTGCAATTGCAACCGATTTGACATGTCAAATCGCACCAATGTGAACCAGAGCTGACACATACAACACTGCCTATCCTCCAGCTGTATTCATTACCTGCAATTCTCTACAGCTGTACAATATATATATATATATATATATATATATATAAAGATTCCACCTTTATCATTTACTTGCAGGTGTGCTGAAGCCTAGGTTTACATTGGGGCGATTTGTTATGCAATTTCAGAAATCAAATCGCATGACTATTGGTGGCAATTGCACTGTTCCAATCGATGCAACCCCAATTTTGTGGCGCTGCACCAATTTGAAAAAGTAGTTCCTGCACTATTTTGCCGATTTCAGGTGCGACTTCAATAGACATTTGTGTATGAAGCCACACCGATGTCTATAAAGTAGTACCTAAAATTGTGCTAGCTCAAGTGAAGTAGCACGATTTCAAAGTAGCATCAATGTGAACCAGGGCAAAGCGATTCGTTTTTTGGTACACAAATGCATATAGAAATAAAACAAAAGGATCTTGCACTTTGCCACCACCACCCACAAAAAAAAAAAAAAATACACACCAAAGCTCAATAATGTTTTTTTATTTTGCCAGCAGAAACAAAAATTATGTACGTTCATTTACTAGCTTCAAAAAAATTTGGACAGGATACATGGTGCTACATTTAGCAATTGGATTTTAAGGACCCTGCTCATAGGAGCTTACAATCTAAAATTTGTCCAAACCTTAGAGTGCACACAGCTTTACTTTTAGTGTATAACGGGCAACACATCACATTTTTATCTGCAAGATTATAGAAACATACTCAAGTCATTATTCTTACAAAGCATTCCAACATATTAAAAAAGACACATGTTCAAAACCCCCACCCCCACCCCACAATCCACATATACGTACATTGGTGACCATGTTCTGCTGGAAGCTGCATTTCTGCGTACATGATTAAGCAATGAGATCCAAGAGTAGACGGTCAGCAGATGCTTCCAAACAATTTTGCACGGTCAGACAGGAACAATACACACACAATTTTTGATTGAAAAAATGCACAAGAATTTCTGCAAATAACACTAGTTGGGGGGGTTTGTCAATCTGCACAATATCATTTCTTCTCTCCCCCCACAAATCACAGCAAAAAACCTGGCCTTCTCAGACCAAACGATCCCCCATACTGCAGGCCTTTATATAAGAGAGGTTGTATTGTTAGCACGCTGACACACGCCCAATAGAAGTACACGCCCAATAGAAGTACACGCCCACCAGTATCTTTCAATCTGTCTCTTCGTGTATGTCTAAAGTGATTTCACCTGATGGGCAGGAACACATAATACTATTTACAACTGTGTTAGCCCTTGGCTATGTGCATCAAATCTTCAACTACAGGCCAAAGATCCAAGTCCATTTGCATGCACATAAACAAAGCAACAGTTTTCTAAGCATATGTACCTGTGCAGTGTAAACCCTACAATTTTAAATGTCCAAGTCCCTGGGTATGATTAGTGCTAACAAACATTAACATCGGGCCCTGGCTCCAATGAGCTTCCAATCTGAAGTCCAAAATAAACTTTCTTACATTAGAGACTATTTTAGACAGGAGACAAATAAAATGCCAGCATGTCTTAGGATTGTGGTGAGAAACCCACACATGGAAAACATATAAACTTCAACACAAGCATTAGCATGTTCGGGGAATTGAACCAGCAACCCCAGTGCTGCTAGACGGAATTGCTGCCCACTTAGCCACCAGGCAGCCTCACACATGTGTTCTGCATCTCTGTGGCGTGAACCAGCCCTAAGTCCATAGCCAAGTTCCGTGTCTCCAAGCAATATACAATATATTGGCCTAAGTATTGGGATGCCTGCCTTTAAACACACATGAACTGTAATCGCATCCCAGTCTTAGTCCGTAGGGTTCAATATCGAGTTGGCCCACCCTTTGCAGCTATAACAGCTTCAACTCTTCTGGGGAGGCTGTCTACAAGGTTTAGGAGTGTGTCTATGGGAATGTTTGACCATTCTTCCAAGTGCATTTGTGAGGTCAGGCACTGATGTTGGACGAGAAGTCTCTGCTCTAATTCATCCCCAAGGTGTTCTGTTGTGTTGAGGTCAGGACTCTGTCCAGGCCAGTCAAGTTTCTACACCCCTAACTCACTCATCTATGTCTTTATGGACCTTGCTTTGTGCACTGGTCCAAATCATTTGGTGGAGGAGGATTATGGTGTGGGGTTGTTTTTCAGGGGTTGGGCTTGGCCCCTTAGTTCCAGTGAAGGGAAATCGTAAGGCATCAGCATACTGAGACATTTTGGACAATTTCATGCTCCCAACTTTGTGGGAACAGTTTGGGGATGGCCCCTTCCTGTTTCAACATGACTGCACACCAGTGCACAAAGCAAGGTCCATAAAGACATGGATGAGTGAGCTTGGGGTGGAGAAACTTGACTGGCCTGCACAGAGTCCTGACCTCAACTCGATAGAACTCCCGTTGGCTGAATTAGAGCAGAGACTGCGAGCCAGGCCTTCTCATCCAACATCAGTGCCTGGCCTCACAAATGCACCTCACAGTGCCTGGCCTCAAACATTCCCATAGACACACTAAACCTTGTGGACAGCCTTCCCAGCCTTCCCAGAAGCTGTTCTAGCTGCAAGGGGTGGGTCAAATCAAATTTTAACCCTACGGACTAAGATTGGGCTGCCATTAAAGTTCATGTGTGTGTAAAGGCAGGCATCCCAATACTTTTGGCTAAATTGTGTATCTGGCAAGATTTACAATGGTGGTGGAACCCTCCTACACATAAATACAACATTTAGACATAGCTTTAGGACCTGGGAGATGAGACAACTTCTCTACATGAAGCAGCATGTTTTGGATTTGAACCCAGACACTCAGGGATGCTAAGCAGAAGTTCTAACCTCTAAGCCACAGAGCTGCCACATGTGGAATCCTCCTACACGTAAATACACATAAATACTGCATTTCTTTGGACATACTGGTGATGGAATTACATTACTCAAGAGTTATTCTTCTTGATTTATTCTGTGATATTTGATGTTTTTTTGGGGGTGAGTTTAGAATAGTGATATTACCCTCAAATTTTGGGAAATTACATTTTTATTTCTGATGTTGGAACACATATCAAAATTTTGGGGCTCAAATTATGATTATTTAGAAATAATAAAAAGCACAAAAAAAGTGACTAATTTTAAATTTGCATCAGCAATGGTATTGTTTGTGGTTTGTAAAGACACCTGTGTGAGTTTGGGTAAAGATTGTTGTGAGATGGAGAGTAACAAGTGAAATTGACAGAGAAAAATATATTTCATCAAAACATTTCACATTCTAGCTTTCTTTCAAAACAAAATATTTTAATTAGAAGCAACATTGTTGCAAAGGAAAATTTATTTCAGAGAAAGATACATTTCATCTCAACATTAAAAGGATTTATTTGTGAAAGTTACAATTGTATCATTAGAATCAATGGCTAAAACTTGCATTGGACTAAAATAGCTCAGATTTTCACTTCCAAAACATGCTCTTTAATTAGCTCTCATTTCGGTATTTACTATAACTCTTGTGAAAAAAGTCACTTGAGTTAAAATTTGAGTTATTTTAGCTCTGAGCACGCTCAGTTTAGTTTGCAAATAGTTGTCAAAAAACGGGCATTTTTTTTACTTCTCAGACTTTTAAAGATATTTCAGTGTAGAAATCACTTTTTCACACAGTTTAAAAGCAGATTATCTTTAAATAATATACCGTATATTTCAGTACCATTTAGGCAATTATATCATGCTCTAAACATTATTTTCATGTGCACAACTCCAGTTTTTAGTAGAGTAAGGATTTGGGCGCTATTTGGATTCTGGGAGCTATAGTAAATTCGATTTTGGGAGTATTTTCTCTCCAGCGCTATAGTAAATACAGTTTTAGCGCTAATTGCCGTGATTTGCGCTAATTAGCGCAAATTTGCGGCAATTAGCGCTAATTAGCGCCGCGGCGCTATCGTAAATTACCCCCATTATCTTTTGCACAAACCAATCAATATACGCTTATTGCGATTTTTTTTTACCAAAAATATGTAGAAGAATATATATATTGGCCTAAACTGATGAAGAATATTTTTTTTTTCAAAATTGTCGCTCTTTTTTGTTTATAGCGCAAAAAATAAAAACCACAGAGGTGATCAAATACCACCAAAAGAAAGCTCTATTTGTGGGAAAAAAAGGACGCAAATTTAGGTACAGCGTCGAACGACCTCGCAATTGTCAGTTAAGGCGACGCAGTGCCAAATTGTATAAAGTGCTCTGGTCAGGAAGGGGGTAAAATCTTCCGGGGCTGAAGTGGTTAAATATCTGGGTCCCCCACCATATAATCAAAGAATATATTGCAGCTTACCATTTGTTTAAATGTGGTGGTTGCATTTGTTTTATTTTTTTCAGGCCAAGTACATTTTCTTCAATTTACCTTTTTGATCCTTCCAGATATCATGTGTTCTTGTTACTTTTTGTACACTGAACAAAAATCTTAAACAATACTATTAGTTTTCCAAGATATACGCCAAACTATAAAACACCTCCCCCTATGTAATTGAGATGAGGAAAGGGCGTGGTGTTTGTAGTTCAAATAAGCAGAGCAGCTTAAGGTAACAATGCTACTTCAGCATAGCTACAGTACACTACATTGTCTCCCTGAGACAGGAAGTGTGTTACTTGCTGGATCACATTGTGAAAATAAAATAAAAATTATACTCGCCTCCACTCCAGCAATGCAGTGTCCAGGAGCTTCCTCACCTTGCTGAGATCTTCTCTCCAAGCTGCTTCTGGGTTATGATCTTTGAATTTTTTGATTGACTGGAAGTCCATTCATCTCAGCAGATGCCGAGATCGTACGATGAGCTGCACATACACAGCCCAGTATACAGTGGCGACAGGCAAGTAAAAAAACTTTAATGCAAAAGAGACATTATAAAAAGTCTGCCTGTTTGCATTTTTTTTTACTTTTTTAGATAAAGTTCCACTTTAAGTATCTAAGTTTCCATCATACTGTCATTCAGCAATGAATGGCTTCCTCAATTGTGGATATATCCTTCAATGTTTTCATTCATGAAATAAGTATAATATTTCTCTCTGAAAGGAACAAGTGTGCCTACAGGTAATGAAAGGTTAAAGCTGAATGTGAATAAAACCACCCTGAAATGCAGAAACAGGCACAAATATGGAATATAAAACTGTATGTGGCAGACAGTGAAAGACGTTAGAGATTAGGGCACCAGAGAGACACTTTTGTGTTTGTAAAGAATTGTCAGGCTGCATGACTTAAATCCATTTATACTATCAATTTATGTGTATTTGTGCAGCCGTAAAATATATAGGGCAGGTACTTTATAATTAGTTTAGGCTGAACTATTCCTTATGACGTGAGGGAAGGTGACAACCTCACGCTGGTGCTGGTCTGGAATCCAGATGCTCTACATGGGTTTGCGTCTCGCAGCCCATAGATCTTACTCTAGCCATTGAATGCGACATACTGTTTCTGTTCATCTTAATCCCCTTCACTGTAAATTAAATGCATTGCAGCATTGTGCAGAAATCCGAAGGTCAGAACCAGATGAGGAAAAAGCGAATGCAGCTGGGATTAAAACAGCTATAGCTATGCCTCACTCTTTTAGGAGATCTTCTATGGGTGATAAATCAAAATAAGAGGGTGAAAGATTTCTCCACTCCTGTCTTGTGTGTACAGATGACATCAAATTTATTTCATACCGTAGGTATAAGCCAAGGTATAGCATTGCTTCAGGACCATGTGTGTTTATGTTGCTTTATTTGATATGTATGATGTACCAGAGAATTGCTTATTAATATAAAGGTGCACAAGTGGGTTACACACTATATAGATAAAACCAAAGTGACTATTCATTTTCTTATGGAAAAATCGAGCATCATGATTTTGCTTAATCAAAGCAAATAAATCGACTTATTATGGGTAATTCATAAACACAAAATGTTTACTCTTTTTATAGTAAGGTAGTAAAATGAAATAAAAACCTTAAGCATTATTGGCTTTTGAAGTATCCTATGTGGTTGTTTCTATAGACTCCATTTATACTTGATAGAGTAATGTTCAATTTGACGCAGCAATCCATCTTCTTCTATTTTCAACATGGCCACATTAAACGGAATAACTCAAGAATATGTCCTAAGCATATGTTCTAAGCATATATGAAGAAATTAGAATAATTATTTTTTCCTGCTGTGGCTTACAAGGTCAAGTTTTCTTGAAATGTGCAGCATGTTACACTTTACAGAATACTGTCCCAGCTGAAAAAAAGCGTCAGGAAATGTTTCCATTATATAGTTGTGTTCATGCTGTAGTGTTGGTATTAGAAGCATTTGAAAAGTTTAGTCATAAAAACAGCCTTACATAGTAACCAACTATAAGAAGTAATGTTGATCTGTTTGTGTTATCCATTTGTCTGGGAACTACCTTTCCTCCCTTCTTTACTCCTCCCTCCTTAATATAAAAAAAAATATGTTTACATTTTTTTAAACTTTTTTTACTTTGTCCCCAACCCCCACCACCATTCTTGCCTAAGCAAGAATGACTTGTCACTGTTCCTGTAGCCCCAAAGGGCAGCAGGAGCAGAAAGACAGCCAGTGTGCAGAGCTGGCATATCATCAGGGGCCTGAAAGGGGCAACCAGGCTCCCAATGACATCAGAGAAATAGATGGTGTTTTGGGTCCCAGGGTGTTGCACCTAAGCAGCACATCGTAGAAGGACAATGCTGAATTAGCTAGGCAGGTGAGTATCTGAATTGGGGACAACCCACAACGCTTGATTACAAGTAACAGGGGGAAAAAAACGTGGGGTGGGGGAGGGTTGTCAAGTTCTCCTTTAAAGCTGAACTCTAGGGTAAAAAAAGTTTTCTGTGCCCGCACTGTAGGGGTTAAGTGCTGATTTATGTCTACTGGAGACAGGAAGAGAGATATACTTAGTTGATCCTCTGATCCTACAAGTACAAGACCAGTCCCTACAGCTTCTGCACCCCCACGCTCTAGTGGTCCTGAACAGTGGACTGTTTCTAATGTCATCAAGCCCAGAACAGGCTCCATGGACCTACTCTGGAGTTGAAGATGCCAGGTACAGCTCACCGCTGGATAGTAGGGGAGTGTCGTTTGCTGGTGGAGCTGAGGATCAGATAAGTATAAGGCTTTCTTCTCTCCCCTGGACAAAACCGGTGCAGGTACAGCCCCATTGCAAGGTAACTTTTTTGCCCAGAGTTGGGCTTTAAAGTGTATGTAGGGATCCCCTGCCCTCTACTATCTGTAAGTGGCTGTGCTGCTGAATGTTCAGAGATTATATATGTACATCATTTCCTGTCTCTGTGTGTCTGGGTTGGAAATCCCAGAAGGAGGAAGTAAAGAGGAAGAAAGAGACAGATAATTGAGCTCTGTGATCTTATACAGTATACACAGGGGCTGATACTACTGCTGTATTTTCATCCAAACCAGAAGCAGAGACTATTAGTAAAGTGACTGCAGCTGCCAATAGCTTCTTGAGTGTGTATCTGAGTCCTCGTGACAGACATATCTCTGTCCCATTGTTTTTATCTCATATGCACAGTGCCAGATAGCTAGGTATGTACTACTGTATGTGTGTAGTGGTCACCTTCCAGTATTTTAGTAGGTGAACATGTTTATTGCAAAAAAGTTTATACACAGCTCCTGTTATTTTAGCTAACCCTGTCCCTTATGGACTGGAATTCTATAGCTAGTTTTAGCTCAGAGCTCAATAACCATCATAGGCTAGAGCCAGGTTTGGCATTTGATGGTCACTTCAGGTGGTTAGAGGTCCAGTTGCATGGCAGATAACTAGGGACTAAGTGCAGAGTTGATGGGCTGACTCTATGGCTTTCTCTGGTGAAGATCTGCATTCTGGTCTGCTTGGACACTGACTTGAGGGTTTCCTCATCACCACAGATCTTGTCTTCACATCTTCAACACCAAGATGAATGTCACAATCATCCTCAGGAGCTTCTGCAACTGGATATTGCTACAACAGTCATCTGAAGGTTAATCTTTTTATAACTATATACTGTATACCTGTGCACATTTCCACCAGGACTCCTGTTAATACCTGTTTGTACATTGGCTGTATGTACTGTATTTAATATTTTCTTATATAAAGCTTGTATTATTTCTATACTGGTGTGCATTTATATAAATATGGTTAATGCTATATTTTGGTTGCAGTGGTTCCTCTGCTCTCAATTACTTTGTTTAGATTACTGGCTAATTTCCAAGAAAGGGAGTCCTCTCTGTTCACAGAAACCCTGTCCTGGGTGGAGGCACTGCCAACTTTATAACAAATGTAGTCTTACACTTAGTGAAGGTTCTAGTTCTCTTATTCACCTACAGGTTTAGCACAATATCCTGTTTGGGAAGGACTATTTTTCATAATCCCCCCAAAAGAGGACTACATGTATGTCAGGACAAGTTAAAAAATGCAGTACAGTAGTCGTTGGTCGGAGGTGCGCACTCGGAGAGCGGAGGATTGTCGCTGTGTGATTGCCATGCCGGCCGTGGAGGAGCTCTACCGGAACTACGGGATCCTGGCCGACGCCAAGGACGATATCAGCAAGCACAGAGCAGCCTATTAGGTGATCCTGGATGGCGTAAAAGGCGAAGCGAAGGAGAAGAGATTGGCGGCGCAGTTTATTCCCAAATTCTTCAAACATTTCCCGGATTTGGCAGATGCTGCCATAAACGCCCAACTGGATCTGTGTGAAGACGAGGGTGTGTCAATCCGGAGACAAGCGATCAAAGAACTATCAGTTTGCAACGGGGGAGAATCTTCCACGGGTGGCGGATATTCTGGCAAAACTTCTGCAGTCAAATGACTCTGCAGAATTTAACTTGGTGAACAACGCCTTGCTGAGCATATTCAAAATTGATGCCAAAGGCACCCTCGGGGGATTATACAGCCAAGGCGAAGACATTGTATGGGAGAGAGCCATCAAGTTTCTCGCTAACAAAATTAAAAACCATTCCCGAAGATGTCATGACTAAAGAGGTGGAAGACTAAATTTTTCCAGAATCTAAGAAGGTTCTGGATGATGTCACCGGGGAGGAATTTGTCCTGTTTATGAAGATCCTGGCCTCTCTGAAGACATTACAGACAGTCAGCGGCAGCCAGCAGCTAGTAGATTTAGTATCTGAGCAAGTGGGTCTCTGTCGAACCCTCAACCCCGCAGACCAGGACTCTGTGGATCGCCTCCTCCAGTGTATGCGGCCAACCATGCAACTTTTTTATGACCTACTTTTGTGAGCAAGTGCTTCCCATCCTGAGTTCCCTGACCAGCCCAGCAGAGGGCATCAATGTCCAGTTGGAAGTGTTGAAGCTTCTGGCTGAGATGTGCGCCTACTGCGGAGACATGGACAAACTTGAATCAAATTTAAACAAACTCTTTGAGAAGCTTTTGGAATACATGCCGCTTCCTCCGGAGGAAGTAGAAAACGGGGAGAATTAAGCCAACGAGGAGCCAAAACTCCAGTTCAGCTACGTGGAATGTTTTCTATTCAGTTTCCACCAGCTTGGACGCAAGAATCCAGATTTTCTCACCGGTGACAAAGTGAATGCCGAGAAGCTTAAAGACTTCAAAATCAGGTTACAGTACTTTGCCCGAGGATTACAGGTGTACATTAGACAGCTTCGCCTGGCCTTGCAGGGGAAATCCGGGGAGGCCTTAAAAACAAAAGAGAACAAAATCAAAGTGGTAGCCTTGAAAATAACCAACAATATAAATGTTTTAATCAAGGATTTGTTCCATAATCCTCCATCCTACAAAAGCACAGTGACCCTGTCCTGGAAGCCAGTACAGAGAGCAGATATCGGACAAAAGAGAACAAGTGAAGATAGCAATACATCCTCCTCTTTCTCCTCCTCCTCCTCCTCCTCCTCCTCACCGCCAAAAAAGCCTATCATGGGACCAAAAAGAGACTCCAGACAAATCTACAACCCACCCACCGGGAAATACAGCGCAAGTATTGGGGATTTCTCTTATGAACAGAGAGGAGGATTCCGCGGCGGCAGAGGAAGAGGTTGGGGGCACTTGTGGGAACCGCAGTCGAGGAAGAATGTACTAGAAGAGGAGAGACCAGGCATGGAGACACTCAGCTGACTGACAGACTGCTCAATGCTAGACATGTGTAATTAGTTTAGTTTCTAATAATTTTTTTATGAATTTAGAGAAATTCGTTAATTCTGAAATTTCCGAATTTCTTTTTCGTACATCACGGGACACAGAGCGACTTAGTCATTACTAATGGGTTATATAGATTACCTTCAGGTGTTGGCACTGGCCAATTCCAAACCGGAAGTACCCTCCCCTATATAAGCCCCTCCCATCCGGGAGCACCTCAGTTTTTTGCCAGTGTCTAAGGTGTTGGCCAAAGAGTAACATGTGTTTTCACTGGGCTTGCGTACAGGTTCTATTGGGCCTTAGTAAGCTGTTCCGGATCCCACCAAAAAAGCTTCATAGCTAAACGGTCGGTACCCGGGCCTTGCAGCAGAAAAGCAAGGTTTTGCCTGTAATGCCTCTCTTAGGAGGGCTGGACCCTGGGATCCAGAGCTCTGGTCATAACCACGACCAAGATGTTGTCTGTGCAGGGTGCTATACAGGTCCAGGGGAGTGGAATCCTTGGGAACCCGGTCCCTGAAGGTTTAATTACAATGCCTGCCGTGATAGGTGAAGTTTGGACTTCTGTGGACCAAACAAAGTCCTGCGGCGGGGATCAGGTAAGTGGGGGCCCCCAGGAACTTGGTTCTATTGGGGGACCCCCAAGCCTAATTTGTCTTTCTGTCTGTTACCTAACGGTATTCCCGCTAATATCTGTGTATGCCTGTAACTACTGAAAATGTAAAATTTTAATAGTAGTCAAGAAAAAAAAAAAAAAAGGGACCGCGGTACCTGTGTTAAACCACTAGAGGCCGCTGTAGTCCATTTTTCTTGTCATGTGGATCTTTGGTTTTCTCAAGTCAAAAGATCCAGGCAGTTGGTAAGTTTCTCTGTGGGAATCCACTTCCTCTGCCCTGTTGCTGCGCTCATCCACCGCACAGGCCCTCCGGCAAAAAGGGCCCTGGCTCCTAGTCCCTGTTTGATTTCGAAAAGGGCGCCAATGGTGAACGGGCACGCGCACGGGCGCGTGCACGCGCCTCCTATGAAAAAAAAAGGGGCGGGGCGGGTGGATGACGCTCGATGCGCGCCGCGGCGCTTCTGCGCATGTGCAGGCGTCCCAGCATGGATAAAAGACACAGTACAAGTGTCAGCTGGATGCAAACAGAGCTAGCAACAAACAGTGGCACACAGAGGCGGTTGATGCAGGCATCCCCATAGAAAGGCACTTTAGTAGACACCAGCTGGTATATAGCAGCAACTGTGTTAGACTATTACCAGCAAAAATTGGTGTATGACGACGGGAATACCTCAGCTTTGTGCTTAAAGGATATGTCGTCCAGACGCTCCGGAAATAGGTCTTCCAGGAAGCCAAAGGGGTCTCCATCGGGCTCTGGTGCTTGTACTGCACCAATCTCCCCTGAGAATTCAGAGGTCAGTAGCCGTAGAAACCCCGCAGGAGTGCCTGGTGCTGCGGCTGTCCCCAGTCCACCTGCTCCTGTATATATAACAGAGGAGGTATTATCCTCAACTCTGGGAGGATTGGAAGAGAGATTAACATTGATCGCTGCTTCCCTGTCACAGGAAAAGCGCGTCCGATCACCGTCTCCTCCTTCAGAGTGCCTGTTAGTGGAGGAACAGCCCCACACAGAGATCGACCTACCTGAAGGGGATCAGGATGAGGTTGATTCAGTTATGGAGGAATCAACAGTGGAAGAACCTTTCTCAGCATCTCAGGCTGAAAGATTATGGGTTCAGTCTCTGACTAACATGGTCCGATCAGCATTTAAAATGCCTCTGGCGGAACCACCATCTACTACGGTTTCCTCGCTGGGGTCGCTAAAAGCTCCCCAGGCTGTCTGTTCCTTCCCAATCCACCCTTTATTAGAAGGGCTTATTTACCAGGATTGGGAGCATCCTGATAAAATATTTGCTCCCCCCAAGAGATTTCCGGTGATCTATCCCATGGAGGATAAGTTCATAAAAAAATGGAGGGTCCCTACAGTGGACGCAGCCATCTCTTCTGTTAACAAATCACTGACATGTCCAGTAGATAATGTTCCAATGTTCAAAGACCCAATAGATAAAAAATTGGAGTCTTTACTAAAATCTGCTTTCTCTACAGCAAGCATGGTGACACAACCTGCGGTAGCAGCGATTGGAGTCTGCCAAGCAGTGAAAGATCAGTTGAAACAAGTCTTAAGGGACTTACCAGATCAGCAGGCTCTTGCCCTAGCTGACCTGCCTAGAGCCTTGTGTTTTGCGGTGGACGCCATAAAGGATACAATCCAACAGGCCTCCCACTTTACGCTGTCTATAGTACATATGCGTAGGCTTCTGTGGCTCAAAAACTGGTCTGCTGAAGCTCCCTGTAAAAAACTGCTGGTTAGCTTCCCATTTCATGGAGAACGCTTATTTGGAGAAGATCTGGACAAATATATCCAGAAAATTTCTGCCGGTAAAAGTTCACTCTTACCGGTTAAGAACAAGGGTAGAAGTCCTTCTTTTAAGAGGCCTACTTCTCCAGTCCCGGGCACATCGGCTGTGAAGCAGTTCCGACGGCCTCCGCGGTCAGATTCAGGGGGCAGAAATCAGGGACAATCACAGGGTAACAAGAAGCCCTGGATCAAGAGAGGTACAAAACCTCCCCCAAGGCATGAAGCGTTGCCCCCACTCAATCGGGTGGGGGGAAGACTTCAGTTGTTCACAGAGACCTGGCAGGACACCATCAGAGACAGATGGGTGCTCTCCGCAGTAAGTCTGGGATACAAGCTGGAGTTAAAAGGCACTCCTCCTGCCCAATTTATGAGGTCAAACGTGCCAAGAGATCCCCAGAAGAGAGGATCCCTCCTTCTGGCACTAGAACAACTATTGCTCCAAGGTGTAATCATGAAGGTTCCCCTGGAAGAAAGCGGATTCGGGTTTTACTCGAACCTTTTCACAGTCCCCAAACCAAATGGGGACGTGAGGCCCATATTAAATCTAAAAGAGCTAAACAAGTTCCTAAATATCAGGACTTTTCGGATGGAGTCGATCCGATCGGTGGCCACCGCCCTACAAGGGCAGGAATGGTTAGCCTCGATCGACATAAAGGATGCTCATCTGCATATTCCCATCTTTCCGGCCCACCAGAAATTTCTACGCTTTGCAGTAGAAGGGCGCCATTTTCAGTTCAGAGCCTTACCTTTCGGTCTGGCCACAGCACCACGAGTGTTCACAAAAATTCTGGCCCCATTATTGGCCAATCTAAGAACACAGGGTGTAACGATAATGGCATATCTAGACGACCTGCTACTAATAGACCACTCAGTGGAAAAGCTGGAAGTAGCTATTCACAAGACAATCAAGTGTCTGGAATATCACGGTTGGATTATCAACCGGGACAAGTCAGCTCTAAGACCAGTCAAAAGTCTGGAATACTTAGGGCTAAGGCTGGATTCAAATCAGAGAAAGATTTTCTTACCTCCAGAGAAGGTGTCGTCTTTAAAAGATTTGACCCACTTAGTGGGTACAAAAAGAAAACCATCCATACGCCTCTGCATGAGGCTGCTGGGAAAAATGGTGGCTTCATTCGAAGCGGTACCCTACGGTCAATTCCATTCAAGGAATTTGCAAAGGGCCATACTGTCAGCCTGGAACAAAAAAGTTCAGGCTTTAGACTTACCAATGTCCCTGTCCCCTTCCGTTCGCAAGAGCCTCCATTGGTGGTTGGTGCCCCAGAATCTGGAAAAAGGGAAACCCTTCAGTCCGGTTTCTTGGAAGGTAGTCACTACAGATGCCAGCCTCATAGGCTGGGGGGCAGTACTGGAGCAATGGTCTCTCCAGGGCAAGTGGTCAGAAGCAGAAAAGGCCCTGCCCATCAATCTCTTAGAGATACGAGCAGCCCGGTATGCCCTAGTAGCATGGACATCCAAACTCCAAGGGTCCCCTGTCAGAATTCAATCAGACAATGCCACAGCAGTGGCATATATCAATCACCAGGGTGGCACCAGGAGTCGTGCAGCCCAGAGGGAAGCAAATTGCATCCTGGAGTGGGCAGAAAAATATGTCCCAGCCATATCCGCGGTTTTCATCCCAGGAGTGGAAAATTGGAGAGCGGACTTTTTAAGTCGCCAACAATTATGCCCGGGGGAATGGTCTCTTCACCCCGAGGTTTTCCAGGCAATATGCCAGCGGTGGGGAACACCGGATGTAGATCTGCTAGCATCCAGATTCAACGCAAAGGTGGACAGATTTGTGTCTCGCACAAGGGATCCTCTAGCTTGCGGCTCGGATGCCCTAGTGTTCCCTTGGGATCAGTTCAAGCTGATATATGCATTCCCACCGCCACAATTGTTACTGCGATTACTCCGCAGAATCAGGGTAGAAAAGAAACCAGTGATTCTGGTGGCTCCAGCGTGGCCCCGAAGGGCATGGTACGCGGAGATTGTAAAAATGTCAGTGAGGAGTCCTTGGACCCTCCCACATCGTCCGGACCTGCTTTCGCAAGGACCGATATACCACCCTTCCTTACCAGCCCTAGGTTTGACGGCCTGGCTATTGAAGCCCACATTCTGAAAAAGAGAGGGCTCTCTAATTCTGTGGTATCTACCATGATCAATGCCAGGAAGCCGGTATCCAGGCAGATCTATTATAGGATCTGGAAAGCGTACATTACGTGGTGTGAGGCCAAGAAATGGCATCCACGTAAGTACGTGATAGGGAGGATTTTGGACTTCCTACAGTGGGCTGTAGATAGGAAGCTGGCCTTGAGTACTATCAAGGGTCAGATTTCGGCCTTGTCAATATTTTTTCAAAGGCCCTTGGCTTCGCATTCACTAGTCAAAGCTTTCATACAAGGAGTGATGCGTATTAGCCCTCCGGTTAATATTCCCATATGTCCTTGGGACTTAAACCTGGTTCTGTCAGTTCTACAGAAACAACCGTTTGACTATTGCTACACATTTCCTTGGTTCTTCTCACCAGGAAATTGATTTTCTTAGTAGCCGTTTGTTCGGCTAAAAGAGTATCGGAATTAGCCGCCTTGTCCTGTAAGGAGCCATATCTGGTTGTCCATAAGGACAGAGTAGTATTACGTCCTCATCCAGCCTTTCTTCCTAAGGTGGTATCGAGGTTTCATTTGAACCAAGATGTGGTTCTTCCTTCTTTTTTCCCCAAACCTAGCTCGGTAGAGGAAAAGTTATTACATTCCTTGGATGTAGTAAGAGCAGTTAAAGCTTATCTAAAAGCCACTGCTCAGATTCGCAGAACGGATATTTTGTTTATTCTGCCGGAAGGCCCTAAAAAGGGTCAGGCAGCATCAAAATCCACTTTAGCCAAGTGGATTCGACAGGTCATAATACAAGCCTATGGCTTGAGAAAGAGACCGCCTCCTTTCAAAGTTAGGGCGCACTCCACAAGAGCAGTTGGAACTTCATGGGCAGTGCATCACCAGGCCTCCCTGGCTCTAGTATGTAAGGCCGCAACATGGTCTTCGGTACACACGTTTACTAGATTCTACCAGGTAGACGTTAGAAGTCAGGAGGATGTCGCCTTTGGGCGCAGTGTGTTGCAGGCCGCAAAAGATCCTCATGCCTGATGGCGCCCAGCTTATGTATCCCTCCCCTCATTTGGCATTGCTTTGGGACGTCCCATTAGTAATGACTAAGTCGCTCTGTGTCCCGTGATGTACGAAAAAGAAAAAGGGATTTTTATAACAGCTTACCTGTAAAATCCTTTTCTTGGAGTACATCACGGGACACAGAGCTCCCACCCCTCTTTTTGGGACACTTATTGCTTGGCTACAAAACTGAGGTGCTCCCGGATGGGAGGGGCTTATATAGGGGAGGGTACTTCTGGTTTGGAATTGGCCAGTGCCAACACCTGAAGGTAATCTATATAACCCATTAGTAATGACTAAGTCGCTCTGTGTCCCGTGATGTACTCCAAGAAAAGGATTTTACAGGTAAGCTGTTATAAAAATCCCTTTTTTTCAATTTCCGAATTTTCGGATCCTCGAAATTTCGAATTTGCGAATTTGCAAATTTTTTAATTTACAAATTTTCGGATTTACAAATTTTTCAATTTCCAAATTTTCGGATTTTCTAATTTTTCAATTTACAAATTTTCGGATTTCCGAAATTTCGAATTTTGGAATTTCAAAATTCGAAAATCTAAAATTCAAAAATCTAAAATTCGAAAATGGGAAATTTGGAAAGTTGAATTTCCGAATTCCGAATTTTTAGAATTTCCGAATTTCCAAAAATCGAGAATTCGTTTTTTTGCTTTTTTCGGAAATTTGAAAAATTTGTTTTTCGTTTTTTTGCTTTTTTCGGAAATTCGAAAAATTCATTTTTTTCATTTTCGTTATATTATTTTTGGGGGAAATTCGGAAATTCGTAATTCGGAAATTCCGAATTTCCGAAAAAAGCAAAAAAAGCAAAAAAACGAAAATGAAGAAAACAAATTTTTCGAATTTCCCGAATTTCCGAAAAAAGCAAAAAAAACAAAAAAACAAAAACAAATACAACGCACATGTCTATTCAATGCCTCCTTTCAATTGCCAATGGCAACAGACTTTTAACATGAAGCATTCTTTCTAAAAAAAAAAATGCAGTACATCTCTGCAATACATGCACATTTTCCCAAGTTTCATCTCTTTCAATACCGGAAAATACCAAATGCCTTTTTTAAACTAAAATTGCAAGATCTGGTATTAACCCTGCCCACTTGTCTTGATAACGTTTAAACTTTGGTTGCTAAATGTAAGAAACATATTTTTTTGAGCAGTGAATTATGAGAAGACAATTTTAATAATACTATGGCAAATTCTAGGCAAAACTACATTACCTCACGTCGCTTCGCCTTTTGGCCGCTAGGGGGCACCCAGAGCCGATGCGAGTGCCTGGCGGGTGCGATGACCGCCGGGCACCCACGATCGCTCGTGACTGAGCGAGAACCGGCATCTATGAGTGTAAACACACAGATCCCGGTTCTCTCAGGGGAGTAGAGATGGATCGTGTGTTCATACTATGTATGAACACCGATTTCTGTCTCCTCCTAGTTAGTCCCATCCCCCCACAGGTAGAACACAGTGAGGGAACACAGTCAACCCCTTGATTGCCCCCTAGTTTTAACCCTTGATTGCCCCTAGTGTTAACCCATTCCCTGCCAGTGACATTTACACAGTAATCAGTGCATTTTTATATCACTAATCGCTGTATAATTGTCACTGGTCCCAAAAATTAGTCAAAAGTGTCCGATGCGTCCGCCGCAATATCACAGTCCCGATAAAAATCACAGATCGCCACCATTACTAGTAAAAAAAATAATAATAATAAAAATGCCATAAATCTATCCCCTATTTTGTAGACGCTATAACTTTTGTGCAAACCAATCAATATACGCTTATTGCGATTTTTTTTTTTTACCAAAAATATGTAGAATACATATCGGCCTAAACTGAGGGAAAAGATATTTAAAAAAAAAATGGGATATTTGTTATAGCAAAAAGTAAAAAATTATGGGGCTGATTTACGAACCGCTTGCGCCTTGAGTTGAGGCGCAGGCCGAGGCGCAACGTACTTTTTGGTATTTACCAAACCTTTCGCGCCGGTAAAACACAGCGCCATTCCCCATTTACTAAAGTGTTCTCGTGCACAGGAGGAGGCGATCAGTGCACCACTCTGGACCTGGCGCACGACATCTTCAATTCAAAATGAAAAGAAGCTGGAAGTGCCAATATTATGGGGTGATGTGGGGTGATGTGAGGAAGTATAGTGACAACTGCCCAAGTAACAAAGATGCCCAAAATAGAATGAGAAAGTAACTGTTTCAGAACAAGCCTGCTGCGCCTGCAAGTACATTTAGAACTGCGCAAGGTCTAGTTGTGCACTGCGCATGCGCAAGCGACATTTGCGCACGTTCAAATGCGTTGGTTCATTGCGCCGGCAAAATCTTAGTAAATGTCAAGTAATGTAAATGCATTTGCGTGGGTTGAACAGGCGCACCTCTAAACTTGACATTTTTTTTTAAGCTGGTTCACTTTTATGTCTTTTTTTAAAGATATTTGCACACAGGTCATGTTAACGCGTTACGTTGTTAACATTTTACATGTACCTTGTTCAAATTATGTAAAAAGAATCTTGCTACTCTAGCTCCTCATAAAAGGGCATTTTACCTTCCCCCTCTAATGCATTAGTTATCTTTGGGATATTTTTGGCTATTAAAGGGGGACTCTAAACACCATTCTCCAATGCTCTTGTCTCCCCCTTCTAATGCATATGTTATCTTTGGGCTAGTTTTTGCTTTTAAACTGGAACTCTACACTCCACTCCATTCTCCAAAGCCTGTGAGCTGCCTTCACCAATCCAAACCACTTTTGGGGTGCCTGAGCCCCTCCTGCCCCCAAGCATACACCCCCTTTCACCCCCTTGCTGTGTTTGGCTAGGGGTTTGTTAGTGCGTGGAAGGGGGTGGGTTTTTTATGTGGGGGTTCTCATTTTACGCCTTTCCAGACCCAAATGGCCTTGTATGTATTGGGGGGGCAGGCTTTTTTTTTTTAGGTAAAATCTTGCAGCTGCAATGTCGATTTGTAAGTTTGCTCTAAAGCCGTACATATTTGAAGCAGCATTTTGGATACATGCTAGAGATGCACCACTTTACAAGCAGAGTACCCCCCCCCCCCAAGTTAATAGCTATAGGGCAAGTTCACTCTATAGAAACGCAGTCCAGATGCTTTTCTGCATGTGTGTTTTGGATGCATTTCTGTGCGTTTATGATGATTTTTTTGCGTTTTACAGCGTTCCAGTACAGTCCAGTGCAGGAAAAATGCAGCATGTTCTACTTTATTTTCTGGAACTGGAACGCACTGGAACTGCAAGCACTGGTGTGAACTATGCCATTGAAAAACATATAACCTACTTTCCATGCGTTTTTGAGGCATAAAAAAAACACACTGGACTGCATGTGGTATGAAATGGCCCTTACACAATTTGGCATATATAAAAGCACTTCTCCTTGTTTCGTTTTTGGGGTTCTCCAAATTGGTGACATTGATATATGTCCCTTAGGGTGGGACCTGGGCCCCCATAAGATAAGCCAGCCAAGTGGGGACAAGCAAAATGAACAAGTCAGTTCCCATAGACTGCAATGGTATTTGTTATGAGTAAGCCTTATCCCTGTCTTCATTTCAAGTTTGACTGTATGCTGTGATTTGGATTTTACTTTCAATAAAGAACGTCTTATACAGAATGCGGCAGTCCAGGACAATTTCCTTTCTTACAATGGTATTTGTTGTCTAACTTTTGCCCATGAGGTTGGGGGCACTTGTGGGAACCGCAGTCGAGGAAGAATGTACTAGAAGAGGAGAGACCAGGCATGGAGACACTCAGCTGACTGACAGACTGCTCAATGCTAGACATGTGCAATTAGTTTAGTTTCTAATAATTTTTTTATGAATTTAGAGAAATTCTTTAATTCTGAAATTTCCGAATTTTTCAATTTCCGAATTTTCGGATCCTCGAAATTTCGAATTTGCGAATTTGCAAATTTTTTAATTTACAAATTTTCGGATTTACAAATTTTTCAATTTACAAATTTTCGGATTTTCTAATTTTTCAATTTACGAATTTTCGGATTTCCGAAATTTCGAATTTCGGAATTTCAAAATTCGAAAATCTAAAATTCAAAAATCTAAAATTCGAAAATGGGAAATTTGGAAAGTTGAATTTCCGAATTCCGAATTTTTAGAATTTCCGAATTTCCGAAAATCGAGAATTCGTTTTTTTGCTTTTTTCGGAAATTCGAAAAATTAGTTTTTCATTTTTTTTTGCTTTTTTCGGAAATTCGAAAAATTCAACTTTTTCATTTTCGTTATATTATTTTTGGGGGAAATTCGGAAATTCGTAATTCGGAAATTCCGAATTTCCGAAAAAAGCAAAAAAACGAAAAAAACGAAAACGAAGAAAACAAATTTTTCGAATTTCCCGAATTTCCGAAAAAAGCAAAAAAAAACAAAAAAACAAAAACAAATAAAACGCACATGTCTACTCAATGCCTCCTTTCAATTGCCAATGGCAACAGACTTTTAACATGAAGCATTCTTTCTAAAAAAAAAAATGCAGTACATCTCTGCAATACATGCACATTTTCCCAAGTTTCATCTCTTTCAATACCGGAAAATACCAAATGCCTTTTTTAAACTAAAATTGCAAGATCTGGTATTAACCCTGCCCACTTGTCTTGATAACGTTTAAACTTTGGTTGCTAAATGTAAGAAACATATTTTTTTGAGCAGTGAATTATGAGAAGACAATTTAAATAATACTATGGCAAATTCTAGGCAAAACTACATTACCTTACGTCGCTTCGCCTTTTGGCCGCTAGGGGGCACCCAGAGCCGATGCGAGTGCCTGGCGGGTGCGATGACCGCCGGGCACCCACGATCGCTCGTGACTGAGCGAGAACCGGCATCTATGAGTGTAAACACACAGATCCCGGTTCTCTCAGGGGAGTAGAGATGGATCGTGTGTTCATACTACGTATGAACACCGATTTCTGTCTCCTCCTAGTTAGTCCCATCCCCCCACAGGTAGAACACAGTGAGGGAACACAGTCAACCCCTTGATTGCCCCCTAGTTTTAACCCTTGATTGCCCCTAGTGTTAACCCATTCCCTGCCAGTGACATTTACACAGTAATCAGTGCATTTTTATATCACTAATCGCTGTATAATTGTCACTGGTCCCAAAAATTAGTCAAAAGTGTCCGATGCATCCGCTGCAATATCACAGTCCCGATAAAAATCACAGATCGCCACCATTACTAGTAAAAAAAATAATAATAATAAAAATGCCATAAATCTATCCCCTATTTTGTAGACGCTATAACTTTTGTGCAAACCAATCAATATACGCTTATTGCGATTTTTTTTTTTTTTACCAAAAATATGTAGAATACATATCGGCCTAAACTGAGGGAAAACATATTTAAAAAAAAAAAAATTGGGATATTTATTATAGCAAAAAGTAAAAAATTATGGGGCTGATTTACGAACCGCTTGCGCCTTGAGTTGAGGCGCACACTGAGGCGCAACGTACTTTTTGGTATTTACCAAACCTTTTGCGCCGGTAAAACACAGCGCCATTCCCCATTTACTAAAGTGTTCTCGTGCACAGGAGGAGGCGATCAGTGCACCACTCTGGACCTGGCGCACGACATCTTCAATTCAAAATGAAAAGAAGCTGGAAGTGCCAATATTATGGGGTGATGTGGGGTGATGTGAGGAAGTATAGTGACAACTGTCCAAGTAACAAAGATGCCCAAAATAGAATGAGAAAGTAACTGTTTCAGAACAAGCCTGCTGCGCCTGCAAGTACATTTAGAACTGCGCAAGGTCTATTTGTGCACTGCGCATGCGCAAGCGACATTTGTGCACATTCAAATGCGTTGGTTCATTGCGCTGGCAAAATCTTAGTAAATGTCAAGTAATGTAAATGCATTTGCGTGGGTTGAACAGGCGCACCTCTAAACTTGACATTTTTTTTTAAGCTGGTTCACTTTTATGTCTTTTTTTAAAGATATTTGCACACAGGTCATGTTAACGCGTTACGTTGTTAACATTTTACATGTACCTTGTTCAAATTATGTAAAAATAATCTTGCTACTCTAGCTCCTCATAAAAGGACATTTTACCTTCCCCCTCTAATGCATTAGTTATCTTTGGGATATTTTTGGCTATTAAAGGGGGACTCTAAACACCATTCTCCAATGCTCTTGTCTCCCCGTTCTAATGCATGTGTTATCTTTGGGCTAGTTTTTGCTTTTAAAGGGAAACTCCACACTCCAATGCTCTTGTCTCCCCCTTCTAATGCATATGTTATCTTTGGGCTAGTTTTTGCTTTTAAACTGGAACTCTACACTCCACTCCATTCTCCAAAGCCTGTGAGCTGCCTTCACCAATCCAAACCACTTTTGGGGTGCCTGAGCCCCTCCTGCCCCCAAGCATACACCCCCTTTCACCCCCTTGCTGTGTTTGGCTAGGGGTTTGTTAGTGCGTGGGAGGGGGTGGGTTTTTTATGTGGGGGTTCTCATTTTACGCCTTTCCAGACCCAAATGGCCTTGTATGTATTGGGGGGGGGGCAGGCTTTTTTTTTAGGTAAAATCTTGCAGCTGCAATGTCGATTTGTAAGTTTGCTCTAAAGCCGTACATATTTGAAGCAGCATTTTGGATACATGCTAGAGATGCACCACTTTACAAGCAGAGTACCCCCCCAAGTTAATAGCTACAGGGCAAGTTCACTCTATAGAAACGCAGTCCAGATGCTTTTCTGCATGTGTGTTTTGGATGCATTTCTGTGCGTTTATGATGATTTTTTTGCGTTTTACAGCGTTCCAGTACAGTCCAGTGCAGGAAAAATGCAGCATGTTCTACTTTATTTTCTGGGACTGGAACGCACTGGAACTGCAAGCACTGGTGTGAACTATGCCATTGAAAAACATATAACCTACTTTCCATGCGTTTTTGAGGCATAAAAAAAACACACTGGACTGCATGTGGTATGAAATGGCCCTTACACAATTTGGCATATATAAAAGCACTTCTCCTTGTTTCGTTTTTGGGGTTCTCCAAATTGGTGACATTGATATATGTCCCTTAGGGTGGGACCTGGGCCCCCATAAGATAAGCCAGCCAAGTGGGGACAAGCAAAATGAACAAGTCAGTTCCCATAGACTGCAATGGTATTTGTTATGAGTAAGCCTTATCCCTGTCTTCATTTCAAGTTTGACTGTATGCTGTGATTTGGATTTTACTTTCAATAAAGAACGTCTTATACAGAATGCGGCAGTCCAGGACAATTTCCTTTCTTACAATGGTATTTGTTGTCTAACTTTTGCCCATGTTAGGCTCTTTGTTTGCCCCCCTGGACCGGGGGGTGTTTGTCCCATCTCTAATTTAGTAGCATGCTGGATGATGTGCTTAATTTTGGACAGGGGGTGGCTTATTTTGTGCTAGCTGCATTTGGGTAGGTCTGGGCATGCTCAGGGACTTTGCTTTTTTCATGTGCCTTTGGTGTGTGAAATGCATTTGGGTTGGTCTGAGCATGCTCAGGGACTTTGCTTTCTTTGCTGCTTTTTGTGTGTGAACTAAACCTGGAGGTTTCTGGGCATGCTCATAGAGCGTGTTTTTTGGGTTAGTAATTTAAGGACATCCTTAACAGGTGTACCCACTTTGAAGTTCATTCTCTACAATAGGTGAACTTGCGTTTTGTGTGTTTCATGGACTGTGCATGTGTTTTCAATTGCCTCATTAGCACACAAACCTATGTTATATAAAGCTTGCAGATAGCATTCTGTACCTTGCCCTGAAAAGAGGCAAGATTGTGTGTGTGTGTGTGTGTGTGTCTGGCCTGCCGGCCGGCATAAGAGTACATTTTGGTGTCCTTATCGAGTTTGTAACACATGTATTTTTGCTTTGCATTTTGTTTGTTATGTCTTTGCAAAACAGATTTTCTCCTGAAATATTTTTAATGTTGTTAATGTGTGTCGTTTGTTCACTTTGATTTAATTGTCTGTGCTGCATTATTTTTCAAAATCTTTCTCAAGATGTTGTGACTATTGTTTCAAATTAACATACATGTTTTTTTGCTTTCCTTGCTCTTTTCCAAGTCCTGTTTTGTTGGCCAATAAAATTTTAATGTTTGTTTTTTGTTATTTTCCATGCAACAAATTTCACAGCTGCAGCTTAACTAGGCTGATTGGCATGTCAAAAAAAAACATGTGTGATTTGTCTAAAAGTTACTTT
The DNA here is from genome assembly GCA_029206835.1 of Rana muscosa. Lineage (NCBI taxonomy): Eukaryota > Metazoa > Chordata > Amphibia > Anura > Ranidae > Rana > Rana muscosa. The sequence goes on from CM055121.1 coordinate 494,208,507, forward strand.
CCTGGTGCCTTCATGGTAGCATATGCATGGATTGTGTGCTGCTATGGATAGTCACGATGAAAGGAAAAATACAGAGCAGTAAGTATTTTATTTTCCTTTTTACTGCAGTGGTTCTCAGCCTCAGTTCTCAAGTACCCCGGACAGGACATGTTTTGTGAATTTATCTTATCTAGAATTGCTGTCCAAAATACCAAGACATGGACTGGGATTTAAAGCACATGTGCAAGATTAAGGAAAACCTGCAAACATGGCCTGTTGGGGGTACTTGAAAAGCACTGATTTAGAGCACTAAAATCTAGCTCAAGGCAATACTATTCTAATTGTGGGCATTTGAGGGAAACCAAGTGAGTGTTAGAACCCCTGCTGGTCTTTTTTAGGTTGGGCTTTGTGTCCCTTTTTCTTAAAATTAGCTTCACTTCCTGTCACACTTCCAAACAGGAAGTGAATGTAAAACCCTACCAATGTCTTTTCTTGTGGACACACAGATCAATCTAACTAGTGTCCTCATTAAGCAAATTGCACTCTAGCACTTTGTTGTGTACACCCCAAATCATTAGGTAGTTTGGGGTTTAGTAAAAGGAAAATCCACTCTGCAGTACAAGTGTAGTTGCTGAAAATCTGAGGGGAAGCACTGGTGATTTTAACATCCAATCATGTAGAAGCAAAGATGGTGTTTTTTATTTTCCTTTCATGTCCCCCTCGGATATCCAGCAAGTGCACTTGTAGTGCAAAGTGGATTTTCCTTTAGTAAATGAACCCCAAAGTCCAAGATACCTAATAATTTGGGTTGTACACAGCAAAATGCTGGAGTGCAATATACATAATGGGGAAACTATTTAGATTGACCTCTGTGTCCCCAAGGAAAGACATTGGTAGGGATTTACCCTCACTTCCTGTTTGGCTATGTGACAGGAAGTGAATAAATTTGAAGTAGAAAGTGGAAAAATTTGGGAGTTGTCTTCACCCTATCAGGGGTGCAGACATCCCCAAAACTGTCTAGACTTCTAATCCCTCTGCACTCTATCCCCAAGCAAAAATAAGAAAGGATTTCATTTAGTTTAACTTTGCAAAGACGCATTCCTAAGTACAACTGTGATGCATGTCAATGGCCCATTTAGACCTTGTTTAATAGAAAACACCAGTTGCCTTTCACTAGAAACATTTGTTAGTCCAGTCCTGGACATTTGCATCTGCTTTACTATTAATTTCCATAAAAATTGAGTTCCTGCAGCTAGATGAGCCAAATGTATGTAGATGCGCGACCACTGTGTATATAAGATGCGCAACTGCTGTGTGCACACAGGTATGCGCATATGTGGTACTCAGAAAGCGGTGGCCAGCAAAAAAAAAATAGTTTTTAACATGGGGTGGTGTTTGTGTGGGTCCCTTACACACATATTGGGGCCAATTTAGACAGGATGCAATTCGCAGCATGTTTTTAGATTGTGGGAGGAAAACGGAGTACCCGGAGGAAACCCACGCAGGCATAGGGAGAACATGCAAACTCCAGGCAGATGGTGTCACGGGCGGGTATTCGAACCAGCGACCCTTTTTGCTGCTAGGTGAAAGTGCTAACCACTACACCATTGTGCTGCACAAATATGTATCTAGAGATGTAGGTTCTTGTGTCCACTTGTGAAAATACAACTGGGTCATGGCACATCTACATTCCAAATTTGGCACTTAAGATGGTCATGCACTATGCAATCTGATTGGCCAATCTCTGTACAACTCGAGATTTCGGCAAAATAGGTAATAGGAATACGCACTTGAACAGTTAAATAAAATTTTTGGAAATCAAACAGGCTCTTGCCTAATCTAATTTTTATAATTTTTGTAAGATTGGAGTGTATGGTCACCTTTAACCACTTCAGATCCCACCCATAGTAATATGACGTCCACTGATGGGATCTCCCATCCTGGGTGGACGTCATATGACGGCCTGGGCTTCCCGGCCGTCTAGGGGGCGCGCGCCCGCAGCTTAGCTCGGGACCCGGTGCGCGTGCCCGGCGGCCGCAATGTCCACTGGGCACCCGCAATTGCCCGCAATCACGGCAGGACCGTGGATCTGTGTGTGTAAACACACAGATCCATGTCCTGTCACAGGTGAGGAGATTGATGTGTGTTCCCAGTACAGAGGTCTCCTCCCCTTGTGAGTCCCCTCCCCCTACAGTTAGAATCACTCACTATGGAACATATTTAACCCCTTCAGCGCCCCCTAGTGTTAACCTACTTCCCTGCCAGTCACATTTATACAGTAATCTGTGCAGTTTTATAGCACTAATCGCTGTATAAATGTGAATGGTCCCAAAAATGTGTCAAAAGTGTCCGATATGTCCGTCACAATGTCACGGTCACAATAAAAATTGCAGATCGCCGCCATTACTAGTAAAAAAAAATAAAAGAAATAAAAATGCAATAAATCTATCCCCTATTTTGTAAACGCTATAACTTTTGCGCAAACCAATCAATATACGCTTATTGCGATTTTTTTTACCAAAAATATGTAGAAGAATATGTATCGGCCTAAACTGTGGAAAAACTTTGTTTTTTTATAGATTTTTTGGGGATATTTATTATAGCAAAAAGTAAAAAATATTGAATTTTTTCAAAATTGTCGCTCTATTTTTGTGATCAAATACCACCAAAAGAAAGCTCTATTTGTGGGGGAAAAAAAGACATTAATTTTGTTTGGGTGCCATGTCGCACGACCGCGCAATTGTAAGTTAAAGCGACGCAGTGCCGAATCGCAAAAAGTGCTCTGGTAAGGAAGGGGGTAAATTCTTCCGGGGCTGAAGTGGTTAAAGATCAAGATCTGAAAATATTAATTTATTGGGTTTAGAAACACTTTTCTGTTCTTTATAATGTATTGAAATATTTGTGTGAAAATAGAAAAAAAAAACATTTCAAAGATATATTAGAAGTAAAAGGAATGAGATTAGCATCACAAGGGTTAATTAAGTGAGAACACCTACTAATTGCCTAACAAGACACATCCAATGAGATGGGCGTGCACTATTATCAATGAGAAAACAGCAGTTACCCTGGCACCAATTGCCGGTTATATATTTATTATTGCGTTGCACCGATTCGCACGCCCAATCAATGATTTATCCGGCGCACCAATTAAGGTATGAACCGGCGCCGCACATTGCTCTCAGTAAATCATCCCCATTGTGTTTTGTTCAAAATTGTCTCTCTTCTTTTGTTTATTGCGCAAAAAATAAAAACTGCAGAGGTGATCAAATACCACCAAAATAAAGCTCTATTTGTGGGAAAAAAAGGACGTCAATACTGTTTGGGTACAACGTCGCATGACTTGCGCAATTGTCAGTTAAATCGACGCAGTGCCAAATCGCAAAAAATGGCCTGGTCATAGAGCAACCAAATCTTCTGGGGTTGAAGTGGTTAAGGGGAGCGTCTAAGCAGCAACATAGCGACCACTGCAACCAAAAGCTGTTCCACTTTTTCTATTGTAACACGTTAGTCAAAAATCCAGTGAAAGTCAAAGTTTACGTGGAGCTGCTTTGTAGTTCTGTTCCAACTGATTTACAAAAGTTATGAACAGTGGCACCTCTGCTGACCAGCAAATCAGAGGTGTGCACAGATTTTCTTCCTACATAATACCTACCCTCCTAAAGCACAGGCTTGTGAATCCTTTATCTGTCTATAAAATTCATGTGACATTTGCTTTTCTCTCTAAAAAAAGTACTGTATGGACACTTTACATATTATATACTGTTACACAAATGTGAACCAACACTATAAAAAAAGTGAGGTGTGGTCAGTGCATTGTGTGTCTAACAAAAAATAACTGCAACCGGATTCTGTTTGTAGGAAATGTACCACAGCCAGATGTAGGATATAGGAAATGTAGTGGAACAGACTGGGATGCTAGCTGCGGGAATTCGACTGGAACACAACTGGAATTCTGACTGCAGGAAAGTGAGTGGAACAGAACTGGAAGCTTGTTGTGTGGGACCAGTACAGAACAAAACCAGATGCAGGATATGACAGTTGGCCTGCAGTATTACACAGTGTTCTTTTACTGAACATGGTTTAGGACCCTAATGCAAGGCCAACTATGTTGGATTCATAGTTATCTTCTCACAAATGCCAGATTTATTGAGACCAAAACATTGTCTGGATCATTACTCACTTGTACTATGGTTTTGTAGTTAGAAATAATCAGAGCAAGGCTTGTATATTTTATTGGTTTCCTCAGAATAATTTGATGAATGGCTCTTGTGTTGGATCTGTTCCAAATTAACTGAAAAGTGGATGTTACATTTTATTGCAAAACATTTGTCTTTGTCAAAAATTGTATACAAAGTTTTATTCCTGGTCAATATTTCAGATAGAAAGAAAATGTTTTAAATGATGTAGTTAAATTACAATATACTCTTTTTTTTTTAGCATTTCATGGTTCATCATGAACCTATAAAAGGGCCTTAAAGCCCATCACCAGTAGATGTGGGTTTCCAGCAATGACATTTTAAATTAAGTTGAAACTGTTACATTTCAGTACAAAACTGGAACCTTTTGGGGTTGATGCTTCAGCCACCAGAAAAGGGCGTTTCAAAAGTTAACAGGTTAAGGTTAAAGTTTAGGATTAAGATAAGGGAGTAATAGGAGTTTACGTGTTAAAGTGGTAATAAACCACTGTGTTTTTGTTAGTTTTTTTGGAACCTGCAAGGTAAAGCCATAATGTGCTAGTATGGATGGTTTACGGCACAGGGCTCTGAAGGAACGACCCAGGTGGCCATTCCGACAGAGCACATGTGCAGGCGATGTTACTGGCTGCATGTACAATAGATATACTTCCCTCCAAAGCAAAAAATCCCTGCTGCTTGCAGCTCTGCATGCTGGCTTCTATTTTGCACCTATGTAGCCGACAGCGGACTACAGTTATTTGGCACTGCAGACTCCTTTCTTTGACTGTCTTTGTGTTTCTCTAGTGCTGGGCTCGGATTACATGCATCATGTTCCTGAGCCAAGCAAAGAGCATTCTGGGAACTGTAGTCTCCAGAACAGGCATATCCTTGATCTGCAGAACTACAGTATCTATGAACTACACCTCCCAGCAAGCCATCTGCTCCAGGGAGAGAACTCTGGAAGAGGCTATAAAGCGATCAGCAGACCAAGATCACTTGCTTCCCGGGTTTCATCAAGTAAACACCCCCTTCACTGCTGTGCAAGAGGACTGTGGTCTACTACGTGGCAACATGTTGCTCCCAGCTCTGACTCAGGCGTGTCCAACAGCACTTCCTACATGAGGGGCATCACCGCAGGTTGCTGTAATCAGCAGGACCAGATGATTCACTGTTCCAGAAGTCGGACCGTCATCTCAGCCCGTTCTGCAGAAAGAAGAATCGACTTGGATCGCTCTTCAGGAAGTCTCTACACTGTTCTTCAGAATGGTGAGCGGGCACCTACCCACAAATCCAGTACCAGTCACTAGCATACTCCACAGGACACTGTATACAGACACCTTACAACTGTATTTGTCTTAAGGATTACTACTTGTCAGTCTCAGCTGCTTTGTCTTGACTGCATATCACTGTGCCACACTTAAAATCTTTGTTTCTTTGAGCTCCAACGTGCCAGTGAAGTCAACCACAAGGCCTTGCATCTTGAATACTGCTATTCTATCGCTATTTAATGGGACACACCACCAAAACCTATATTGCTTCATCTCTCATTAGGATTAAAGGTATAATACGCCAGCCTGGGGTTCCCCTTTGTCAGTGGTATTATATACAGCAACCAGTAACCCTTTTGAGATTCACAAATTTATTGTCTGTTTTTGTATGCTTTGATATTATTTATCTGTCATTTCCTATTGTCATTTACTTGTTTTGGGGAACCTTTTCAACAGAATCTTGGCTGTTTATCCAGGATTTGGCTGACTATTACCCCGCTACAAGACTCTCCCATTGAATAAGTAAAAACATGAGAGAGCCAATCAATCTGCATTGTGTCAGTGTGTTATTTAAAGGTATACAGAACATGTTTGAATCTAGAGTGTCAGAAGGACTGGAAAGTTCACAAGGTCAAGGTGGCACAGACGAACATGCAATTCTAAGCAACCCCCTAGGGGGCAGTGCTACACTTTCATTTGATGTCATTCGACTTCTTGGCTTCCTGAGGCACTGGTGACATAGCCAGGGCATCACAGCCACCCACTGGTAAGTCTATGTCATTAATACCTTCCAGGGAGAAATTTCCTGTAAATTGAGACTTTCACACACGATTTTGCCAAAGCTCGCAGGATCTCTGGAAGATTTTTTTTTCAGAGATCTGCCCAAGATCTAGCATTGATGGGCAGGCAAAGAATACACAGAATAAGTAGTTAGCCCCCTGATAATGTCTGCTTTCACGATAGTGGTGCAGTTTTACAAATGGTGGAAAGGAGTATTAGAAAAAAGGAAGAGCATTTATGTATTTATTTTGGAAATATTTATTTCAGTAATGGTGGCACTTTCATATAAAGAAGGGGGAAAGTCTGCTTCAAGTGTTAAGGATTCAGTTTAAAGGCCAATTTACTTTCATTCCTGATAGTCATTTACTCTCTCCCAAGGCTCCCCATGTGCATTTTATCATAATGCATACCTTTTTTCAGAAGTCTTTATTCTGGTCATATAATGTTCAGGGCCCTTTTCCCCTTCATCTCTTCTCTGGCATTCTCCTCAGTAATGCAGAAAGCAGTGATGACATAATGAAGCCCGCACTGCTCCCTAAATTATTATGAGTGCAGTGTACCCTGTTGATACTCCATCCCTGGGGAATTTATATATGATGCCCTCAGTGTTGTAACTAACGCCGTTTAAATAAACGGCGTTAGGTAATGTAGCCACTTTTTGGGGTAACGAGTAATCTAAAGGATTACTCTTCCCCTTATGGCACCGCCGTTCCCATTACTTGGGCGGCGTTACCCCAATTACATCGACTCGCCGCAGCCGCCACAAGTAGATGTAATGTAACACTAACTAACTGCAAGCCACCGTCTGCCTACCTGATCAGCGTGTCATGCAGACAGACGGCGGCCGTGTCCTCGTCGTCTGTGATAGGCGGAACACTCAATTCCACAGCAGGCAGTGTTCAGCCTACACGGACATCCGCTCATCCTCGTCTGTGTTATGAGGATGAGCGGATGTCCATGATAGGCGGAACACTGAATGCTGGGAAATTGAGTGTTCCGCCTATCACAGACGAGGCGGAAGCGTGGCTTTTGAATACTGGAATGGCCGCTGGGACGCCGCCAATCAGGTACGGGGCTACGGGCACAGTGATTGAAGCACGGGCACAGTGAGGCATTGAGCAAAGTGAGGCATTGGGCACAGTGAGACATGGGCACAGTGAGGCATTGGGCACAGTGAAACATGGGCAGAGTGAGGCATTGGGCACAGTGAAGCACGGGCACAGTGAGACACGGGCACAGTGAGGCATTGGGCACAGTAAAACATGGGCACAGTGAGACACGGGCACAATGAAGAATGGGCACAGGGAGACACGGGCACAGTGAGGCATTGGGCACAGTGAGATTTTGGCACAGTGAGACTTGGGCACAGTGAGACATAGGCACAGTGAGGCATTGGGCACAGTGAGACACGGGCACAGTGAGACACGGGCACAGTGAGGCATTGGGCACAGTGAAGCATGGGCACAGTGAAGCATGGACACAGGCATGGGCACAGTGAGGCAAGGGCACAGTGAAGCATGGGCACAGTGAAGCATGGACACAGTGAGGCATGGGCACAGTGAAGCATGGACACAGTGAAGCATGGACACAGTGAAGCATGGGCACAGTGAAGCATGGGCACAGTGAAGCATGGGCACAGTGAGGCATGGGCACAGTGAAGCATGGACACAGTGAAGCATGGACACAGTGAAGCATGGACACAGTGAAGCATGGGCACAGTGAGGCATGGGCACAGTGAAGCATGGGCACAGTGAAGCATGGGCACAGTGAGGCATGGGCACAGTGAAGCATGGGCACAGTGAAGCATGGACACAGTGAAGCATGGACACAGTGAAGCATGGACACAGTGAAGCATGGGCACAGTGAGGCATGGGCACATAACCAATATTATTTATTGTTATCCCTCCTATTATTTTTATACACTGAAAAAATTACATATATATCATCCTTCTACCGCCCCGCCCCCGTGTATATATAATATAACCAATAGTAGGATTTTTAAAACAGCTTACCTGTAAAATCCTTTTCTTGGAGTACATCACGGGACACAGAGCAGCATAGTCATTACTATGTGGGTTATATAGAATTACCTTCAGGTGCTGGCACTGGCAACTTCCAAAACAGGAAGTACCCTCCCCTATATAAGCCCCTCCCATCCGGGAGTACCTCAGTTTTGTAGCAAAGCAATACGTGTCCCCAAAAGAGGGGTGGGAGCTCTGTGTCCCGTGATGTACTCCAAGAAAAGGATTTTACAGGTAAGCTGTTTTAAAAATCCTACTTTCTTGTTCATACATCACGGGACACAGAGCAGCATAGTCATTACTATGTGGGACGTCCCAAAGCAATGCCACATGAGGGGGGGATACACCATACATAAGCTGGGCGCCATCAGGCATGAGGATCTTTTGCGGCCTGCAACACACTGCGCCCAAAGGCGACATCCTCCTGACTTCTAACGTCCACCTGGTAGAACCTAGTAAACGTGTGTACTGAAGACCATGTTGCGGCCTTACAAATTTGCGCCAGGGAGGCCTGGTGATGCACTGCCCATGAAGTTCCAACTGCTCTCGTGGAGTGCGCCCTAACTTTGAACGGAGGCGGTCTACTTCTCAAGCCATAGGCTTGTATTATGACCTGTCGAATCCACTTGGCTAAAGTAGATTTTGATGCTGCCTGACCCTTTCTGGGGCCTTCCGGCAGAACAAACAAAAAATCCGTTCTACGAATCTGAGCAGTGGCTTTTAGATAGGCTTTAACTGCTCTTACTACATCCAAAGAATGCAATAACTTTTCCTCTACCGAGCTTGGTTTGGGGAAAAAAGAAGGAAGAACCACATCCTGGTTCAAGTGAAACCTCGATACCACCTTAGGAAGAAAGGCTGGGTGAGGACGTAATACTACTCTGTCCTTATGGATAACCAGATATGGCTCTTTACAGGACATGGCGGCTAATTCCGACACTCTTCTAGCCGAGCATATGGCTACTAAAAATATCAATTTCCTGGTGAGTAGAACCAAGGAAATGTGCCGCAAAGGTTCAAATGGCTGCTTCTGCAGAACCGACAGAACCAAATTTAGATCCCATGGGCATATGGGAGCCTTAATCGGTGGAATAATACGAGTCACACCTTGCATAAAGGATTTGACAAGTGAATGCATAGCCAGGGGCCTTTGAAATAGTATTGACAAGGCCGAAACCTGGCCCTTGATAGTACTTAAGGCAAACTTCCTGTCTACAGCCCACTGCAGGAAGTCCAGAATTCTGCCTATAACGTACTTACGTGGATGCCATTTTCTGGCCTCGCACCAAGTGATGTACGCCTTCCAAACTCTATAGTAGATCTGCCTGGATACAGGCTTCCTGGCATTGATTATAGTTGATACCACAGAGTTAGAGAGACCTCTCTTCTTTAGGATGTGGGATTCAATAGCCAGGCCGTTAAACTTAGAGTTAGTAAGGAAGGGTGGTATATCGGTCCTTGCGAAAGCAGGTCCGGACGACGTGGAAGGGTCCAAGGACTCCCCACAGACATTTTGATGATCTCCGCGTACCAGGCCCTTCGGGGCCACGCTGGAGCCACCAGGATCACCGGCTTCTTCTCCAACCTGACTCTGCAAAGGAGTCGAGGCAACAATTGTAGCGGAGGGAATGCATATATCAGTCTGAACTGATCCCAAGGGAACACCAGAGCATCCGAGCCGCAAGCGAGGGGATCCCTTGTCCGGGAGACAAATCTGTCCACCTTTGCGTTGAATCTGGATGCTAGCAGATCTACATCCGGTGTTCCCCACCGCTGACATATTGCTCGGAAGACCTCGGGATGAAGGGACCATTCCCCTGGGCATAACTGTTGGCGACTCAGAAAGTCCGCCTTCCAATTCTCCACCCCTGGAATGAAGACAGCTGATATACATGGGACATGCTTTTCTGCCCATTCCAGGATGTGACTTACTTCCCTCTGGGCTGCACGACTCCTGGTGCCTCCCTGATGATTGATATATGCCACTGCTGTGGCATTGTCTGATTGAATTCTGACAGGGGACCCTTGGAGTCTGGATGTCCAGGCTACTAGGGCGTACCGGGCTGCTCGTATCTCTAAGAGATTGATGGGCAGGGTTTTTACTACATTTGACCATCTGCCCTGGAGAGACCATTGCTCCAGTACTGCCCCCCAGCCTATAAGGCTGGCATCTGTAGTGACCACCTTCCAAGATATCGGGCTGAAGGGTTTTCCCTTCTGGAGATTCTGGGGGATCAACCACCAGCAGAGACTCTTCCGAACGGAAGGGGACAAAGCCATCGGGAAGTCTAGAGCCTGAACTTTTCCGTTCCAGGCTGACAATATGGCCCTTTGTAAATTCCTTGAGTGGAATTGGGCGTATGGTACAGCTTCGAATGATGCTACCATCTTTCCTAGCAGCCTCATGCACAGGCGTATGGACGGCTGTCTTTTTGCACAAAGCAGACGGACCAAGGCCCTCAAAGAGGATACCTTGTCTAGAGGTAAGAAAATCTTCCTCTGGTCTGAATCCAGCCGTAGCCCTAGATATACCAGGTTTTTCACTGGCTGTAGGGCTGACTTGTCCAGGTTGATGACCCAACCGTGAGACTCTAGATACTTGATTGTATCGACAATTACCACTTCTAGCTTGGCAACTGAGTGGTCCATCAACAACAGGTCGTCTAGGTATGCCATTATCGTTACACCCCGTGTTCTTAGATCGGCCAACAGTGGGGCCAGAATTTTTGTGAACACTCGTGGTGCTGTGGCCAGACCGAATGGTAAGGCTCTGAACTGAAAATGGCGCCCTTCTACTGCAAAGCGTAGGAATTTTTGATGACCTGGAAAGATGGGAACATGCAAGTAAGCATCTTTGATGTCGATCGAGGCTAACCATTCCTCCCCTTGTAGGGCAGCGGTGACCGATCGGATCGACTCCATCCGGAAAGACCGGACGTTTAGAAATTTGTTTAGACTCTTTAGGTCCAATATGGGTCTTATGTCCCCGTTTGGCTTCGGGACTGTGAAAAGGTTTGAGTAGAAACCCAACCCCCACTCTTCCATAGGAACCTCCATAATTACTCCTTGGAGCAATAGTTGTTCTAACGCCAATAGGAGAGACCCTCTTTTCAGAGGGTCTCTTGGCATGCCTGACCACATAAAATGGGACGGAGGAGACTCTTTTAACTCCAACTTGTATCCCAGAGTTACTGCGGAGAGCACCCATCTGTCTTTGATCGTCTCCCGCCAGGTCTCTGCGAACAACTGAAGTCTTCCCCCCACCCGTTTGAGTGGGGGCAGCCCTTCATAGGCTTGACTTGGAGGCTGGTTTAGTACCTCTTCGGATCCAGGGCTTTTTATTACCCTGTGGCTGTCCCTGATTTTTACCTCCTGAGTTTGACCGAGGAGGCCGTCGGAACTGCTTAGTAGCAGACGTCGCAGGGATAGGAGAGGTAGTCCTCTTAAAAGATGGACCCCTAGACCTCTTTTCACTCGGTAAGAGAGTACTTTTACCACTGGAAATCTTCTGGATATACTTATCCAGGTCTTCGCCAAAAAGGCGTTCCCCATGAAATGGGAAGCTAACTAAGAGCTTCTTACAGGGAGCTTCAGCAGACCAGTTTTTGAGCCACAGAAGCCTACGCATATGTACCAAAGACAGCGTGAGGCGGGAGGCCTGATGGATAGAATCCTTGATGGCGTCAACCGCAAAGCATAATGCTCTAGGCAGATCAGCCAGAGCCTGGGCCTGCTGGTCTGGCAAATCCCTCAGGACCATTTTCATTTGATCCTTTAAAGCTTGGCAGACCCCAATAGCTGCCACTGCTGGCTGTGTAACAGCCCCTGCTGTGGAAAAAGCAGATTTTAATAAAGATTCCAATTTTTTATCCACTGGATCTTTGAACATTTGAACATTATCTACTGGACATGTCAGTGATTTGTTCACAGAAGAGATGGCTGCATCCACCGTAGGAACATTCCATCTCTGGGTGAACTTTTCCTCCATGGGATAGATCACCGGAAACCTTTTAGGCGGAACAAATAGTTTATCAGGATGTTCCCAGTCCTGGTATATAAGTCCTTCCAATAATGGATGTATTGGAAAGGAGCAATTAACCTGGGGAGCTTTTAGCGACCCCAATGAGGAGACAGCAGTAGTTGATGGTTCAACAAGAGGCATTTTAAATGCAGATCGAACCATGTCAGTTAGGGTCTGGACCCACAATCTTTCAGTCTGCGATGCTGAAAATGGTTCATCTACTGTCGATTCCTCAAAAACAGAGCTAACCTCCTCCTGATCCCCTTCAGGTAGGTCGGTCCCTTCCTGGGACTGTTGCTCTGCCAACAGGCACTCTAATGGAGGTGATGGAGATCTGGCGCGCTTTCTTTCCTGTAGAGAAGAAGCGATCAATGCTGCCAATCTCTGCTCCAATCCCTCCAGAGTTGAGGAAAAAACCTCCTCTGTTATATATGCAGGAGCAGGTGGACTGAGGACAGCCGCAGTACCTGGCACTCCCGGGGGTTCCTTATGGGTATTAACCTCTGATTTCTCAGGGGAGGAGGGTGCAGATGACTGCTCCAGATCCTCAGAGCCCGATGGAGACCCCCTACACTTCCTGAGAGGTATATCTCGGAGTTTTTTAGGCGGCATATTCCTTAGTTCAAAGCTGAGGTATTCCAGCCGCAATACACCCCTTACTGAAATAGTCTAATGCAATTTGCTGCTATGTACATCAGTGGGTGTCTACTAATGCGTCTTTCTGGGGATGCCTGTATCAACCGCCCGCTGTAAGCCCCTATACCATGCTACCAGCTCCTTTTCATGCTCTGTGTCCATAGCAAGCAGCGTGGACTGAGTCCTTTTATCTTGCTGGGACGCCCGCACATGCGCAGAAGCGCTGGGCGCACAGAGCGCGTCATCCGCCAGGCTCCGCCCCCTTTTTTGAAGCTAAACCTTATAAAAGGAAAGCATGTGTGCGCGCGCGCGCGTGCACGTGTGCGCTCTTGGCGCCATGTAGGGAGAGGAGCCAGGGTCCCTGTTTCACCAGGACTCGGGGATGGAAGGAAACTACTTGGCAGCATGGCAGAGGAATGCAGCTTCCCTGATAGAGAGCTCACTCATCTGCCTGGACTTTCACCATGGAAGGAATAGTCCCAAGAAAAAAGACGTTCCACAGCGGCCTCTAGTGGACAAACACAGGTACCGCACCTTTGTCTTTTTTTTTTTTTTTTTTAAACCTCCTTTATGAAAAAACATTTCCAGGTTTACAGTTTTTTTAAAACTTCCCTTATGAAAAAACATTTCTAGGATTTCTTAGGCATATACAGCTATTAGCGGGAATACCCTTTAGGTAACAGGCAGAAAGACATATTAGGCTTGGGGGTCCCCTCAATAGAACCAAGTTCCTGAGGGGCCCCCACTTACCTTTTCCCCGCCGCAGGACTTTGTTTGGTCCACAGAAGCCCAAACTTCACCTCTCACGGCAGGCATTGTACTAGACCTTCAGGGACCGGGTTCCCAAGGATTCCACTCCCCTGGACCTGTATAGCACCCTGCACAGATAGCCTCTTGGTTTTGGGTATGACCAGAGCTCTGGATCCCAGGGTCCAGCCCTCCTAAGAGAGGCATTACAGGCAAAACCCTGCTCTTCTCTGCAAGGCCCGGGTACCGACCGTTTAGCTATGAAGCTTTTTTGGTCGGATCCGGAATAGCTTGCTAAGGCCCAGAGAACCTGTACACAAGCCCAGATGAATACATGTTAACCTTGGCCAACACCTTAGACACTGGCAAAAAACTGAGGTACTCCCGGATGGGAGGGGCTTATATAGGGGAGGGTACTTCCTGTTTTGGAAGTTGCCAGTGCCAGCACCTGAAGGTAATTCTATATAACCCACATAGTAATGACTATGCTGCTCTGTGTCCCGTGATGTATGAACAAGAAATAGTTACTGTGCTGAGTAACTAATTACTTTTTCAATGTAGTAACTGAGTTACTAACTCAATTACTTTTTGGAAGAAGTAATTTGTAACTGTAACTAATTAATTTTTTAACGTAAGATGAACAACACTGGATGCCCCGCACTCACCAGAAGTAGGGTAAATAATGTCAGGAAGAAATGTATTTTTAATTTTTAAATTGATGTACTTTTTTTTATTTAAATGAGGAATTAGTCTTTAAGAGTTAAAGTACTGTATAACTAAAGACTTTTTTTAAGCTTTGGATAGAGTGGAGAAGGATTTACAACATGTGTCAGGTTTTTATTGCTGTCTGTGCCCCCCCCCCCCCCCCTAGGGACAGTCACTCTCTCCCAATTTGTCATGTTAAGTGTTATCAGCGAAATGAAAGAAATTTTGGGTTGTCACAGGAACAAGAATAGAGGGTAAATCTTCCAATGGGTAAACTAGTTCTGGTGACAACCAGGAAATCTCTGACTTTGGAGGGATTTCCTCTCACTTTCTGTTTTGGCTATGGGACAGGAAGTGAAGGGAAATATCCCTAATGGGATACAGTTGGCAGAAAAATTCATTCAGGCTGAGTTGTAATTTTTCTTTTATTACGGGTACTTACAGTGTATCTGGAAAGTATTCACAGCGCTTCACTTTTTCCACATTTTGTTATGTCACAGCCTTATTCCAAAATGGATTAAATGGATTATTTTCCTTAAAATTCTACAAACAATACCCCATAATGACAACATGAAAGAAGTTTGTTTGAAATCTTTTCAAATTTAATAAAAAAATAAAAATATCAAATGTACATAAGTATTCACAGCATTTGCCATGACACTCAAAATTGAGCTCAGGTGCATCCTATTTCCACTGATAATTCTTGAGATGTTTCTACAACTTGATTGGAGGTACCTGTGGTAAATTAAGTTGATTGGACATGATTTGGAAAGGCACACACCTGTCTATATAAGGTCCCACAGTTAACAGTGCATGTCAGAGACCTCTGAGACAGGATTATATAGAGGTACAGTTTTGAGGAAGGGTACAGAAAAATGTCTGCAGCAGTGAAGGTCCCCATAAGCACAGTGGCCTCCATCATCTGTAAATGGAAGAAGTTTGGAACCACCAGGACTCTTCCTAGAGCGGGCCACCCTGGACAAACTGAGCGATCGGGGAGGTGACCAAGAACCCAATGGTCACTCTGACAGAACTCCAGCGTTTCTTTGTGGAGAGAGGAGAAACTTCCAGGAGAACAACCATCTCTGCAGCACTCCACCAATCAGGCCTGTATGGTAGAGTGGCCAGACGAAAGCCACTTCTCAGTAAAAGGCACATGACAGCCCGCCTGGAGTTTGCCAAAAGGCACCTGAAGTACTCTCAGACCATGAGAAACACAATTCTCTGGTCTGATGAAACAAAGATTGAACTCTGTGTCATCATGTCTGGAGGAAACCAGGCACCATTAATCACCTGGCGAATACCATCCCTACAGTGAAGGATGGTTGTGGCAGCATCATGCTGTGTTTTTTTTTTTTCAGTGGCAGGAACTGGGAGACTAGTCAGGATCGAGGGAAAGATAAATGCATCAATGTATAGAGACATCCTTGATGAAAACCTGCTCCAGAGCACTCTGGACCTTAGACTGGGGTGAAGGTTCATCTTCCAACAGGCAATGACCCTAAGCACACAGCCAAGATAACAAAGGAGTGACTATGGGACAACTCTGTGAATGTCCTTGAGTGGCCCAGCCAGAGCCCAGACTTGAACCTGATTGAATATCTCTGGAGAGATCTGAAAATGGCTGTGCACTGACGCTCCCCATCCAACCTGATGGAGCTGGAGAGGTCCCGCAAAGAAGAATGGGAGAAACTGCCCAAAAATAGGTATGCCAAGCTTGTAGCATCATACTCAAAGACTTGAGGCTGTAATTGGTGCCAAAGGTGCTTCAACAAAGTATTGAGCAAAAGCTGTAAATACTTATGTACATTTTTTTATTTTTTTTTTATAAATTTACAAAGTTTTCAAAGAAACTTATTTCATGTTGTCATTATGGGGTTTTGTTTGTAGAATGTTGAGGAAAATAATTAATTGAATCCATTTTGGAATAAGGCTGTAACATAACAAAATGTGGAAAAAGTGAATACTTTCTGTGCGCTTCACAGCTCTATATATATGTTGTACATTCACATCAGTCCCTTCCCTCAGGGAGCTTATAATCTAAGGTCCTAAACTCACATTCATACATATACAGTCTAGGGACAATTGGACAGGTGCCAATTAACCTACCAACATGTCTTTGAAGTGTGGGAGGAAATTGGAGTACACCCACACAGGTACAGGGAGAATAATCAAATTCCATGCAGGTAGTGCCACGGTTCGGATTTAAACCACAACCCTAGTGCTGCTAGGCAGACATGCTAACCACTTAGCCACTGTGCTGCCCAATACAGTCAGAAGATTGACAAAGTTGTCTTAAGCCAAACATGAATAAAAATGAATTTAAACATTCATATGAGTTGGTGATTTGTCTATTTCCCCCACAAGACAAGAACCCATTGCATTTTTACGATACCAAAGCTCTTCTGTTTGCCATTAAATCACAAATGACATTACAACAATGTAAAGGAATCTATATCCAGCAGAATATATCCATATGCTCTAAAACATTCAACTTCTGAATTATTCACGGTACAATATGAAATAATATATAACATCTTAGAGATTTCAGAGGCCTCACAATGACAGAAATTAGTGCCTTTCTATAAAAATGCCATTCTGTGTTCCAGTACATGACAGATTTTCATGTTCTAAGGTTTGTGTTTTATGCCATAAATGTCTCAGTTCAGCATAGATTCTCTCTATTTGTAGAAATATTAATAAATTTTGTTGGACATAAAATGGACATGCTGAGATTTAAGACACAAGAGACAGTGCAACAGATCCCCTCATATCAAATAATATGGATAATAGACAGCGAGCGAAGAGGCCAAAAGCAATATGTTTTGTTTAGCAGCATTTTTACAAATAATGACTAGCCGATCAGACATTTTCTTTTATTGCCTAAATTGTAGTTAGTGGTCGTTTATGGTACTTTTTAGAGCTTCAGAATACTGCCTCCTTCAGAATTTGCTAAAAGAAAATAGAGTAACAAAGACCAAAGAGTGCTTTGAACTTTATGGACAGCACTCCTGCCATGGACTATGTGAACATAAACTGGTGCAACACTCTGGATAGATATGTCCTATACCTATTCACTTGCATCAGTCTCCCTTTCAGTACCCCTGAATATAGCAGATAATTGACGATTTCTGGTCGGTGTCACAAGATACCTTAAATATTTTTGGGCTAGGTAAGATTCCTTTGAACTTGAGTTGAAGTAAGTATGGTATATCAAAAACATCTCACAAAAGTGAGTACACCCCTCACATTTTTTGTAACTATTTTATTATAACTTTTCATGTGACAACTCTGAAGAAATGACACTTTGCCACAATGTAAAGTAGTGATTGTACAACTTGTATAACAGTGTAAATTTGCTGTCCCCTCAAAATGACTCAACCGCCATTAATGTCTAAACCGCTGGCAACAAAAGTGTGTACACCACTAAGTGAAAATGTCCAAATTGGGCCCAATTAGCCATTTTCCTTTCCCGGTGTCACGTAACTTGTTAGTGTTACAAGGTCTCAGGTGTGAATGGAGAGCAGGTGTGTAAAATTTGGTGTTATCGCTCTCACTCTCTCATACTGGTCACTGGAAGTTCAACATGGCACCTCATGGCAAAGACCTCTCTGAGGATCTGAAAAAAAGAATTGTCACTCTACATAAATATGACCTAGGCTATAAGAAGATTGGCAAGACCCTGAAACTGAGCTGCAGCACAGTGGCCAAGGCCATACAGCGGTTTAACAGGACAGGTTCCACTCAGAACAGGCCTCGCCATGGTGGACCAAAGAAGTTGAGTGCACAAGCTCATCGTCATATCCAGAGGTATCCAGATGCACAAAAAAGCCTGCAAACAGTTTGCTGAAGACAAGTAGACTAAGGACACGGGTTACTGGAACCATGTCCTGTGGTCTGATGAGACCAAGATAAACGTATTTAGTTTAGATGGTGTCAAGCGTGTATGGCGGCAACCAGGTGAGGAGTACAAAGACAAGTGTGTCTTGCCTACAGTCAAGCATGGTGGTGGGAGTGTCATGGTCTGGGGCTGCATGAGTGCTGCCGTCACTGGGGAGCTACAGTTCATTAAGGGAACCATGAATGCCAACATGTACTGTAACATACTGAAGCAGAGCATCGACTCCCTTCGGAGACTGGGCAGTATTCAACATGTTAACCCCAAACACACCTCCAAGATGACCACTGTCTTGTTAAAGAAGCTGAGGGTAAAGGTGATGGACTGACCAAGCATGTCTCCAGACCTAAACCCTATTGAGCATCTGTGGGGCATCAAAGGAAGGAAGAGGAGCGCAAGGTCTCTAACATCCACCAGCGCCATGATGTCATCATAGAGAAGTGGAAGAGAACTCCAGTGGCTACCTGTGAAGGTCTGGTGAACTCCATGCCCAAGAGGGTTAAGGCAGTGCTGGAAAATAATGGTGGCCACACAAAATATTAACACTTTTGGGCCCAATTTGGAAATTTTCACTTAGGGGTGTACTCACTTTTATTGCCAGTGGTTTAGACATCATTGGCTGCGTGTTGAGTTATTTTGAGGGGACAGCAAATTTACACTGTTATACAAGCTGTACACGCACTAAAGTGTTATTTCTTCAGGGTTGTCACATGAAAAGATAATAAAATATTTATAAAAATGTGAGGGGTGTACTCACTTTCGTGGGATACTGTGTTTATGTTTGTATATACATATATATATATATATATATATATATATATATATATATATAGTTTTGTTTATTGTTTTTCAGTTTTGGATAGAGCGGTGGGGAGATAGGCTTTTATTGCTGTCTGTGGCCCTGCAAGGAAGGTTCACCATCTCTATTTGTCCTGGTGACATGGAGACTGAAAATTAGTCTAATGCCGCGTACACACGATCGGAAATTCCGACAACAAAACCGTGGATTTTTTTAGACGGAATATTGGCTCAAACTTGTGTTGCATACACACGGTCACACAAATGTTGTCGGAAATTCTGAACGTCAAGAACGCGGTGACGTACAAGACGTACGATGAGCCAAGATCAATAAAGTTCAATAGGCCGTTCGGCTCTTCTGCATGATTCTGAGCATGCATGTTTTTTTGTGCATCAGAATTCCATACAGACGATCGGAATTTCTGACAGGAACTTTTGTCGGAAAATTTGAGAACCAGCTCTCAAATTTTTGTTGTCAGAAATTGCGACAGCAAATGTCTGATGGAGCCTACACACGGTCGAAATTTCCGACAAAAAGCTTACATCGAACATTTGTTGGCGGAATTTCCGATCGTGTGTACGCGGCATAAGGGCCCGTTAATACTAGGATGCCGTGTGGGAAACCCATGTTCCATGCTGGTTTCCTGCAACATACTCAAATCGCATCACCCTTGAAATCTGCAGCGGGTGTCATTCCAATGGTAATGACACTCGAAACGCAAGTCACATTAGCAGTGTGTTTGTTTGCACCAGATCTCATGGTACAAAAGCACCATGCCATCTAGTTGCAGTGTGTTTCCAAAAGTAGTGCATAGGCTGAAATCCCACTTCACGGAACTGCATGTGAATCACACAAGAATGTGCACCATGTTCCAGAGTGAGACGCGCGTGCTCTATTGGGGGTGGGCAGGCAGCTCATGCACGAGAGGACATACATGGACGCCCTCCCAGCAATTTAGGCCTGAATGTGTCCATCTTTAGGCTATAGCGCAGGCGGGAAGAGGTTAAATAAAGCAAAATTGTGGGCCAAATATCTGTAATTAATTAATCTTAGAAGGCCATTGTAATTATGATGGTTTCATTATAACTGTAATCGAGTCACACCACTGCTTATGACTTCCATTGGAATGCTTCCATTCATAAAAGGATTTGATAAACCTAGGCAATGTTATCTTTCCGAAGATATGTGTTTCAGATATTCCTTCCCTTTCACCTCTCCTCTCTCAGTTTGACTGCTGTTTGGATACAATGACAGGTTCATGGAGCCTTTCTGTTGATAAATCAACGGCTCTCCATGGCCAGTCCTATTTCTTGATTAAAAATGGGTTCTTTATATTGTTTTAACTCAGGCTTGGGCAGGCAAAATACTGATTGATTATCTTGCCATGGTCATGATTAGCAGATACTGATACATTATGGAAGAAAGTTGGTCAAAATGATTTAGTATTGTTTAAGCATTTACGACAACCAGAAAGAATCCATCTTTCACAGTTCTATCTGGTTGGAAAACAACACGCAGGAGAAGCTCTTGTTTGAAAAGCTGAGAGAAATGGGTCACTATTATATTATTTATTATGTCTAGTGAGCTAGCCATACAGTTACTCAGGACATTCAATGTTAAGTTGCATATTTAGTATCCTATGACTTGTATTAGTGAGCAATAATATAATGTCTAATATATTATAATATCTATGCTCTGTGCTTAAAAAACTAGGTGTCATGTGCAGTATATTACGTACTTGCAAGTGTTATACATTATTATATGATGATTCTGATGAGATATCTTATTGGGATGAAATGTATTCCCATAGGCATATTTACTATTATATATTTTTTCTTTATATCTTGTTATTGCCCCACATCCTCCAGTTCATAGCTCCCAGCTAGCTATCTTTTAAATCCCAAATCCCTCTTTCTTGCTTAAGGCTGAACTCCAGGCAAACAGCTAAATACTGTACATAGATGAAATACACACAGTATATAGGAAATATTTTACCTGCCAAATTATTTATATACCCATTCTTGAGATTTACACAGCTTGCCACATAGTGCAGCCCTGTTTAGAAGGACAAAAGGCTGTGACTGAACAATGAGGGAAAAGCAGTAGACCAATGCGTTCAGCTCTCCCTCCCTCTGCTTTCTCCTTCTATCAGCAAGTTTCCTGTTAGAACTAACTGAACACTTGTACTGCTGATTCTTCTTGAAGTCTGAGCTATGCCATACAGGGATTAGAAGAGGCTGATACTAGATCACATTAAAGTACTTAAACTGCTTACATCTAAAAGAAAATACATTTAACTATTAATGAATTTAAAGATGAATCGTTTGGTTTGTGATTTTACATTTGCCAGTAGTAGTTCAGCTTTAAAGCACCACTATCAAGAATGTTTTTTTTTTTATAACTGTATATAGTTTGTACAGTACATGTAATGATAACACTCAGTATATTGATTACTGTTTTATTTCACATATCCTAAGAATATGTATATCTTAATTTTCATGCAGACCTAGGTATCCAGAAAAGTGGCTATGACATTGGTTGTGACATGCTAAAATGCTGCCAGAGGTGCTGGAGAATTTTCTTTTAATTACATTACATCTCAACCTCTCTCACTGTAAGTTGATTTATGGGTAAGTGGAGAGACAAATATAAATAAAGATCTGTAAAAGAAATAAGTTATTATTTCACAGAATGTTAACATGACCGGGAATAACCATATACAGTCACCTGCATACAATGCTTTTGAAAATAGTAGTCATTTAATGTGATTATGTTGTTCTCAAAATTACTCTAAACTATTTCCTTATATTCAAAAATAATCCATCCACGTCCACTACTTAATGACCCTGTAATTTATTTTTCATAAAATTGTTTCTTACTGTGTTTTTCTGCCTCCTTGTAAGATGTATGTAGATCCACACAAATCACGATGACCCATCGCCTGACAGTGTTGACCTGCTGAGCCACCAACACGACAACCCATTGCTTAACTATTTTCACCCACTTTTACTCTCATTGCAAATGGTTGATCCCAGGCAGGAAATTCTGGGTGATGTCGTTGACCAAATATTGTCACAACCATATTTTGTGAATGATGTCACTCAGGATTGCTAGCACATTTGTTCAAAAACAGAACCTGCCAGGCATTTGTGTGTATATTGTATATGGTGCCCTTAAAGACAAATTAAATTAACCTCTCCCTTCTAAATGTTTTTTTTTTTTTTGTTTTGCATCAATACAGGTCCACCATGACAGCGCTCAGCCAACTATGTCCTTTTTTAACCAAAAATTGCAAATAGGCCTTTAAATAGTTTAGAACAAATTGAACAAGATTCATCTCCTATATACTTTAATTACTGTAAGTTAATTTTTGTATGCACAGTCACTTGACAAGACTTTTTTTTACCTATTAAATACTGTTTTGTTATATCATATTATCTCTTTTGACATCTATGTGCTGCTGATCTCCATCAGACACTTGCAGCCATGTCCTGTTTGTTGCCATGACTGCGATGAGTCTCTCCATCAGGAGTGTGTCTGACAGACCGAAGATGCAGGAGTATAACTGAAGGCTGTTGTCTCCCCATAACAGGAAGTGGCAACATAACCTTCATGGCAGGATCACCAGTATTTTTTTAATAAAAGTTATATGTTTAAAAATATCATAAACAACTTTTGAAATTACTTCAACACATTAAATATTTTATGGCACTTTAGTGATTGAGTCTAGATCTATTTTATTGCAAAATCATATTGGCACCCCCTGGCTCCTCAACTTTTATCCTAAAGGCAATCAATCTAATACAATCTGTGTCATTCTAAAACAACAATTAATACAGCAGAATCTGATTCAAGTGCATGAATTGTACACAGACTAATTTTTTCAGAAACATTTGGCCAAATGTTACTGGTTGGATATGAGAGGGTGCTAAGACCTTATGATTCTGAGTATGATACAACTTGCATGGTAATACATCTACTGCTATCTACTTTAGATTTGGTAGATGATGGAGCTGTGGCATTCCACGATGCAAGTTTAAAGCCCTGTACACACGATCGGATAACCTATGGATTTTCGTCCGATGGATTTGTCAGAAATCCGATGAAACTGTTTTTCCATCAGTCTTGCCCACACACCATCAGTCAAAAAACCGACCGTTCCAAACGCGGTGACGTAAAACACTCCGATGAGCCGAGAAAAATGAAGTTTAATGCTTCTGAGCATGCGTCGACTTGATTCTGAGCATGCATGGGTTTTTGATCCGATGGACTTGCCCATAGACGATCGGAGTTTTCGATCGGTTTTTTATCCATCGGAAAAATTTAAAACATGTTCTATTTTTTAAAACCGATGGAAAAAAGACCGATGGGTCCCATACACGATCGGTTGGTCTGATGAAAACCATCCATCGGACGGTTTTCATCAGTCAAACCGATCGTGTATACAGGGCTTAACAGTCTAATCATAAGTTTTTACAGTATTGCATAGTGTATTGCGTGATCAATTTATGTGTATTTTTTTGTACTTTAAGGCACCACTCTTGATTCTTCTATGAAGACCTAGGAGCCCACAGTACAGTTTGCAATGTCTACAGCAGTGTTAATTTTGGCAGCAAATTTTGATTTAGTCTTAGGACTAAAATGGCATTTTAGTTTTAGTCCCATTTTAGTCTTCTGCAATTGTTTTAGTTTTAGTCGTATTTAGTCGACTAAATCTCCAGGACATTTTAGTCGACTAAAATGTCCTACGTTTTAGTCTATTCAAATCTCCAGTGCATTTTAGTCAACTACAATCATTTTAGTCGACTAAAACTAATTTTATTCATCTAAAATCTAATGGGTGTAGTTACATTGTAATGCATTATTTAAGCATTTCTCTACAATTTCCAAATGTATTATATACTGCTGCAGTGAAAAATCCAATATGTTATTATTTATGGTATTGAGGTATGAACATGCACTACAGACCAGTGTTAATTTTGACATAAAATGGCATTTTAGTTTTAGTCCCATATTAGTCTTTAGACTAAAATGCCATTTTAGTTTTAGTCGTATTTTAGTCATCTCAATTGTTTTAGTTTTAGTCATATTTTAGTCGACTAAAATGATATTAAGTTAGTCGACTAAAATGTTTTAGTCGGTTTAAGTCTACGAAATTAAAACTGGTCTACAGATGTGGTCCCTAGCTATGTTTTGTGAAGACGAGAAGCACAACCAAACTTAGGTAAATAAAATAAAACAGAAGTACAGCGCATACATTTTGTGTTATAAACATAAATGTGTGATGATCGTTAAGCAACACCATAAACAGTGAAAATACCAAGAATATCCTCAAAGAGTCCAAAATAGTACGCAATAAAGTGTATGTACCTCCAAAGGGAAAAAGGGAAAAGTCCCAGCTATAACTTCCAGGTATAGCCAATGTGACACCCAAAAAAGATCCACACCGGAGGCTTACTGGAATGCCAGTGACCCACTTATTCAGGGCGGAGAAAACTCGCTCAATCAAGCAATGAGGATGAGTCTCATTGAAGGAGCAAACATCAGCATAGGAACCTCTTGGTAGTATTGGAGATGCATCCAGCAATCAAACGGGTCCCAGCTCGCTCTCAGCAGACCGTAGCATGTTTTAAGTAAGAGCACAACATAGTGTAATGTTGTAAAACATCGTAATTGGCTTTCTGAGGTTCAAGCTCAGTGCATGGCTTATCTTCAAAATTAAACCATACTGTAGATGTGTTCTTGGTGCATGGCTGCTCCGAGGACCATTGCTGCTTCCCTCTCCAGCCCTCTCCAGGCTGTAAATGTTAAGATGCATACCCAGAGGTGAAGTTTTACTTTTTTTCTAGGTACTAGAAGCCATCATTATTACACAAGCTTTGTTTTTTATTAGTAGCAGTTAACATTAAAGAGGACGTGAACTCAAAAAGTGAAAATTTGCAATCTTATAAGATACACAAAGAATTAATATTTGTGGCTATGTATTACCCTGAAAAAATTACAAAATTTCTTGAAAAATTGGAGAGGTCTTTGGAGCTGGAAACTGTTAATCTCAGTCCGAGATGTCAGTGCTTCTCCTATGGCAGATAGTTTCAAAGATTTGGTGTGAAATTTGGCGATGTCACTACTGCGATGTTTACTGGTGAGGAAACTGTACCTGAAGACCTGTATTTCTCTGCTTCACACTTTCTGTGGATCTGTACTTCCTACACCTCTCCTACAAGTTCTTGAAAAATCCCCTCTAGTTTTATCAGTTATTAGAGGGCAGCTCTGACATTAGTAAACATAAAAAAAAGTCCTGACTTAACCAAATTGGCCTCCATTCCTTAACACAGCATCACAGTGCAGAACTAAGGAATGTTATAGTGGAACTCCAGGAACTGCAGCACTTTAAAAAAATTGCTTTAATTGGGTTAAGTCCAACAAGGTGTTTGCCACCTGGTGGGTTCATCTGTTTTATTTACTATTTACGTTTTTACTGCACACCAAGAGTGCAGCAATCATTATACTCCTGGTACTCCGATAGGAAAGATGAACTCACAGCAGTAGCTCTGCCCCCCCCCCCCTTGCTGTCCACACCCATTATACCATTTTCTTGTTCAATTTTGCTTTAGATTTACCAAAACCATACAATATGAGGTCAAACCTAAACACTTTCAATTTGTATGCAATCAGGCAGACCCTTGCACTACATAACTGAAGGTAAATCTAAAGGAAATTGAACAAGAAAATTGTATAATGCATGACCAGCTTTATTTGTATGTCAGAGAACTGGAAGTTTACTGTTACTCCTGGAACTCAATAAAAATTTGGATCATAAATAAAATATGTAAAGCTGGCCATACATTATACAATTTTTGTATTCAATTTCCTTTAGATTTACCTTTCACTATGTAGTGCAAGTGCCTGCGTAATTGCATACAATTTGGAAGTGTTTAGGTTTGATCTCATATTATATGGTTTTGGTAAATCTAAAGAAAAATTGTACAAGAAAGTTGTATAATGTATGGCCTGCCTTAGTCACAAGCTGGTTAACACTTCATTGGACTTAACTCTTTATGAGCCAGCAGATTTTTGAAAGTGCTGCAATTGCAATGCTGGTCACTAGTATTTTGCCCTATGCCTGCCTTCAGAGCCTCCACAGTTCAAGTCCTCTTTATATTCCGGCCTGTGGCAGAAGAAATTATTAGTTATATTGAGGCCCTAAGTTTCAAATTTCCTTTAGGTTCCACAATTTACAGGGACAGCTTAGTATCAAAAATGTAGTTAGTTTTTTTTATACTTATGCAGAAAATTTGTAAACCATTTACAGTCCTAATTACTGAAAGCCAAAAGTCAATGTTCAAAAATGTAAATCAAGAATGTGCCTATTCATGGTCAAACGAGGCATTGTTTCAGATTTAATAGCCAAAAAGCTGGATTTTTCTCATTTACAATCTCTCTTAAAATAAAAACAGTTTGTGACTTTTCAACAAGAATTATTTGACAGTCCTAGTTTAGAAAAATAAAAAGTCTAGAATTATAGCTTGGTAAGTGTTGACTGTGCAACAATGAGATTGTCTAGCGGCTA
Source organism: Rana muscosa (assembly GCA_029206835.1). Classification (NCBI taxonomy): domain Eukaryota; kingdom Metazoa; phylum Chordata; class Amphibia; order Anura; family Ranidae; genus Rana; species Rana muscosa. The sequence goes on from CM055121.1 coordinate 494,235,106, forward strand.
GCCAGGGTGATACAATGACGGACTCTATCAAGCGAGAGAGTGAGAAGCATTGAATTGTGTTTGTAATATGAATTTCTGTGTGGAATGACAATGAGTAAAACGGGTGAAGTGGCTGCTCTATCACACTGCTCTAAGCCATTATTCCAAGCTTAAAGATTTTTACTGGATCTAATTCTTTGTTTTTTTTTCATTCTATCATTTATTTTCCCAATAAAATAAAGAAAACCTACAATATACACTGTCAATTATTATTTTTTTACAGCTAAGAGAGATCATACATTTCTAGATATCATGCAGTCGTTTTATATGAAATAACACAAAACCATTTCTTTAAAATGAGAAACGTGTGCAATTCATTGGAGGCGTAGGGATTACATGAACAGAATACCATGACATAAAATTATCTCTAGGCTAAGCATGTTCTAGGTTCAAACAGACAATTTAATTTATAGAGTCCTCAGAGGTAAAGTATTGAAGTTTTCCCATATCTGCATTATAATGTGTATCACTGTACCCCCACAGCAGTTGAGCATGTGTGGCCAAAAATACATTACCATGTGCTTTATAGATCAGGAGAAAGGTGGCTAAGATGTATGCAAGGCTTCGTATGGCTGGAAACACAGTCCATTTCATGCATTTTGTGCTACATTAGGAAATGTAGGGTTGTTCTTTATCAGATGTATGTTCATAAAAAGGGTTACAAAACAAACCTGTAGTATCAATACTGAAGCAATCATTAAAGCTGATGATAACATAACAACCATTACTGTTACCATGTGAATATTGTTAACAGTTAACGTACCATCTCTAGTTAGTGCCTATTGTACCTTATGTAATTTTTTTGCTGTATGTATAGTCAGTATAGTTTGAGCATTACAGATATTGGTGTAATGTTAAGAACAAGGTTACATCACTGGTATCTGTCTTTGCAAGGATGCTAGTTTTCAGAGCAAAGGGGCTAAGTATATTTAGGAGGGGTACTGTCGGGGCTGCAGGAAAGGTTAATGGGCAAAGGGATCAGTAGCAGGAAGAATTCTCCTTTACATTGGTTGAGTGTAGGAGGAAGAATGTCCCTATACATTGGATAAATTTGCAGTCAATATGAGTAAAATTTCCTCTGTACATTTGTGGTCACCAAGAGGGAATATGCCCTGTTACATTAGTGGTCAGTAGGAGGAAGAATGCTCCCTTACATTGGTAATAAGTAGGAGAAAAAATGGCCACTTACATCAGTGGTCTGTAGGAGAAAGAATGTCCCCTTATATTGTTTGTCAATAAGAGGAATTGTCCTCCCTTACACTGGTGGTCAGTAGGATGAAGAACGCTCCCTTAAATTGGTGATCAGTAGGAGATAGAATGCTTTGTTATGCTGGTGGTCAGTAGAAAGAAGAATGCTTGTTTACATTGGTGGTCAGTAGCGGGAGAATTTAGAAATTCAGCTGACTACTCTTTCTTGCAAGGTTTCAGTTGAACTAAGAATAAAGGTTCTTCACAGTGCACAATTAGTATAATGGTGAGACAACCAGAAACATGTCTAAAAAAGCCACAATCAATATGATAAACACTAACACACACGCACGCACTCATGCACACTGAACATTTTGCTAATTCTCCTAAATTCCTTTCCTCCTGGCAGCAACGTTTTGGCAGATAAAAACGCTCATAAACACATATAATTTAGCTATGTCAAGCGTTTGGGCTTTAATTAATTTCATTGGTCCGAAGGATAATTTATTCTAGCCATTGAAATTAATTGACGCTCAAGTGATGAATGCACCTAGCTTTAATGCGCATTTAGGTGCATTTAGATGTGCTTACATGCATTTACACGCATGAAGCATTTTTTTTTTCGCCAAATCACTGCTGCTCCTGGACTTACTGGCTGTGTTTTTTTTCTGCCTCTAATTACTGTTGTCTCTAAACTCCTCAAAACACCTATGTGTGAACGGACACATAGGCTAACATGCAGTGGCGGTTAGAGGGAGAAAAAAAAACAGACGCCCCTAGTAACAGAAGAAAAAATGTCCCATGTGCATGACACTTTAGGCTGATTTCACTCTAGTAATCCTGTTGCTAGTGACAAATCACTACCAACAGAATCTTTATGCACAGCTGAGCAACTATTCACCTGGCTCCATGTATCGCTGCCTTACAGGCTGGATTAGACACAAGTGACACAGTAGGGATGCAGTAGGGAGTAATGCATGAAGACAGGTGAGTATTTCCTCTGATCTGCATAGGGATCCTAGTGTGACATGGCCCTAACACACAGACACTAAATATAAACAAACAAATTGACACACATTAAACACATAATACCCAACACATTTTAACACAGTGCCCCCACTCTCACATGGTCACCTACCTAAGCTTTCACATGTGCTCTGCTATCCTCTGTCTTGAGCTCTTAGAGGTTTCCTTACAGTGGCATCTCCCTACAGCAGCTGCCTACCAATCAGTGTGACACTGATTGAGAGGTGATATTAGCCTGGCCTCTACTCATCTTGTGAGTTGTATACTATATTGCACACTGTGTAGGGTCCTTGGCAGCCTGGAGGGCAGTGGCAGTAGATAACTATTTTTCAACACTAGCGTGCACTATGTGCCCAGAAAGTGCCAATAAATGTGAGAATATGCCTGTGACGGACCTGGCCGGGACAGGGGCTTTTGGAGGGGACTGAATGCAAGCCTCTTGCCCTGCGACCATGGGCCCTGGCATTTGGGGGAACGGTGCTCTTTGTGAGCTGTATGCCTGGGGACCCTTGTCGGGGTGTTACTTCAGATTCAGGTCCATGTCCCCCCAAGACACACAGACTCTGGGGACCCTGTATATGCCATATTAGAGTGACTAATTCATACTGTTGGGATTTTCACACATTCCCTCTAAGGATATGCGAATGCAATCACCTCCAGCCATCTGTCTGTCCTCTGTGCTATTTTGACCCTGCTAAATGTGTGATGTTTACACTTAGGATAATGTATATTGTATAGCAGGTGAGACAGGTAGGAGCCGGGATGTCTACCCTGAACGGTCATATCTATGAGTCACCTTGGCTGGCTAAAGGATTTAGTTAATTAGCTCATGTTAATTATGTTTTTGGTTACCCCCTCTGTTACTGTATATAAGACTTGATTTTGGTGCTAATAAAGTCTCTCTTGGTTGAACTTACATACAGCCTGCCTGGTGTTTGTTCTGACCGACCACAAATGGATTCGAATGGCACATAGCGGTAGTTTGAATCCTGGAGCACCGGATGATCCAATAGAGCAGAGGAGTGTCGGGAGAGTGGAGCCGAGCGAGCAAAGGGGCTCGTTACAATGCCCATTCAAGATAAATAGTTCATTAAAAAAGTGCACGTGCATATTGCGGTGACATCCAATTCATACCAGTAATTCCACCATTTGTGGTGCGATTAAATGGTTTGCCCAGCCTCTCATCTCATCCAGAGACCCCTCAGGGTAAAAAAAAATCCAAAGCACACAGGTGCTATCCAGGGAAGTCCGGGACCAGCTAGTCGGTGACTGTAAAGGTTTCTTTCCAAACTCCTCCAAGGCCTCCTCTGCTGCCTCGTCCTGTAATGTCTTCTATCTTCATAGAAGACATTACTGGACGAAGAAGCAGTGAGAGGCTGGGCAAACCATTTAATCGCACCACGGATGGTGGAATTACAGAGATAAATTGGATGTCACTGCTGTATGCACATGCACTTTTTTAATGAACTATTTATCTTGAACGGACATATTCTCACAAAAAATCCAAATGGATATATATACCAAGGCCAAATGAGACCTAGTGAGAACACATCCAAGGATAAAGTACTCGCAAAACACAAAAAAAAACACACCACAATCGACAGAGAAGGGAAACTGGGATGGGAAAGAGCATAGGAATCCCTATCAGGTATGAAGAAAAGGGGCATAGCTGACAAATCTATTTACCCCGGCGGGTGATCAGCTTTAAGAGTAAAAATCCATTGTGATTCAGAGCGCAAAATGGCATTACCAACGTCACCCCCCTGGGGTTAGGGTGTTCTCTATCAATAGCCAGGAACCCCAAGTTATCCAAATTGCAGGACCGACAGTTCTCGAAGTGTCTTGCAATGGGACTCTCAGGGATTCTATCCCTAATATCCTCAACATGTTCTTTGCCATGTTGACACGTTGCCACAGCATGCGTTTCATTTTGCCAACATAAAAGGCATTGCATCCTCCCGTGAGGAGGTATACAATGCCCTTAGTTTGACAACTTGTGAAATGTTTGGGTCTAATGGTGGTGGATCCAACCAATACGGGATCCTTAGCTACACGTATATAGTGGCAAAAACCACATTGGCCACACCTGTAGGTCCCCACAGGTCGCATCCCACGTGGATTAGAACCTCCAGTTCTATCAAAATGACTGGATGTGAGAATGTCTGTGGTTGAGCAATTTCTTCTAAAAGTGACTCGTGGAATAGGGTCAACAAAGCACTTGATGGTTTTATCCTCCATCAGCAAGTGACAATGTTTCCCCAGGACACTCATTATCTCATTATGCTGTTTGTTGTATTTGAGGATTGGTCTAATCTCTACCTCCTCCGGCAGTAATCCCCCTGGAAGAGTAGTAATTCCTGCGGGCTCTCTAATGCCCTTTTATAGGCTTGTTTAGCACTTTAGCACTTGAGCTTGTATTTTAAAGTCACTATCGCTAGTGTAATTATTAGGGGTATACCTGTAGGTCAATACCTATGGGTGGCAAGAAATTTCACTAGCGATAGTGAATTTGGTATTAGTGCAGATTTGTCCATACGTGACGGACCGGATATTAATTTTAATACTTCTTGTTTTGAGGTGAGATGTACATTGTTTACTTTACTCAACGTTGATTGTTTGTGTGGCTTATTTGGTGAGGGTGTATTTACCTTTAATCCTCTGTTGGCTTTGGTCTGTGGTTGCATTGATTCTGATTGATGTTGTATCTAGACGTGCACTCCTAGCTCGCTTTTCACCCACTAGAGCTTGGACCAATGTGTTTTTTCCATCCCTCTATGCAGGTGAGTGCAGCAATATTCATGTACTTTGTCCATTTTAAGTGCCGTTGGTAACACGTCTAAATGGCTAGTGAAATGGGAACCCTGGTCTATTATTGATAATTATTCTTGATTTATTCCCATTAGGTGTGTTTTTTGTCATAATCTACACCATACATGTCAACCAAGTTTCATATATGCTTCATATCAGTGAGATGGTGTGTCTTGTTTTGGTCTCCCCTTAGCCTGAACACATCCAATTATATAGGTATGCTTTTGTGGTGTGATGTTTTAAATGTGGGTTGGATGGTCGGGGCAGGGTTTTGTCTTTTTTCTTTTTTTTTTCTGCTTGTTTGGGGACAGTTTATTATATATATATATATAAATATATATATATATATATATATATATATATATATATATATATATATATATATAATATATTTGATTGTATGTTAATATGAAATGACTAACTATGTCTTGTTTTTATATATACCAGATGTTTTGTGATTCACATATGGAGGATCAAGAAGAAGAAGAAGCGGTAATGCCTGCGAAACATGTAGGCAGAATCCATAAAAGTCATGTGATATCATACCTGTTACTTTTGAGATGTGTTTTCTACATATATATTTGGGCTTTAGGTGTCCTTTTTGCGTTTTTTTTTATAAACACTAGATGTATCAATAAATAAACTTTTTTATCTTTATAATTATGATTGGTGTACATATATGTTTAATCTCAACCATGGGGACTACCATCTTCTACAATACCTTTCCTTTTCTAGTGAAATTTAATCATGGGAGAAAGACTGGTGAAGATGGCAAGGAAGACAGTCTATTGCCATTGCTTCACAAAATGTGGACAAGGTACTCGATTGACACTGTAGGATAAACATTTAGTCCTCATGCACACAGGGCATTTTTACTGCCGCTTTTAGCAGCGTCAGGAGTTTTTTTTTTTTGTTTACAGTTTCAAAGTGGCTCTTTATGTTATTCTATCTGTCCATCCACACATAGGCTTTTAGGAGCTTTTAGTGGAATAGGCGTTTAGAAGCAGTAAATAAAAGCCAGGGCCAGCACGTTCTGGAGCAGCAGCTTTTTGGCAGAAAAAAACAGGCAGGCAGAATCACTGCTAATTGCCAGCTAATCACTGGTTGTTGAGGTGCGGGCTGGGAAGCCACCTGCCACATCCTTAACAATAGATGAGTCATCAGCTGTCAGCGGGATTCCCCGCTGACAGCTGAATGTAAAAAAATAACTATTACTGGCAATGCAAAAATGTCCTAAAAAAATGTCATAGGGTCCCCCCCAAATCCATACCAGACCTTTAGGTCTGGTATGGATTTGGAGGGGAACCCTCATGCAAAAATACGAGACCCATATCAAAGCATGCAGCCTGGCAGGCCAGGAAAAGGAGGGGATGAGCAAGCGACCCCCCGGAACCATACCATGGCACATGTCCTCAATATGTGTAGGGGCTTTTGGGCAGGGGGGCTAGAGGGAAAACGACAATCTCTGATCTCTATGCTGACCCTCCAATCTTTTCCTGCAGCATCTGTTGGCTTGGACTAATCATGTGACATCTTACACACAAAGGGAGGGAATTGACATCTGACTCGGTTCACACTGATGCCCAGTCCGACATCGGATGTGATTCTCACTGCACTGCAGTGCAAATCACATGCGATGCCTGTGCACTGAGAACTCATATAGATTGTATGTGAATAACATATGAACCTGATAAGGTAAAATAGGCAGTGCAAAATTGAATGTAAACAAAACCAAAACATAAAAGTCCAAAGTGAATAATAAACATCTATGGAAAGTCCATTAGAGTCAGAATAAAGTGAAAAGGTCTTTCTTGGATAATCAGGAATAAATCTTAAGAATACAGTCAAAATGTTAAAGTGTTCATGCTTACCAGATTTGATGGACACACGTACTGTATATAGCACGTGGGACAAAGAGGCACTCTTGAGGGAATGACCTCAAATAGGAACTCCCACCAATGGAAAAACGGTAAGAAGGGTTCAGCCCAATGTTGAATGAAGACTGTCAGGTATCCATGATGGACTCTAAAACATGGGATGAATCACATCAGATGGTGTGCATGAAAAACAAATGATCCGCACATAGTGTGATACTGTTTGACGTTTAATGGTAAAAAAGGGGGTTTACACTTACAGCAAATCCGATAAAACAAGATTGTAAATAAAATGGAGTATAAGCAATAGGGATGAGCCCGATGTTCGAGTCGAACATAAGTTTGATTCGAATATTGGGTGTTCACCCGTTCGCCGAATTTAGAACATTATCTGGCGTTTACGGGAAATTTGAGCGCCCGCGGAATGCCCCATAATGAACGGCGAGGCCATCAATGCACTGCAAGATTGCAGTGCATTGACGGCTGCTGATTGGCCAAAGCATGCACCTGACCTGCATGCTTTGGCCAATCACAGCGTGCTCTGCTGTGAGAGCCATGATTGGCCAAAGGCAGGGTGCCACGCCCCACACTATGTTAGGCTGCTTACATAGTGGCCGAACATAGTTTTATGAATGAGAGCAGCAAAATTACATTTGTAAAGGAAAAAATGTCATTTAAAACTGCTCGCGGCTGTAATGTATTGCTGACTCCCGGGAATATACATAATAATCATTTAAAAAAATGTTCTGAGTCCCCCCCAGTCCATTACCAGGCTCTTTGGGTCTGGTATGGATATTAAGGGGAACCCTGCGCCAAAATAAAAAAAATTGCGTGGGGGTCCCACCTAAAATCCATACCAGGCCCTTCAGGTCTGGTATGGATATTATGGGGAACCCCGCGCCAAAATAAAAAAAATGGTGTGGGGGTCCCCCCCAAAATCCATACCAGACTGTCAGAGAGGTTTTAGAAGACCAGACTGTGTGACTGCATAGAGGAGACCAAATGGGTGTAGGTGAAAGTATAACAATTTATTATAATAAGTGACCAACATACAACCACCTCAAACAGAACACAGTGCAAAGAATAAATCAATAAACAGTGACTATAAACAAAGTATTTACAAATATGGGAGATACAGGAATCGTAGTAAAAAGCGAGGCCGAGGTCATACACAAGGGGATCAGGCAGATGGGTAAGGATGGGAATAAAGCAGGAACAGGGAGAGGACGGATGGGTTGGCTGCAGAGCAGGGATCTAGGTAACCGGGGATATAAATGCAGGATGAGCTCAAGGTAGGGATCAGGTCGGATCGGGTCAAGCAGGAAGCAGGTTCAAGGTAGGGATCGGGTCAAGCAGGATGCAGGTTAGGGATCGGGTCGGATGCAGGCTCAAGTTAGGGTCACAGGTCCTAGGTCAGGGAGAGAGAGATACCAGGGCAAGGAGTGCTTGTACTTGCCGGGTATTTATGGAAAGGCTGATTAGCTTCAGGTCACAGCTGAGCTGAGGAAGGGCAGTTTGCTCCACACTGCCAGGATCCATCCGCTGGTGGAAACCAGTACTGCGTCCAAAGGATAATACAACACCAGCAGGGAAAGGTTCTCCTGACAGTTCCAAACTGCCAGGAGACACCTGCTGGTGGACCAGAGTACTGCAAGACAAATAATAAATATCACCAGCGGATGGAACCTTTCCTGACACAGACCCTTATATGAGCACACAACCTGTCAGGCCGCAGAAAAAGGGGGGTGAGAGTGTGCACCCCCTGAACTGTACCAGGCCGCATGCCCTCAACATGGGGAGGGGGACAAGGGCCTCTTTCCCACAACCCCCTAGCCCGGTGATTGTGGGGGTCTGTGGGTGGGGGGCTTTTTGGAATCTGGAAGATCCCAATCCTGGCCCCCCCTATGTGAATGGGTATCGGGTACATTGTACCTCTACTCACTCACCAAAAAAAGTGTCAAAAAAGTAGAAATGACAGTAGACAGTTTGGGACAAGTCCTTTATTAAAAAATAAAAATAAAAAAATGTCCCACGATGTCCATTCATCTTCAATCACAGCGCCGACCATCACATGGCAGACGGACCGAGAAAAAAACAAAACGGAAAAACTCTGACTCAATGGGAGGCGTCCCTGCGACTGCAGACTTTTTGCATTGAAAGCTGTTATATGGCTGAGGGTGGGGCCACCCGGTGACGTAAATGGGTGACCCTGCCCCCTCTGACATTAGGTGACCTCACATGACGTCAGAAGGGGTAGACACCCCCCAGGCCCGATATTTACAGAAATATTTCATTTTTATTGTTTCACTTTAAAGTGGAAGTAAACCCTCCTATCGTTTTCAGCCAAGGATGCTGCCATCTTGGCCTCTGTTTAATCTTCAACTGCCATGATGCTGCACATGTGATCAGTTATGACACCAGCCATTGGATGGTTTGACAGTTTGGTTGAGAGCACAACCAATGTGACAGCTAGCATTTCCCGGCATGCCAGGAATGTAACTGCTTTTTGAAACTGTTAAATCGATGGGTTTACTTCGGCTTTAAGCATTATTACAATCACTGCTCCTGAAAAAACAGCCGTTTTTATAGCTTTTTTTTTAATTGATACATGTCCCCTGGGGCAGGACTCGGGTCCCGAAACACTTTTTATGGCAATAACTTGCATATAAGCCTTTAAAATTAGCACTTTTGATTTTTCATGTTCGTGTCCCATAGACATTAATGCCGTGTACACACGACCGTTTTTCATGACGAGAACCATATCATTTTTTAAATTGGTCGTGAAAAACGGTCGTATGTAGGCTCCAGAGCATTTTTCTCAACGAAAATTTAGAACCTGCTCTATTTTTTTCTTGTCGTTTTTCACGTCGTCGTTTTTCTCTTCGTGAAAAACGGCCGTGTGTACTCTTTAACGACGTGAAAAAAATGCACATGCTCAGAAGCAAGTTATGAGATGGGAGCGCTCGTTCTGGTAAAACTAGCGTTCGTAATGGAGATAGCACATTCTTCATGCTGTAACGGACTGAAAAGCACAGAGACTGAAAAGCGCGAATCGTCTCTCACCAAACTTTTACTAACACGTGGAAACACAAAATCAGCAAAAGCAGCCTAAAGGGTGGCACCATCCGAATGGAACTTCCCCTTTATAGTGCCGTCATATGTGTTGTCGTACATGTTGTACATCACAGCGCTTTGCTCGAGCATTTTTTTTAACAATAGTGTGTATGCAAGGCAGGCTTGAGAAGAATCACGTCGAGAAAAACGTTGTTTTTTTCAATGACATTAAAAATGGCCGTGTATATGCAGCATAACAGTGTTCGCTCAAATCTTTTGCCTGTTCGCACGTTCTGGTGCAAACCGAACCGGGGAGTGTTCTGTTCATCCCTAAAAAGAAACGATTCCAAGAGCATCAACCGACGCGTTTCATCCTGTTGGACATCATCTGGACCCCGTCGGGTGATGCTCTTGGAATTGTTGCTTATACTCCATTTTATTTACAAGCTTGTTTTATCGGATTTGCTGTAAGTGTAAACCCCCTTTTTTACTATTAAACTTAAAACAGTATCACACTATGTGCGGATCATCTGTTTTCTTCATCTGTTTTTTTTTTATACACACCATTTGATTTGGAGTTGATCATGGATACCTGACAGTCTTTATTTAACTATGAGTGGAACCCTTCTAAAGCCTCGTACACACGAACGAGTTTCTCGGCAAAAACCAGCAAGAAACTTGCTGGCAGAGATTTTTTGCCGAGAAATTCGTTCGTGTGTATGGTTTCTCGTCAAGAAAAGCGACAAGTATCTCAACGAGAAAATAGAGATCCTGCTCTCTATTTTCTCATCGAGATTCTCATCGGCATGTTTCTCGACGAGAAAAGTGAGTGTGTGTACACTTACCTGTCCTCCCGGAAGCCCGCGCATGTTCGAAATGAATTTGACGCATGCGCGGTAGCTTCCTAGGCATACGTAGGGTATACCAAGATGGCGGCGATGGCATCGAATGTTACGAGCGCATGCTCGTCGTAGTCGATGACGTCACCGCGTACACTCCATTCAAAGAACCGCGGGCTCTTTGAATCGAGCGTGTGTACACTCGGCTGGGACAAGTTTCTTGTCCAAGAATCTCGTCGAAAAAAACGACATGTTTTTTTCGACGAGAATCTCGGCCGTGTGTACGAGGCCTTACTGTTTTTCCAGTGGTGGGAGTTCCTGTTTGAGGTCATTCCCTCAAGAGTGCCTGTTTAACCCACGTGCTATACGGGAAGTGTGTCCATCAAATTCGGTAAGCCTGAACACTTTACCATTTTGACTGTATTTTCAAGATTCATTCCGGATTATCCAAAAAATACCTTTTCACTTTATTTTGAACTCTAATGGACTTTCCATAGATGTTTATTATTCACTTTCGACTTTTAGGCTAAACTAGCGGCGCTTTACCACAGACGTCTCCGCACCTCAGTGTGAAAGTGCCCTTATGCTTTGGTTTTGTTCACATTCAATTTTGCATGCCTATTTTACATTATCAGGTTCATACGTTATTCACTTGCTCACTTAGCGCCACACTTTTGTCTTTTATTTCCATTTTGCACTGTTTGTCTAGTGACATGTTGGCTGCTTATTTTGCTCTATATGCGCAATTTTTTTCTTTACATACATATTGTATGGCTGAATTTGCATCGCATTCAGACCAAACTCACACAGGACCCTTTTTTTGGTCTGCACCAGAATCGTATCGCATGGGTGTTCACACCTATGCGATCCGATTCCCGTGTGAATGGACAGTTTACACTGCGATATGCAAACTGATTTGGGGGTGTCATTAACTTTCTATTGACACTCACAGCATTGTGCATCTGGCAGTGTGAACTGCCTGCGAGTCGGGTGCGATGCGGGAACCCGCAATGGATTTGCAGGGTACTCGCATCGCACCAATGTGAACCAAGCTTTACACAGAGAGCACCTGTAGAGGTAGGGGACAGGGGAGTGAGCATATAAACAATAAGGCAAGTCTAATAAAAAACAGTAGACTTGGATGGACAGCTCCCCCCGGTTCCCAACTGGTCCCCTGTCTGCTCTGGGTCCCATAGTGGCCACGTAGGCTACTATGACAGTAGTTCCACCATATATTTGTATAGGAAATACACCTTTTAATTTACTCCAAATATTTATAGAGCTACTGTTTGACTGATATAAATGTTATATATTTTTGGACAAGTGTGGTGTGTGAGCAAGAATGTGCACATGAATGAGACACAAAAAACAAGTGTAAAAGAGTTTCAGATTCTACAGATGTCTTAATGAATGCAATTATGTAAGCATGCCATAATTCCAGGCCTATAGGGGGTTAGGTGAAACAAATCTGTTTTGGTGAGGGGACATACATCCAGGCCTGTAATCTGTAGTGCAGCCACACATAAACCATTCTGTGCACAACTTTGGCAATGCTCTCTTAACAGCAAAGAATAAACGTCAGGTATTTTCCTGTGTCTGAGCTCAGCCTCCTTGCAGTATGTTGGCAGTTCATTAATTCTTCTGACAGACTCATTACTTTATAAGTTATTAGTTTAAAGTGGGATTTGGTGACATAATTGGATTTTTATCATGATTTATTGTTAGATTTTTTTCATAGCTCTCCAATGAATATGCAGACTAGCATTTTTACCTCAGATATTTAACAGGTACTGTATTTGACTGATAAAAAGCTGCCTGAAACTAGAAAAGCCCATTGTTTTTTTTAACATATGGTGCTTTATGTATTAATAACACATCACCAGTGAGAGCTCAGCTTCTTCCTATTCAGTATTAGTCAGGGTTCCCGAATGTAATAGCATAGAACTGAATATAACTCATCTAGATGAGGAACTGAAAGATGACCCAGACAAAATGTTAGAACACTGGAAGCAAAACTTGTCTAACCAGAGATCCAAATACACAACATAAACATTTTGGGACCCTTATATAGCAGTCGTATGTATTGTATGCACATATTTGGTGTTTACAGGAATACCTCGGATTGCGAGTACAGTAGGTGCCGCCGATATTGTGTCAATATCGCCGCTTCTAGCGGCGATATTGACACCCTATGAGCTCCGTCGCGAGAGCCAGCGCCGAGCTGTCTCGTCATCGGGAAAGGAAAAAATGTTCCTTTCACGATGAGCGACACGCATTGCCGATAGGCGGGGATCCGACGCGGATTCCCGCCAATACCAGGCACTGCGTTTGGTATGAATCCTGAGCGGGAACTCCACGCCAATTTTTAAAGAAAAAAACGGCGTGGGTTCCCCCTCCATTAGCATACCAGGCCCTTGGGTTTGGTCTGGATTTAAAGGGGAACCCTACGCCGAAAAAACGGCGTGGGGGTCCCCCTCAAGATCCAAACCAGACCCTTATCCGAGCACGCAACCTGGCAGGCCACAGGGGAAGAGGGGGGGACGAGAGCGCCCCCCTCCCTCTTGAACCGTACCAGGCCACATGCCCTCAACATGGGGGGTTTGGTGCTCTGGGGCAGGGGGGCGACCTGCGGCCCCCCCACCCCAGAGCACCCTGCCCCCATGTTGATGAGGACAGGGCCTCTTCCCGACAACCCTGGCCGTTGGTTGTCGGGGTCTGCGGGCGGGAGGCTTATCGGAATCCAGGAGCCCCCTTTAATAAGGGGGCCCCCAGATACCAGCCCCCCCACCCTATGTGAATGAGTATGGGGTACATCGTACCCCTACCCATTCACCTGGTGGAAAATAAATGGAAATAAAAACACAACACAGTTTTAAAAGTATTTTATTGCACCGCTCCGGAGGTCTTCTTCCGACTTCGGGGGTCTCCGGTGTCGTCGCCGCGTTCTCCGGTTCTTTCTTCTGCCGGGCCTCCGCTAACTTCTTTTTAGCTCTTTTGCTAACGGAGGCCCGGTCTTCTCCGTCGTCTTCTTCTTCTTCTCCCGCTCTCCGGTTCTTCTCCCGCTCTCCGGTGTCGTCGCCGCGTTCTCCGGTTCTTTCTTCCGCCGGGCCTTCGCTAACTTCTTTTTAGCTCTTTTGCTAGCAGAGGCCCAGTCTTCTCCATCGTCGCCGTCGGCGTCTTCTTCCCTCTTCTCTTCCTCGATGTTGACTCGTCGCTTCCTCTCGCAGTAATGGTAAATCTTCAGTCTGCAGAGATTAATCTATTCTTCACATGACGTCACAGTCACATGCTCCGGGGCACATGTGCCCTGGAGCATGTGACTGTGACGTCATGTGCACATGTGCCCTGGAGCATGTGACTGTGACGTCATGTGCACATGTGCCCCGGAGCATGTGACTGTGACGTCATGTGAAGAATAGATTAATCTCTGCGGACCGAAGATTTACCATTACTGCGAGAGGAAGCGACGAGTCAACATCGAGGAGGAGAAGAGGGAAGAAGACGCCGACGGCGACGACGGAGAAGACTGGGCCTCTGCTAGCAAAAGAGCTAAAAAGAAGTTAGCGGAGGCCCGGCGGAAGAAAGAACCGGATAACGCGGCGACGACACCGGAGAGCGGGAGAAGAACCGGAGAGCGGGAGAAGAAGAAGAAGGCGACGGAGAAGACCGGGCCTCCGTTAGCAAAAGAGCTAAAAAGAAGTTAGCGGAGGCCCGGCAGAAGAAAGAACCGGAGAACGTGGTGACGACACCGGAGACCCCCGAAGTCGGAAGAAGACCTCCGGAGCGGTGCAATAAAATACTTTTAAAAACTGTGTTGTGTTTTTATTTCCATTTATTTTCCACCAGGTGAATGGGTAGGGGTACGATGTACCCCATACTCATTCACATAGGGTGGGGGGGCCGGTATCTGGGGTCCCCCTTATTAAAGGGGGCTCCCGGATTCCGATAAGCCCCCCGCCCGCAGACCCCGACAACCAACAGCCAGGGTTGTCGGGAAGAGGCCCTGTCCTCATCAACATGGGGGCAGGGTGCTCTGGGGTGGGGGGGGCACAGGTCGCCCCCCTGCCCCAGAGCACCAAACCCCCCATGTTGAGGGCATGTGGCCTGGTACGGTTCAGGAGGGAGGGGGGGCCGCTCTCGTCCCCCCCTCTTCCCCTGCGGCCTGCCAGGTTGCGTGCTCGGATAAGGGTCTGGTTTCGATCTTGAGGGGACCCCCACGCCGTTTTTTTGGCGTAGGGTTCCCCTTCAAATCCAGACCAGACCCAAGGGCCTGGTATGCCCTTGGAGGGGGAACCCACGCCGATTTTTTCTTTAAAAATTGGCGTGGAGTTCCCGCTCAGGATTCATACCAAACGCAGTGCCTGGTATAGGCGGGAATCCGCGTCGGATCCCCGCTCAATACAGTGTCGCGTCTCCTCGCCATTGCAGCGAGCGCGACACGTGTCGCCACCCTGCTGCCGACATCTCGGCACTCCTGTCGCCGAGAATCTCGGCGATGGGAGCGCGATAGAAACACAATATCGGCGGCACCTACTGTAATTCGGTTTATGAGCATTTGGCAATACGGGCTTTTTAAAAAAAAAATCCTGACTCGATTTGCGAGTGTTGTCTCGCAAGACGAGCAGGATTAAAGCCTCTGGGGTCAGAGGTGTGGAGGCGCCGATGATGCTCGGAAAAAAACAACTGGGAGACGCTCCTGAGTGTCTCTGAATGTCTCTGATCGTCTCCGAGTGGTCTCCAAACATCTCAGAGTGTTTCCGAGTGTCTCTGGTGCCTCCGCACCTCTGGCCACATGCGGTACTGCATACACCAGCAGTGGCACTAGAACGCATTATCTGAGTTTCCATTGATTTCAATAGGGAAACTCACTTTGATATACGAGTGCTTTGAATTACAAGCATGCTTTTGGAATGAATTATGCTTGCAATCCAAGGTACTACTGTATTTATAAAGTGAGGAATCTGACATTTATCCAACATTCACTGCAGGTGAATCTTTCAGGTGCATGTGTTGTAACCCCTTCCTGCCGAGGTGGGCATTCGGGTCATATGGCCACTGGGATTGGCAGTCACATGATCGGAAAGCTCTCAATTGCAGGTATGCATCGGGCGCTTACGATCCCCATTGGATACCATGCTGGGAGCATGCTCTCAGCACGGTAAGTTGTTTACACAATGCTGCATATATGCAGCCCCTCTGAGTTAAGGCCCACTCGCCAAGTGGCCAAATATATGTGAACTGTTGGCACCAAGGGGTTAAAAAACAGTGATTTATTCACCAGCAGTGAATGTTTGCTGAAAGCTGCTTTATAAATATTCAGCGTAAAATGTATGTCCAGCCAAAACTTTTTGGGGGGTTTTAATGCTAAACAGGGTTCTGTTGGAGAGATTTAGGGCTTGTTCACATCAGCTTGCATGTTAAAATGGGTTGTTTTAGTGTGTAGGCTGGTGTTTGTCGAGTAGAAGCAGTGAGGAGTGGCCTCTTGCATTGTTACAAAGCAAGGCACTGTTTAGGCCTCATTCACCCAGGCATATCTGTCTGTACAGGGCTGTCTTTGCCCACACAGGATGCACAGGTGTTCCATGCATCTGCATGCAGGCAATCTCATTCATGTCTATTGGAATGCAACAGCTGCACATACACAACTGCTGGTCCCAATTTGAGAGCTGTGTGGGTGCATGTCCCTAAATACACACATTGGCTGCATAATGAGACATGCACCAGTGTCCGCATTTGCACCTGCACGGCTGTCAGATTGGGACCAAGGGCTGTGTCTGTGCAGCCACAGCACTCCATTAGAGATAAATGGGATTGCCTGTATGCGGATGTACGGAACACTATAACACAAAATCCATTAGCTCAACCACAATAATAAATAAATAAATATATAATCTGTGCTCAACTTTCCAAAACGATGTTGCCAGCTGGCACTAATTAAGTAAAATCACAACACTCAATGATAACATATATTGATTAAAAAAAAAAAAAAACAGTGCAGCGCTACCAAAATCTACCATGTACTAAAATCTTAACTAAAAAAGTAATAATGCACTATACAAATATACTCACAATATGTAGTGTACAACAGATTGTGTTGACAATCCAAAAATTGTGTCATTCAAGTGCAATCAATAAATGTACAATTACCACCGTGACACTGTAATCCAAATACTAAAAGTGCTCCGTGTCTCCACCACCCATATAAATTGGCTGCTCACTAGGCTTGTGCAATTCGTTTCGTAACGAATCGAAATTCGTCCGAATTTAGCAACTTTCGGACATTCGGAAGCATTCGAATTTCCGAACAGAGCAATTACGAATAAAACCGAATCCGAAATAAATTATACCGCAAAATAGCGAATGCCCGAAGGTGTTCGGCATAATTCGTTATGAAAAAAGTTACGAATGTACGAATCCATTCGAAGCACAATAACACTCACTCTGCTCTCTGCTTCTCCCTCACCATGCTGAACTCCCTCTCAAAATGGTGTACAGGGGGCGGAGGCTATAGCCGCATGAAAAAACGAAAGTAAAATACGAGATTTCGAATCCATTCGAAGCACAATAACACTCACTCTGCTCTCTGCTTCTCCCTCACCATGCTGAACTCCCTCTCAAAATGGTGTACAGGGGCGGAGGCTATAGCCGCATGAAAAAACGAAAGTAAAATACGAGATTTTGAATCCATTCGAAGCACAATAACACTCTGCTCTGCTCTCTGCTTCTCCCTCACCGTGCTGAACCCTCTCAAAATGGTGTACAGGGGCGGAGCCTATAGCCGCATGTAAAAAACGAAAGTAAAATACGAGATTTCGAATCGTTACAAATAACCGCTATGTATTTAGAAAAGTACAAATCCATTCGAAGCACATTAGGCATAATAGGCAGCGTCGTTGTGAGAGAGACACGGAAAATTACGAATCAACGAACCCAAAAAAAGTTACGAAAGTAGGAGTTGTGTCCAGAATCAACGAAAAACAACGTACTCTACCGAAAGTACGAATTATAAAGCAACAAAAAATTCAACGAAAAATGTCGCTTGCAAAAATACGAATGAGTCCGAACACGAAAAATCCCGCCTAGCAAAATTACGAATGATTACGAATCAACAGGACCGGAAAGAAACAAACCGAAACGGAACGAATTTTTCCGTTGTGCACAAGTCTACTGCTCACCTCAGACCATGACCCTTGCTTTACCAGAAGGTCAAAGAAAGCTGTGTCCCTCAAGGATAATGGCTCTGACAGACGCGTGTCACAGCTGTGCATCCCGCATGGACAAATGTGACCCTTTGCATTGGTGTATGGATTGGCATGCCCATGTGGGTGAGGACTTACCTTTTTTTTTCTCCTGTCTCTTTCAGTGAACAGAATTGAAGGCATTTTGTGAATGGGCAAGGGTAAAGGAAAGGGAGGGTAAATTACAGAATCCCTTCACAATACGGTATAAGAGACGCAGTTCTCACAGTTCTCATACCCGCAGCTTCGGACATAAAGCACTGGCTGTAATATTGGGTATGAATACAACTAGGTTTTTACTTTATGCAGCAGTGATTTAGACCTAGGATAAACATTATTTTAGGTAAATTCTTCGTACGCAGCACAAGGCACAAAAAAGTTTTTTCTTGGATTTCCATTTTAAATTAAGTCTCATCTCAGAAGATTTAAACCAACTACTACAACAGGAGTGCAAGCAGCAATAAAGATGGACAGAGGCCATCTAAATACTGTAAGTAATAAGAGTTGTCAAGGGAGAAGTACAGCCAACGCTCTTTTGGCTGTACTTCTCCTATGGATCACAGGAGTGCAGTTTCTTCTGTACTCCTGTGACCCGTTTTCAGCAGACAGCATTTCCTGAAGCCCACTGTCAGCTGACACCACAGAGCCAGGCCAGGTTCGGGCAAGATCGCAAGAATGAAGTCAGGATCCACCCACATGCCTGGACTGGCACCCGGCTTAGCATCTCAGCAAGTTGCTGAAAGCCTGAGACGGCTGCACCCGCCCCCTCCACAACCCACCACAACCCATCACTCCAGTGAGCAGGGGGGGGCAGAGCAGACAGAGACAGTCACCAGCTCTCTGCTCAGGGAGCTCTGAGAACTGAGCGATCAGTATTGTTTGATTGCTCAGTTCTCAGTCTCAGAGCCAGCAGGGGACAGGTGCAGCGGTGGACTGATACTGCATCCACCTAGGTAAGTATGATTCAGAAAAAAAAAAACTTCTCTTTTAATGCTTTATATGGGTCCATGTTGGAGAGATCTACTGTTTTAATGACCACTTGCTCAAGGAGAGAAGAACATCCACCCAAGTGCTGTGTGTATTTTTATATATACTGTATATACAGTATATATATATATATATATATATATATATATATATATATACCGTATTTATCGGCATATAACACGCACAGGCGTATAACATGCATCTTCATTTTAAGAGGGAAGTTTCAGAAAAAAAGCTTAAATTTTAAATAAAGAACTTTGAAGCAAAATAAGGGTCAGTGCCCATCAATGCAGTCTGATCAATGCCCATCTGCAGCCTCAAAATTGCCCATCAATGCCCATCTGCAGCTTCACAATTGCCCATCAATGCAGCTTGATCAATGCCCATCCGCAGCCTCACCATTGCCCATAAATGCAGCTTAATCAATGCCCATCTGTAGCCTCAAAATTGCCCATCAATGCAGCTTGATCAATGCCCATCCACAGCCTCATAATTGCCCATCAATGCAGCTTGATCAATGCCTATCTGCAGCCTCACCATTGCCCATAAATGCAGCTTAATCAATACCCATCTGTAGCCTGACAATTGCCCATCAATGCAGCTTGATTAATGCCCATCTGCAGCCTCCCCATTGCCATGAATACAGCCTGATCAATGCCCCTCTCAGGTAGGGGGCAGGATGAGCGCAGTCAGATTACATACAGCGAGAATCTCCTGTTTACTCGGCGACCTCTTTAATACAAAGTCCCGCCTCCTGGACCGCCTTCTATGAAGAACACTGGTCCAAAGCCGGCCCAGGAGACTGGACTTCCTATTACAGAGGCTGCTGAGTAAACAGGAGATTCTCGCTGTATGTAATCTGACGGCGCTCATCTAGCCCCACTCCCCGTTCTCTCCGAGGCAGCCCAAATTACAGTATCGGCGTATAACACACACACACTATTTGCAACCGATTTGCAGGGTGAAAAAGTGAGTGTTATACGCCAATAAAAACAGTATATGTATATATATATATATATATACACATACAGGTATATATATATATATATATATATATATATATATATATATATATATATATATATATATAATTAGGTAAATTATTTCCTCTGTAAGCAGTGGAGCTGCTCGTAATTGCTCTGTTCTGCTCTGAGTTTCAGCCGACTGTGGATTTGACAACTTCCACCTGCCCTCTGGATGGTTCTGAATGGTAGTGGGCTGGGAGAGTCAGATCTACAGTCTGAATATTTATGTGGTCCTAGCCAATCCCTGAAGGGGGTGTCGAGTAGGTGGCTGGGAGGGAGCATAACTAGTTTGAGGCTTGGAGCAGAGGGTGTCTTGCCCAGGAGGGGCCTGAGGGGTTTCTGCCTTCTGAGCATTCCTGTTGCGCTTCTACGCTTGTTCATTCAGGTCCCAGCTAAAGTATCTGGGGGCCTATTCTGCTGAATTTTTCTGAAACTGATCAACGAATTTATCTGGGGATCGGGTCTGAAGAGCCACAGGAGTTAGGTTAGGCTGATATTGAAAGGAGGCATTCAAATTTCCAAGGACATTTGTGAGTACAGATCAGTGTCTGAGACCCCAGTTACTGTGTGCTTCTAGTATCCCTCTAGCATCAGTGTCCTCCTGCGCTAAAAAATGGACATTCCTTATGGTTTCCCTGAGGGGCTCATTCCATTATTTGCCACTGCAAGGACTGAGCTATGAAGCTTTAAGTATAAGTACAACAAAACAATACTCCTGCGCTCTGATGTCTTGGTGTATGCGGGGCGTGTCGATCATTCCTCAGTAAACAGGCAACACTTTAGGAATCTTGCAGCCCTCCTCAGAACTATGGGTGTTCATACAACTGTAAAAAAACAAAAAACAGGAGAGCGCACCGACCTAGTGTATTACCAGATAAAATCTTTATTAAAATGTATAAAAACAGCAATGGTCCTACTCACAAGCAGAGCGTTAAAATGAGCTTTTTCTAGTGACCAGCCTGAATCATAGGACGACTGAAGTTAAAACTCGATGACCAGGGAGATAGATGGTACCTCAAATGTGCTGGACGGCTGACGCGTTTCCGGGGCGCACCCCTTTCTTCAGAGCCTACACAGCTTGTGGTATCCTATTCTCATGGATAACCCCACACATATAGATATACACACACTCATGTCCACCAAGGAGGCCCCGACCCATCGTCCCCACCCCAATAGGCCCCGCCCCTACAAACTCCACCCCCAGAGGTGTGTCTCATGATTAACCCATAGGGGTGAATCAGAAATTAAATATAATTCGACATGCTATGTGACACCAATTGTGCACTAGAGTAAAACAAATCATTTCACATCATAGATACATATAAAATAGTGGTGGAGGATAGAGGTTCAAATTCAAAGGACCAGTGTGCCACTAATGATCAAAATACTCCTAGCAAACTTGTACCCAAACCCCCACTGATCCCGCATCACAGGGTGACCAGGTAGGCTAGTAGTATACAACAGATATGTAACAAGCATCTAATTGTGCCCGAACGAACCGCTTACCGTATGCAGCAGGGGCCAACAGTAGATGCAAAGGTGTCCAATGATCTGCCAGTGGGAGAGATGCATCTAGGATTCCACTCACTGCATCCTATACCTAACCTTCTATTAAGGGAGAGAGGCACATTCGGAGCTTTGGACTAGATGTGCGGGTGTTACAAACTTTTCCACCCGCACTTCCTGTTTGTCAGTGGTGCGGCCTGATTGGGCGAATGCCAGGCCTCGATCTGGATGCCGAGTCGGAAGTGCAGGTGTGTTTGCGTTCCACCCGCAACTTCCGGTAGCACTACAGTGAATGCGCTCGCCCCTCCTATCACTCCTAGGGGCGGAGTGCAGAGGAGGCTTGTCCAAAGCATGGAATGGGTCGCAATTGCCTAGAGGTGTGGGTGTCACTAGCGTGTCTACCCGCACTTCCGGTCGCGTCCCTGTTTGTCTATAGCACAGCCTGATAAGGCAAATACCAGGCCTCGATCTGGATGCTAAACTTGAAGTGCGGGTGTGTTTGCGTTCCACCCGCAATTTCCGGTGAAACCACAGTGTACACACCCGCTCCTCCTATCACTCTTAGGGGCGGAGTGTAAAGGAGGCCTGTCCAATGACAAGGAGAAAAAAAAAAGGGGGGGGGGAGAGAGGAGCCTCATCCATGCACACACGCACATGCACACCCATACAAAGGATCCACAGATACGTACAGTGGGTCTAGTACATAGGAAAACTCCTACCTGGTTTCTTTGCCAAAAACATTCCCCCATCACCAAAGTGAATTTGTGGGAAACAACATTGATGGACTATCTCCATGGATAAAATAACTTCGTGGGACAAAGGTCCCATTTATCCCCACTGCCCCACAATTATTTGCCGTGAGGAAAAGGGATACACGTAAATCTCTCCCCACATGTACTTATGCAAAACACTCCCACAGATGATACATGGTGGACCCACTGTACGCTGGACCTACCAAATGAACCACGCCGTATAAATATTATTAATGGAGTTGAACAAGCAACCCTTGAACTACACTCTACCAAGAAGCACCCACATAGTGTAGGGTGCCAGTGGCGTGGACCCTAGTAGGTCCAGAAGATGTCACATGAACCTGAATAAACCAGCTGTAAATATGATGTGCATTATAGCATTGCAAAAATGATAAACAAAAAAGAAAACAAATTATTATTATTAATTATTATCAACAATAATAATCATGTTCCCAATATTAAATATAAACCCCAAAGGACCCAAAAAGCCTTAAAACTCTCTCTTCTAAATCCTAAGCCAACTAGAAATATTCTCTTTATGTACCCTGGCATGCACGACCAATCAACTTGTACTAATGGTGTGAAGTTCAATTCCCTCGTTGAGGCCCTGCGGGGCCAAAGTCCCCAAGGTGAAGATCCAGAAAGCTTCTCTCTTACATAAAATCTGATATTTCTTGCCACTATCTAAATTGCTAGGTATAGCTTCTATGCCAAAAACCTTCAGACCATCTATGCTACTGTCATGTAGTTCCTTGAAATGTCTCGGAACTGAACACTTGTCCTTTTCCGTGGTGATGCTACTCCTGTGTTCGTTCATCCTGGTTCTCATTGGTCGACATGTACGGCCAATGTACATAAGGCCACAAGGGCAGATTAGACCATAGATGATAAATGGGGTACCACAGTTAATAAACTGTCTGATCTTATGACTTCTCCCATCTACTCCAATCACCTCTTTCTTCCTGTGGCACATATGTGTACAATTGCCGCAAATGCCACTTCCACATCTATAGGAACCTTTCTGGTCAAAGATAGTGGTCCAGGTGTTATTCAGTCCTTTGTTCTTGTTGTTCTTTTTGACCCTACTTGGGGCAATCGTATTTCGCAAATCTCTCGGTCTCCTAAATACCAAATTGGGATGGGGCGGGAGACTCAGAAAGGGATCTGATTCCAGAATTTTCCAGTTCTTCTTGAAGATCTTTTGGATCGTCGGTACTTTATTATTGTACCTCGTGCAGAACCTTGTTTGCGCTGGTTCATTTTTCTCCCGTTTCGTTTTTATTTCATCAATATCTCCATACAAGTGTAGAAATTTTTGGAAGGCTTCCTCTATATGTCCTTCCTCGTAGCCCTTCTCTTTGAATTTATTCTTCAAAATCAGACTTTGATCTTCATAGTCCTTTTTTCGAGAACAGGTGCGCCTAAGCCGACAGAACTGATCGAATGGAATATTCCGGATCCATCTTGGGTGATGGTGACTCTGAGCATGTAGGTATGAATTGCCTGCGCTAGGTTTAAAGTGCGTTCTTGAATAGATGACACCATATTCGTCGGCCCTCAATTCCAGATCCAGGAAAACTAGGAGTTCTTCGTCTACTACATGGGTGAATGAAATTCCGAAAGGGTTATTGGCACAATGTGTCAGAAATCCATCAAGTTCTTCATCACTCCCATTCCAGATAATAAGGATATCATCTATATACCGAGAGTACAAAACTAAATTTTTCCCAAAGGGGTTGTTCGCCCAAATGTATTGGAGTTCCCAATACCCCATAAAGAGATTTGCATAGCTTGGTGCAAACCTTGCCCCCATCGCCGTACCCCTCACCTGTCTGTAGAAGCAGTCCATGAACGTAAAGTAATTATGAGTCAAGGTGAATTCAATGCACTCAAAAATAAATTGTGCCTGTTGTGGGTTAAACGTGTGGGCTTTCGCTAGATAGTATTCGGTGGCTCGAAGGCCAAATAGATGCTGGATAGATGTATATAAAGATGCTACATCCAATGATAGCCATCTATAGCCCTTCTCCCACTTATAATTAGCTAGTATCTCCAGAGCATGGCCTGAATCTTTGATGAATGATGGTAAGTTAATCACTATATTTTGTAGGAAGTGATCAATGTAGCTCCCAGATTACTGGTTAGACTGTCAATGCCCGCAACAATGGGTCTGCCTGGAGGTTTTTCTATATCTTTGTGAATCTTGGGATATGGTAGAAATGGGGGACGACCGGATGTTTTGAGTATAAAAATTCATACTCATTCTTTGTTAAAATCTTGCTCGATAACGCCCTATCCAGAAGTTTTTTCAAATCTCCATTGTACTCTACCGCAAATACAATAAGGGCTATGAGGTTGGTATCGAAGCCCCCCTGAGTAGCCTGAAGAATAATCTTGAGATCAAAATATAGTGATTAACTTACCATCATTCATCAAAGATTCAGGCCATGCTCTGGAGATACTAGCTAATTATAAGTGGGAGAAGGGCTATAGATGGCTATCATTGGATGTAGCATCTTTATATACATCTATCCAGCATCTATTTGGCCTTCGAGCCACCGAATACTATCTAGCGAAAGCCCACACGTTTAACCCACAACAGGCACAATTTATTTTTGAGTGCATTGAATTCACCTTGACTCATAATTACTTTACGTTCATGGACTGCTTCTACAGACAGGTGAGGGGTACGGCGATGGGGGCAAGGTTTGCACCAAGCTACGCAAATCTCTTTATGGGGTATTGGGAACTCCAATACATTTGGGCGAACAACCCCTTTGGGAAAAATTTAGTTTTGTACTCTCGGTATATAGATGATATCCTTATTATCTGGAATGGGAGTGATGAAGAACTTGATGGATTTCTGACACATTGTGCCAATAACCCTTTCGGAATTTCATTCACCCATGTAGTAGACGAAGAACTCCTAGTTTTCCTGGATCTGGAATTGAGGGCCGACGAATATGGTGTCATCTATTCAAGAACGCACTTTAAACCTAGCGCAGGCAATTCATACCTACATGCTCAGAGTCACCATCACCCAAGATGGATCCGGAATATTCCATTCGGTCAGTTCTGTCGGCTTAGGCGCACCTGTTCTCGAAAAAAGGACTATGAATATCAAAGTCTGATTTTGAAGAATAAATTCAAAGAGAAGGGCTACGAGGAAGGACATATAGAGGAAGCCTTCCAAAAATTTCTACACTTGTATGGAGATATTGATGAAATAAAAACGAAACGGGAGAAAAATGAACCAGCGCAAACAAGGTTCTGCACGAGGTACAATAATAAAGTACCGACGATCCAAAAGATCTTCAAGAAGAACTGGAAAATTCTGGAATCAGATCCCTTTCTGAGTCTCCCGCCCCATCCCAATTTGGTATTTAGGAGACCGAGAGATTTGCGAAATACGATTGCCCCAAGTAGGGTCAAAAAGAACAACAAGAACAAAGGACTGAATAACACCTGGACCACTATCTTTGACCAGAAAGGTTCCTATAGATGTGGAAGTGGCATTTGCGGCAATTGTACACATATGTGCCACAGGAAGAAAGAGGTGATTGGAGTAGATGGGAGAAGTCATAAGATCAGACAGTTTATTAACTGTGGTACCCCATTTATCATCTATGGTCTAATCTGCCCTTGTGGCCTTATGTACATTGGCCGTACATGTCGACCAATGAGAACCAGGATGAACGAACACAGGAGTAGCATCACCACGGAAAAGGACAAGTGTTCAGTTCCGAGACATTTCAAGGAACTACATGACAGTAGCATAGATGGTCTGAAGGTTTTTGGCATAGAAGCTATACCTAGCAATTTAGATAGTGGCAAGAAATATCAGATTTTATGTAAGAGAGAAGCTTTCTGGATCTTCACCTTGGGGACTTTGGCCCCGCAGGGCCTCAACGAGGGAATTGAACTTCACACCATTAGTACAAGTTGATTGGTCGTGCATGCCAGGGTACATAAAGAGAATATTTCTAGTAGGCTTAGGATTTAGAAGAGAGAGTTTTAAGGCTTTTTGTGTCCTTTGGGGTTTATATTTAATATTGGGAACATGATTATTATTGTTGATAATAATTAATAATAATAATTTGTTTTCTTTTTTGTTTATCATTTTTGCAATGCTATAATGCACATCATATTTACAGCTGGTTTATTCAGGTTCATGTGACATCTTCTGGACCTACTAGGGTCCACGCCACTGGCACCCTACACTATGTGGGTGCTTCTTGGTAGAGTGTAGTTCAAGGGTTGCTTGTTCAACTCCATTAATAATATTTATACGGCGTGGTTCATTTGGTAGGTCCAGCGTACAGTGGGTCCACCATGTATCATCTGTGGGAGTGTTTTGCATAAGTACATGTGGGGAGAGATTTACGTGTATCCCTTTTCCTCACGGCAAATAATTGTGGGGCAGTGGGGATAAATGGGACCTTTGTCCCACGAAGTTATTTTATCCATGGAGATAGTCCATCAATGTTGTTTCCCACAAATTCACTTTGGTGATGGGGGAATGTTTTTGGCAAAGAAACCAGGTAGGAGTTTTCCTATGTACTAGACCCACTGTACGTATCTGTGGATCCTTTGTATGGGTGTGCATGTGCGTGTGTGCATGGAGGAGGCTCCTCTCTCCCCCCCCCCCTTTTTTTTTCTCCTTGTCATTGGACAGGCCTCCTTTACACTCCGCCCCTAAGAGTGATAGGAGGAGCGGGTGTGTACACTGTGGTTTCACCGGAAATTGCGGGTGGAACGCAAACACACCCGCACTTCAAGTTTAGCATCCAGATCGAGGCCTGGTATTTGCCTTATCAGGCTGTGCTATAGACAAACAGGGACGCGACCGGAAGTGCGGGTAGACACGCTAGTGACACCCACACCTCTAGGCAATTGCGACCCATTCCATGCTTTGGACAAGCCTCCTCTGCACTCCGCCCCTAGGAGTGATAGGAGGGGCGAGCGCATTCACTGTAGTGCTACCGGAAGTTGCGGGTGGAACGCAAACACACCCGCACTTCCGACTCGGCATCCAGATCGAGGCCTGGCATTCGCCCAATCAGGCCGCACCACTGACAAACAGGAAGTGCGGGTGGAAAAGTTTGTAACACCCGCACTTCTAGTCCAAAGCTCCGAATGTGCCTCTCTCCCTTAATAGAAGGTTAGGTATAGGATGCAGTGAGTGGAATCCTAGATGCATCTCTCCCACTGGCAGATCATTGGACACCTTTGCATCTACTGTTGGCCCCTGCTGCATACGGTAAGCGGTTCGTTCGGGCACAATTAGATGCTTGTTACATATCTGTTGTATACTACTAGCCTACCTGGTCACCCTGTGATGCGGGATCAGTGGGGGTTTGGGTACAAGTTTGCTAGGAGTATTTTGATCATTAGTGGCACACTGGTCCTTTGAATTTGAACCTCTATCCTCCACCACTATTTTATATGTATCTATGATGTGAAATGATTTGTTTTACTCTAGTGCACAATTGGTGTCACATAGCATGTCGAATTATATTTAATTTCTGATTCACCCCTATGGGTTAATCATGAGACACACCTCTGGGGGTGGAGTTTGTAGGGGCGGGGCCTATTGGGGTGGGGACGATGGGTCGGGGCCTCCTTGGTGGACATGAGTGTGTGTATATCTATATGTGTGGGGTTATCCATGAGAATAGGATACCACAAGCTGTGTAGGCTCTGAAGAAAGGGGTGCGCCCCGGAAACGCGTCAGCCATCCAGCACATTTGAGGTACCATCTATCTCCCTGGTCATCGAGTTTTAACTTCAGTCGTCCTATGATTCAGGCTGGTCACTAGAAAAAGCTCATTTTAACGCTCTGCTTGTGAGTAGGACCATTGCTGTTTTTATACATTTTAATAAAGATTTTATCTGGTAATACACTAGGTCGGTGCGCTCTCCTGTTTTTTGTTTTTTTGTTGCTTTAAGTATAAGACAAGTGTCTTCAAGTTGCTATTTACCATTACTGGAGTATCCCACAATTACCCTGTAGCTGCTGACTTTTAATAAGGACACTTACTTGTCCTAGGCGCCCGCGATGTCGGCCCCCCAAGGCCGATCCCTCGATCGTGGCAGGTCCCCGGCGCCGCCATCCTCACTAAGGGAAACAGGCAGTGGAGCATTGCGGCTTCACTGCCCGTTTCCTACTGCGCATGCGCGAGTCGCGCGTCGCTGTATGAATGGGCTGATATTCTCTGGAATACACACAGTTCCCAGAAGGCAGCGCGCCCCGATTCCCCAGAAGACAACGGGAGGAGGACAAGAATGAAGACCAGCCACGGAGTAGGAAGAGGCAGGTTAGGAAAGATCTGCCTAGTAACCGCCATTTCTGGTAAGTAAAAAAAATATATATTTTTTCAATTTTTTTCTTTTTTGGAGCATTTTTATGTCTTTTTTTTTAGCGTGGACCTCCGCTTTAAGCATCAAAAAAGGGATACCCCTAGACTAACTACTGAGCCAGAAGAGTGACTGAGACTGGCTTGAGAAAGAATCTTTGGAACCACTGGGCAGTCCCTTTCGGGGGTGAGCACTACATATATATTATAACAAGTTCTAACTGTTTGGAACTTTGGACTCTTGTCTGCTACAAAACGCACAATCATTTGCAGAGTAGTAGCAAGTAGCTGTAGTGACACCATGAAACAAAGTGAGAAATCATCATGCAGAAAAAGCATAATATCTCAATCACATATTTTAAATATATATATTTCAAATATTTTGACCCATTTAATTTTAGTCCTTTTGCTGAAAGTTCTATACACATGTATCTTTTGAAGGCTTTATAGAATTTTCTCTCCTTCTTATACCAGGCATTTATTAATAAATAATCAGGCATTGCCTAGAAGGAGAAACGTAGACTATTTATGAGTTACATCCCTACTAATTTAAGATGTCTTGACACTGCTGGGTACTAAAATGCTCAGCCACCAATGTTAAATTACCTTTGAGCCCACAAAGTTCTATAAAGCAAATTCAACAAAATCCTTTATGTTGGCAAGTATTCTCTTGTATGACAGGGAACTAAAAAAAATATAAACCTCCCAGCAGAGAACACGCTCTCCTCTTGAACATAATACAGTATGTAAGTGTATGTGCAGTCAATTTGCCTGCACACCATTACCATAGGGGATACTCCTATAGCAGATAACTCTGGAAGACCCAGAATATTCCCACTGGTTTAACACAGAGCTCTGTTGTAGAGACTCCCCAGTTCATTCCAATGTATAGCACAAATCCCCAGGAAACCAGACTTCATTAATTCCGCACGCAACTACTTATTATATTTATTCAGCTGCGAATGGTTGGTTTGTTATATAAAGCTGTACATTGATCACTCCCAATATGCAATTTCCTGCAAACAAGACAGATAAAGTTGTGAATCTATAATATTTCTGGACAAATGCCAGTCTTATAGAGGAATGAAAAAGTAACTGATTCCTACTAGTTATTTTGGCGCTATGTGATACCCTCTCATTAAATGTAATTACTGAATATTTAGGTATTAGCCTGGGTTTGGTCTTCAAACTTGATCGCAGATTCACTGAAAGCTGGGAGTCACCTCATCCATGCTCTATGATTGGCAGGAGCTTATCCAAATATTTATGCAGAAAAATAGCTGTTGGTACTATGGATAAGTAATTAAAGGATAACTATATTCTAGACAAAATTCCCATAAATTTACATAATATAAGGCTATACACAGTTTGGATTATTTGAGCACACACTATATAATTCAAATCGACTCTGTGTTGATTTTCAGTTCAGTAAAAAGTATCAGCATGGTTGAGTTACATTCCACAATGAGGTTCATTGTGGCCAATCAAAGCTTTATGTCACATAAAGCCTTTCAGAGTTATTGTGGGCTAAGATCTATATAATCTTAAGGGGTTAAGCTCACCTTTACAAAAAAATTCCCTCTGCAGGTAAGGGTGTTTGCAGATAAAAACAAACTGTGAGGCTACTTTCACACTGAGGCGTTTTTCAGGTGTTTTAGCTCTAGAAATAGCGCCTGTATAGAGCCTAAAAAACGTCTCCCATGCCTCCTCAGTGTGAAAGCCTGATTGCTTATACATTGGGGCAGTGCGCTTGCGGGATATTAGAAAAGTCCTGCAAGCAGCATCTTTGGGGCAGTTTGGGAGCGCTATATAAAGCGCTTCGGCAGCGCCGCAACATGAGCACTTTTAACCCTTTCTTCGGCCCGCTAGCAGGGGTTAAAAGCACCCCGCTAGCATCTCATTAACGTCACTAAAAAGACGGTAAAGCCGGGCACTTTCAGTGTGAAAGTAACCTTACTGAAGTTAAATAATGCCATTGCTATAGGTGTAAAACATTTACATACCTCATGATGCCTGTCTTTAATATTCCTAGGACGTTGCTAAGTGAGGCCTACTCATTACTGCTCAACTCCACCATCACAGGAGCTTTTTCTCTGAATCATACTATACCTCCTCACAGTGGCGGCTGGTGCTCAAAATTTTTGGGGGGGGCGCAAACAAACGAAAAAAAAAAACATCAATTGCCGCCACTGTGCCCATTAAACGCAGCCACTGTGCCCAAACGCCACCAGTTTGCCCCCTCAAATGCAGCCAGTTTGTCCCCAAATGCAGCCAGTTTGTCCCCAAATGCAGCCAGTTTGTTTCCATATACAGCCAGTTTGTTTCCATATACAGCCAGTTTGTTCCCAAATACAGCCAGTGTGTCCCCCATATACAGCCAGTTTGTTCCCATATACAGCCAGTTTGTCCCCCATATACAGCCAGTTTGTTCCCCATATACAGCCAGTGTGTCCCCCATATACAACCAGTGTGTCCCCATATACAGCCAGTGTGTCCCCCATATACAGCCAGTGTGTCCCCCATATACAGCCAGTGTGTCCCCCATATAAGGCCAGTGTGTCCCCATATGCAGCCAGTGTGTCCCCCATATACAGCCAGTGTGTCCCCCATATACAGCCAGTGTGTCCCCCATATGCAGCCAGTGTGTCCCCCATATACAGC
This sequence comes from Rana muscosa, assembly GCA_029206835.1. Taxonomy (NCBI): domain Eukaryota; kingdom Metazoa; phylum Chordata; class Amphibia; order Anura; family Ranidae; genus Rana; species Rana muscosa. The sequence continues at coordinate 494,266,459 of CM055121.1, forward strand.
CAGTGTGTCCCCAAATACAGCCAGTTTCCCCCCATATACAGCCAGTGTGTCCCCCATATACAGCCAGTGTGTCCCCATATACAGCCAGTGTGTCCCCATATACAGCCAGTGTGTCCCCAAATGCAGCCAGTTTGTCCCCATATACAGACAGTCCACCCCCCAGCCCTACACTTACCTTCCTCAGGTGAGCGCCGTCCTCGATGTCTTCTCCCACCCTCGATGTCGCTTCAGCCAATCAGGTTACCGGTAACCAGATCCGGTGAACCTGATTGGCTGAAACCCCCACAGTCTTCTCCAAGGAACGCACCCCCGTGCGTACCTTGGAGGAGTTTTTGGAAGCCGATTACAGCGTGAGAGCTGTATTCGGAAAGCCTATCAGAGCCGCTGACTCTGATAGACACTTCCAAGTCACACCCACCGCTGGCCACCGCTCTAATTCATATGGCCGGCGCTCACCAGGAGGCCGGCCATCTGAATAGTGGGCAGCGCGGCAGCGGCGAAAATACACAGATTCATGCAATGCATGAATCTGTGTATTGTCTTTCAGTGGCGGTGCAGGAGCGAGAGGGGACGGCGCTCCGGCGCCCTCTATGGACGCACCGCCACTGCCTCCTCACATGTGCTTTCTTTCACCTGATGCAGTAGCTCTAAGCTCAGCATTTGAGAGCTCACTCCTGTGATGGCGGAGGTAAGCAGTAGTCAGGCTTCGATATTACATAAATGGCCTACACCTATAGCAGGGGTATTATTCAACTTTAGTCACAGCTGCACAGTTTGCTTTTATCTACAAACACCCCTTACCTGTTTATGCATTTTTTTGTAAAGAAGAACTAACCCTTTAAAAATACTTAAAACCCCAAAAAGTTATTGTTTGCATACTCTCCTCTCCTATACTGAAAACTTTGCTAAACTTCCTCTACCAAAACCTATTGATACTAACAGGGAAGGGCTCTGGATTTTGGGCCTGGGGGGCAAGCACAATTAGCCCATGTATGGTAGGAACAGATTGCTGTGGGCTAAATTAAGTGTGCTACTCAGCAGTGATTTTAATGATGCTTAAAAGTGCAACAATAAAAATTAAAGATTCCATTAAATATAGTGCCTGGGGGGGGGGGTCCCCTTAGTCTGCACATCTGTAGCATGTATAGAACATACTGCAGCAAAATTTTAAATTCTAAAGAAAAAAAAAAAAGTCACATCACATTTAAATTGACTTGCAGTTGCAATTGCCGACACCCGACTATTTAAAAAAAGGAAGAAAAAAAACGGCTTGGGGTCCCCTCCCTTTGGGTCTAGCATGGATTTTAAGGGGAACCCCACTTTAAAATTGAGCTATCTTTGCATTTCATGGCCTCCGAAACTGTGATAGCTAGTGAGGAGTGAAATCAACAATTTACAATTTACGCCCTTAGCCTGAAGGCAGTGATTGGTCCTGTACTCGGCTAGACAAAAAGTCTCATACATGTGGTATCCCTGTACTCAGGAGAAGCAGAGGAATGTATTTTGGTGTGTAATTTCACAAATACCCATGGCATATTTGAGCAAGCAATATATAATTTAAGTGACAACTTTGTGTACAAAATTTTTTTTGGGGGGGGGGGGAATTTTCCCGAAACTTGTGGCAACATTTTAAATATTCCATGGACTTAACATGCCTCTCAGAAAATAGCTTGGGGTGTCTACTTTCCAAAATGGGGTCATTTGGGAGGGGTTTGTGCTATCTTGACATTTCAGGGACTCCAAAACTGTGATAGGTAGTGGGGAGTAAAATCAAATATTTACGCCATTAGAAAGCGTGAAGCCTAAAGAGGGTGATTGGTTTTCGGGGACCTGTACGCGTCTAGGCTTCCAAAAAGTCTCACACGTGGTACTCAGGAGAAGGAACAGAATGTATTTTGGGGTGTGATTCCACATATACTCACGGCATGTGTGAGCAATATATATCTACATTGGGGGACATTGTTTTATCATTTTTAATAGAGGAAGTGTCAAAAACTGTCTCTGTGCTTTTATTATTTTTTACACTTTTTTGGTGAATGGGCAGGGGTACTATGTACCCCATACTCATTCACATGAGAGGGGCCAGTATCTGGCGGCCCCTTCTTAAAGGGGGCTTTCATTTTTCAATAAGCCCCCTGCCCACTGACCCCCACAACCACAGCCCAGGGTTGTGGGGAAGAGACCCATGTCCCCATCAACATGGAGACAAGGTGCTTTGGGGGAGCAGAGCCCAAAGAACCCCCCATGTAATGTGGCCTGGCATGGTTCAGGAGAGGGGTTGTTCACTTTCCCCCCTCTTTCCTGACCTGCCAGGCTGCATACTCGAATAAGGGCCTGGTATGGATTTTGGGGGCCCCTTTTTTATTTTGGCGTCAAATGTTTTTTGTTTTTTTATTCAGCTGTCAGCGGGGAAGCCCATTGACAGCTGATGACTCATCGGTTGTTAAGAATGCTGCGGCCGCTTCCTGGCCCCTCTCCTTAACAACCAACTTTTACAGTGCCCTGAGCACATAATGCACTGTGCAGCTCGCATTGCACTGCAGAGCATTCGGCGTACCCTTTTGGTACTGGACCGGAGGGGGGGGGGACAAATGCCCCATACCCCTTAGCCCTATTCTCACCTGCCTCAGAAGTCCCAGTGCTGTAACATCCGGCTTTGTACTATCACAATTTGTTGTGGAGCAGTATGGATGATGGAGGCAGGTATCTAGACATTTTGTAGTGGGATTAGGGCTAGTTTAAAATGGAGATACAGGTATGGAATTGCAGCTTGCTGTGTAAATTTTACATATCATATTTAAACTTTCTATATAATAATTTAACATAAGTAAATTTACATTTACAAAGCTAGAAAAGTAAAAATGAATGTGTTTGGAATAGGTTATGCACTTGATATGGTCTCTTGAATCAAGTATGTGTTTTTCTATAAACTACAAAACAAATCAGTGCAGGAAACAATAAAATGTAAGTGTCTAGAGTTTCTCTTGTTTCATTCGTGAGCAGTAACGCTAGTTTGTTTCTTCTGGGTCCTCGTTGTTACTCTAGGTTTATGCAAACCTGTCAATGTGTATTACCAATGCATCACTCACAAGAGCCAGTGACCAAAAATCTATCCGCTTCCTACTTGCATTTAAAGGGTAAAAGATGACACAGTGAGTGCTCACAATATACCATGTGTACGGCTGGAACTTGGGACAATTGTACACCTATGTTCAGTGATATAAATTTGTCTCATTACTGTGTGAAACAGACAAATAATATGCTCACTGCATGTACGCTTTTAAGCTAACACAGTAAAATTCTCTGAACTAGAAAAGAAGAGTAGTTTCTATTTTTGGTGGCTTAACTGTGGATTTATTTAAAAAAACGGGGAAAAAATATTTCCGTAACACAGGCAGCAAGCAATGTCAAAGGTCAGCTCTTAGCTAGAGATTTTTTATGTACAGAAGGGACTGGGAAAAAGTCCAACACAAATTGTCAGAGAGGAGTTGTAAAAGTTATGAAAAAAGTCACTCCACTTAGAATAGTTGATGTAGGCAAGAAATGAGATACTTAATGCTTCTAGTCACCAAGGCAAACAAATTCACTGGAAACCCTGGGTCCAATAAACATCCTAATAAAAAATAGACTGACTATGCTGCAGTTTTCTTTGGGGCCTATAAGGCTACTGAAATACAAAACGGAAATCCAGAGGGAAGTGTCTTGATTCTCAGTGGTATTGGTGTTTACAAAAGGCAGCAGAATGGAAGGGAGCAATGATGGCACAATGGCGAGTATTCATGTGTTCTGTCCCATGATCACTACTCTAAACTTTCTCAGCCATTTCAAAGGAATTAAATACAAGCCAGTCGGAGGTCAATGCACACACAGCTTTCACACACCTTGTTTTGATGTTTAACCCTAAAAGGACATGTTTTGAAAGACACTTAGAGCAATGTCAAATAATGTCAGAGTATATTAGTGTTGCATTTCAGCCCAAATCTCTTAGTGTCACTCAAAGTGTATTTTACTGATTTATTACTTACAATTTGTCATTTAGACTTACAACTTATCACCATTACCAGTATGTACTATAATTAGGTCAGTATGGCTAAAGAACTACCTAATGCAACAGGAAAAACAATTTAGTGAACAGTTTACTTTTATTCAACTTAAACATAATTTTAGCAATGCTAGATTGAGAGGAGACCTCTTGGTAGGATTCTAGCCTCTTGACAGTTGTTCTGTGCCAAGTTGCCTGGAATGCTTCCTGCTAATTTTAATGTTGATAGGGTAGGGGTGTGGTTAATGCTTTCTAAATGATCATGGGAAATGCATGATTAGACTACAGGACTTGTTTAGCATAGTTGAGAGTTGCTGGTCCATGTAACCAATGAAAAAATTACAATATGTAAGGTTACCTGTCCTGAAAAAAAAAAAAAAAAGTACAGTATGGTAAGAGTGAGTCAATCAACAGTAATTGAATTTTAACATGCTTGGGACAAACATAGATATACTCAGACAAAAATATAAATAGCTAACAACAAATCAAAAAAGAGGCAGACCACTTATGCCGTGTACACACGATCGAGTTTCACGACGGTGAAAACACCGCCGTGAAACCCGACGGGACAAACGAGGACCGGCTTGGTCCTCTACACACGGCCGGTTTTCATGACAGGTTTTCTCTTGGTTGAGAAAATCGGCCGTGTGTAGGCTCCCTAGCAGTGTTTCCCTATGGGAAAACTGCAGCGGAAAAAAATGGCACGATTCGCGACGAGAAAAATTAGAGCATGTTATAATTTTTCTCGTCGTGATTCTTGTCGTTTTTCTCATCTGGATAAATGCTGGAAAGCCTACACACGCCCGTTTTTCTCGTCCAAGAGAAAAAATTTCATTTTCCAGACGAGAAAAGTGATCGTGTGTACGCGGCATTAGTCTTTTTCCTACTATCACAATTCTATATTCTCTGACTGCATCCATCTTTGCTACAAAGAACCTGTTCATGGCCATCACTAGAGAATGCTGTTTAGAGAGGGAAGAGCCAAAGATTTTTTTATAGAGACTACGGCTACTTTCATACTGGGGCTGCGTCGCGTTAGCGGTAAAGCACTGCTTGTTTTAGCTGCAGTTTATCGTCGTTTTAGCAATGCTTTTCTGAAGAAAGAAAGGCGTAAAACCGCCCGTGTTGCAGCGCTTTTCAGGCACTTCGGAAGCGCTGCCCATGCATTCCAATGGGCAGGGGCGGTTTAGGAGCGCTGTGTACAGCGCTCCCAAACTGCCCAAAAGATGCCCCTTGCAGGATTTTTTTTCCTGTCCTGCAAGCGCACCGCCCCAGTGTGAAAGCACTTGGGCTTTCACACTGGGGAGGCATGAGAGGCAGTTTTCAGGCACTTTTACAGGTGCTATTTTAGCGCTAAAACGCCTAGAAAACGCATTCAGTGTGAAAGGGGTCTACAAGTTCATGTACAAATATAAGAAGAAGACTGAAATTTGAGTTACACTATACGGCCAAAAGTTAACGGACACTTGTGACCTGACTATCACACTTATATGTGCTTATTGAACAGCAATATACTTTGTAGTATTTACTTTAAAATAAAGGATTAGAAGTTACACTGTGGTATTAGCAGCCAAATGATTTTAATTGTGGGAATGTCTGGTATTCTTAAGCCTCGTACACACGGTACGAAAATCAGAAGGGGATTGTCGTTTGACAGACTGTTGTCCGAAGTTCTTACCGCTAGTACGCTCCTTTCAACAAATGTTTTCCAATTTTCTGCCAACAAATGTTGGATGACTTGCTAGTAAATTTTTGGCAAACGACAGCTCTACGTCTGATTTTCGGATGGTCAGTACACAAATTCATCACACAAAAGTCTAAAGGACAAACGCGCATGATCGGAACCAAGGATTGAGCCAGAAGCAGTTAGTCTTGTAAACTAGCATTCGTAATGGAGAATTAACATTCGTGACGCGGCAAATTTTGAAATGTCGAAATGCAGCGCACATTCTCTTCTTCTTTAATGGGATAATAATGAAGCTGCTTTGCTGGTGATACTGATGGAGTTATGCCAAACTTATTTTAAAAGGCATTTGTTTTCTAGTGATATCAAGAATATTATTGTTATGCTTGTTGTTTGATTTTTCATCCCTTGTTAATTTTACATTGTATTTTTTTAATGCAACTGCCTACTCCCAAACTGTCATTTGAAGTAAAACACATAGCCAAGTATTAAATTACACAATTTTTTTAATGTGCAGAAAAAAAATAACACAAATTTAATTAGACATGCTATCTGCCATCCAAATACAAAGAACTTAACAAAAAAGTGCATTCCATGCATACAAAAATATAGAAAATATAACAAATAAAAACATTATTCCCAAAAAAATTAAAAATAATAGAAATTAGTAAGTGGGGAAGGGTAAATCCCCAGACCAGTGGGGTTGTTGAGGTTCTAGTGGCTGGTATTGCCAATGACCGGCATGCTGCTGTGGTGGGTGGGGTGGCTGTGGAGGTGGGTGTTTTGAGAAATGTCACCCCTTACCCCCTTGTTAAGGAGCTGCAGGATGAGTTCCTCACACCTGCTCCTTTGCTCACTGGCCATCTGCCTTAATTTATTGGTCATCACACACCCAAATGCTTCAGCCTCATTTGGGTCAGTATCTAGAGCAGTATTGGCCTGGCTGAGAAAGGAAGCTGTGACCTCCTCCAGATTCCTGCTCTTCCTGGCTCTTTTTGCAGCAGGAGGGCGTAGGGGACTGGCAAGGGTGAGATGGTGGAGGACAGCATTTTGGAGAAGGTAATCGCCGTTTTGCAGACAGAATTTTCAATGGACCGATCAAAGGACCAAATCCGTAAAAGATAGTCTGATCTAAAACACTGGGAACAAGACCAGATGGAGTACATGCATTAGATCATAAAAAAAAAGTAAGCAATATTTGGATCTAAACAATATGTATATGTGTAAATTAGCTGTCTGTATATGTTCTTTCTCCAAGTAGCTCTAGAGCATGGATATGCAATTAACGGACCTCCAGCTGTTGCAAAACTACAAGTCCCATCATGCCTCTGCCTCTGGGTGTCTTGCTTGCTGCTGTCAGAGTTTCGTTATGCCTCATGGGACTTGTAGTTTGGCAACAGCTGGAGGTCCGCTAATTGCATATCCCTGCTCTAGAGAATTCTATATAAGCTGTTATAAAAAATCTTTGTATGACTTCCAAAGATGAAGGTAAATGTAAAGCACATATGAACATTATTATTTGATCATGTTTTTGGATATTCATTTTTTTTTTTACTTATTGTTTTTTAGAGGCGCAAAAAAAGGATGCCCCAGCCAAGCCACCGCAAGGGACAAAGAGAGGCTACTCTCGCTTGGGCCCCAACAGGGGAGACAACAAGGCCATCTTCCCCCCAAAAACATAAGTGCCAACTTCAAACACACTCATTTAGCCACCGACAGGGGTGTTTCTAGGTGGGCCCCAGGGCATGGTCTTAGGGGGTAAAGAACACTTTCTGGTTGCTGCCTGGCTTATCAGTGCCCATTAATGCAGCCTTGCCAGTGTAGACATGGGTAGAGGAGAGGCCCCGGGGCTCCCAGTCACACAGAGTCATGCCTGCTAGGATGGTCATCATATATCCCGTATACCATAGGAGACAAGAGGGGTGGGGGGCAACTGCAGGACTTTTTAAATGTTGGCACTTGTCAAGTGTTTGCCCCCTGGAAAATGCCATCACCCTTTTTTATGCATTTTTCACAGAAAAACATCCAGAGTGCAGCATGGTGGAGTCCACTAGTCAAGAGAAAACAGCAGGCTAAGTGCAAGGTTGGTCAACTAATGTAACAAAATGGATGCTAGAAGCAGATGGGGCTTGGGGTGGCTTAATGAATGGCGTATTGTTTCTTTTTAGAGGAAAGCGAGTGTGGTCAGCTCACCCAGGATGTTTCTTTGGAGCCATGGGATCTGTCTCCTAGACCCAGCACAGACATTGCCATTGTGGACGTCAAATCCCCTGAAGCGAGTCACAGTGAGGGCCAAAGCGAACCAGAAGAGGAAGAAAGTATTTGGGAGCCTCTTATTTGCGCAAGTAAGTATTCTTGGAATCTTGCTTCAAATGTGTATACATGTTAAGTGTTTAGATGTCCAAACTAAACACCCACTCCACACATTGCCAAAGTACAGTAGGTGCCTCCGATTTTGTATATCCAGCGCGATGGGATCGTGCTGGAAATCGCAGCTGGAGATTGCTGCTGGAGGCTGTGCTTCTCGTGCTCGCTGCCCCACGAGATGCCGCGCATCCATAGGAATCCACTGGGGGCCGCGAGTGGGAGGAGCGACATAGCTCGGCGCTGGCTCCCGCGACGGGGATCGTGGGTGGTCAATCTCGCCACTAGCAGAGGTGAGATTGACACAAAATCAGCGGCACCTACTGTATGTAGTGCCTTAATGCGGTGTTCTGCCCAAAAAAAAGAAAAAAATTAAACCAGCAGCTACACATACTGCAGCTGCTGGCTTTTAATAAATGGACACTTACCTGTCCTGGAGTCCAGCGATGTCGGCACCCGCAGCTGATGTTTCCATCAGCTGTCGGGTGCTGCCGCTGCCATTGCGGGTAAGGGTACCCGGCAGTGTAGCCTTTCGGCTTTAAGCCGGGAACCCTACTGCGCATGCGTGAGGTCCGCTCCTCTCTCCTACTGGGCCGGGGGAGGGAGGAGGGAGACCCGCGCTGACGTCACGGGCCGGACTCCCGGAAGTGGGAAAGGATACCTGTCAAAGACAGGTATCCTGCCCCCCTCCCAACCGAAAGGTGCCAATTGTGGCACCGGAGGGGAGGAGGAATCCGATGAGCGGAAGTTCCACTTTTGGGTGGAACTCCGCTTTAACTTTAGCATGGAGAAGGAAGAGGTGGAAGGAGCTGGCAGTGTTGCTAGGTACCCGAGTTTGGGAGACCCAGGCACCAGGGCCAAGATTAGAGAGTAGTTGCAGTGTGTACATTCCTAGTATTGTAGGTGTGTGAAGGGCAAGCAGGTTGCAAGCAGCAATAGACTGGGTAGGTACGTATTTCCTTAGTTTGACTAGTAACTTGCCCATAACTCACTATGTAGGGCCTCAGCCACTGGACCATCATTCCCTTAATACTTTTTACTCTTCTTACTAGGTCATGATCTTCCATGATGTACGATTGGCAGAATGAGTGCAGATATGTTGCATTGTTTGAAGGAACTGGAGCAAATAAAGGAGGCTACCACTGCTTTACAGCAAAGAATTTAGCGATTTTGTGGACATGCTTGTCAAATTCTAATTTCCTCTTGCCTGGTCTGAAGTTTATTGTTCCACTTGTTGGCTCCTGATTGCCCTTACTAATTACCATGTTTTTATGACTTTAAAATGTTAACGTTTTAGGGACAGAACTCAGTGTTTCTCCACTCCGCTCCTCTAGGTGCTGTTTTCTAGATTTTTCTCAGTCTATAAACAACTGTGCGAATTACTAACAGTGAAAATGACAACATCACCTGTGCCAAATTCAAGTAATCAAGAAAACATGACCTGGGTTTGCATCTTGCGGAGGAGAGTTGGGAAACACTGCCTTAAGTAATGTGAATCATAATGTTTATGTGTTTTTTAAAATATAAAACCAAAATTTTTAAAGGTGCCTACAAATTGGGCCTTAACATTCTTATTTCCCCCAGGATCCCATGCCTAAAATGTGTGTAGTTCCATACATCTATTTTTCTAAAGCCACACAACACACAGTGTGTAAACATGTGCTATCTCCCTTCACAGGGTACCAATTGACGCGTTTTGGGGGTGAAACCCATTCCTCATAACTAAAGTAGCTCTGAGAAAGGGGTTGCACCCCCCAAAACGCGTCCATTGATAACCCGTGATGGGAGATAGAATTGTAATTTTAATTTATGTATATATGTGTATGTGTATGTATATGTATATATATATATATATATATATATATATATATATATATATATATATATATATATATATGTATGTGTGGATGTATGTATATGTATGTGTATATATTTTTTCATATATCATCCTGCTTATTAAGAACTATGCCGCTGGTCCTTTTAAACATGTTTATTTTAATCCTTTTATTAATTATTAATTATATAGTAGACTATACTAGCCTTTTTATTAATGAATTTAGGACCTTTTATGTACATGGTCCTTCTAGTATAGTATCGCCCCATTCTGTGTGTATCTTAGGTATTGTATGCGTATCTTAGTCCACTGGAGATATTCATTTACCTTTATTGTCTATTTCTTTTTATTTGGGTTAATATGGATCTAGTGGCTAGTTTTATTCTATTGCATATAGTTAATTATTTACCAATTTTTAAACCTGTCCTATACCCCCTTAGGGGGTTCCACCCACTGTGTGCACTTACAGCCTCCGTTTTCCCTTTGTGTGTGTGGGCATGCTCATCAGATCATTTAGTCGGCTCTGTGATCTTTGGCCTGCATCCTGCCCCAGCAGAGAGGTCCGCGTCATTCCCACTTTTGGCCACTAGAGGAAGTGGTGTCATTTGACTGGTCGTACCATTATACTGGCTGGTGACTGAATCACTAGCAGTGGGAGGCCCCAGACGAACCGGAAGTGGAGGGTGGAACGCAAATCCGCCCGCACTTCCTGGTTTGGTTTACAATGCGCGCTGGGCTTATGAGAAGTGGAACTAATGTTCCTACATGACCGGAGGTGCGGGCTGGAATGCGGGAGGGACCCGCACTTCCTGGTGTTTCGGACAGAATGCGTCCCAATAGATTGGGGATGCTTGCTGTGACAGGTAAGGGGATCACTATAGCCATACCCGGACGAGTTGCCCATGGGGTAAGTCCTTTTTACTACCACAGCCATAGATCAAATCTGTCCATGCCACTATCCCTCTATAAATACATCCCCTACACATGGGGTGGGCATATTCCAGGCAGCGCGGGAGATAAGTGCGCCACTGAGTTGGAGGGTGGCACCATTGGAGGACTACTGTCATACTGGCAGATGGCACTGCTGGGGGGTGGAGCTGCGGAACCTACCATTCTTCACTATGTGGATTAGCCTTTGGGCTGCCTCCTATGTTTTTGGTGTGTGGTGAAGGGGGGGGGAGATCAGAAGAGGCCCCATCCCTAGGGGTGGGGCTAGCTAAGAGTAGGGGGTGGGGCTTGCCGGCTGATGGCCACCTGAGCCGAGGTTTTTGAGCATGTGCACACACATATAAAATGGAGGGCTTTGTGGGTGAGACTCTATGGATCATCTTAGCTCTGAGGAAAGGGGTGCGCCCCTGAAACGTGTCAGCTGTATAGATGTTTGAGGTGCTGCCGGACCCTCTCTGTCATCAAGTTGGGTCGGTGGGTGCCAAGAATTTCCAGCCTAAATTGTCCGATAAGCTTGTACTTAAGCTCCGTCTGTGAGTAGGACCATTGCTTTTTATTTATATTTTAATAAAACTTTTAAGTGGTAATGCACAAGGTTGGTGCGCCCTCCTTTTTCTTTTCTTTTTTTTAGATAGCACATGTAGACACACTGTGTGTTTAGAAAAATAGATGTTTGTAACTACACACATTTTAGGCATCGGATCATAGGGGATATTTAATTGTTAGGCCTCTACGTGTATGTGTCTTCAAATTTTGGCTTTTAGAGGGGTGAGATCACCCCATCTGAGGAAGGCAACATCCACACAGTCTTGGGATACTAATGTCTCGGTTGCCCTTCGCTTTACCAAACTCAAACTTTGTAAGTTACTGAGTTTTGGATGTGTATCTAATGGTTTAGAACATGCCTGTTTAGCCACAAAAAAGGAGAAATAATGCAAAACATACATGTTATACACCAAGATGTTGGTTTGTTTTAAAACCTTAAAAACGTACATGTGCATGTGCTTTGAGTAAAATGTTTTTTACTAAACAATGGGGTTGATTTACTAAAGGCAAATCCACTTTGCACTACAAGTGCACTGAAAGTGCATTTGGAAGTGCAGTAACTGTAGATCTGAGGGGGAAGATCTGAAATGAGGGGAAGCTCTGCTGATTTTATCATCCAATCATGTGCAAGCTAAAATGCTGTTTATTTTCCTTGCATGTCCCCCTCAGATCTACAGTGACTACACTTGAACTACACCTGGCCGCCGGGCCAGTAGGAGAGAGGAGCGGGACTTGAGCATGCGCATTAGGGTTCCCGGCGTGAAGCCAAAAGGCTACACTGCCGAGTACCCTTACCCGCAATGGCAGCGGCAGCACCCGACAGCTGATGGAAACATCAGCTGCGGGTGCCGACATCGCTGGACTACACCACAGGTAAGTGTCCATTTATTAAAAGCCAGCAGCTGCAGTATGTGTAGCTGCTGGTTTTTAACTTTTTTTTTTTGCTCAATTCCAGTGTATTTCGTAAGTTGTTGTAGTTACAGTTACAATGTGCTCATAAATGTGGACAACTCCTGCAATTTGTAGGCCTCAAAAAAGTTAAAGGAGTTGTAAAGGCATAATGTTTTTGAACTTCATGCATTAGATCCATTAAGAACAAAAACATTGTGTGTGTGTAGCAGACCCACAGCACACCATAATAGTTAGCTGAAGAAGATATTGTCACCTCATGTAGCAATTAAGGTAGATTTGCACTATTGGAGCAAGTGTCCAAAATAAAGCCCATTTGGGAACATATTAGACATACTGTGTAAGAAACACAGACAACAGTAGTTTAAATGAAATATGAGTTTATGATCTCTAAAAAATATTAAAAATTAACAGCTACAATTTGCTGCCAAGCCACTACCCCTCTACCCACAAAATATTCAAGGTATTTCTGCTGTAAATCTCGGGCAATTTGTGAGGGCAATCTAGCACAGGCATTTTCAATAGCCGTCAGCATGCCCACAGATGGACGAGCTGCAGCTTCTTCAGCTGGGCCTGCCACTGCAGGGTCCATGTCACTTGGCAGTGAGGCTAGGTAGCTGGTAGCATTCCTCCTTAAAAATTATGTAGGATAGAGCAGCACAGGACCACATGGTTTATTTTGTAGAGTGCCAGGTTGATTAAAGTCAAAAACAGCCTGAAATGACTCGATAGGATGGCAAAGGTGTTTTCGACCACCCTTCTGGCACGAGAGAGCCTGTAATTGAAGATTCTCTGCTCTGGGGTGAGATTCCTCATAGGAAACGGTTTCATCAGATGTTCCCTCATCTGCTATGAAAACAAAATTAAGGCCCTCAACATTCTCCTCAGCAGGTGGCAAGTTTAAGGTGCCATTCTGGAGCTGCTTGTAGAACTCTGTCTGCATAATCACTAGACATGTGCATTCGTTTTCGTCCGAATGCATTTTCGTCCGAATTTCAGCTATTTTCGTTATCGTTTTAACAAACGAAAACGAAAGCACAGAATCCGAAAACCGAAAGATCCGACATAAACAAATGCTTTATTTTCGTTTTCGTTGCTACAACAGTTCGATATAGATAGGAGATTCGACGTGACACTGACAATAACAATCTGTGTCTATCGAACCTGTGGTCGAATGTGCCTAACCTTAACTCTATTAGTCCAAGATTATTCTACATAGAGAGAAAAAATTTGACATAGGAGAGAAAAGATTCGACATAGGAGAGAAAAGATTTGACATAGGAGAGAAAAGATTCGACATAGGAGAGAAAAGATTCGACATAGGAGAGAAAAGATTCGACATAGGAGAGAAAAGATTCGACATAGGAGAGAAAAGATTCGACATAGAAGAGAAAAGATTCGACATAGAAGAGAAAAGATTCGACATAGGAGAGAAAAGATTTGACATTATAGAGAGAAAAGATTCGACATAGGAGAGAAAAGATTTGACATTATAGAGAGAAAAGATTTGACATTATAGAGAGAAAAGATTTGACATTATAGAGAGAAAAGATTCGACATAGGAGAGAAAAGATTCGACATTATAGAGAGAAAAGATTCGACATTATAGAGAGAAAAGATTCGACATTATAGAGAGAAAAGATTCGACATTATAGAGAGAAAAGATTTGACATAGGAGAGAAAAGATTTGACATTATGGAGAGAAAAGATTCGACATAGGAGAGAAAAGATTCGACATAGGAGAGAAAAGATTCGACATAGGAGAGAAAAGATTTGACATTATGGAGAGAAAAGATTCGACATTATGGAGAGAAAAGATTCGACATAGGAGAGAAAAGATTCGACATAGGAGAGAAAAGATTCGACATAGGAGAGAAAAGATTCGACATAGGAGAGAAAAGATTTGACATTATAGAGAGAAAAGATTCGACATAGGAGAGAAAAGATTCGACATAGGAGAGAAAAGATTCGACATAGGAGAGAAAAGATTCGACATAGGAGAGAAAAGATTCGACATAGGAGAGAAAAGATTTGACATTATAGAGAGAAAAGATTCGACATAGGAGAGAAAAGATTCGACATTATAGAGAGAAAAGATTTGACATTATAGAGAGAAAAGATTCGTTATTATAGAGAGAAAAGATTCGACATAGAGAGAGAAAAGATCACTGCTTGTAGGCGGAACATTCGACCGGAAATGTATGATTGCCGAGTCGTACAGTTTCGCTGCTCCGTCGAATCTTCTTTGAACATTCGACAGACACCATAAGCCTTCAATGACAGATTCGACCTTAATTAATTCAGATTTTCGGACGAGTGCAATTTCTAACGAAAAACGAAATAAATAAAAACGAATTTCGGGAGTAACTTAATAAATTTATTTTTCGGACGAAAACGAAATTCCGAAACGAAATATTTCAGTGTGCACATGTCTAATAATCACTCCTCCGTTAGAGTTGTGGACGTTCTTCCCAACATCCAAATACAAGAACTCGTAGTTGGCAGACACTAAAGCTAGCATGACTATGCTGCAAAAGCCCTTATAGTTAAAATAATAGGAGCTAGAGTTGGCTGGTGGTACAATTCGGACATGCTTGCCATCAATAGCACCACCACAGTTGGGAAAATCCAACTGCAGATGGAATTGGGCTGCAACGTCCCACCATTGCTCTGGGTTGGAAGGAAACTGTGGATTAAAAAAATAAATTACTACTTCTGCACATAACATTGCAAACAGATTTGACACAAACATGCTTAGCCAACAGAAGGATAAACCTAAATGAGTATTTAAAGACAAAAGTGGAAGGTCAACTGATCTGATTCCTCCCCCACCCCCTCTGGTGGCCCATTAGACAAATTTTAGGGTGGGGGGGTAATGGGTAGATATTTTGGACAGGTAACCCTCTCCACTTCCATGAGAGCTGTTTGCATAAATAATAAGTGATACTTTGGCCAGCCCCTCCTTACTTACACTATTGGCAGCCCAGTGGACAGGTAAGAAGTGTCATAATCTAAAAAACTGCATACACACTGTCCAAATTGCAGCACATTTTGACATTATGATTTTACCAATCAATATAATAGGAGACAAGAACTTAAGAAGTTTCAATTTGTAGGTAATCAGGCAGGTCTTGCACTACATGGTTTGGGGAATTAATACAGAAATTTGAACACAAAAGAGGGATAGTGTGTATGGGTTTTATCCAAGTCAGCAGATAGAGTATTTGGATCTGTTGACTTAGCATTTTTGGGGGGGAGGGAGGGTTCCAAATGAGTTTGGGCCCAAAATCTGGCCTCTTGCACTCTGACTGAATTTGAGGACACCAATAACATTTGTACACATTTTAGGGATTGTTTAGGGTAAGCCACAAAATGTAGCTGACAAAAAACATTGTTAAGTTACCAGGCTTGGTGTGTATGGGTCCAGGATAGCATGCTGGGGAGGTTATTGAATGAAAAAATGCATGTAGGTCAAAAAAGGAGCAGGAAAATCTTACAGCATGCATGAGGACAAAGAGGACATTCACAGCATATTACAATATTGATAATTATATAATCAACAAATTAATTAAAATAAACATTAGCAAACATAAATACATAGAATGTGATCTTAAAGGTAAAAAACTTACCCTTAGACCACTTTCACACTGAGGCGCTTTTCAGGCGCTTTCACGCTAAAAAAAGCGCCTGAAAACTTATTTCCATTAAAATCAATGAATGCTTTCACACTGGGGCAGTGCGCTGAAAAAACGCCCCTCTCCAATGAAATGAATTGAAAGAGCTTCAAAAGCGCCTGAAAAGCGCTTCAAAAGCGCTCAGTGTTTTACTGGCCATTTTTCAAGCGCCTCAGTGTGAAAGTGGCCTAATATAGTCCTTCTGCAGGACTTGAATGATGGCTGAGCAGAAATAATGAATCCCAGAGCCTGGAGGGAGATCCCAGTATTAAACTTGAGGTCCTGGAGACTTCTCCCCGTTGCCAAGTACCGCAAGGTGGCTATGAGCCTTTGCTCTGGAGTGATGAAAAGCCTCATACATGTTTCCTGCTTCTTATTATAGGGGGTCACCAATGCCAAGAGGTGGTGAAAGTAGGGATCCGTAACCCGGAGATAATTTCGAAAATCATACGGATTATTCTCCTGGAGCTCCTGCAGCAATGGCATATGACATAATTGGTCACGATTAAGCAACCAATTTTTGGTCCAAGAACTCCTCATGTTCCTGGACTGGACTTGGGTCAAAGCAATAACTCTTAGCCCAATATTCACATGTTCTCTCCTCCGATTACGCAACATGGCTGGTTGACGAACGGCCGCTCAGAAACAAACTGAAAAGCACAAACTGGAGAGCGCGAATCAACACTCACCAAACTTTTACTAACACAAAATAGTGTTTGCGGAGTCACACTATTGTGCATTTTTCTTTCAATATACATGCAAACATCCATTCTGATGACATCCGGTGTTTGAGAGAGGAGGATTTATTTTGTCAATTTGATTTAGCCTTTAATCCAGCGCTGTCTGGTAAGAGTTTTTTTATTGGGGTGGTCTTACGGCCCCCCCCTTTTCTCTCTCTTCCTTCACGAGTGGTGGTGTTGGTGTCAGAAGGTGATCATTGTGGCCTCTATAAGAAGATTTTTCTCCCACTATATCTCATCACGGACTTGTTCATTTGGCTGTGGGTGTCTTCTAATTAAGGACTCATTCACTTATTAATAGAACTGTCCCCTTTGATTTATTTCTGTGCGTTATCAGCGCTGCTTATATATATATAATTTATTGTATATTCTCTGTATGTAAATGTTTTGCCTGTCAAGAACAGGAGCTAGCAGCTGCTTTTTACTATCACTGGTAACAGGAGGGAGGTGTAATATAGCACCCTCTCTTACAATTTTGTTTATTTTATTCATTATCTCTTACTCTACTCCATGAGCGCTTGATTGGGAAGGGCTAGATTTTTTTTGCTTAACACAAAATTAGCAGAAGGAGCCCAAAGGGTGGCGCTTGAGAAATGAACTTTATCTTTATAGTCTCGTAGTACGTCACTACGTTCGTGTTTGTCAAACGACAATTTGCTTACCGTTAGTATGCAAGACAAGATCCTGGCACACGCCCTTTTGACAAAAATCAGAAGCTCGGTCGGCCAACAATCGTACCGTGTGTACGAGGCTTTAGTCTAAGCCAGAGACAAAAAAATCTTGAGCTAAGGAAAAATGACCCATGCTTGCATTTTCACACACAATTTTTCATTCTAAGTGAAGTGAAGTTTTACAATGTTAGTTGTGTAGCTCTCCTTCTCTTGAGGCGATCTGGAATGACCTGTGACAGGCTAATATTTCCAACTCAGGGTTTGGTTCTTGGTGGAAAAAGGTGGAGTGAAAAGGAAGTTACAGAACTGTCACTTTGTCTTTTCACCTTTTATTGCTGAACTTAATTCTATGAGAGATGGTTTAGGGGTGCACAATTTCTAAAACAGCACAAAAATAGGATAGGTATTGTGAAACTAGCAGTAGACCCTTTAAGGGTAGCCTCTTGGTAATTGCTGGTCCTGTAAGAGCAGCCAGGCTGATCTATGACTCTGTAAAAAGGTGTCAAAGATACTTTTATTAGTAGATGATGAATCTTTCTTATAATATCCACTTATTAATAACATCTACCCAGCTTCTCTGTGACACTTCTCAGCAAGAAGAATCTTTGCATGCTCAACTACTGGAAGATATTCATTTCAGGACGTAGTTTAAAGCAGAACTTCACCCAAAAGGTCACTTGTTTGCCTCTCCCCCTCTCCTCTTTAAAATTTGGCACTTTATTTTGGGGGGGGGTGAGTTTCTGGTTTTGACCGGTACCTGCTCCCAGTTCCACCTGGATCACCACGGTAATCCAATGGAAGTTCACCCCCCTCATTGCCCACAACCTTCTGGGACACATCAAAGGTCCAAAAAGACTGTGGGACCATTCACAAAGCACAGCGCAAGGCTTCACTTCCAGTTTCCCTTATACTGGTGCCTGGACCTAAATTCCATTGAAGAATCTGCTCGGGTGAGGACAGCGCTGGATCCCAGAGGAGGTGAGTGTCCTTAGCAGGTGAGTGTCCTTATATTAAAAGCCAACAGCTACAGTATTTGTACTGACTTTTCATTTTTTGTGGGGAGACTGAAGGTCCTCTTTAAGTTCTTGGACTTCTTGCACATGCCCCAGGAAGAAGCAAGGCTTAAGTGGAAATGCACTCTAAATACACATCATTTCCAGGCAACAAGCCAAGCAGCAGAGAACACTTTGGAGATGTGACCCAAATATTTATCTCATCCCAAAACTATACCTCTGAACAAGTACCTCAGGGATTGGTTGGGTCAGATTCATATTCATAATCCAGTGATTGCCCTTTCCACTTAGATTCAGGCTACTCCTTTAATTTACTCCACTCCTATACTCTGGAACCTTCCAGAATGATGGAAGAAACAATCAATTCAGCAGTCTATCTAGGAAGGTGCTACACTTGCTTAATATTTCTAAGAATTTTCAGAATTTTTTATCAAGATTCACAAACTTATCATTCGATTTTAATAGGATTTGCTGCTAGATTCGAGATTCACAGATGTCAAGTAGGGATGAGCCGAACCTTCGAACGGGCCGAAAGTTTGCACGAACGTTAGAACCCTATTAAATACAATGGAAGTGAACGTTCGAAATCTAAAGTGCTAATTAGAATGACTAATATGCATGTTATTGTCCTAAAAAGGGTTTGGGGACTCGGGTTCTGCCCCAGGGGACATGTATCAATGCAAAACAAAGTTTTAAAAACAGCAGTTTTTCGGGAGCAGTAATTTTAATGATGCATAAAGTGAAAAAAAAAAAGGTGAAATATTCCTTTAAATATCGTACTTGGGGGGTGTCTAAAGTATGCCTGTGAAGTGGCATGTGTTTCCCGTGTTTAGAACTGTCCCTGCACAAAAATGACATTTGTAAAGGAAAAAAAGCCATTTAAAACTGCTTGCGGCTTTAATGTAATGTCTGGTCCCGGTAATATGGATGAAAATCTTTGAGAAAAATGGCATGGCTACCCCATCACCCCCCCCCACCCAGCCCATTACCAGCCCCTTTGGGTCTTGTATGGATATTAAGGGGAACCCCGCACCCAAAATAAAAAAAGGCCCTATATACTCTGAACAGCAGTATACAGGCGGTGCAAACAAGACAGGGACTGTAGGTTTGTTCTTAAGTAGAATCTGTTTGTAATTTTGAACAGGTACATTGTTTAAGTGTAGCTCCAGCCAAAAAATCTATTTTTAAGCTTTTTGGAAAACATGGGGAAGGGTTATCACCCCTGTAACATTTGTTTTGCTGTCTGTGCACCTGTTCAGAACATTTCACCTCACTTTCCGTCCCAATGACAAATGTTTTTGAAAAGTGGGGTTTTTATTGAAACAAGGATTGGTGATAAAGCATCAGTAGAGAGGAGACACCTTTTTCCCATATTAACTCTTACAGGAGAGAATTTCACTTCCTAGGGGTAGATTTCCTCTCACTTCCTGTTGTCTCCTTCCGTTTGCAAGTAGGAGTCGTTTGTAAGTTGGATGTTTGAAAGAAGGGGCCTGTCGTATATACTCTGCTTAAATTTGCCCCTTAGATGTTGGTGTTGCCACAACACTGTGAGCCCTCACAGTTACTCTTGGTGGGCGCTGGAACGCCCTGCTGTGAACTATTATATCAGGAATTGTAATTACATGCCATTGTTGAACAGTGGTAGGAAAAATTGGGCCTTTGGTGGTGGTGCCGGTGCTACAACACTGTCAGCCCTCACAGTTACTCTTGGTGGGCGCATGAATGGGCCCTACTGTAAATTATTAGATCAAGAATTGTAATTGCATGCCCCTGTTGAAGAGGGGCAGAAAAATTGGGCCTTTGGTGGTGGTGGTGGTCGTGGTGTTGCCACAACACTGTAAGCCCTCACAGTTACTCTTGGTGGGCGCAGGAATGGGCCCTGCTGTGAATTATTAGATCAAGAATTTTAATTACATGTCCCTGTTGAACAAGGGCAGAAAAATTGGGCCTTAGGCACTGGTGCCACAACACTGCAACCCCTCACAGATACTGTACTTGGAGCACAGCAATGAGCCCTGTTGCAAAGTATTGCATCAAAAATTGTAATTACACGCCCCTGTTAACTTCCTGCAGATGCCTGTATTAGAGAACAGCAATGACGGGTATATACAGGTGTATACTGTGCTACTAACTCCTGCAGATGCCTGTATTAGAGAACAGCAATGATGGGTATAAACAGGTGTATACTGTGCCACTAACTCCTGCAGATGCCTGTATTAGAGAACAGCAATGACGGGTATATACAGGTGTCTACTGTGCTGGGGCACACAACATTCACTAACTGCTGCAGATGCCTGAGAAAAGAACACACTGTCCCTGCATGCCTATCTAGCTTAGAGAACAGCAATAAAGTGTAGATCCAGGTGTATACTGTGCTGGAGGCACACAACACCCACTAACTCCTGCAGATGCCTGAGAAAAGAGTAGAACATAGAACACACTGTCCCTGCCTATGTATCTCTTTCCCTGCACGCCGGAACACACTGCACAAGGCCGCCGCGCTGGCGGCCTTTTATAGTGTGGGGCGTGTAATAAACCCCCCTGAGCTATGATTGGCCACAGGCATTCTGCCTGTGGCCAATTATGGCTCTCCTCGCTGCCGGCGCTGTGATTGGCCAAGCATGCGTGGTCACAGTGCATGCTTGGCCAATCACAGCGCCGGGATTGCACTGCGATGGCACAGTGTATTGTGGGCCGTTCGCGTCACTCGAATTTGGCGCGAACGGCCCATAACGTTCAATCTTCGGCGAACGATCGAACAGCCGATGTTCGAGTCGAACGTATGTTCGACTCGAACACGAAGCTCATCCCTAATGTCAAGCAGAATTTGGTGAACCCCCCACAAACTAAACCTGATCAGATTCACTCATTCCTAATTATGACTTAAAGTGGGTCTAATGCATTCTATGTGTAGCACACAGACCCCCTTTTACCTGCCTTGTTCTTCGGCTCTTCGCAGGAAGAAGGGGCACACCATGCCACAAGCCCGTACCCTCCTGTATTAAAGGGGTTGTAAAGGTTCGTTTTTAATTTTCTAAATAGGTTCCTTTAACCACTTAAGCCCCGGACCATTTGGTAGCTAAAGGACCAGAGGTGAATTCAGAATTTTGCACTGTGCTGCTTTAACTGTAAATTGTGCAGACATGCAATGTTGTACCCAAACGAAATTTGCGTCCTTTTCTTCCCACAAATAGAGCTTTCTTTTAATGGTATTTGATTGCCTCTGCGATTTTTATTTTTTGCGATATAAACGGAAAAAGACCGAAAATTTTGAAAAAAAATGATATTTTCTACTTTTTGTTATAAGAAAAATCAAATAAACTCAATTGTAGTCATACATTTAGGCCAAAATGTATTCAGCCACATGTCTTTAGTAAAAAAAATGTCAATAAGCGTATATTTATTGGTTTGCGCAAAAGTTATAGCGTCTACAAACTAGGGTACATTTTCTGGAATTTACACAGCTTTTAATTTATGACTGCCTATCTCATTTCTTGAGGTGCTAAAATGGCAGGGCAGTACAAACCCCCCCCCAAATGACCCCATTTTGGAAAGTAGACACCCCAAGAAAATTGCTGAGAGGCATGTTGAGCCCATTGAATATTTTTTTTTTGTCCCAAGTGATTGAATAATGACAAAAAAAAAATAAAATTACAAAAAGTTGTCACTAAATGATATATTGCTCACACATGCCATGGTTATATGTGGAATTGCACCCCAAAATACATTCTGCTGCTTCTCCTGAGTATGGGGATACCACATGTGTGGAACTTTTTAGGAGCCTAGCCACGTACGGGACCCCGGAAACCAAGCACCGCCTTCAGGATTTCTAAGGGCGCAAATTTTTGATTTCACTCCTCACTACCTATCACAGTTTTGAAGGCCATAAAATGCCAAAATAGCACAAAACCCCCCCAAATGACCCCATTTTGGAAAGTAGACACCCCAAGCTATTTACTGAGAGGCATGATTAGTCCATGGAATATTTTATATTTTGCCACAAGTTGCGGGAATATGACAAACTTTATTTTTTTTGCACAAAGTTGTCACTAAATGATATATTGCTCACACATGCCATGGGCATATGTGAAATTACACCCCAAAATACATTCTGCTGCTTCTCCTGAGTACGGGGATACCACATGTGTGGGACTTTTTGGGAGCCTAGTCGCATACGGGACCCCAAAAACCAAGCACCGCCTTCAAGGTTTCTAAGGGCATAAATTTTTGATTTCACTCCTCACTACCTATCACAGTTTTGAAGGCCATAAAATGCCAAGATGGCACAAAACCCCCCCAAATTACCCCATTTTGGAAAGTAGACACCCCAAGCTATTTGCTGAGAGGCATGTTGAGCCCATTGAATATTTTTGTTTTGTCCCAAATGATTGAATAATGATAAAAATAAAAAAAAAATAAAAAATGTACAAAAAGTTGTCACTAAATGATATATTTCTCACACATGCCATGGTTATATGTGGAATTGCACCCCAAAATACATTCTGCTGCTTCTCCTGAGTATGGGGATACCACATGTGTGGAACTTTTTAGGAGCCTAGCCACGTACGGGACCCCGGAAACCAAGCACCGCCTTCAGGATTTCTAAGGGCGCAAATTTTTGATTTCACTCCTCACTACCTATCACAGTTTCGAAGGCCATAAAATGCCAAAATAGCACAAAACCCCCCCAAATGACCCCATTTTGGAAAGTAGACACCCCAAGCTATTTACTGAGAGGCATGTTCAGTCCATGGAATATTTTATATTTTGCCACAAGTTGCGGGAATATGACAAACTTTGTTTTTTTTGCACAAAGTTGTCACTAAATGATATATTGCTCACACATGCCATGGGTATATGTGAAATTACACCCCAAAATACATTCTGCTGCTTCTCCTGAGTACGGGGATACCACATGTGTGGGACTTTTTGGGAGCCTAGCCGCGTACGGGACCCCAAAAATCAAGCACCGCCTTCAAGGTTTCTAAGGGCATACATTTTTGATTTCACTCCTCACTACCTATCACAGTTTTGAAGGCCATAAAATGCCAAGATAGCACAAAACCCCCCAAAATGACCCTATTTTGGAAAGTAGACACCCCAAGGAAATTGCTGAGAGGCATGTTGAGCCCATTGAATATTTTTTTTTTGTACCAAGTGATTGAATAACTACCACGGCCGCAGGAAGCTGTAACATAGCCGACCTTCCTCTTGGGCGGTGGGAGCGAGGACTCCGTAAAGACTGAAACAGCCTCCTCCGGTCTCTCGAACTCCGGCTACTCAACAACTGGAACACTTTCACTCGCCACTTCCTCCGAAGTCTCAATAGTGCATCTAGGGGTGACTGTGGAAGCTCTGGTTCCTTCTTCCAAAGTGGTGGAGCCTGTAAGGCAGTTCAGGCAGAAGGCCCGAGGCTTTTCCGAAGGTTGCTCCACTTCAAACAAGAACTCCTTACACTGCTCACATATCCCGAAGGGTTTAAGATGTACCACCAGTCCCTGGAATCCGGGACAAACCACTCCAAGGGCCTCCACTTCTCTGCATACATAGAGCATGAAGCGGCCCCGGGGCTTCAGTCGGATCCCTATATCCGTAACGGAAGCAGCAAAGGAGGTAACATTCATGGTGGTTGAACTCTGAATCCATGTGGCATTAGACGCCATGTCACTCACTTGCAGATTCATCGCGCACTGTCTCTCTGGCGCCAAAGTCACCACGTGCAACTCTTCACATGGCGAGACTCCTCCCATCTCCTGCAATGTTCGCGGGCTTCTCTTCTGTAGGCACGCCCACGAACTACGCAGCATGGGTTCTCCTCATGGCGCAGTCACTTTTAAGATGGCCGACCTCCACGGAACTTCACAGGGGAACAAGATCAAATTCTGGGCCTCTTTTCCTGTGAAAAAATCCCGGACGAGCCCCCATATGTAGCACACAGACCCCCTTTTACCTGCCTTGTTCTTCGGCTCTTCGCAGGAAGAAGGGGCACACAATGCCACAAGCCCGTACCCTCCTGTATTAAGAGGTTGAGCGGTGTTGTTGGTGGGTAGGGATGAGCCAAACACCCCCCCGTTCGGTTCGCAGCAGAACCTTCGAACGGACCAAACGTTCGCACAAACTTTAGAACCCTATTAAATACAATGGACGCGAACGTTCGAAATCTAAAGTGCTAATTATAATGCCTAATATGCATGTTATTGTCCTAAAAAGGGTTTGGGGACCCGGGTCCTGCCCGAGGGGACATGTATCAATGTAAAAATAATCTTTTAAAACGGTTGTTTTTTCGGGAGCAGTGATTTTAATGATGCATAAAGTAAAAAAAAAGTGAAATATTCCTTTAAATATCGTACATGGGGGGTGTCTACAAGTATGCCTGTGAAGTGGCACGTGTTTCCCGTGTTTAGAACTGTCCCTGCACAAAATGACATTTCTAAAGGAAAAAAAGCCATTTAAAACTGCTTGCGGCTTTAATGTAATGTCTGGTCCCGGTAATATGGATGAAAATCTTTGAGAAAAATGGCATGGCTACCCCCCCCACCCTACCCCAGCCCATTACCAGCCCCTTTGGGTCTTGTATGGATATTAGCGGGAACCCCGCACCCCAAAATAAAAAAAGGCCCTATATACTCTGAACAGCAGTATACAGGCGGTGCAAAAAAGACACGGACTGTAGGTTTGTTCTTAAGTACAATCTGTTTGTAATTTGGAACAGGTACATTTTTTAAGTGTAGCTCCAGCCAAAAAAATATATTTTTAAGCTTTTTGGAGAACATAGGGAAGGGTGATCACCCCTGTAACATTTGTTTTGCAGTCTGTTCAGAACATTTCACTTTACTTTCCATCCCAATGACAATTTTTTGGGGAAAATTTGATTTTTTTATTGAAACAAGGATTGATGATAAAGCATCAGTGGAGAGGAGACACCTTTTTCACACATTAACTCTTACAGGAGAGAATTTGCCTTCCTAGGGGTAGATTTCCTCTCACTTCCTATTGTCTCCTTCCGTTTGCAAGTAGGGGTCGTTTGTAAGTTGGATGTTTGAAAGTAGGGGCCTGCCATATATAGTCTGCAGAAATTTGCCCCTTAGGTGTTGGTGTTGCCACAACACTGTAAGCCCTCACAGTTACTCTTGGTTGGCGCTGGAACGCCCTGCTGTCAACTATTATATCAGTTATTGTATTTACATGCCACTGTTGAACAGTAGTGGGAAAAATTGGGCCTTTGGTGGTGGTGCTGGTGCCACAACACTGTAAGCCCTCACAGTTTCTCTTGGTGGGTGCAGGAATGGGCCCTGCTGTGAATTATTAGATCAAGAATTGTAATTGCATGCCCCTGTTGAACAGGGGCTGAAAAATTGGGCCTTAGGCACTGGTGCTGGTGCCACAACACTGCAACCCCTCACAGATACTGTACTTAGAGCGCAGCAATGAGCCCTGTTGCAAAGTATTGCATCAAACATTTAGGCTTTAGGTGAATGCTATGCAAAGCACACAGTAGTACACTAAGTGAAACACTGACTGTCTGCAGATAGCACAATCACCGGCCTGCCTGTCACAGTATAGAGAATAACTGTATCCAGGTGAGCTTTAGGTGATCGCTATGCAAAGGACACAGTGTTACACTAAGGCCCCTTTCACACTGGGGCGGTTTGCAGGCGCTATTGTGCTAAAAATAGCGCCTGCAAACCGAGCCTAAACAGCGACTGCTGTCTCTCCAATGTGAAAGCCCGAGGGCTTTCACACTGGAGCGGTGTGCTAACAGGACGTGAAAAAAAGTACTGCTAGCCGCATCTTTGGAGCGGTGAGAGGAGCGGTGTGTTTACCGCTCCTACACCGCTCCTTCCCATTGAAAGCAATGGGAAACCGTGGTAATACCGCCGGCAATGTGCCTCTATAGAGGCGCATTGCCGGCGGTATTAACCCTTTTTCGGCCGCTAGCAGGGGTTAAAGCCGCACCGCTAGCGGCCGAATACCTCCGCAATTCCGATGGTATAGCGCCGCTAAAAATAGCGGCGCTATACCGCCACCGCACCCACCGCCCCAGTGTGAAACCAGCCTCAGTGTTTCACTGAGGCTGGTTTCACACTGGGGCGGTGGGTGCGGTGGCGGTACAGCAGCGCTATTTTTAGCGGCGCTATACCGTCGGAATTGCGGAGGTATTCAGCCGCTAGCGGTGCGGTTTTAACCCCCGCTAGCGGCCGAAAAAGGGTTAATACCGCCAGCAATGCGCCTCTGTAGAGGCGCATTGCCGGCGGTATTAATGCGGTTTCCAATTGCTTTCAATGGGAAGGAGCGGTGTAGGAGCGGTAAACACACCGCTCCTCTCACCGCTCCAAAGATGCGGCTAGCAGTACTTTTTTTCACGTCCTGTTAGCACACCGCTCCAGTGTGAAAGCCCTCGGGCTTTCACATTGGAGAGACAGCAGCCGCTGTTTAGGCTCGGTTTGCAGGTGCTTTTTTTAGCACAATAGCGCCTGCAAACCGACTCAGTGTGAAAGGGGCCTGACTGTCTGCAGCTAGCACAATCACCTGCCTGCCTGTAACAGTATAGAGACTAACAGGAACGGATCTATCTAAACTCAATACAGTGTATAAATATATATACAACACCTAGGATGCATATATATCCTCTACACACTGTAACAGCAGCTATCTAACTCAATATAAATGACACTGTCTTATCTCTCTGAAACTGCCTCTTTCACAAACGCCAACACACTACACAAGGCCGACTTCCAGGTGGCCTTATATAGTGTGGGACGTGTACTAAACCCCCTGAGCCATAATTGGCCAAAGCCACCCTGGGTTTGGCCAATTACAGCTCTCCGTTTTTTCCGCACTGTGATTGGCCAAGCATGCGGGTCATAGTGCATGCTTGGCCAATCATCAGCCAGCAATGCACTGCGATGCCGCAGTGAATTATGGGGCGTGTCGCGCAACACAAATTTAGCGCGAACGGACCATAACTTTCGTTCTTCATCGAACGATCGAACGGCCGATGTTCGAGTCGAACGTGTTTTCGACGCGAACACAAAGCTCATCCCTAGCCACCAGCAGCGAGTCTACCAGCGTGCGCTTGTACTCGCGCATCTTACGATCACGCTTCAGTGAGGGAATTAAGGATGGTACGTTGTCCTTGTAACGGGGATCCAGCAGGGTGGCCACCCAGTAATCAGCACCAGTTAGAATGTGGGCAACTCGGCGGTCGTTGCGGAGACACTGCAGCATGTAATCGCTCATGTGTGCCAGGCTGCCCAGAGGCAACGAAAAGCTGTCCTCTGTGGGAGGTGTATCGTCTGTGTCCTCTGTATCCCCCCAGCCATGCACCAGTGATGGCCATTAGCTGGTCTGGGTGCCACCCTGCTGTGAACATGGTTCCTCCTCCTCCATCTCCTCCTCCTCATCCTCCACCTCATCATCCTCCAAAACTGTGCCCTTGCTGCCGGACAATTGTGTACCTGGCGTTTGTTGGTGCAGGAACCCACCCTCGTAGCCACTTGTGAATGACTGCCCTGAAAGCCTTGGAAATGATCCCGGTTCCTCCTCCTCCTGTGCCACATCCTCTTCCATCATCGCCCGAAGCGTTTTTTCAAGGAGGCATAGAACTGGGATAGTAATGCTGAGAACGGCGTCATCGGCACTGGCCATGTTGGTGGAGTACTCGAAACAGCGCAACAAGGCACACAGTTCTCGCATGGAGGCCCAGTTATTGGTGGTGAAGTGGTGCTGTTCCGCAGAGCGACTCACGCGTGCGTGCTGCAGCTGAAACTCCACTATCGCCTGTTGCTGCTCGCACAGTCTGGCCAGCATGTGCAAGGTGGAGTTCCACCTTGTGGGCACGTCACATATGAGGCGGTGAGCGGGAAGGCCGAAGTTACACTGCAGCGCTGACAGGCGAGCAGCAGCAGGGTGAGAACGCCGAAAGTGCGCAAAGACTGCCCGCACTTTCTGCAGCAGCTCTGGCATATCAGGGTAATTTTTCAGGAACCTCTGGACCACCAAGTTCAGCACATGCGCCAGGCAAGGTATGTGCGTCAAACCGGCTAGGCCCAGAGCTGCTTAGAGATTTCGCCCATTATCGCACACAATCAGGCCGAGCTTGAGGCTCACTGCCACCAACCACTCATCGGTCTGTTGTTCCATGTCCCTCCACAACTCCTGCGCGGTGTGGTTTTTTTTCCCCCAAACAGGAAAGTTTTAAAACTGCCTGCTGTCGTTTACCCCTGGCTGTGCTGAAGTTGGTGATGAAGGTGTTTCGCTGACCAGATGAGAAGGCGGTAGAGGATGAGTAAGCGGAGTAGGAGGAGTTAGCAACAGGAGGCAAACTGAAGCACCCTGCAATCCTCGGTGGTGGAAGGACATGCGCCAAACTGCTATCTGCCTCAGGCCCAGCCGCCACTGCATTTACCCAGTGTGCTGTTAGGGAGATATAACGTCCCTGACCATGCTTACTGGTCCACGCATCCGTAGTTAGGTGGACCTTCCCACAGATGGCGTTGCGCAGTGCACACCTGATTTTGTCCCCCACTTGGTTGTGCAGGGAAGGGATGGCTCGCCTGGAAAAGTAGTGGCAGCTGGGCACGGTGAACTGTGGGACAGCCAATGCCATCAGGCTTTTAAAACTCTGCGTCTCCACCAGACGGAATGACAGCATTTCAAAGGCGAGGAATTTTGAAGTGCTGGCATTCAGGGCCAGGGATCACGGGTGGCTAGGGGGGTACTTCCTCTTCCGCTCCAGTGTTTGGGAGATAGAGAGCTGAACGCTTCCATGGGACATTGTGGAGATGGTTGGTGACCCAGGTGCTAGTGTTGCTGGCAGATCCTCTGTTTGCGGGTTGGGAGGTGCCACTGTCACTACAGAGGTGGATGAAGAGGCCGAGACTGCAGCAGAAGAGGAAGCAGGAGGAGCCAGAGACCTTTCTTGGTTTTTGAGGTGTCTACTCCACTGCAGCTCGTGCTTTGCACTTAGATGCCTGGTCATGCAGGTTGTGCTCAGGTTGAGAACGTTTATGCCTCGCTTCAGGCTCTGATTGCACAGTGTGCAAACCACTCGTGTCTTGTCATCAGCACATTGTCTGAAGAACTTCCACGCTAGGGAACTCCTTGGACCTGGCTTTGGTGTGCTCGGTCCCTTGCTGCGTTGGGCAGTAGCAGGCGTACTGTCTAGGGGACGGACGCTCCGCTTTTGCACCCTGCTCCCTCTTCTGCTGTGCTGGTGGCTCTGTGCGACCACCGCCTCTTCCTCCGAACTACACTGGTCACCTGCATGACGTTCATTCCATGTGGGGTCGAGGACCTCATCGTCCTCCACATCATCTTCCACCCAGTCTTCACCCCTGTCCTCCTTGTCGGTCTGCACAATTACAAAAGCAGCATCAGTTGGAACCTGTGTTTCGTCATCATCCGAGACGTACTGCAATGGTCCTCCCATGTACTGTTATGGAGATATTCATAACCTCGCTTAAATGCTTAAAATAAGTGATTGATTTCATTTGATATAGACAAAAGGTTTTAAACAATAGCGGTGGGAAAAGAGAAAACTAATGTTACACGATACATAATAGGAATATTGCTATGACACAAATGATACACAATAATACCAATAAGAACAAGAGAGCAAAAGAGAAGTAAGATTAATCTTCTTAAAAATGGGAGCGAGAGAGAGACCGGGAGAGAGAGAGAGAGACAGAGAGAGAGAGAGAGAAGCAGAGGGAGAGAGAGGGAGAGAGGGAGAGAGAGAGAGAGCTTACTACGTCACCATGTCGTCTGCGTCAAGACATCATTCGCAAGGGCCTAGCCATGAGTGTACCTGACTTTTATACCCCCTATGCCAACCAGAATCCAAAATCCTGTGGTCTCATTGGTTTAATGCTGACCACCTGATTGGTTGAAATCTCAAGCCATTTTCGCTTAGCCTTCCAAATCTAAACCTGAAATACTGGTTGCTTTATCAGCTCTACCTTCAGCCCCCATTAGCGTGCTAAGGGCCCCTGCGGTGTACTGGCCCTTTTGAGACAAAGGATATCTAAGTATCACCTGAAACCTAATTTATATTCTCAGTAGCCAGTAAAAAACTGTCCTTTAAGAATATAACTTGGCATTATATCACAAAATATATATATTCCTGTAATATCATATACGGTTACACCTATCCCCCTACATATACATCCATTGGGGCATGGTGCTTTATTTAGAATATGAAATGTTCAAAATATCCACCACAGTACTCATCATGAAACATAAGTGGTTGGGCATCAGTGCACACAATCTCTTCCACTTCTGGGGCAGGGCTAGGTGGATGGCCCTGGGAAACCCTGCTAACAGAGTCATCAAAAATCAGAAGAGACTGCTGCATGATTTGGGGCTCAGACTGCTTGGCTGATTTGCAAGGGGGTGAGGTGAAAGACTGATGGACATCGGCTGCAGGTGCCAACTCTGATCTTTCATCAGGAGACTGGGTGGGAGACAATGTGAAGGAACCAGAGGCACTGTCAGCAACCCAATCTACTATCGCCTGTACTTGTCCTGGCCTCAACATTCATACAGCCTCATTAGGCGCGACCAAATACCGCTGCAGGCTCTGTCGCCTACTCGCACCTGAGGAAGGTGTTTCACTTGTGCGTGTAGCTGGCACAGATCGACCACGTCCTCTCCCTGCAACAGGAGCTCTACCAGCAGCACCACGATCGGGGCCACGTCCCTTCTTTGACGTTCTCCTCATATTTTTCAAATTTAGGATCTTGCCCTAAATGGGTGTTTTTGCAATAGCAGAATACACCCAGAGTATGTAAACGGTGTATCTCGCACCTACAGAAATGCAGAAAATGCTATTAAAAAAAAAATGTTTTTGCCCTAATAATTTTTTCTTTGAATAGCACAATAGAAGAAAAATATATAAATTGTGTATCTCACACCTGCAGATATGCAGAAAACACTGCAATTTTTTTTCCCCACTAAATGTGTGTTTTTGCAATAGCAGAATACACCCAGAGTATGTACAGGGTGTATCTCACAGTAACATATGCAGTGCTGGTGCACTGAGCTTGCAGATAAAAGTTATATTTTCTCTGGCACTGGGCTCATGGCAGTGTAAAAAGACTGTGCACTGCAACCCAACCAGGTAAATCTATGTAGTTTAGTTATTAGAATAGATTATTAGAATAGATTTCTGAATCTGGACTCCTAGATAATTCTCTCTCCCTAAAAGCAGCAACAGGAACCTTGCCCTACACTGTCTATCTTTTCTCTCAGTGCAGTGTAAAAAGCTTTTGCACTGCACCCACACAACTAAATCTATGTAGATCGCTGTCTAATTAGAATATATTTCAGAATCAGGACTGACTCCTATCATGTAATTCTCTCCCTCACAGAAACAGCAGCCAGGAACCTTTCCCTACACTGTCTAAAGCAGAGTGACGTGCTGTGCTGTGTGCCTCTAGCTTATATAGAGGCTGGGTCACATGCTGCACTGGCCAATCACAGCCATGCCATTAGTAGGCATGGCTGTGATGGCTTCTAAGGGCACACCAGTTAAACAAAAGTTGATTGGCTGCCCTGCAGCTTTTAAAAATGCGCCATTACATCGCCGAACACCGGACCCGAACATACAGTCAATTGTTCGGGTTCGGGTCCGGGACCCAAAAGTCCGGTACGAACCCGAACTTTACAGTTCGGGTTCGCTCAACCCTACACAGGAGTCTTGTGTGTCTTCTGGTCCATTTCAGGTCTGAATTCAGCCAAAAATTTGGACCAAAATCAGACCTGAAACGGTGAACAGGGACACACCAGACCCCTGCTGTGAGCCACTTTGTACGGCAGTGTGAACCCAGCCTCATTCTTTTTAAGAGAAACCTGTCATTGGAGCATAGGCGTGTGCAGGGGGCGTACCAGGTGTGCCTGGGCACACCCCAATTACTACATGCAGTACCAAGGCCCCCTACTGCATGGGCTTACACCGTGTTGCTCTCCCCCTTGCCCTGCAGTGCTGCTGGCTTCCCTCCTCTCCTCTCCCCCAAGCTGCTGTGGGGGATGTTTCAGGATGGAGAGTGTGGGAAGGGGCTAGTAAATATGTGAACTGTGTTCATTCATAACAGAAGCATAGTAAACTTTGTTTACTATGCTTCAGTTTATGAATGAACATGAAGCTGCTCAACACAGAGTACTTCCCATTCATTCACTGTCCCATGCAGCTGAGGCTGCTGAGAAAGGCATGTGTGTTTGAGCTTTGGGGTGCACACCCTATGCAATAGGCTGCTCACACCTATGCATGGGAGATATCTGGGGGCTGCCATGTTCTAAAAATCTTAGTTGCTTGCTGATTTACTTTAACATTTTTTGAGTTGCTGGCCCTGAACAAATATGCAGATCCAGAGTTCTGACTAAACTTGCTGCATGCATATTCTGGGTATTGAAGCAAGAAACCTCCAGGCACACATCTATTTTTTTTCAGAAGGGGATAAGACATGGCAGAACCCATATTTTTCTTGTGACAGGTTTCCTTAAGGCCCAGTGCTCACTTTGAACAAATGAACAAACTTGAATATGGAATAAAATAGCACGTGTAATTACCACTCAGTACGACATGCAGAATTTCCATTTCTGATTTTAATGAATCACATCTAAACAGCATGCAATGATGAGCAATATAACAAGTGGGAATACCACTCAGCTTAAACATACTTGATAAATTAGGCCCATTGTCTAAAATATCTTCTCTTCCTAAGATCCTGAAATATATACAATACATGTATATTTGAAAATGTTAGAAGCAGCGTTTTTGCAGAAACTCTGATTTAAGTTAGTTTTGCTGATAGATTCTACAAAATGTTAACTTAATTTTTAAATAAATGCAGACCATCCATCAGAAGGATTGATATACAGGCTGGAAATTAAACAGGCTAAGTATTACCTTTATAAATTACAACTTAAATAAGATAAATTACAGCAGGAAAGCTCTCTCTGTTAATTCTTTCAATGATAGGTTGCACTGAAATGTTGGGTTCACTGTAGATCAATTTTTGGCTATGCAACAATCTCTGTCAGTGAGCATCATATTTTAAGTATCTTTGAAACGTGATGGGGAAGATATCTCCTTCAGTTACTCTGAGGGAAGAATGGAATAAAAAAAGAAACTCATTACTTAAAGAATTATGGAACAGCAATAAAGAAATGTGTGGTTTAAAAGTATATTTTTTGGTAGTTTGATTAATTGTTGCCTTGAAATTTTCTTTAACCACTTTTTAAAAGTATTACTCTATCTGATAGGGATTCTTTGCCAGGGGTATCCATACCCAGTAGGGATATGGGAATGAAATTACGGAGGTATGGGACTGGGGGCACAATTCACTAAACTATATTTTACTGCATCCGAGCAGGCGGTAAAATAATGACAGCGCTTAAAATAAAATAAACTGTGCAATTCACATAGAAACTCTCTTTAAAATCTTGCATGCATTAGATTTCTGAATTATGCTTTAAATAACAAATGAAAACGTGCGGTAAGTAGAGATGGGCTGAACAACACCCTCCTGTTTGGTTCGCAGCATCCGTAGCATGGCCCTTTGGGTCTGATATGGATTTTAAGGGCAATCCCACGCCAATATTTAAAAAAAAAAAAACAATGTGAGGCCCACCCTCAAAATCCATACCAGACCCTTATCTGAGCATGCAGCCCGGCAGGACAGGAAAGGGGGGGGCGAGCAAGCACCCCCCCTCCTAAACCATACCAGGCCACATGCCCTCAACTTGGGCTCTGCCCCTGCCCCAAAGTAACTTGTCCCCATGTTGATGGGGATCATATCCCAGTCACGTGACTTCATCAGGGGATGAAGATATTGGTTACGGATTCACCTATCGGTGCAGCAGTTGTTGTATACATAGTTTATTTCCACTTCCAGTGATAGCGCAGGAGTATTCCTTTATCAGTCACCGACTGGTGCATGCTGGGTTGGTGATGTCACGAGGGACGGGGCCACCAGGTGACATCACGAAGTGGCCCCTTCCCTATAAAAGATCTGTCACATGGCAGAGCAGGCAAACTGTGGGAAGTGTTCGTTGGGAGCAGCCCTTTTTAATTTTATTTTTTCGGGTCCGTGTTGCAGTCTACATCGGGGGATATTTATTTTTTGCTTTTTTAACCACTTAACGACCGCTCACTGTATATGTACGTCGGCAGAATGGCACCGACAGGCACAATCATGTACAGTGTACGTGATTGCCTTTGTACAGTTGGGGGGTCCGATCGGACCCCCCTCCTATACAGTGAGCGGTCGGTATTTGTTGGGGAGCGATCCGAGATGAGGGGACGGCCGTTTGATTCCGCCCCCCCCCCCCCGCGATCGCTCCCGGCAAATGAAAATGCTTCCTCTGTCCTGTAATGTAAACACAGGCAGAGGAAGCAGGAGGAAGTGATGTCATCTCTCATGCGGCGCTCACATATACCGAGCGCCGTACAAGAGAAGACATACAGGTTAGTGCACAAACAGCACACTGACACCAGGACACATAGGCACACAAATCGCCCCCCCAGATCACCCCCCAGCCACAGTGTCACTGATTGCAGTGACCATTTATTTACTGATCACTGCAATCAGTGACATTTGTGACTGTAAAAGTGTCACTAAAGTTAGTTTTAGGTCCAGTGTAGCCCCCCAACCCCCCCTAATAAAAGGTTTAACCCCCTGATCACCCCCCAGATAACCCTTTCACCCCCTAGCACCGCCGTCGCTAAGCGATCATTTTTCTGATCGCTGTCTTAGCGCCGGTGATGCAGATCGGTAGCCAGTAATTTTTTTTAGATTTGCCGCAGGTTTTTATAGCGTCGGGTACCCCCATAAATTATCTAATAAAGGTTTAACCCCCTTGATTGCCCCCCAGGTAACCCTTTCACCCCCTATCACCACTGTCGCTAGGCGATCATTTTTCTGATCGCTGTCTTAGCGTCTGTGATGCAGATCGGTAGCCAGTAATTTTTTTTAGGTTCGCCGCAGGTTTTTATAGCGTCAGGTACCCCCATAAATTATCTAATAAAGGTTTAACCCCCTTGATCACCCCCCAGGTAACCCTTTCACCCCCTATCACCACTGTCGCTAAGCGATAGTTTTTCTGATCGCTGTCTTAGTGTCGGTGATGCCGATCGGTAGCCAGTAATTTTTTTAGGTTCGCCGCAGGTTTTTATAGCGTCAGGTACCCCCATATATTATCTAATAAAGGTTTTAACCCAGCTAATTGCCCCTAGTTAACCCTTTCACCAGTGATCACCATATAAGTGTTACGGGTGACGCTGGTTAGTTAGTTTGCTTTTTATAGTGTCAGGGCACCCGCCGTATATATAACCCAATAAAGGTTTAACCCCCTGATCGCCCAGTGGGTGATATCAATTAGGTTTTAGCGTCAGAGAGGGTCTGCGTCACAACCCAGGCAGCGTCAGGTTAGTGCCAGTAACGCTAACACCCACGCGTGAAGCATACACCTCCCTTAGTGGTATAGTATCTGAACAGATCAATATCTGATCTGATCAGATCTATACTAGCGTCCCCAGCAGTTTAGGGTTCCCAAAAACGCAGTGTTGGCGGGATCAGCCCAGATACCTGCTAGCACCTGCGTTTTGCCCCTCTGTCCAGCCCAGGCCACCCAAGTGCAGTATCGATCGATCACTGTCACTTACAAAACACAACACACATAACTGCAGCGTTCGCAGAGACAGGCCTGATCCCTGCGACTCCAGTGCTGTAGGAGGTGATTTCACCACCACAGTTAAAAAAAAAAAACATATATGCCGAAGCATTGGGGCAGCAGGGGCGGAGGAGCGATTTTGCTCCTAATGCCGCGTACATACGGTCGAAATTCCGACAGAGGCTTGCCCGTGGAAAAGTCCGACCATGTGTGTGCGGCATAACTTTTTTGCGGGAGGATGCCCCGATGCTTCGGCATATATAAATGGTGCATGTATGCCCATCATTAGAAGTGGGTGGATGAAGGGCGGTATTCTAATGGTGGGCATACCCACCGATCAATCTCTTTTTTCGTTCAGCCAACTGGCTGCATGAAAAAAAAAAGATTACAATACATGTCCAACAAGGACCAGCAACGTACTGGTATGTTGCTGGACTTTGAATGTTTATACCAGAATGATGCCTGCGGGTTTAGGTATCATCTTGGTATCATTCTTTTCAGCCAGCGGCCGGCTTTCATGTAAAAGCAATCCTAGTGGCTAATTAGCCTCTGGACTGCTTTTACAAGCAGTGGGAGGGAATGTCCCCCCCGGATATAAAAAGCGCCATTGGGAAATTGGGAAAGCATTTTATCACACCGATCTTGGTGTGGTCAGATGCTTTGAGGGCAGAGGAAAGATCTAGGGTCTAGAAGACCCCAGTTTTTTCAAAAAAGAGTACCTATCACTACCTATTGCTATCATAGGGGATATTTACATTCCCTGAGATAACAATAAAAATGATAAAAAAAAAAAAATAAATATGGAAGGAACAATTTAAAAATAAAATAAAAAAGCAAAATTAATAATAAAAAAAATAAAAAAAAAAGCACCCCTGTCCTGCCCTGCTCTTGCCCAATGGCGAACGCAAGCGTCGGTCTGGCGTCATATGTAAACAGCAATTGCACCATGCATGTGAGGTATCATCGCGAAGGTCAGATCGAGGGCAGTAATTTTAACAGTAGACCTCCTCTGTAAATCTAACGGGGTAACCTGTAAAGGCTTTTAAAGGCTTTTAAAAATGTATGTAGTTTGTCGCCAATGCACGTTTGTGCAAAATTTTAAAGCATGTCGTGTTTGGTATCTATGTACTCGGCCTAAGATCATCTTTTTTATTTCATCAAACATTTGGGCAATATAGTGTGTTTTAGTGCATTAAAATAAAAAAAAGTGTATTTTTTCCCAAAAAAATGCGTTTGAAAAATCGCTGCGCAAATACTGTGTATAAAAAAAAAATTCAACACCCACCATTTTAATCTGTAGGGCCTTTGCTTTAAAAATATATATAATGTTTGGGGGTTTAACATAATTTTCTTGCAAAAAAAAATTTTTTTTCATGTAAACAAAAAGTGTCAAAAACTGCTTTGTCTTCAAGTGGTTAGAAGAGTGGATGTAAGCTTCCTAATGTTGTGTATAAAATGCCAGAACAGTTCAAAACCCCCCCAAATGACCCAATTTTGGAAACTAGACACCCCAAGCTATATACTGAGAGGCATGTCGAGTCCATGGAATATTTTATATGTTGACACAAGTTGCGGAGAAAAGACAATTTATTTTTATTTTTTTATTTTTTTGCACAAAGTTGTCACTAAATGATATATTGCTCAAACATTCCATGGGCATATGTGGAATTACACCCCAAAATACATTCTGTTGCTTCTCCTGAGTACGGAGATACCACATGTGTGAGACTTTTTGGGAGCCTAGCCGCGTACGGGACCCCAAAAACCAAGCACCGCCTTCAGGCTTTCTAAGGGTGTAAATTTTTGATTTCACTTCTCACTGCCTATCACAGTTTCGGAGGCCATGGAATGCCCAGATGGCACAAACCCCCCCCCCCCCAAATGACCCCATTTTGGAAAGTAGACACCCCAAGCTATTTGCTGAGAGGTAGTGTGAGTATTTTGCAGATCTCGCTTTTTGTCCCAAAGTTTTGAAAATTGAAAAAAAATAAAAAAAAAATTTCTTTCTTCATTTTCAAAAACAAATGAGAGCTGTAAAATACTCACCATGCCTCTCAGCAAATAGCTTGGGGTGTCTACTTTCAAAAAATAGGATTTTTATAACAGCTTACCTGTAAAATCCTTTTCTTGGAGTACATCACGGGACACAGAGCGACATAGTCATTACTAATGGGTTATATAGATACCGTCAGGTGCTGGCACTGGCAACTTCCAAAACCGGAAGTACCCTCCCCTATATAAGCCCCTCCCATCCGGGAGCACCTCAGTTTTGTAGCAAAGCAATAAGTGTCCCTAAAGAGGGGCGGGAGCTCTGTGTCCCGTGATGTACTCCAAGAAAAGGATTTTACAGGTAAGCTGTTATAAAAATCCTATTTTCTTTCTCGTACATCACGGGACACAGAGCGACATAGTCATTACTAATGGGATGTCCTAAAGCAATGCCAAATGAGGGGGGGGATACACCATATATAAGCTGAGCGCTATCAGACATGAGGATCTTTTGCGGCCTGCAACACACTGCGCCCAAAGGCGACATCCTCCTGACTTCTAACGTCCACCTGGTAGGACCTAGTAAACGTGTGTACCGAAGACCATGTTGCGGCCTTACAGATTTGAGCCAGGGAGGCCTGGTGATGCACTGCCCATGAAGTTCCAACTGCTCTCGTGGAGTGCGCTCTAACTTTGAACGGAGGTGGTCTCCTTCTCAAGCCATAAGCTTGCATAATGACCTGTCGAATCCACTTGGCTAAAGTAGACTTTGACGCTGCCTGACCCTTTCTGGGGCCTTCCGGCAGAATAAACAAAGTATCCGTTCTGTGAATCTGAGCAGTGGCTTTTAGATAAGCTTTAACTGCTCTTACTACATCCAAAGAATGCAATAACTTTTCCTCTACCGAAGTAGGTTTGGGGAAAAAAGAAGGAAGAACCACATCTTGGTTCAAATGAAACCTCGATACCACCTTAGGAAGAAAGGCTGGATGAGGACGTAACACTACTCTGTCCTTATGGATAACCAGATATGGCTCCTTACAGGACATAGCTGCTAATTCCGATACTCTTTTAGCCGAACAAATGGCTACTAGAAAAATCAATTTCCTGGTGAGAAGCACCAAGGAAATATGCTGTAATGGTTCAAATGGTTGTTTCTGTAGAACCGACAGAACCAAGTTTAGATCCCATGGACATATGGGAATATTAACCGGAGGACTAATACGCATCACTCCTTGTATAAAGGCTTTGACTAGTGAATGCGAAGCCAAGGGCCTTTGAAAAAATATTGACAAGGCCGAAATCTGACCCTTGATAGTACTCAAGGCAAGCTTCCTATCTACAGCCCATTGTAGGAAGTCCAGAATCCTACCTATTACGTACTTATGTGGATGCCATTTCTTGGCCTCACACCACGCGATGTACGCCTTCCAGATTCTATAGTAGATCTGCCTGGATACCGGCTTCCTGGCATTGATCATGGTAGATACCACAGCATTAGAGAGCCCTCTCTTTTTTAGAATGTGGGCTTCAATAGCCAGGCCGTCAAACCTAGGGCTGGTAAGGAAGGGTGGTATATCGGTCCTTGCGAAAGCCGGACGACGTGGGAGAGTCCAAGGACTCCCCACTGAAATTTTACAATCTCCGCGTACCACGCTCTTCGGGGCCACGCTGGAGCCACCGGAATCACTGGTTTCTTTTCTACCCTGATTCTGCGGAGTAATCGAGGTAACCATTGGCGGTGTGAATGCATATATCAGCTTGAACTGATCCCAAGGGAACACTAGGGCATCCGAGCCGCAAGCTAGGGGATCCCTTGTCCGAGAGACAAACCTGTCCCCCTTTGCGTTGAATCTAGATGCTAGAAGATCTACATCCGATGTTCCCCACCGCTGACATATTGTCCAGAAAACCTCGGGGTGAAGGGACCCTTCCTCTGGGCCTAATTGCTGGCGACTTAGAAAGTCCGCCTTCCAATTCTCCACTCCTGGAATGAATACCGCAGATATGGCTGGGACATATTTTTCTGCCCATTTCAGGATGTAATTTACTTCCCTCTGGGCTGCACGACTCCTGGTGCCCCCCTGATGATTGATATATGCCACTGCTGTGGCATTGTCTGATTGAATTCTGACAGGGGACCCTTGGAGTTTGGATGTCCATGCTACTAGGGCATACCGGGCTGCTCGTATCTCTAAGAGATTGATGGGCAGGGCCTTTTCTGCATCCGACCATCTGCCCTGGAGAGACTATTGCTCCAGTACTGCTCCCCAGCCTATAAGGCTGGCATCTGTAGTGACCACCTTCCAAGAAATCGGACTGAAGGATTTCCTTTTTTCCAGATTCTGGGGAACCAACCACCAACGGAGGCTCTTGCGAACGGAAGGGGACAAGGACATTGTAAGTCTAGGGCCTGAACTTTTTTGTTCCAGGCTGACAGTATGGCCCCTTGCAAATTCCTTGAATGGAATTGACCGTAGGGTACTGCTTCGAATGATGCCACCATTTTTCCCAGCAGCCTCATATACAGGCGTATGGACGGCTGTCTTTTTTGTACCCACTAAGTGGATCAAATCTTTCAAAGACAACACCTTTCCTCGAGGCAAGAATATTTTTCTCTGGCCTGAATCCAACCTTAGCCCCAAGTATTCCAGACTTTTGACTGGTTTTTAGGGCTGACTTGTCTCGGTTGATAATCCAACCGTGAGATTCCAGATACTTGATCGTCTTGTGAACGACCACGTCTAGTTTTTTCACTGAGTGGTCTATCAGCAACAAGTCATCCAGATATGCCATTATCATTACACCTTGTGTTCTTAGATTGGCCAATAAAGGGCCAGAATTTTTGTAAACACTCGTGGTGCTGTGGCCAAACCGAAGGGTAAGGCTCTGAACTGAAAATGGCGCCCTTCTACTGCAAAGCGTAGAAATTTTTGGTGGACTGGAAAGATGGGAATGTGCAAATAAGCATCTTTGATGTCGATCGTGGCTAACCAATCCTCCCCTTGTAGGGCAGTGGCCACCGATCGGATCGACTCCATCGGAAAGTCCTGATATACAGGAATTTGTATAGCCCTTTTAGAATTAATATGGGCCTCCCGTCCGCGTTTGCTTCGGGACTGTAAAGAGGTTTGAGTAAAACCTGAACCCTCATTCTTCCAGGGGAACCTCCATAATTACTCCTTGGAGCAATAGTTGTTCTAGTGCCAACAGGAGGGACTCTCTCTTCCGGGGATCCCTTGGCACGTTTGACCTCAAAAATGGGAAGGAGGAGAGTCTTTTAACTCCAAACTGTATCCCAAACCTACTGCGGAGAGCACCTATCTGTCTTGATCGTGTCCCGCCAGGTCTCTTGCGAACAACTGGAGTCCTCCCCCCACCCGACTGAGTGGGGGCTTCAATGAATTTAACTTTGGGGGAGGTTTTGTACCTCCCCTGACCCAGGGTTTCTCATTACCCTGCTACTGTCCCTGTTTTTTACCCCCGGGATTTGACCGAGGAGGCCGTCGGAACTGTTACACAGCCGATGCCCCAGGGACTGGAGAAGCAGGCCTCTTAAAGAGGGACCTCTAACTCTGCTTTTAACCGGCAAGAGCGTATTTTTACCGCTGGAAATTTTCTGGATATATTTGTCCAGGTTTTCCCTGAATAAGCGTTCACCATGAAATGGGACGCTAACCAGCCATTCTTTACAGGGAGCTTCAGCAGACCAGTTTTTGAGCCATAGGAGCCTACGCATATGTACTATAGACAGCGTAAGGCGGGAGGCCTGATGGACTGAATCCTCTATGGCGTCAACCGCAAAGCCTAAGGCTCTAGGTAGATCAGCTAGGGCAAAGCCTGCTGATCTGT
This sequence comes from Rana muscosa, assembly GCA_029206835.1. Classification (NCBI taxonomy): domain Eukaryota; kingdom Metazoa; phylum Chordata; class Amphibia; order Anura; family Ranidae; genus Rana; species Rana muscosa. The sequence continues at coordinate 494,308,398 of CM055121.1, forward strand.
CAAGTCCCTCAAGACCTGTTTCAACTGATCCTTCACTGCTTAGCAGACCCCAATAGCTGCTACTGCTGGTTGTATCACCAAGCAGATTTTCATAAGGACTCCAATCTTTTATCTATTGGGTTCTTGAACATTTGGACATTATCCACTGGACATGTCAGTGATTTATACATACAAGAGATGGCTGCGTCCACTGTAGGGACCTTCCATTTTTTTTTTTTTTTGATGAACTTATCCTCCATGGGATAGACCACCGGAAATCTCTTGGGGGAATAAATATTTTCTCAGGACGTTCCCAATCCTGGTAAATGAGCCCTTTCAGTAAAGGGTGAAGTGGAAAAGAACAAACAGTCTGGGGGCTTCTAGCGACCCCAACGAGGATACAGTAGTGGTTGATGGTTCCGCAAGGTGCATTTTTAAATGCTGATCGGACCATGTTAGTCAGAGACTGAACCCATAATCTTTCAGCTTAAGATGCTGAGAAAAGGTTCCCCCACTGTTGATTCCTCTATAACAGAATCAACCTCATCCTGATCCCCTTCAGGCAGGTCGATCCCTGTATGGGACTGTTGCTCTGCTAACAGGCACTCTGAAGGAGGAGACGGAGATCGGGCGTGCTTTCCCTGACAGGGAGGCAGCGATAAATGTTGACAATCTCTCTCTAATCCTCCCAGAGCTGAGGAAAAAACCTCCTCTGTTACATACACAGGAGCAGGTGAACTGAGGACAGCCACAGTACCAAGTACCCTGCGGGGTCTCTACGGTCACTTACCTCTGAACTTCAGGGGAGACTGGTGCAGCAGGAGTATGCCCAAGATCCTCCGAGCCCGATGAGACCCCCTTCGCTTCCTGGAAGATTCAGTTCCGGAGCTTCTGGACGGCATATTCCTAAGCCTAAAGCTGAGGTATTCCAGCCGTAATACACCACTTTTACTGAGAATAGTCTAGCACAATTGCTGCTATATCACAGTTGGTGTCTACTAATGTGCCTTTCTAGGGGATGCCTGTATCAACCGCTTGCTGTATGCCTTTAAATGTTGCCAGCTCTGTCTCTGTACTTCATAGCCAGCTCACTACAATATTGTGGTTTTTTTAAACTGCTGGGACGCCCGCACATGCGCAGAAGCGCTGCGGCGCGCACAGAGCGTCATCCCCCAGGCTCCGCCCCCTTTCCCGGCTCACCTCTATATATAGAGGCGCGTGCACGCGCACGCGCGCGGGCACGTGCGCCTTCGGCGCTAATTTCAAATATGGTAACAAGGGACAGGAGCCAGGGCCCCTCTTTGCCGCAGGCCGGGGGATGGACGAGCACTGCAAGTGGCAGAGGAAGCAGAGGAAGCAGTTTCCTATAAGAGAACTCACCATCTGCCTGGACTTTGCTCTGCTGAGAAGAAGCTAGTCCACATGACAAGAAAACATTCCACAGCGGCCTCTAGTGGACAAACACAGGTACCGCAGTCTAATATATTAAATATATATAAAAATTTTTTTTTTTTTTTTTCTTGACCACCATTAAAAATTATTACATTTTTTTAGTAGTTACAGGCATGCACAGAATTTTGCGGGAATACCATTAGGTAACAGACAAAGACAAATTAGGCTTGGGGGTCCCCCAATAGAACCAAGTTCCTGGGGGCCCCCACTTACCTGTTCCCCGCCGCAGGACTTTGTTTGGTCCACAAAAGCCCAAACTTCACCTATCACGGCAGGCATTGTAATCAAACCTTCAGGGACCGGGTTCCCAAGGATTCCACTCCCCTGGACCTGTATAGCACCCTGCACAGAAAACATCTTGGTCGTGGGTATGACCAGAGCTCTGGATCCCAGGGTCCAGCTCTCCTAAGAGAAGCATTACAGGCAAAACCTTGCTCTTCTCTGCAAGGCCCGGGTACCGACCGTTTAGCTATGAAGCTTTTTTGGTCGGATCCGGAATAGCTTACTGAGGCCCAAAAGAACCTGTACGCAAGCTCAGTGAAAAACACATGTTTCTTCTTGGCCAACACCTTAGACACTGGCAAAAAACTGAGGTGCTCCCGGATGGGAGGGGCTTATATAGGGGAGGGTACTTCCGGTTTTGGAAGTTGCCAGTGCCAGCACCTGACGGTATCTATATAACCCATTAGTAATGACTATGTCGCTCTGTGTCCCGTGATGTACGAGAAAGAAATGGGGTCATTTGGGGGGGTTTGTGCTATTTTGGCATTTTATGGCCTTCGAAACTGTGATAGGTAGTGAGGAGTGAAATCAAAAATTTGTGCCTAGAAATCCTGAAGGCGGTGCTTGGTTTTCGGGGTCCCGTACGCGGCTAGGCTTCTAAAAAGTCCCACACATGTGGTATCCCCATACTCAGGAGAAGCAGCAAAATGTATTTTGGGGTGTAATTCCACATATAACTATGGCATGTGTGAGCAATATATCATTTAGTGACAACTTTTTGTAATTTTTTTTTTTGTCATTATTCAATCACTTGGGACAAAAAAAAATATTCAATGGGCTCAACAGGCCTCTCAGCAATTTCCTTGGGGTGTCTACTTTCTAAAATGGGGTCATTTGGGGGGCTTTTGTGCTATTTTGGCATTTTATGGCCTTCAAAACTGATAGGTAGTGAGGAGTGAAATCAAAAATTTGCGCCCTTAGAAATCCTGAAGGCGGTGCTTGGTTTCCGGGGGCCCGTACGCGGCTAGGCTCCCAAAAAGTCCCACACATGTGGTATCCCCGTACTCAGGAGAAGCAGCAAAATTTATTTTGGGGTGCAATTCCACATATTACCATGGCATGTGTGAGCAATATATAATTTAATGACAACTTTTTGTAATTTTTTTTTGTCATTATTCAATCACTTGAGACAAAAAAAAAATATTCAATGGGCTCAACATGCCTCTCAGCAATTTCCTTGGGGTGTCTACTTTCCAAAATGGGGTCATTTGGGGGGGGTTTGTACTGCCCTGCCATTTTAGCACCTCAAGAAATGAGATAGGCAGTCATAAATTAAAAGCTGTGTAAATTCCAGAAAATGTACCCTAGTTTGTAGACGCTATAACTTTTGCGCAAACCAATAAATATATGCTTATTGACATTTTTTTTACTAAAGACATGTGGCTGAATACATTTTGGCCTAAATGTATGACTAAAATTGAGTTTATTCGATTTCTCTTATAACAAAAAGTAGAAAATATCATTTTTTTAAAAAAAATTCTGTCTTTTTCCGTTTATATCGCAAAAAATAAAAGTCGCAGAGGCAATCAAATACCATTAAAAGAAAGCTCTATTTGTGGGAAGAAAAGGACGCAAATTTCGTTTGGGTACAACATTGCATGTCCGCACAATTTACAGTTAAAGCAGCGCAGTGCAAAATTCTGAAATCACCTCTGGTCCTTTAGCTACAAAATGGTCCGGGGCTTAAGTGGTTAAGAAAAGGAATTGTCAAAAACTGCCTCATGTCTTTATTCACTTTTACTCGTTTGTTGGTGAATGGGTAGGGGTACTATGAACATGGAGGGGGGCAGGATCTGGGGGCCCCTTGTTAAAGCACCCACCCCCCCCCCATGTTTAGGGCATGTGGCCTGGTATGATTCAGGAGGAGGGGCGTTTGCTCGTCCACCCGCCCCTTACCTGACCTGCCAGGCTGCATGCTCAGATAAGGGTCTGGTATGGATTTTGGGGGGGGCACACCATTTTTTTTTATTTTGGCAAGGGGTACCCTTAAAATTCATATCAGACCCAAAGTGTCCGGCATGGACTGGGGGGGGACCCCACGCTATTTTTTTCAAAAAAAAATTCAATAGCTGTGTGCCGGCAATTCATTTTAGTCATTTTAATGTGATTTGACTTGATTTTTTTCTTTAGAAATGCCATTTTGTTGCTGAAGCCTGTTCTATGCATGCTACAGATGCGCCTCTTTACAGACAGACTAAGGAGACCCCCTAGGCACTCTTTTTGAAGGGAATTTTCATTTTTATTGTTGCACTTTAAGCATCATTAGAACAATTTTTTTTATTTTTTTATTTGCATTGATACATGTCCCCCAGGGCAGTACCCAGACCCCCAATACCTGTTTTATGGCCAATGACTTGCATATAAGCCTTTTTTTTAAACCAATCACTGGGGGGGGTCTGACCATTGCCATAGTCATCGCATAGTTGTAGCAAGCTTGAGCCAGTGCTTAATTACCGCATGCATTTATTTATTTATTTCCTTTTGTGAATTGACTTTAATGCCTTTGTATGCAGTATTTAAAGCGGTTGTATACCGCAAAACTTTTTTTTTTTTGGTCAACCTGCAAGGCAAAGGTATAATGAGCTAGTATGACTAGCATACTAGCTCATTATCAATCACTTACCTTAGATCGAAGCCCCCGCAGCGGTCCTCGGACGCGTCCTCCGTCGAATCCATGATACCCGGAGTGACTTCCGGGTATCGCCGCTCCGGCGCTGTGATTGGCCGGAGCGGCGATGACGTCACTCCCGCACATGCGCGGGGAACGGCACGATCCCTGCGCATGCGCGAATTTCCGGCAGTGTCCGGCAGGCTCCCATTCAAGAGCCGCCGCGCTCAGTGCGCCTGCGCCGTTATCTACGGCGCGCATGCGCCGTAGATAGCGGTACAGTCTTTTTTGCAAATATCTCCGAGACTGTGTAGGTCTCGGAGATATTACAAGCACCTACAGGTAAGCCTTAATGTAGGCTTACCTGTAGGTGATTGTACAAAATTTGGGTATACAACCACTTTAACAAATGTTTTTGGTGTTTGCGCTAAATACTGCATACAAACAATGGTGAATTGATATTTTCATTATCACATGCATTAAGTGGTCACGTGACCGTCATAAGACATGCTATAACCTTTAGTGAATTGTGCCCTGGATCTCTAAATAATTAAAAAAACATGAATCAGAATTCTGTGCTTTACTAAACATGAAATGAAAGTATAGAAATTGTCTTGATGTGTCAGATAACATACATTTATCATTAGCTGTACCTTGATTCCATGTTTTGATTGTACTATAACAATAGCCAAAGATCTCACTAGTTTTAGCTATCTTGTGTTTTTTTGATTTGCCATTTTTATACAAATGTTATAAAAAATGTTATATAGAGATCTTCCTTCAGCAATTCTGTTCCTAGCTATCTAGATTACTAAAATTTTTTGCCGTCCTACTGATTGATTGCACTGGTGCTAATGTTAATTTCAGTAGTGTAGGGAAACTTATTGGGCAACGTGACGAAAGTGGATGCCCTTCTCACCAACTCGTGACAAAGGACTGGCCAATCTTACACTATGCTGTCACTTACGTAACAATGCCAATCTCTGCTGCAGCTGCACAAAGATTTTTCAGCTCGCAGGACCACAATCTAGGTGCCAGCAGCCTGAGAGTGATTGTCATTGGGTTAAGTAATTCAATCAATTAACCCTTTTATTACCACCACAACTTTTACTGAAGAGTTGGAACTTCCACAAGTTTAGCAATACAATTATGATTTTAAAATAAACTTCTGTACACACACTGTCACCACAGACAGGTATATTCATAGAGTCATTATACACATTAGTGCTCTTCAAGAGACAGGGATTCTTTTAGTTTGCATTAAAAGCTTTAGAGACAGTTTTAACACTTTTCAAAATAAGGTTTAGTAATGAAAAGGTCAAAGTGGTGCAAATAAAATATTTATAGAATAAGGGTGTTATAAAGAGACAATAAAACAACAGAGAAACAAGAAGGAGTTGGAAATAAAGAATACTTGCAAATAGGGATGGGCGAATGGTTCTGCCCGAGCAGGAGTTTGGGCCGAATATTTGCCTGTTCGACCGTTCACCGAACACCCGAGTTTGCATGGTGTTCGTCACGTTTTTGCCCCGACAAACACCCTGCAATGCACTGAGCACTGCACAGTGCATTCTGCGCTCTGATTGGACAAAGCTTTGCCCAATCAGGGCTAAATGTAAGCTGGTTGTTAAGGAACGGGGCCGGGAAGATGGCTGCCATGTCATTACTAACTGATTCACTGTTAATGGGTTTCCCAGCTTACAGCTGAAAAAAAAAAAGTAACCTTCAGGTCAGGTATGGATTTGGAGGGGAACCCGATGGCAAAAAAAATGGTGTGGGGCCGCCCAGAATCCACACCAGACCCTTACCTGGGCAGGCAACCTGGCAGGTCAGGAAAGGGGGGGATGAGCGAGCGGCCCCCCTCCTGAACCATACCAGGCCACATGCCCTCAACTTGGGGGGGTGGGTGCTTTTGGGCAGCCCCCCACCCCAAAGCCCCTTATTCCCATGTTGACGGGGACAAGGGCATCTTCCCAACAACCCTGGGCTGTGGTTCTCTGGGTCTGTGGGTGGGGGCTTATCAGAAACTGGAAGCCCCCTTTAATAAGGGGGCCCCCGATCCCAGCCCCCCCCTATGTGAATGGGTACTGGTTACATCGTACCCCTACCCATTCACCAAAAATGTGTACAAAGGTAATAATCACACAAACAGTTTTTGACCAATTCTTTATTAAAAAATCAAAAATAGTGTCCCTCGATGTAAATCCATTGTCAATTAAGTCACTCACAGGACCAAAAAAAAATAATTGAAACTGTTCTCGCCTCCTGGGAGGCCTCCCGCCATATGCCCGCTCCGCGCTGTGACATTTCTTGAAAAGGCAAGGGGCGGGGCCACCCGGCTACATCACCTGTGGTACCACCCCATTTTATTTTGACATCAAGTGATGCCACCGGCCCCAAAGCACCCCCCCATGTTAAGGACATGTGGCCTGGTATAGTTCAAGAGGGGGGAAGGGGGGTGCTCGCACCCCCCCTTCTTGACCTGCCAGGCTGCATGCCCAGATAAGGATCTGGTATAGATTTTGGGGGGACCTCACACCGTTTTTTTTGGCATGAGGTTCCCATTAAAATCCATACCAGACCCAGGCTGTAATCATAAAAGATTAAAGATTAAGAATCCCTGCTAAATATTTAGAGGCTGTTCAATTTAGCAAAGTGTATGTTCAAATGCAAGTGATTGTTTAGTGAATAAGGTGAATGCCCAATCACAAGCTAGGAAAAATATATATTTTTTTTAATTTCCTTTACACATGATTGGGTGTTCAGAGTGAATGAAGATTCACCTTATTCACTACAAATTATTTTGAAATGTGAGCATACACTTTGCAAAGTGAACTGCTACTCCTTTATTAAATCAACACCAATGCATTTTCAAAATTGCAACTCAATTCAAAAAACTTTTGTTTAGTTTTGAAAATAGTGGGGAAGAGTTAAGCCCCATACACACGGTTGGACTTCCATCTGACTTTTCCGTGTTTTTTTGTCCGAACGGAGTTGGCCGGGCACACCCATAGCATACACACCGCAGGACTTTTCTGCAAACTTTACCAAAACTTTTTCCAACATCACAGGGTCTGCTCTTTTCTGCTCTTTTCTGCCACCCTTTGGTCAACTTCTGCTATTGTTGGTTGATTTTAACATTAGTTGTTTTGTCCATCGGACAAAAGTTTGTTGGTTTTCTGTACACACGGTCGGACTTTGCTCCATCGGACTTTTGTTGGGCAAATGTTTGTCCGTTTGCAGACCCAACTTTTGTCCGATAAAAAAAAAAAAAAAAGTTTGTCCGATGGAGCGTACACACGGTCGGATTGTTGGTCCAACTTGCTCAAAATGAAGTTTGTTGGCCAAAAGTCCGACCGTGTGTACGGGGCTTTAGAATGTTTACTGGAATATTTTGCTGTCTGTGATTTCACTGTGGAGATTTATGTTCTGTCAAGAGTAAAGGATGATGCTAGAGATAAAAAAAAAAAAGTTGAGGAGGTCAAATTCTGTTCCTATTGTACATTATTTCCTGTCTATGTCCCCATTAAAGAGCTTTCTCCTCACCTCCAGTCTTTCTGTCACCCTGTCCTCAAGGGAAGAAAACTGGTGTGATTGGAGGTTATTTGGGTGCCAACATTCCAGGAATAGTCCATCCAACAAATTGCATCATGGGTGCATTGGACTTTCCAGCACCAAATATAATACAAAAATAGTACAAAAGAAAACAAAAATATATAAAAGCAGTTTATTTCATCTTAATTACAGAACATAAAACCAATTCTAAAAACATACACTGTGGGCTTAGACTATAGGGGAACAGAACCCCATATACAACTCTCATAAGATGAAGTCATTGTAAAGCCCTGTACACACGTCGGTTTTCCTGACGAGATTCCTGGCAAGCTTTTCTTGCTCGCTGAGTGTACACACGGCACATTCAAAAGAACCGCCGTTCTTTTGAATGGCAAGAACGCAGTGACGTCATCGACTACGACGAGCATGCGCTCGTCACATTCGATGCCGTTGCCGCCATTTTACTTCACCGTACACTACCCTTGTAAGCTACCGTGCATGCGTCGAAGTCTCATTGAGCATGCATGGGTTTACCTGGAGACAAGTAAGCATGCACACGCACGGTTTTCTCATCAGGAAACAGGCCGACAAGAATCCCGACGAGAAAATAGAGAGCAGGTTCTCCATTTTTCTCGTCGAGATTCCCGGCAGTTTTCCCGACGAGAAACCATACACACGGCCGGTTTTCTCGGCAAAGAGCTCTCCCAGCAGTTTTCTTGCCGGGAAAACTGCCCGTGTGTACGAGGCTTAACAGTTTGTTGTAGAAGCTATCCAACAGGTTTGAGTATTAAGCCTCGTACACACGACCGATTTTCTCGTCCAAAACCGTCAAGAAAAGTGCCGCGAGAGCTTTTTTGTCGAGAAAAACTTTCGTGTGTATGGTTTTACGACGAGAAAATTGCCGAGAATCTCGACGAGAAAATAGAGAACCTGCTCTCTATTTTCTCATCAAGATTCCAGATTTCCTCGTCGTGTTTCTCGTCGGCCTGTTTTGTGACGAGAAAATGGTTCGTGTGTATGCTTTTACGACTCTTCCAAAAGCGCGCATGCTCACAAGCAACTATGAGACGGGAGTGCATCTTCTGGTAAAACAAGCCTTCGTAATGGAGAGAGCACATTCGTCACGCTCCAAATTATTGCATCGTTTAAATGTTCTGCATTGAAATCTTCGTTAGAATGTTACATTAATCAAAACGAGTGACCTTCTTTTGCTGCTGATATTCACACCGAGTTATGACTATTTTTTTTTAACCTTTTTCATGCTGCTCTTAAGAAGATTTATGTGTATTATATCGTGCAAGTTTTTCGGAATGATTTAAATTGTTATATTTTTCAAAATGATGTTAATTATAATTTCGCAATGTTTTGATAGTGATCGCCCATTTAATTTTGGAATCTATATTAGTTAAATTTTCCACCATCTTTTTTTTTGCAAATCAGATTTAGTTATTCTTTTGGGGGGTTGTTATCTGTCCCTTTTTTTGTCAGTCAAATGTATCTGCTTACTCCAAAGCTAGATTTTTAATTTTTACAAATACACATAGTCAAGTATGAACTTAAACAAAAATCACATTTATTCATGTTTCGAAATAAAATAAAGAGAAGGCAGCGCTGGAGAACCTGCTGCCATTTGTGCATCCCAGGGACCCCAGAGCACACAGCAACCCTGTGTGGACCCTAAAATTGGGAGCTTGAGAAGGCCAACATTTCTGAACACAATCTGATGCTGGCCTCCCAGAGGTCAGGATCAGCAGCAGGTGATATATATGTCCCAAGTGTGTGGTACTACAACAGGCTGCCTTCTGTCCGACCACAATGAAGCAAGGCCATCACTTCCTCTTCTTCCTGGCAACCTTCCCTGCAACCTTCCCTGAAGCCTTCCCTGCAGCCTTCCTTCTTCGTTTGGCTGGAGGCTGGGCCACTGGAGGGGTACTCCTGTCAGGAGGAGGAGGAAGAGATGTAGCAGAAGGGGGTGGGGCAGAAGAAGAAGGTGGAGGTGTAGCAGAAGGGGGTGGGGCAGAAGAAGAAGGTGGAGGTGTAGCAGAAGGGGGTGGGGCAGAAGAAGAAGGTGGAGGTGTAGCAGAAGGGGGTGGGGCAGAAGAAGAAGTTGGAGGTGTAGCAGAAGGGGGTGGGGCAGAAGAAGAAGGTGGAGGTGTAGCAGAAGGGGGTGGGGCAGAAGAAGAAGGTGGAGGTGTAGCAGAAGGGGGTGGGGCAGAAGAAGAAGGGGGAGGTGTAGCAGAAGGGGGTGGGGCAGAAGAAGAAGGTGGAGGTGTAGCAGAAGAAGAAGGTGGAGGTGTAGCAGAAGGGGGTGGGGCAGAAGAAGAAGAGGGAGGTGTAGCAGAAGGGGGTGGGGCAGAAGAAGAAGGGGGAGGTGGAGGTTGAGGTTGGGTCAGTTGTGCCACCTCACATATGGCGGTATTGGGAGTAATTTTCTCCATCACCCCCTTGTTGAGCAAGGTGATGAGCAGGGGCTCACATAGGAGGTGTTGCTCCATGCTCATCACCTTGAACTTAGCCTCCACTAGGCCGGCAATGGCCTCTTCAGGGGATGTGGGCTCCTGGAGGGTGGCATGGGCCTCACGAATAAGGGCCATTGCTGCCTCACTCGTGCTCCTGTCCCTCCTGCCTCTTTTGGGAAGCCGGATGGGAGGCACCTGGGATCTGGTGCTTCTCCTTTGCCCTGCCACCTCCTGTCTGCCACTGGGCCCTGCCACCTCCTGGCTGCCACTGGGCCCTGCCACCTCCTGGCTGCCACTGGGCCCTGCCACCTCCTGGCTGCCACTGGGCCCTGCCACCTCCTGGCTGCCACTGGGCCCTGCCACCTCCTGGCTGCCACTGGGCCCTTCCTCCTCCTGCCTGACAGTTTCCAGACCCTCCTCCTGGCTGATTTCATCCTGTGTATGAAAAAGGGACATAGTTTAATATGTTGGTTTAATCTTTGCATCAAACTTTGTAATCCTGATTGAAGCAATTAGAATGTAAATCCATAAATCCTTGCTTTAAATTTACCACTACATCAGATTGACTATTTAGCACCCAATTAAGTGCAGACTAATGTCTACAGATCTTGATTTCACTTGTGGAATCCAAAATATTTTATGTTTGTCATCTTGACATATTTGTCAAACATTAAGTTTATCCCAATACATTTTCAGTTAATACTATACCTGGCTCCAGATGGCCAAATCAGGATCATCCAGGATGGCTGCCTCTTCTTGCTCCAGAGAAGGCTCAGGTTGGCTGCAGGGAAGTCTGGGGGGAAGAGTGGAGAGTGATGGCCTTGTCTCAATGTCATCCAGGAAGGACATCCTGTTGTAGTACCACAAAATCGGGACATAAACATCACCTGCTGCTGCTCCTGACCTCTGAGAAGCCAGCACCTTAGAGCGTTCAGTCCTGTAGGTACCTCTCAAGCTGCCAATTTTAGTGTCCACTTGTTTTGCTGTGGCTGTGGGCACCTTGGTATGCACAAATGGGAGCAGCTTCTCCAGCGCTGCTTTTCTCACCCCTTTTTTTTTATGGATGGGGTTTTTGGTCTCCCACAGAGCCGGCAGCTCCCTTACCCGGTCAATAAATTCCGCCAGGAACTCTTTGTCGCTAATAAAGACATTCATATTGTATCTGCAAGTAAAATAAATTATATTTAAATAATGTGAGGCAAACAGTCTAACCTCCTTCACATCCTAGTCACCATATATATCCTCCACCAATCTCAAGACAGTATAGGCCAACAATTTTTACAAGTCTCACAAAATCACATACCTTCGTTCGCACGTCCGTCACTTGAACTCCTCTCTCCGCACACCGAACGTACTATAGTCACATGTGTGTTTGCTATATACACACCACGCATGCGTCACATTTCAAACACGTCGCTCCGCACACGTCGCCCGCCCACGACGTTCTAACTAACATCTTTTCCCCGCCCCTTCTCTTTCGGCGCGCAGACAGATATGGCGGAGTTACAGCAGGTGTCTGATAATTCCGCAACTAACGAGGAGGAGACAAGCCCGGAGACCGAGGAAACGTCACGATCAAGGAGGAGATTCAAGGCATCGAATATGTCTTTGGCGGAGATGGCGGAGATGGTGGACATCTTGCTCAAGTCTGATTATGATGCAAAGCATGGGCCGTATATCAAACGAAATAGAAGGAAGGCCAAAATCCTCACTAAAGTCGTGAAGAGTCTGAAGACGAATTTCGGAATGAAACGCTCAAATGAGCAGCTCAGAAAGAGGTGGTCAGACCTCAAACTGAGGGAGCCAGAGCAGTTGAGGAGCATAAAGAGAATGCTCGCTAAAAGTAAGTAAAATGTAGACTTTTCTGCTATTAATCTTTTTCTAAACTTACATGTTGCTCTTTATTTTGGTTTCTCATATTGGACTCCCTTCCAAAATGTAATATTTTGAACTTGGTTGGGCACAGTAATCGTTTGTTACGTTACAGACACTTCGTTCGGCCACTATCCGCGGTTTTGGCTTATTTTATAGCCACAAAAGTAATTAGACATCTGCCATTTTTGGTCAAATATTGTGGCGAAATTTTTAGGCGAGATGATGTGTTTGTAAAGAGAATGAAATGCAAACTTTTATCAGTGTAAAGGAGACGACACTCAGTAGCTGCTTCCACATCTGTACTTTGGAGCACTATAGTGTGGGCCACCAGACCCGCCTTTTTTGGGTGTCCCACACAGGTGCATCAGTGAATTTTTGTGGTGCCTCCATGTCAAATAAATTACATCCAAAAGGTGAATACTAAACATATTCTTGGTCATAAATAATGCATTCTTCTTTAAATTCCGCCCAAACACACACTTGTACCACACTTCCAAGCAATTTAGCCTGTTTTTATTTTAACATTGAGATTTACAGTGTGATAAATAGACCTTTTGTTTGATTCTCATAGGGGAGAGAAGACTGGGAGGAGAACACTCCAGGGAGCAAATGCACCCCACAACTTCCAAGCAACCCCAAACTCCCAAAGACCCACAACCGAAAGATGTGCAGGAAGTTGAGGTGGAGGAAGGAGAAGTGCAGGAAGGAGAGGTGGATGACGTTGTGGATCTGGTCACCACAACAGGTCAGTATCTGTCACCACAGCTTCAGGTAAGAGATGTAGGCCTGCAGAATTATAATACCTTTTGTTTTTTGTTTTTAGGGGATATAAATGTTGTGAAGGATAGTACACGGTTCTCTGCTGACAGTGCCCTCCGCCTCATCCAGCAAGTGATGGAATGTAGCACGGAACTGGACCTAATTAAACAAAGAATCCATGTGATGGAACAAACATTTAAAGACATTCTCAATGTTTTGGGGAGAATTCAATAAGCCATCCAAACACATTTGTTTTTACATGTTTGTTATTGCACATTTTAGAATATTTTTGACAATCAAACCAGCCAAAAATTGAATCTGCACACAGTGTGTCAACATGTGCTATCTGCCATCAGGGGATATCCATGTACGTCTTTTGGGGGTGCAACCCCTTCCTCGTATCTAAAGTCGGTGAACTGAGGAAGGGGTTGCACCCCCAAAACACGTCCATTGATCACCCCTGATGGCAGATAGCACATGTTGACAATAGGGATCAGGATTGTAAACTTCCTAGATGAAAAAAATCCCAAATGTGTGCATATTCAATTTTTGGCTGGGCAAGGGGTGGCAGGACCCCATATTAGGACAGACACATAGAGACATAGTTTGTGTAAGTGAATGTCTCAGATTGCTCAGAGGTATCCAATGTTGTAATTTTTGGAATGCAACTGTTATTTTTGTATTTTCATAAGCAAAAAATTGCCGGTTTGTGGCCAGGCCAACCCAAAAAAACAGAGAAAACTAAAAATGGTGTGAATGTGCACAGAGTAAAATATTTGACCACAAACAATGTGTAGCTTCTTTTTATAATACCCTCTAAGCTTATTTGGTTATTTTGTAAGGTTACATAGTGAAATGGTTGTTAGTTACTAAAGTAAAATACACTTGGCACTAGACATGTGCAATTCGTTTCGTTCCGAATTCGTTTAACGAATTTCAACAAATTCGTTAATTCGGAAATATCCGAATTAACGAAAACTCATTTAACGAATTTTAACGAATATTCGTAAATTCAAATTTACGAATGTACGAATATACAAATTTACCAATGCACGAATTTACGAATGTACAACTATCCGGAAATTCGTAAATTTGAATTTACGAATTTACGAATATTCGTACATTCGTAAATTTGTACATTCGTACAATCGTAAATTAGTAAATTCGGAAATCTGAAATAATAATTAACTAATAACTTAACTATTACTAACTATTCAATTATAGGTATTGTAATTTCCTTTCAAATTTGGCTGTTAGTGAACTTAACGAAGTTACGAATTGTTTTCCGACATAATGAATGCCGTATCTAAACGAATGGAACGTAATGAATTAATAATAATAATAAATAACAATAATAATAATAAAAACGTTTTATTATTATTATTATTAATTTGTTCCGTTCCATTTGTTTAGATGCGGCATTTGTTATTTCAGGTTATGCGTAACTTCAGATAAATTTGTATTCGTTACGTTCGCTAACAGCCAAATTTGAAAGGAAATTACAACTATAATTTAATAGTTATTTTTTCAGATTTTCAAATTTTCGGGTTTTCGAAAATATCGAATTTCCAAATTTCCGAAATTACGAATGTATAAATTTACGAATGTATAAATTTACGAATGTACAAATTTACGAATGTACAAATTTACGAATGTATAAATTTACGAATGTACAAATTTACGAATTTACGAATTGCGATCATAACGAATGACCCGAAAAACGAAAAAAAAAAAAAGAATGAAACGAAAACGAAAACTAACGAATTTTTTGGCAGTGCACATGTCTACTTGGCACTACAAATGCACTAAGACAAACTAGGAGACAGGAAAGAACAAATAATTAAAGGTTTAAACAAGCTTTTTATTTGGATCCTTAGACATAGGCTGGCATAGGAATTGCCCCCCTACCCTATCACGGGCATTTTGGGAGGGCAAGCCAGGACGGGCAGATTCCAGGCCCGGCAGGGGATTTGCAGGGGAAAGTCCAGCCTCTGGCAAAACTGAGGCCATATAGGAATTAGATTTTTGGCTCAGAAAGTTGTGTAGCACACAGCAGCATAATACGACATAGTTTATTTTGTAGTCCGCCAAGTGTATTGAAGTCATAAAAAGGCGGAACCGGCTGGCCATTATGCCAAAGGCATTTTCGACAACTCTTCGGCCCCTGGCCAGCCGGTAATTGAACACCCTCTTGTCTGGGGTCAGGGTCCTCTGAGGAAATGGCCTCATAAGATGCCGTCCGAGTCCGAAGGCTTCATCAGCCAAAAAAACAAAGGGGAGTCCTTCAATATTCCCTGCATCCGGTGGCAATGCAAGGTCGTCACTCTGGAGACGGAGGGCAAACTCCGTCTGGATGAAGGATCCCCCATCGGACATCCGGCCATTCTTCCCTACATCAACATAGAGGAATTCATACCGTGCTGACACCACCGCCATCAGCACAATGCTATGAAACCCCTTGTAGTTGTAGTAGTAGGACCCAGAACGGGGTGGCGGCACGATGCGGACGTGCTTCCCGTCTATAGCACCACCGCAGTTGGGGAAGTCCCACCGCGTGGCAAACTCCGATGCCACAGTCTGCCATTCCTGTGGCGTGGAAGGAGGCTGTGGAGTGAAACAAGATGAAATAATATTAGAATTAAAAAATCATACATTACAAGGAAAATCTCTAAAAAAACATTAGAGGCCAACATCAATCAAATTCTACGTTTATTAAGGTGTTTAAAATAAGTATAATGGAAGGCTCATTTATCATATTCATCACCCCCTCTGGTGGGCCATTACTAAATTATTTTGGGGGGGGGAGATGTGTTTGGCCACAGGATAGCATTGCAGTGGCGGTGCGTCCAGAGTGGGCGCTGGAGCACTGCCCCCTCTCTCCTGTGCCCATCACTCAGAACAATACATAGGTTCATGCGTTGCATGAACCTATGTATTGTCTATGCCGCCCACTATTCAGGTGGATGGCCTCTTGTAAAGCGACCGACATATGAATAATTGTGGCATTTAGGGGGTTCAAATTGCATAGCAGAAACAGGTAGTAAAATAGTCTTGCACATTACAACCTGAGGGATGTAATTGGCTTCCTAAAAGTAAAATAGGGGACGCAGGGGGGGCATTCCTTGGGGAAACACTGGCAGGCTGCTCTGCCAATCATGTTCACCAAGTCTGTTTAATGGTAACATGATTGGCTGATGCAACATCAAGGGAAGGAGAACACATCAAGGACAGAAGAAGGATGGCGCTGACCACAAGAAGGTAAGTGCAGGGCTGGGGGGAAACTGGCTGCATTAGAGGGGACTAAATGGCTGCATTAGAGGGGACAACTGGGGGCGTTTAATAGGCACCTGAGCAAAAAAGGAGGAAGTTTAGTTCATAAATTGGGGTGGGACCCCCAAACATTTGGAGCAACAGGCGCCCCTGCTGGAAAAGTTAGTGAAGGGAAATATTTATGGGAGGAGAAAAAAGGGGCAATCTAAAGCTTCCAGCATGCATGGGGACAAAGGGGACATTCTCAGCATATTACAATCATGGTAATTAGGGAAGGATGAAAGAAATACAATACATTAGCATACATGTAATACATAAAATGTGATGTTAAGGGAGAAAACTTACCCTAATATAGTCCTCCTGCAGGACTTGTATAATGGCAGAACAGGTGTCTGGGATTATGAGGCCCAGAGCCTGGGGGGAGATGCCTGTCGTGAACTTTAAGTCCTGAAGACTTCTCCCTGTCGCCAGGTAACGCAACGTGGTGATGAGCCTCTGCTCAGCACTGATGGCTTCCCGCATAACGGTGTCCTTCCTGGTAATATAGGGGGACATAAAAGCCAACAGTTCCTGAAAAACGGGGTCAGACATCCGCAGAAAATTCCTGTAGTCCTCAGGATTATTCTTGACGATCTCCCGCAGCAGAGGCATATGGCAGAATTGGTCCCGCTGGAGCAACCAATTCTTGGTCCATGAACTCCTCCTCACACCATTCATGGACTGGTCTTGGTCCAAAACAAGCAGACCAACACCAAGCGCACGCACAGCACGAACTCGACGACGAGAACGTCCAGGCGACATGGCTAAGAAACGGTCGTCTTATCAGAACGTACAGAACAGAACGCACTTTAGAACAGCAAGGCCTATGAATAATGAACTGAAAAACAGAAACGAACAGGCAAGAACGCACTGTAAAACAGATACGACCTGCCTAGACGCCCTGAAAGTCAAGATACGAACCCACAAGCACAAACTGAACCGCAGAAAACGATCTGAAAAGTACGAAGACTGAAAAGCGCGAATCGTCTCTTCCCAAACTTTTACTTCACACGCTGTAACACAAGATCAGCAAAAGCAGCCCAAGGGGTGGCGCCAAGAAAAAAGATCTTCCCCTTTATAGTGCCGTCGTACGTGCTGGACGTGACCGCGGAGAACAACGAGGAAATTGGAAATTGTCAGTGTGTACGCGTGGAAAGCTTGACGAGAAAATCGACAAGCTTAACAAGAATCTCGTCGAAAAAAACGACGTGTTTTTTACGACGAGAAAATCGGTCGTGTGTACGAGGCCTATCTCTTCATAAGGGGCATAAATACACCTGGCTTAAAAAAATTAAAATAAAATAATTATAAACATAAAAATAAACAAGAAAAACAGATTACAAAATACTACAACATAGTACTCTAAATAGAAAATCATAAAGAACTCAAGAAGCAGACCAGAGTGTCAACTAAAGTTAAGATGTATGTATCCGCTTAAACAGCTGCCCTCTATTGGACCCCCTACCACACATGTGCATATACATATACATTGTTGCCAGACTGGAAATGATGTCACCGCACATGTGCAGTAATGGAATGAGGAAGACACCCAAATGTGTCCAAAGCGGCTGGAAAATCATTGAACACAGAGGAGCCAGACTTCCATTGTCACAGCACAGTGAATGTGCCCACAGGGATGTAGTGTCCCACAAAGCCTGTTGGTAAGGTCCACCGTGTCCTTAGAATAGGAAATTAGGCAATATTCCCAACATGGCACAGGCAGCAATAAGCAGAGAGGTTCGAAACTTTCCCTACTTTATCCAAAACAACAACAACAAAAAAGATTTAGCTGTAGCACATTTTACATTAAAAGTATTCCAATCAATTACATTTTTTAAATTTGTTTAATTGCCAGAATTTTGCGATGAACTGAAATACAGAAAAGACCATAGAAGAGCAGACCAGTTTGTGAGAATTTCCAAGACATGTTTAGGTAAACTGGCTGATCTCTGTCAGCATCTGTTTACACTAATTTAAAAAAGTTCTATATTAATGTAGCGCTACCCCCAGTTAAGAGAGCCGCTGGTTTGATTTCGGGCCCTGAATACAGCACCCCCAACCCCCGGCAATCTACTCGACCCACTCTGGCACAGTTAGTCTAAAGCCCCATACACACTATCAGTTTTCTTGCAGGTTTTTGTCTTCAGGTTTACCAAAACCATGTAGTACAAGGGCCTGCCTGATTGCATACGAATTGAAACTCTTAAAGTTTGACTTCATATTAGATGGTTTTGGTAAACCTGAAGACAAAAACCTGCAGGAAAACTGATAGTGTGTATGGGGCTTAAGGGTTATTATCTTATCACAATCTAGCAATATATGCACAATGATAACACACTGAGGGCAAAGTGTTAAAGTATAACTAGTTTACTTCTGTGTAAAAGGCATAGATTAACACATAGCACATATATTGTCTGCAGAGCCCTGCAACGGTAAGTATAGTACACACTGAGGATGCTGGCGATTACGCGCCAAGTGCAGCTATCCATATCTATGCGCCCTTATGGCGCAGCAACAAAAAGTTCTAACTCCTGGTCAGGCCTGACTCAGATATAACTTAGTCTCTTGGAGAACAATTTATTCGCATGCAACTTGAACGGTGGTGCACATATAGAAAGAAACAGTATTTGTAATCCACACGATAGGTAATAGAAGAACACTTCACCGGAGACTACACGACCCAGTTCTATTACTAGTCTCCGGTGGAACAACAGATAAAACTTGGTGGGCCAAGGCAGTCTCTAGGCCTAATCAGAGTTAAGTGTATTTTTCTGGATTGAGCAGGTGCTCGCTCACCACTCCGGATGCGATCCCAGTCCAGGACTTCCACCGACTGTGTCTCCGCACACAGCGTCTGCAACGGCCGGGTCCCCGGTCCAACTGATGTCAGCAACTTAGAGAAGTCGGATGCCACCCAGGCTCGCAGTGGGGTGGAAGGCTCTCTGGAAGTTGTGCAAGGCCCTGGCTTCAGGCCCTGTACTGCTGCAGATCCGCACGGGAAGACCTGTTGATAGCAGTGCGGTGTCCAAAGAGGCCGAGCTTAGCCTCGCCCCCTTCCTTTATAGCACCACCCATGAGTCTCTGCGGTGGCCAAATGCACCCTGGGTGCCGAACGGGGTTCTGGGTAACGTAGTCCAGGGGCCTTAAAGGAGACCCCGCTACATTAAATTTTTAGAATAGCACCTAATTGGGAAGCATAGAATTTCTTTACTAATTAAAGTACACTACAGGAAGATGAGTTTCTTGCCCCTAAATAAATGGGAGGTTAAAAACAGGTTCCCCATGGGATCCCAGCAGTTGACTGGAGGTCACCCAGAGGGAAGGATCCCATGCGTTCTTTGATTGGGGCTTTCCACTTTCCTCTGTCCTAATAATAAGACAGACAATTAAGTATATGCTCATCATTGTAGTATAGTACTGTAAACCCTAGGCAAGCATTGACACAACTGAAATATTTAAGCCCAGCAGGAGACCTTATTTTTCCCAAACGGAATACTCCTGGAATATAACTGGTGGTTTATTACTGCTAATAAACATCAGACTCAAAATACTGAGGAAACAAAAAACGAATTGTACAATTAGTACATTTTTGGAAGAAGCCCTCTCACATCCTTTCTTGTTTATCGTTTCTAATAAATAAATGCATAGCTGCAAATGGAGACCATAGCTCTTACACTAGTTTTCATGGGGTAATTTGAGCATTATAGTTTTATATCATTTAAAATATACTTAAGCTTAATAAAAATCAGTAAACACCTTTTAGGTGTTGTAATTTCCATTCCCACCTGTGTGTTTATTATCTAGTTCATGCAAGTGACATATGCAATATAGGCTATACAGGCAGTATGTAAAAAAAATATTAATAAAAAATAAATAAATAAAATAAGGCACAAATGTCTATCCTTGTGGTGTTAGTCAGACAAGAAAGAGTAAATCTGCTCTAGTATTCCTACTGTTCCTTGCGACACTGAACATCTATATTCCTATAGACCAGGGTTTCTCATTCAGGGTTTCGTGGAACCCTGGGTTTTCCCTAGAGATTGTTAGGGGTTCCTTGAGCAATGAGCATTTTCTAACTCTCACTTATATTAATTATCTTTTTAACTGTCTGTAAGGAGGGCAGTCTTCCCACTGATCAATAATGTAAGACTGTCCTTCTCCCAATAACCATTAACCAAGGGGTAATTTCCTCATTGACCACCAGTGTATGAGACCATTACACCAACAGCCAATATAGGGAGGCACTTTTGCACTGAACACCAATATAAGAGGCACTATAATTTTCACCATTGATGTTTCTTTTCTGGCCATTATTATTAGTTCCATTTCATGATTTTTATTAACCACTTCAGCCCTGGAAGAATTTACCCCCTTTCTGACCAGAGCACTTTTTGCGATTCGGCACTGTGTCACTTTCACTGCGTCGCTTTAACTGACAATTGCAACATTGCACTCAAACAAAATTGACGTCCTTTTTTTCCCCACAAATGTAGCTTTCTTTCGGTGGTATTTGATCACCTCTGCGTTTTTTATTTTTTGCGCTATAAACAAAAAAGAGCAACAATTTTGAAAAAAAAGCAATATTTTTTACTTTTTCCTATAATAAATATCCCCAAAAAATATATATAAAAAAAAAATAAAAAAATTCTTTCTCAGTTTAGGACAATATGTATTCTTCTACATATTTTTCGTTAAAAAAAAAAAGTCACAATAAGCATATATTGATTGGTTTGCGCAAAAGTTATAGCTTCTACAAAATAGGGATTAGTTTTAAGGTATTATTATTATTTTTTTTATTAGTAATGGCGGCGATCAGCGATTTTTATCGTGACTGCGACACATTGGACACTTTTGACACTATTTTGGGACCCTTGTCATTTATACAGCGATCAGTGCTATAAAAATGCACTGAATACTGTGTAAATGACACTGGCAGGGAAGGGGTTAAACACTAGGGGGCGATGAAGGGGTTAAGTGTGTCCTAGGGAATGATTCTAACTGTAAGGGGGTTGGGCTACAAGTGACACGACAGTGATCACTGCTTCCAATGACAGGGAGCAGTAGATCACTGTCCTGTCACTAGGCAGAACAGGGAAATGCCTTGTTTAGGCATAGGCATCTCCCTGTTCTGCAGCTTCGTGACACGATCGCAGGATACCGGCGGACATCGAGTCCGCTGGTCGCACGGGCACGGAGCACGCGGCGGGCGTACGGCTGCAAATTCAAAGCAACAGATGCTTTGAGCAGCTGTGCCATTCTGCTGACGTATATCGTCGCTAGACGGTCGGCAAGTGGTTAAAACTATTTTTTCTCAAAAAAACAAACTGTTCCAGGTGTCAAATGCTGGGTATGTTAATTTTTAAAATTCTTTGATGTACTACTATATTTACAACATACTGACCAGGCAAATATACATAGAGCTAAAAGTGTAATAATTTAGCAGGGGTTCCCTGAGACATAAAACTTATTTCAAGGGCTTTTCTGTGTTAAAAAGGTCGAGAAAGGCTGCTATAGACACTCTTATCACACTTTCCATAGTAATTTTATAAGAGGTCCTCTGAGTAGAGATAATAAATAGTGAACAAAAAGAGAAGCATTCAAGCTGGTCTCGGGTAAGTAAAACCTGAAAGTGTGTATGCTGGAAGAAACAAAGGAAATATGTTTATTTTTTTCTGGCTTTGGTCATTATCTGGTTCAGATTAGATTAATCAATCATAATACGGAATTTGACCAAAATTTATAACCCAGATTGCTCTTTGTTCAACTTTTTAATCTGAAGTATATCTGTTGTCATCATTTGTGCCCAAAACTTGGATTGGCAGTGTTTCAATAACCTGTTTAAAATCTTTAGTTTAGGCTGGGTTCACACTATTGCGAATTGGATGCAGTTTTCTCCACATCTAATTCGCATGTCAGGAGACTGTGACCGGGCTCTTAATGGAGCTGGTTCCCACATCTCGGACGGCTGCAGAGTAAAATGCACAGGAGTCCTGTGCGTCTTCTGGTCTGTTTCAGGTCCAAATTCAGCCACAAATTCGGACTGAAATCGGACTTGAAACTGTGAATAGGGATGCACCGGACTCCTGATGCGAGCTGCTCCGCACGGCAGTGTGAACCCAGCCTCAATGTATGCTTTCCAGTACCATCATATCTGGTTAATGATTATGCTATGATTTTCAATTTTAGTTTGCAAATCCTTCAACAATCCGCTAGGATCAACTGATTTTTTTTTTTTCTTAAATAGTCTCAAAACTTTTTTAGTTTATTTTGGATTGAGTAGGGAGTGAAGAAATTTCACATTCATAATTATATGGTAGGTCAATTGGGGAGATTTCCTTTGACGCCCATTAGAAGGTGTGTCCCCATTTCTCATGCTCCAGTGACAACTAGGGATGAGCCGAACACCACCCAGTTCGGTTCGCATCCAGAACATGCGAACAGAACCGAAAGTTTGTGCGAACTTTCGAACACCGTTCAAGTCTATGGGACTCGATCGTGAGAAATCGAAAAAGTGTGAATTTTAAAGGCTAATATGCAAGTTATTGTCCTAAAAAGGATTTGGGGAACCAAGTCCCGCCCCAGGGGACATGAATCGGGAGCAGTGATTTTAATGATGCTTAACCACTTCCATACTGGGCACTTATACACCTTCCTGCCCAGACCAATTTTCAGCTTTCTGCGCTGTTGCACTTTGAATGACAATTGCGCGGTCATGCTACACTGTACCCAAACAAAATTTTTATCATTTTGTTCCCACAAATAGAGCTTTATTTTGGTGGTATTTGATCACCTCTGCGATTTTTATTTTCTGCTAAAAAAGAAAAAAAAATCGAAAATTTTGAAAAAAAAAAGGTTTTTTTTGTTTCAGTTACAAAACGTTATAAATAGGTTAGTTTTCTCCTTCACTGATGGGCACTGATGGGGCTGCACTGATGGGCACTGATGGGGCTGCACTGATGGGCACGGATAAGGCGGCACGGATGGGCAACGATCGGCGGCACGGGTGGGCAACGATCGGCGGCACGGATGGGCAACGATCGGCGGCACGGGTGGGCACAGATAGGCGGCACGGGTGGGCACAGATAGGCGGCACGGGTGGGCGGCATGGATGGGCACTGATAGGTGGCACGGATGGGCATGGATGGGCACTAATAGGTGGCATGGATGGGCACTGATAGGTGGCACTGTACTGTTCTAATGGATGCCAATCAGTGCCAAACAACAATGCCTGCCAATCAGTGGTGCCCATTGTGGGCACTAATTGGCATCCATTTAGTATATAATTAGCATCCCTGGTGGTCAAGTGTGCAATACCTATAGGTGGGCTTCCCTGGTGGTCTAGTGGCGATGACCGGCTTTTCCTGTTTACATCGTGATCAGCCGTGATTGGACACGGCTGATCACGTGGTAAAGAGTCTCCGTCGGAGACTCTTTACCTAGATCGGTGTTGCGGGGTGTCAGACTGACATCCCGCAGCAACGATCGCCACGATGCGCGCCCCCGGGGCACGCAGTGGCTCAAAATCCTGAGGACGTCATATGACGTCCAGTCAGGATTTTGAAACCACTTTGCCGCCGTCAATCTGTTATAGGGCGGGCGGCAAGTGGTTAAAGTGAAAAAAAGTCAAATATTCCTTTAAATATCGTACCTGGGGGGTGTCTAAAGTATGCCTGTAAAGTGGCGCGCATTTCCCGTGTTTAGAACTGTCCCTGCACAAAATGACATTTCTAAAGGAATAAAAGTCATGCAATGTCTGGTCCCGGCCATATGGATGAAAATCATTGAGAAAAATGGCATGGGTACCCCCCCAGCCCATTACCAGGCCCTTTGGGTCTTGTATGGATATTAAGGGGAACCCCACACCCAAATTAAAAAAAGGCCCTATATACTCTGAACAGCAGTATACAGGCGGTGCAAACAAGACAGGGACTGTAGGTTTGTTCTTAAGTAGAATCTGTTTGTAATTTTGAACTGGTACATTTTTAAAGTGTAGCTTTTTGGAAAACATAGGGAAGGGTTATCACCCCTGTAACATTTGTTTTGCTGTCTGTGCTACTTTTCAGAAGAGTTCACCTCACTTTCTGTCCCAATGACAATTGGATTTTGAAAATTTGGAGGTTTTAGTGAAACAAGGATTGGTGATAAATAGGGTTGAGCGAACCCGAACTGTAAAGATCGGGTCCGTACCGAACTTTAGCTTTTTCCCGAACCCGAACCCGGACTTTGCGCGAAAGTCCGGGTTCGGGTTCGGGTTCGGCAATCTAATGGCGCAGTTAGAAATGCTTCAGGGGCCAGCCAATCACCTTTTGATTAGCTGGTGTGCCCTTAGAAGCCATCATAGCCATGCCTACTAATGGCATGGCTGTGATTGGTCAGTGCAACATGTGACCCAGCTTCTATATAAGCTAGAGGCACACAGCACACACGTCACTCTGCTTCAGAATAGATAGGGAGAGGATCTTGTCTGCTGCTGCTGCTTTTAGGGAGAGATTGAAAAATACATGAGTTAGTCCTGATTCTGGAATCTGAGGGAAAAGATAGAGAGACAGTGTAGTGTAGGGCCAGGTTCCTGTTGGTGCTTTCAGGGAGAGAGAGATATATTATATAGGAATAGGAGTCCAGATTCAGAGATATAACTCAGCGATCTGCATAGGTTTACCTGTTTGTGTTGCAGTGCAGTCTTTTTACACTGCCATGAGCCCAGTGTCAGAGAAAATCTACCTTTTATCTGCAAGCTCAGTGCACCAGCACTGCATATATTACGTTGAGAGATACACCGTTTCCATACTGTGGGTGTATTCTGCTCTTGGAAAAAGATCCATTTAGGGCAACAAAAAAAAGGCACTTTATTGTGCTCTTTTCCAAAAGACCCATTAAGGGCAAAAAAAAAAAAGAAAAATTTGCACTTTAATGTACGCTTGCAAAAAGACCCATTTAGGGCCACAAAAAATATTTTGCAGTGTGTTATACATATGTGGAGGCGTGTGAAATAAACCATTTCTATATATTTGTCTTCTACTGTGCTATACTAAAAAAACAACATTTTTTTTGAATAGCATTTTCTGCAGTTCTGTAGCTGTGCGATTCAGCGGTTACGTACTGTGGGTGTGTTGTGGTCTTCCAAAAAACGCCATTTAGGGCCACAAAAAATATTTTGCAGTGTGTTATACATATGTGGAGGTGTGTGAAATAAACAATTTCTATATAGTTTTCTTCTACTGTGCTATACTAAAAAAACAACATTAGGGATGAGCTTCGTGTTCGAGTCGAACATACGTTCGACTCGAACATCGGCTGTTCGATCGTTCGACGAAGATCGAACGATTTGGGCCGTTCGCGCCAAATTCGAGTGACGCGAACGGCCCACAATGCACTACGCCATCGCAGTGTCATCCAGGCGCTGTGATTGGCCAAGCATGCACTGTGACCCCGCATGCTTGGCCAATCACAGCGCCGGCAGCGAGGAGAGCAATGATTGGCCACAGGCAGGATGCCTGTGGCCAATTATTGCTGAGGGTGTTTAGTACACGCCCCACACTATAAAAGGCCGCCAGCACGGCGGCCTAGTGTAGTGTGTTCCGGAGCAGGGATAGAGCAGCATAGGCAGGGACAGTGACTGTTATTTCTTTCTTGCTTAACCTGGATTCCTTTAGTTTAGGGAAAGAGAAGGATAGGTAGGGAGAGTGTCAGTGTGTTTTGTGCTTGTGCTATAGTGTGCTTAAAAAAAACATTTATTCTAGGGACAGAAAACTGTAGGTAGGGACAGTGTCAGTTTCTTTCACTCTGCAAGTCCTTGTTTCCAGGGACCTGGAAGGACAGTGAGTGAATTGTCCTTGTGCTATATTGTGCTTAAAAAAACATTTATTCTAGGGACAGAAAACTGTAGGTAGGGAGAGTGTCAGTTTCTTTCACTCTGCAAGTCCTTGTTTCCAGGGACCTGTAAGGACAGTGAGTGAATTGTCCTTGTGCTATATTGTGATTAAAAAAATCATTTTTTCTAGGGACAGAAAACTGTAGGTAGGGAGAGTGTTTTTTTTCTTTCACTCTGCAAGTCCTTGTTTCCAGGGACCTGGAAGGACAGTGAGTGAATTGTCCTTGTGCTATATTGTGCTTAAAAAAAAACATTTTTTCTAGGGACAGAAAACTGTAGGTAGGGAGAGTGTTTTTTTTCTTTCACTCTGCAAGTCCTTGTTTCCAGGGACCTGTAAGGACAGTGAGTGAATTGTCCTTGTGCTATATTGTGCTTAAAAAAAACATTTATTCTAGGGACAGAAAACTGTAGGTAGGGAGAGTGTCAGTTTATTTCACTCTGCAAGTCCTTGTTTCCAGGGACCTGTAAGGACAGTGAGTGAATTGTCCTTGTGCTATATTGTGATTAAAAAAAACATTTTTTCTAGGGACAGAAAACTGTAGGTAGGGAGAGTGTTTTTTTTCTTTCACTCTGCAAGTCCTTGTTTCCAGGGACCTGTAAGGACAGTGAGTGAATTGTCCTTGTGCTATATTGTGATTAAAAAAAACATTTTTTCTAGGGACAGAAAACTGTAGGTAGGGAGAGTGTTTTTTTTCTTTCACTCTGCAAGTCCTTGTTTCCAGGGACCTGTAAGGACAGTGAGTGAATTGTCCTTGTGCTATATTGTGCTTAAAAAAAACATTTATTCTAGGGACAGAAAACTGTAGGTAGGGAGAGTGTCAGTTTATTTCACTCTGCAAGTCCTTGTTTCCAGGGACCTGTAAGGACAGTGAGTGAATTGTCCTTGTGCTATATTGTGATTAAAAAAAACATTTTTTCTAGGGACAGAAAACTGTAGGTAGGGAGAGTGTTTTTTTTCTTTCACTCTGCAAGTCCTTGTTTCCAGGGACCTGGAAGGACAGTGAGTGAATTCTCCTTGTGCTATATTGTGCTTAAAAAAAACATTTATTCTAGGGACAGAAAACTGTAGGTAGGGAGAGTGTCAGTTTATTTCACTCTGCAAGTCCTTGTTTCCAGGGACCTGTAAGGACAGTGAGTGAATTGTCCTTGTGCTATATTGTGATTAAAAAAAACATTTTTTCTAGGGACAGAAAACTGTAGGTAGGGAGAGTGTTTTTTTTCTTTCACTCTGCAAGTCCTTGTTTCCAGGGACCTGTAAGGACAGTGAGTGAATTGTCCTTGTGCTATATTGTGATTAAAAAAAACATTTTTTCTAGGGACAGAAAACTGTAGGTAGGGAGAGTGTTTTTTTTCTTTCACTCTGCAAGTCCTTGTTTCCAGGGACCTGTAAGGACAGTGAGTGAATTGTCCTTGTGCTATATTGTGCTTAAAAAAAACATTTATTCTAGGGACAGAAAACTGTAGGTAGGGAGAGTGTCAGTTTATTTCACTCTGCAAGTCCTTGTTTCCAGGGACCTGTAAGGACAGTGAGTGAATTGTCCTTGTGCTATATTGTGATTAAAAAAAACATTTTTTCTAGGGACAGAAAACTGTAGGTAGGGAGAGTGTTTTTTTTCTTTCACTCTGCAAGTCCTTGTTTCCAGGGACCTGTAAGGACAGTGAGTGAATTGTCCTTGTGCTATATTGTGATTAAAAAAAACATTTATTCTAGGGACAGAAAACTGTAGGTAGGGAGAGTGTCAGTTTCTTTCACTCTGCAAGTCCTTGTTTCAAGGGACAGAGA
The DNA here is from genome assembly GCA_029206835.1 of Rana muscosa. Classification (NCBI taxonomy): domain Eukaryota; kingdom Metazoa; phylum Chordata; class Amphibia; order Anura; family Ranidae; genus Rana; species Rana muscosa. Next base: position 494,336,330 of record CM055121.1, read on the forward strand.
AGGACACCTGAAGGTAGCCCTTATTGCTTTTTTCCCATCTCCCTGCAGGCCATCTATTAGAATGTCTGGAAGGCAAACAAGGAGAGGCAGACAGTCAGGAGGCAATAAAAGAGGGCAAGCAGGCTCTGTGTCTGGGGGCAACAGTGCTGGTCGTGGACGCGGTGCATTGTCATCAGCACATGGCCATGGGACACGCTTGTCCTTCTTTTCGGCAGCTGGACATGTTGAGCCACATCATGCCGAAGACTTGGTAGAGTGGATGACCAAGCCCTCCTCCTCCTCCTCATCCTCTCTCACCCAGGCTCAGGGTACTGGAAAAGCAGCTGCCAAAGCGTCGTCTTCCCTGGTATCAATGTCAGACAAATCATCAGTCACTCCTTCCCTAGACCCACCATGTCCTCCTCCTGAGGAGTCCCCCGAACTGTTTCAGCACAGTGTTGGGTACATGCTCCAGGAGGATGCCCAGCGTTTCGAAGGGTCTGATGATGAAACCCAGCTAGAGGAAGGCAGTAGCGTGAGAGCAGACAGAGGGGATGCTCAAGAAGGACACCAATCTGGCAGTCATGTTCCAGCAGCTGCAGCATACTGCCAGATTGGCTCCAGTGATGAGGAGGGAGGGGATGATGAGGTCACTGACTCCACGTGGGTGCCTAATAGGAGAGAGGAGGAGGAGGAGGATGAGGAGGAGGCACATCTCCAACGAGGCAGGATGCCCTTTGGTGGCCAGCGTAAGGGCAGTACACCGACGGAATCACACCGCAGAGCTCCGCCTGTGCAGGGCGCTGCCTCTGCCCGTCATTCAAAAAGTTCTTTGGTGTGGGCCTTTTTTGAGGCTAGTGCATCAGATCGCACAGCTGCTGTTTGCAACATATGTCTCAAGCGTATATCGCGTGGCCAAAACATCAGCCGCTTGGGTACCACATGCCTGACCAGACATATGTTGACCTGCCATGCAGCTCGTTGGCAAGCCTACCTCAAAGACCCACACCAAAGAACAAAGCGGACCTCTCCTTGCACCGCATCAGCTGGGATCTCCAACCCCACTATAACTTCAGTCCTCTCTGAAACATGCACTGAGAGGAATGAAGGTGTAGAATTAGGTGTGTCACAGCCAAGTACTTGCGCCCACTCTGCTAGCAGTACACCGACGTCCGATTCTAGCAGGCAAATTTCCCTGCCCCAGCTGCTGGACCGTCGAAAGAAGTTCACTCCCAGCCATCCACATGCCCAGCGGTTGAATGCTAGCTTGGCTAAATTGCTAGCGCTTCAACTGCTGCCTTTTCAGTTGGTAGACTCGGCCCCCTTCCGTGAGTTTGTGCAATGTGCGGTTCCTCAGTGGCAGGTTCCCAAACGCCACTTTTTCTCACGGAAGGCTATTCCGGCTCTCTACCGGCATGTGGAAGGCAATGTCTTGGCCTCGCTGGACAGGGCGGTCAGCGGTAAGGTGCATATTACCGCTGACTCATGGTCCAGCAGGCATGGACAGGGACGTTACCTTTCTTTCACGGCCCATTGGGTCACTCTTTTGGCAGCTGGGAAGGATTCAGGACAAGGTGCAGTAGTGTTGGAGGTTGTCCCACCGCCACGCCTCCAAAATGCTACTACTGGTTGTGACACACCTCTCTCCTCCACCCCCTCCTCTTCTTCTTCCTCCATGGCCTCTTCCTGTGGTTTGTCCTATGAACCAGCGGTGCTCCGTAGCCGTTCACGGGGCTACGCAAGTACGCAGGCAAAAAGATGCCATGCCGTGCTTGCGCTGGTGTGTTTGGGGGACAGAAGCCACACTGGGGCAGAGGTCCTGTCTGCTCTGCAGGGCCAGGCCGAGAGGTGGTTGACGCCACGCCAGCTTAAGCCAGGAATGGTGGTTTGCGACAATGGCACCAACCTCCTCTCCGCCCTCCGACAGGGACAACTGACCCATGTGCCCTGTGTGGCTCACGTCCTTAACCTGGTGGTGCAGCGCTTCTTGGGCAGGTACCCGGGCTTACAGGATGTCCTGAGGCAGGCCAGGAAAGTCTGTGTGCATTTCCGCAGATCTTATAATGCCAGTGCTCGCCTGGCTGAGCTGCAAAAGGAGTTGAACCTGCCCAAGAACCGCCTTATATGTGACATGCCCACCAGGTGGAACTCAACGTTGGCCATGCTGCAGCGGCTGCACACGCAGCAGAGGGCCATCAATGAGTACCTGTGCGACTACGGCACCAGGACAGGGTCAGGGGAGCTTGGTTTTTTTTCTCCACGCCAGTGGGGCATGATCAGGGATGCATGCACTGTCCTGGCACCATTTGAGGAGGCCACGAGGATGGTGAGCAGTGACAGTGCATGCATCAGTGACACTGTACCTCTTGTCCACCTGTTGGAGCACACGCTGCGTGGAATAATGGACAGGGCACTTGAGGCAGAACAGAGGCAGGAAGAGGAGGACTTCCTTGCCTCTCAAGGCCCCCTTTACCCAGACAGTGTTCCTTCTGTCCCACCCATCGCACAGGAAGAGGAGGAGGAGGAGGAGGAGGATTGTGTCAGCATGGAGGTGGAGGCTGGCACTCAGCATCATCAGCAGCAGTCTTTTAGGGATGATTTACAGTCCCAAGAAACCAGTGGACTTGTACGTGGCTGGGAGGAGGTGGCTGCGGATCATGTCGTCCTTAGTGACCCAGAGGACTCCGGAGCGAATGCCTCAGCAAACCTACGCTGCATGGCCTCCCTGATCCTGCAAAGTCTGCGGAAGGATCCTCGTATTCTTCGGATCAAGGAGAGGGACCATTACTGGCTGGCCACTCTCCTTGATCCACGGTACAAGGGTAAGGTTGCGGACCTTATGTTACCGTCGCAGAGGGAGCAGAGGATGAGACAACTCCGGGAGGCCTTGCAGAAAGGTCTGTGCAACGCGTTCCCAGAGACTGGGAGGTTGCAAACTCCTGGTCCTGGACAACGAGTTGCTGAGGCTTCGGCCAGTCAAAGAAGGAGCGGTGGGGAAGGTGGCCGTCTGACCGATGCGTTCAGACAATTCTTTAGTCCGCAGCCCCAAAGTATGATCGGTTCCAGCAACCATCGCCAGCGTCTGATAAACATGGTGCAGGAATATCTAGGGGCAAGGTCAGACTTGGACACCTTCCCCACCGAAAATCCTCTGGCTTACTGGGTCTTGAGGATGGATCACTGGCCAGAGCTTGCACAGTATGCAATTGAGCTACTGGCCTGTCCTGCATCCAGCGTTCTTTCGGAACGCACATTCAGCGCTGCTGGAGGATTTGTCACGGATCACAGGGTGCGCCTGTCCACCGACTCGGTTGATCGACTGACTTTCATCAAGATGAACCAGTCTTGGATCACCACCAGCTACCACACACCTGATGCTGATATAACAGACTAATTGATTTTAACATGTCACATCCCTTCAAGACTGATGCTGATGCTGAGTGCCTGTGCTGTTATGTTGACTGGCTATCCTCCTCCTCCGAGTCCTCAATGATACGATTGATGATGATAGCTTGGAAGATCATTTTTGTTTATGGGTGCCGCCACCAGTGCCTAACGCCCAATTTTTCAGCCCCTGTTTAACAGGGGCGTGTAATTACAATTTTTGAAGCAATACTTTGCAACAGGGCTCATTGCTGTGCTCCAAGTACAGTATCTGTGAGGGGTTGCAGTGTTGTGCCACCAGTGCCTAAGGCCCAATTTTTCAGCCCCTGTTCAACAGGGGCATGTAATTACAATTCTTGATCTAATAATTCACAGCAGGGCCCATTGCTGCACCCACCAAGAGTAACTGTCAGGGCTTACAGTGTTGTGGCACCAGCACCACCATCAAAGGCCCAATTTTTACTACCACTGTTCAACAATTATATGTAATTAAAATTCCTGATATAATAGTTGACAGCAGGGCGTTCCAGCACCAACCAAGAGTAACTGTGAGTGCTTACAGTGTTGTGCCAACACCAACAACTAAGGGGCCTATTTCTGCAGAGTATATACGGCAGGTCCCTACTTTCAAACATCCAACTTACAAACGACTCCTACTTGCAAACGCAAGAAGACAACAGGAAGTGAGAGGAAATCTACCACTAGGAAGGAAAATTCTCTCCTGTAAGAATAAATATGGGAGAAAGGTGTCTCCTCTGTACTGATGCTTTATCAGCAATCCTTGTTTCAAGAAAAACACCACATTTCAAAAACAGTTGTCATTGGGACGGAAAGTGAGGTGAAATGTTCTGAACAGGGGCACAGACAGCAAAACAAATGTTACAGGGGTGATAACCCTTACCTATGTTTTCCAAAAAGTTTAAAAATAGATTTTTGGTCTGGAGCTACACTTCAACAATGTACCTGTTCAAAATTACAAACAGATTCTACATAAGAACAAACCTACAGTCCCTGTCTTGTATGCACCGCCTGTATAGGGCTGTTCAGAGTATATAGGGCCTTTTTTATTTTATGTGCGGGGTTCCCCTTAATATCCATACAAGACCCAAAGGGGCTGGTAATGGGCTGGGGTAGGGGGGGGGGGTCATGGGGTAGCTATGCCATTTTTCTTAAAGAATTTCATCCATATTACCGGGACCAGACATTACATTAAAGCCGCAAGCAGTTTTAAATGGCTTTTTTTTCCTTTAGAAGTGTCATTTTGTGCAGGGACAGTTCTAAACACGGGAAACACGTGGCACTTCACAGGCATACTTTAGACACCCCCCAGGTACGATATTTAAAGGAATATTTGACTTTTTTTTTTTCACTTTATGCATCATTAAAATGACTGCTCCCGAAAAACAACCGTTTTTAAAACTTCTTTTTGCATTGATACATGTCCCCTGGTGCAGAACCCGGGTTCCCAAACCCTTTTTAGGACAATAACATGCATAATAGTTGTTATAATTAGCACTTTAGAATTCGAACGTTCGCATCCATTGTATTTAATAGGGTTCTAATGTTCGTTCGAACTTTCGGTCCGTTCGCGGGTTCTGGTGCGAACCGAACCCGGGGGTGTTCGGCTCATCACTAAACAACATGGTTGAGCAGTATGTGTCCACAGGCCTACACGTACTGGATGACGGGTCTGCCCCCTTTAACTTCTGGGTCTCCAAATTGGGCACATGGCCTGAGCTTGCCCTTTATGCCTTGGAGGTGCTGGCCTGCCCTGCAGCCAGTGTATTATCTGAACGTGTATTTAGCACGGCAGGGGGCGTTATCACAGACAAGCGCAGCCGCCTGTCCAGAGCCAATGTGGACAAGCTCACGTTCATTAAAATGAACCAGGCATGGATCCCACAGGACTTGTCCGTACCTTCTGCAGAATAGACATGTATACCGGTGTTGTGACAAAAACTGTCCGGCCATCGGATTGTGTCCGGCCCATACTGCGAAGGCGCAGCGCTTGCGCAGTATAGAGGACAAGGAGATTCACAAAATCTCCGAAGATGAACGGCGCCTGCGCTGTGAGTGCAGGTTCAAGCCCCACCATCCAAGTGGACAGACGGTAGCACATAGTAACAGGGCCCCTCACGGGCTCGGTTCGATCGCCACGCTTCGGGCACGGCCTCACTTGGCTCGGCTTGAACCACGGATGGTGTGGCCTTCACCTGAACTCACCACGCAGGTGCCGTTTGTCTTGGGAGATTTTCGAAATCCCCTTGTCCTACATACTGAGCAAGCGCAGTACAGGGTGGACACTATTTGACGGGGGACAGAATTCGACACATCACCGGCCTTACCCAGCCATTGTTGTATATTTGAACCAGTGTTGGCTACCTCGTCCTCCTCCACCGCCGCTTCCACCTACACAGCCACATCCACCGCCACCTCAACCTCCTACTCCATACGGACCTCGTCCTCCTAGGTCAAGATTATAATTTTTATTTTATTTTTTTGTAGCGCACAGATCCTTTCCCCCTTACCTGCCTTTATGTTGTTGGCTCCTCGCAGGAGGGAGAAAGGCACACCGCACTACCAGCCCGTACCCTCCTATATAAAGAGGTTGAGCGGTGTACTTGACGGGCCGTGTCCACAGCTGGAGTCAAAACTCCTCCAGAGGATGATTCTCACCTCTACTGTAGGTAGAGGCAAGTCCTTTAATTCCCAGTAAAGTCAATGTCCACACCAGCTGAAATTACAACTCTTATTCTCTCATGGCAAAATAAACTCTACTCGGATAGAAAAGGTTAGAGCAAAGAAACAGGACAGCTTAAGGTGTGGAGGAGGTCCAGGCACAAACGTAGCACATTCACTTCACTGCTTAGGTTTCTCAAACAGTTTTAGGTGCACGGTCTCTGCCACAGACCTTGAGGTTGGTCTCTGCCACAGACAGGGTGTACAAGGCCCCTGCCACGGACCTGGAGAACTTTGGTCTCTGCCACAGACCAGGGTGTATAAGGCCCCTGCCACGGGCCGGGTGAATAAGGCCTCTGATACAGTCAAGATGACCTTGAGCTTCTCCTTCTCTCTTGACATCTCTCCAGGGAGTCAACAGACCCTTCCTTCACCGTGACTCCCGCATCGGTCCATCAGAATGATCCTCCCTTCCCTGGAACATGGTCCCCTACACGAGGCGGCACCCTAAAACTCCTCGACCCTTAGCGGACTCCAGACGAAGGCTCTGGACTCCAGGCTTTACTCCCGCACCTAGGCCTCCATACCCAGGGCAGCAGGAACTCCAGGATAGTACCTCACCCCAGGCTAAAGGTACCCGAGATGGAACAGGAACACATGCACCCAGGCCGAAGGCACCTGGGCGTGGACCCCACTGGACATCAGCCCCCAGGCCAAAGGTCTGCCCCTTTTATATGCTCTCTCGGCATGCACAGCAGGTTCCCCGCCCCGCTGTACTACTGCCAAGAGGGGACACAAAAGGCACAGCACTGTATCGGCGGTTCAACCCTAGCCTACCATGGCAGCACCACCTGTAGGCCGCAGGGAACTGCACACCAATACTGTCCCCCGAGGACAAAATGGTCCATGAATCCTACAGAATTAGGGTGTTTGAGCATATTTACCACTCAAACACTTCCCTTAAATTTAGCACCCCGCTACATTTTTATTTCAAAGTATTTTATTTTCCCACTAGCTTATCCATTAAATTGAATAATTTATTCCAGAAAGGGCGTATTCTGGGGCATTCCCACCATATGTGTGGCATCGTGCCGTTGAGTTTCTGAGGTTCTTAATGACTTCCCGTACCTCTTCTGCTGAAAAGGGGGCCTCCAGCATATTTTTTTTTTATGTTATTTTAAGTTATTTCCCTATCCACATTTGTTTGCAGAGCACTTGCCATGCTCTTAACAACATTTTGCTGCCATTTGCAGCCCTCTAGCCCTTTCCATTACTTTTTTAGAGCCTTTTTAGACCTTAGAAGTCCGGGTCCCCATTGACTTCAATGGGGTTCGGGTTCGGGTTCGGGTTAAAGTTCGGTCCCGAACCCGAACTTTTTTCCGAAGTTCGGCCAAACCCGTCGAACCCGAATATCCAGGTGTCCGCTCAACTCTAGTGATAAAGCATAAGTGAGGAGACACGTTTTTCCCATATTAACTCTTACAGGAGAGAATTTCCCTTCCTAGGGGTAGATTTCCTCTCACTTCCTGTTGTCTCCCTCAGTTTGTAAGTAGGAGTCGTTTGAAAGTCTGATGTTTGAAAGTAGTGGCCTGCCCTATATACTCTGCAGAAATTTGGGCCTTAGGTGTTGGTGTTGCCACGACACTGTAAGGCCTCACAGTTACTCTTGGTGGGCGCAGAAATGGGCCCTGCTGTGAAATATTAGATCAAGAATTGTAATTACATGCCAGGGGCAGAAAAATTGAGCCTTAGGCACAGGTGCCACAACACTGCAACCCCTCACAGATACTATAGTTGGAGCACAGGAATGAGCCCTGCTGCAAAGTATTGCATCAAAAATTGTAATTACACGCCCCTGTTAAACAGGGGCAGAAAAATTGCGCCTTAGGCGCTGGTGCCACAACACTTCAACCCCTCACAGAAACTCTAGTAGGAGCGCATGAATGAGCCCTGCTGCTAATTATTGCAGCAAAAATTTTAATTACACGCCCCTGTCAAACAGGGGCAGAAAAATTGGGCCTTAGCCACTGGTGGCGGTGCCCAGAACCAAAAATGTTCTTACAAGCTATCAGCATGAACATTGAGGAAGAGGATAGTCACTCAGCATCAGCACAGGCAGTCTTGAAGGGATCTCACATTCCAAAAAAAAATATTCGGTTACATCAGCATCTGGTGCTTGTAGCTGGTGATCCAAGACTGATTCATTTTTATGAAGGTCAGCCGATTCGGTTGACAGGCGCACCCTGTGATCGGTTACAAAGCCTCCAGTAGCACTGAATGTGCGTTCTGAAAGAACGCTGGATGCAGGACAGGCCAGTAGCTCAATTGCATACTGTGCAAGCTCTGGCCAGTGATCCATCCTGAAGACCCAGTAACCCAGAGGATTTTCGGTGGGAAAGGTGTCCAAGTCTGATCTTGCCCCTAGGTATTCCTGCACCATGTAAATCAGACGCTGGCGATGGTTGCTGGAACCGATCAGACCTTGGGGCTGCGGACTAAAAAAATTGTCTGAACGCTTCGGTCAGACAGCCACCTTCTCCACCGCTCATTCTGTGACTGACCGAAGCCTCAGCAACACGTTGTCCAGGACTAGGAATTTGTAACCTCCCAGGCTCTGGAAATGCATTGCACAAACCTTTCTGCAAGGCCTCCCGAAGATGTTTCATCCTCTGCTCCCTCTGCGACAGCTGGATAAGGTCCGCAACCTTACCCTTGTAACGTGGATCAAGGAGGGTTGCCAGCCAATAATTATCCCTCTCCTTGATACCACAAATACGAGGATCCTTTCGCAGGATCAGGGAGGCCATGCAGCGTAGGTTTGCTGAGGCATTCGGTCCGGAGTCCTCTGGGTCACTAAGGACGACATGATCAGCATCCACCTCCTCTCAGCCACGCACAAGTCCATGGGTTTCTTGGGACTGTAAATGATCCCTTGAAGACTGCTGCTGATGCTGAGTGCTAGGCTCCACCTCCATGCTGACACAATCCTCCTCTTACCCCTCTTCCTGTGTGATCGACGGGCCAGCAGGAACACTGTCTGGATAAAGGGGGCCTTGAGAGGTAGGGAAGTCCTCCTCTTCCTCCCTCTGTTCTGCCTCATGTGCCCTGTCCATTATTCCACGCAGCGTGTGCTCCAACAGGTGGACAAGAGGGACAGTGTCACTGATGCATGCACTGTCACTGCTCACCGTCCTCGTGGCCTCCTCAAATGGTGAAAGGACAGTGCATGCAACCCTGATCATGACCCACTGGCGTGGGGAAAAAACCAAGCTCCCCTGACCCTGTCTTGGTGCCATAGTCAAACATGTACTCATTGATGGCCCTCTGCTGCATGTGCAGCCGCTGCAGCATGGCCAACGTTGAGTTCCACCTGGTGGGCATGTCACAGTAAGCCCGGTGTAGTGTAGTGGACAGTGTAGTGCAATGGTCAGTGTAGTGTACTGATCAGTGTAGTGCAATAATCAGTGTAGTGTAATGGTCAGTTTAGTGTAATGGTCAGTTTAGTGCAATAATCAGTGTAGTGTAATGGTCAGTTTAGTGCAATAATCAGTGTAGTGTAATGGTCAGTGTAGTGTAATGGTCAGTGTAGTGTAGTGGTCAGTGTAGTGTAGTGGTCAGTGTAGTGTAATGGTCAGTGTAGTGTAATGGTCAGTGTAGTGTAATGGTCAGTGTAGTGTAATGGTCAGTGTAGTGTAATGGTCAGTGTAGTGTAGTGGTCAGTGTAGTGTAGTGGTCAGTGTAGTGTAGTGGTCAGTGTAGTGTAGTGGTCAGTGTAGTGTAGTGGACAGTGTAGTGTAGTGGACAGTGTAGTGTAGTGGTCAGTGTAGTGTAGTGGTCAGTGTAGTGTAGTGGTCAGTGTAGTGTAGTGGTCAGTGTAGTGTAGTGGTCAGTGTAGTGTAGTGCGTAGTGTAGTGTAGTGGTCAGTGTAGTGTAGTGGACAGTGTAGTGTAGTGGTCAGTGTAGTGTAGTGGTCAGTGTAGTGTAGTGGTCAGTGTAGTGTAGTGGTCAGTGTAGTGTAGTGTAGTGGACAGAGTAGTGTAGTGGTCAGTGTAATGTAAAAATTATATCCGCGCTTAACAGCAGCTGTGCACTATAACCCCGATACCAGACACAAACAATATGTAAATAAGAAATGCAGCGCTAAAAATATACTTGCAATATATAACACAATGCATATAACAAGTGCAAAGATTACTAAAGTGTTTCAGTGCAATCAATAGTGTATGAACAATATAGAAAATCAATAGCAAAATATTGCATAAAAATGAATATGCAAAAAATAAAATAAAACCTGTACTAATTAAAGTGCAATAAGTGTCATCAATTGTGCAAAACCTAGAGATGAATTTTCAAGCATACATTTCAGTGTAATATACAAAAAGGGTGCAGATCTCTGCAAAAAATCATATGGAACTAAAGTCCATGTGTAAAGTCCGTTGCTAAAACGTGTTGAAATGATGATCAAACACCCAGTTGTGTGACACCCATCACCAAAGTAAAAATGGATGCTTACCAGAAAGCCTGCAACTCACCTTGCTCAGGAAGGTCATACAGTGCTTAACTGGATCTTTGATCCACTGAAGAAAAGCCCAGGTGCTCTCTCAGGTGTCCTTAATTGGTATCCTTAGTTGGTAAACCAGAAGGCTCTCAACAGACCAGAAAATAGTGGCAAAAACCAGCAGTAGATCAGCTAGCTGAAGTATATATGGAACAAAAGACTCCACAATAGTGTGATACTGTATCAGCTTTAAATTTAATAACAAGTAATGCACTTACCGTACATCAGATTAGAAGAATGCAGGCAGATAGATACATAAATCCAAACAAATCCTTTGTAAATGGCCAGATAGCGATCGCGCATGCACAGTAGCGTGTGTACGTATCAGTCCCGACGATCGTTTCATCATAAATGATATCATCAGGGGTATCGAAGATATCCCTGATGATGTAATTTTTTGACAAAACGATCGTTTAACTTTAATTAGTACATGTTTTATTTTATTTTTTGCATATTCCTTTTTATGCAATATTTTGCTTTTGATTTTCTATATTGTTCATACACTATTGATTGCACTGAATGCACTTTAGTAATCTTTGCACTTGTTATATGCATTGTGTTATATATTGAAAATATATTTTTAGTGCTGCACTTCAGTGTAGTGTAATGGTCAGTGTAGTGTAGTGGACAGTGTAGTGTAGTGGGCAGTGTAGTGTAGTGGTCAGTGTAGTGGCCGGTGTAGTGGCCACTACACTGAATATCATTGAAGTTGGATCAAAGACTTCAACATAGTGTGACACTACATAGTGTAGTGGTCAGTGTAGTGTAGTGGTCAGTGAGGTGTAATGGTCAAATGGTCAGTGCAGTGTAGTGGTTAGTGTAGTGTAATGGTCAGTGTAGTGGTCAGTGTAGTGTAGTGGTCATTGTAGTGGTTAGTGTAGTGTAGTGGTCAGTGTAGTCGTCAGTGTTGTGTAATATTCAGTGAAGTGCAATGGTCAGTGTAGTGTAATGGCCAGTGTAGTGGTCAGTGTAGTGTAATGGACAGTGTAGTGTAGTGTAATGGAAAGTGTAGTGTAGTGGTCAGTGTAGTATAGTGTAATGGTCAGTGTAGTGGTCAGTGTAGTGTAATGGTCAGTGTAGTGGTCAGTGTAGTGTAATGACCAGTGTAGTGTAGTGGTCAGTGTAGTGTAGTGGACAGTGTAGTGTAATGGACAGTGTAGTGTAATGGCCAGTGTAGTGTAGTGGTCAGTGTAGTGTAATGGTAAGTGTAGATGTCAGTGTAGTGTAATATTCAGTGTAGTGTAATGGACAGTGTAGTGTAGTGGTCAGTGTAGTGTAATGGTCAGTGTAGTGGTCAGTGTAGTGTAATGGTCACTGTAGTGGTCAGTGTAGTGTAGTAGTGTAGTTGTCAGTGTAGTGTAGTGGTCAGTGTAGTGTAGTGGTCAGTGTAGTGTAGTGGACAGTGTAGTGTAGTGGACAGTGAAGTGTAATGGCCAGTGTAGTGTAGTGGTCAGTGTAGTGTAGTGGTCAGTGTAGTGTAGTGGTCAGTGTAGCGGACAGTGTAGTGGTCAGTGTAGTGTAATATTCAGTGTAGTGTAATGGCCAGTGTAGTGTAGTGGTCAGTGTAGTGTAATGGACAGTGTAGTGTAATGGACAGTGTAGTGTAGTGGTCAGTGTAGTGTAATGGTCAGTGTAGTGTAATGGTCACTGTAGTGGTCAGTGTAGTGTAGTGGTTAGTGTAGTGGTCAGTGTAGTATAATGGTCAGTGTAGTATAATGGTCAGTGTAGTGTAGTGGTCAGTGTAGTGTAATGGTCAGTGTAGTTTAGTGGTCAGTGTAGTGTAATGGCAAGTGTAGATGTCAGTGTAGTGTAATGGTCAGTGTAGTGTAGTGATCAGTGTAGTGTAGTGGTCAGTGCAGTGTAGTGGACAGTGCAGTGTAGTGGACAGTGCAGTGTAGTGGACAGTGTAGTGTAGTGGACAGTGTAGTGTAATGGCCAGTGTAGTGTAATGGCCAGTGTAGTGTAGTGGTCAGAGTAGTGTAGTGGTCAGAGTAGTGTAGTGGTCAGAGTAGTGTAGTGGTCAGAGTAGTGTAGTGGTCAGAGTAGTGTAGTGGTCAGAGTAGTGTAGTGGTCAGTGTAGTGGACAGTGTAGTGGTCAGTGTAGTGTAGTGGTCAGTGTAGTGTATTGGACAGTGTAGTGTAATGGTCTGTGTATTGATAGTGGTTAGTGTAGTGTAATGGTCGGTGTAGTGTAACGGCCAGTGTAGTGTAGTGGTCTGTGTAGTGTAGTGGACAGTGCAATTTTGTGGACAGTGCAGTGAAGTGATCAGTGTAGTGGACAGTGTAGTGTAGTGGACAGGGATGAGCCGAACACCCCCCTGTTCGGTTCGCACCAGAACCTGCGAACAGACAAAATGTTCGTGTAAACTTTAGAACCCTATTAAATACAATGGACTCGAACGTTCGAAATCTAAAGTGTTAATTATAAAGGCTAATATGCAAGTTATTGTCCTAAAAAGTGTTTGGGGACCCGGGTCCTGCCCCAGGGGACATGTATCAATGCAAAAAGAAGTTTTAAAAACGGCAGTTTTTTCGGGAGCAGTGATTTTAATAATGCTTAAAATGAAAAAATAAAAGTGAAATATTCCTTTAAATTTCGTACCTGGGGGGTGTGTATGATATGCATGTGAAGTGGCGCATGTTTCCCGTGCTTAGAACTGTCCCTGCAAAAAATGTCATTTTTGAAAGAAAAAAATGCATTTAAAACTGACTCGCGGCTATTAATGAATTGTCGGCTCCCGGCAATACATACAAAAGTCATTGATAAAAAAAAAAAAGCGTGGGGGTTCCCCAGAATTCAATTACCAGGCCCTTCAGATCTGGCATGGATTTTAAGGGGAACTCCACCCCAAATTTTAAAAAAAATGGCGTGGAGTCCCCCTAAAAATCCATACCAGACCCCTTATCCGAGCACGCAACCTGGCCGGCCGCAGGGGAAAAGGGGGGGACGAGAGAGCGGCCCCCCTCCCTCCTGAACCGTACCAAGCCACATGCCCTCAACATGGGGAGGATGTCCCCATGTTGATGGGGACAAGGGCCTCATCCCCACAACCCTTGCCCGGTGGTTGTGGGGGTCTGCGGGCGGGGGGCTTATCGGAATCTGGAAGACCCCTTTAACAAAGGGGACCCCCAGATCCCGGCCCCCCCCTATGTGAATTGGTAAGGGGTACATTGTACCCCTACCATTTCATGAAGAAAGCGTAAATTTTTTTTTAAAAAAACACACAAACACCTTGAAAAAGTCCTTTATTTAAAAAAAAAAAAAAAACATTCCAGCGGTGAAATCCAGTGTCCCGCGGCGATCCCGATGTCCAGCGCTGTCCTTCATTGGTTGTGCCTGAGCGGACCTGATGGGGAACTCCCTCTCAGTATTTTAAATGTATAGACCCGCCCCTTCTAAAGTTCCCCATCAGGTCCGCTCAGCGGACCAGATGCGGAACATGAGAAGGGGCGGGTCTATACATGTATTACCAAAGTGAGAGCAGTTCCCCATCAGGTCCGCCCCCTCGGTATGTCGGACCCGCCTACGTCATTGGCTTGAGCGGGGAACTTCCTTCACTGTGTAATTTAAATTTACATAGTGAAGGAAGTTCCCCGCTCAAGCCAATGACGTAGGCGGGTCTGACATACCGAGGGGGCGGACCTGATGGGGAACTGCTCTCACTTTGGTAATACATGTATAGACCCGCCCCTTCTCATGTTCCGCATCTGGTCCGCTGAGCGGACCTGATGGGAGACTTTAGAAGGGGCGGGTCTATACATTTAAAATACTGAGAGGGAGTTCCCCATCAGGTCCGCTCAGGCACAACCAATGAAGGACAGCGCTGGACATCGGGATCGCCGCGGGACACTGGATTTCACCGCTGGAATGTTTTTTTTTTTTTTAAATAAAGGACTTTTTCAAGGTGTTTGTGTGTTTTTTTAAACAATTTTTTACGCTTTCTTCGTGAAATGGTAGGGGTACAATGTACCCCTTACCAATTCACATAGGGGGGGCAGGATCTGGGGGTCCCCTTTGTTAAAGGGGTCTTCCAGATTCCGATAAGCCCCCCGCCCGCAGACCCCCACAACCACCGGGCAAGGGTTGTGGGGATGAGGCCCTTGTCCCTATGAACATGGGGACATCCTCCCCATGTTGAAGGCATGTGGCTTGGTACGGTTCAGGAGGGAGGGGGGGCGCTCTCTCGTCCCCCCCTTTTCCCCTGTGGCCGGCCAGGTTGCGTGCTCGGATAAGGGGTCTGGTATGGATTTTTAGGGGGATTTTTTTTTTTAAATTTGGGGTGGAGTTCCCCTTAAAATCCATGCCAGATCTGAAGGGCCTGGGATGGATATTTGGGGGAACCCCACGTCAATTTTTTTTTAAATTTTCAGTGGGGTTCCCCTTAATATCTATTCCAGACCTGAAGGGCCTGGTAATTGAATTCTGGGGAACCCCCACGCTTTTTTTTTTTATTTTTTATCAATGACTTTTGTATGTATTGCCGGGAGCCGACAATTCATTAATAGCCGCGAGTCAGTTTTAAATGCATTTTTTTCTTTCAAAAATGACATTTTTTTGCAGGGACAGTTCTAAGCACGGGAAACATGCACCACTTTACATGCATATCATACACACCCCCCAGGTATGAAATTTAAAGGAATATTTCACTTTTATTTTTTCATTTTAAGCATTATTAAAATCACTGCTCCCGAAAAAACGGCCGTTTTTAAAACTTCTTTTTGCATTGATACATGTCCCCTGGGGCAGGACCCCGGTCCCCAAACACTTTTTAGGACAATAACTTGCATATAAGCCTTTATAATTAGCACTTTAGATTTCTCCCATAGATTTTTCGAATTTGCCGCGAACACCCCAATTTGTTCGCTGTTCGGCGAACGGGCGAACAGGCAATGTTCGAGTCGAACATAACTTCGACTCAAACTCGAAGCTCATCCCTAGTAGTGGACAGTGTAGAGGTCCTTGTAGTGTAGTGGACAGTGAAGTGTAATGGTCAGTGTAGTATAGTGGTCAGGTAGGTCAGTGTAGTGGACAGTGTAGGAATCAGGTAGTGTAGTGGTCGGTATAGGAATCAGGTAGGTAGGTCAGTATAATGGTCAGGGTAGTGGACAGGTAGGTCAGTGTAGTGGTCAGTGTAGAGAGAAGTGTAGTGGCCAGTATAGGAAGCAGGTAGGTTATTGTAGTGGTCAGGTAGGTCAGTGTAGGAATCAGGTAGGTTAGTGTAATGGTCAGTGTAGAAATCAGGCTGGCCAGTACTATTATAGGAAGAGAAAGGGGTGAAAATGACTTGCCTTGCGCCGGGCGCTGACAACCCATGCTACGCCACTGGCTAGGGTTAGAGTTTAGGGCCCCACCCTCCCGAAGTGGTCAGTGATTGCAAGGGAACAGTGGGACGTGCACGTTGCACCATATTGTCCAGTAGAGGACAGACTGAGGCAGGGGCCTGAGAGAGTGAGACAGTCTGGGACAGGCGGAATGGCTGGGACGCTGAAGAAATGACACTGAGGTACAGCGTGTGTGTGTGCAAGCACCGGATGTGTTTGCTGGTCAGGAAGACCAAAACAACTAAGTAGAGCAGTAGAGCTGTGCTGAAGAGCCATGAGGCTAAATGTTGTTTTTCCTTATCGTATTAATGGTAAGAACCTCTGCGTGGAAAGACATCCATGTGAACTTTTGTGTTACTTTTAAATAAAAGTTGGCAGAAAAAGCCCTAAAACATATTTTTTGTCACACTGGTCACAATATGTTCATACAAATATAACACAAAATATTATTCTTTATAACACATCATTTTTTTATTTTGCTGAAAAAAAACTGGGAACTGCTGGAAACCACAAATAGGGTGTTAGAAAATCCATAGAATGTGCTTGCCACGAAGAAGACCTGAAATTTGACAATAATTATTTTAAATGTATGTAGTGTGGATATTGTAGTGTTATTATATTATATTATATATTATATTGGGTACCTGAGAGTGTATTTTTCTGTTTGTTTGCAGTACATTTGTTATTAAACCGGCCCTAGGTGTGCAAAAATGGTTGAAAATTGTATGGAACTGCAGACCATTTACAGAAAATGGCATTTATTAGTATTAGCCAAACATTTACAGAGCTACTGTAGTTTTCATTTTATGAAGCTCTAATCACTTTGTTATAATATGGGTTCTTTTGTTAATATACCAGTAGCACAGTGAGGGATTTATTGACTGACCTAGCAACAGATTTCCTCTGTCCTAGTTGATAAATCTCTTTCATTTATCTTCATCTGCATGAAACATCACTTTGACATCATACAAAACAATATACTTGACAAATCAATGTTTTTTCATGATATTTATACTTTTAAAAGAAAATAGGTCAAATATATCATACTGTAAAATAGTTTGAAAATTTCGCAAGCTACAGTAAATGGTAAGCAAGTAACTTAGTTGGGTCAGCATGCCCCCAAAAGTTTATATGAAAACAAAAGAATAAGTTGCATTATATAAAATTATATAAAATTAGAGGCGCATGGACGAAGCCTGACTGAGCAGACATGCCAGCTTAGAGCTCTGCTCCTTAAGGGACGTTTCTGTTATATTATACTGTGTCCCAGCTCAGCTTCACCTGGTAAATACTCGGTATCCTAATTACCTGTGCCACTTAATGTAATGATTCTTGGGAGTTCTCGCCTGAAAATGAAGCCAAAAAACAACAAAGAAGTGCTGCTTTAGGCTTTAGTCAGAATGGCACTAGCTTCACCCCTCCCCCTGGTACCTCATACTCAGTGAAATCCTCTCAGCGCTCTAAGGTATATGTGGCAACACAGGGGGAATATGACTCAGATTCATCTATACAAACTTCACAAATGACATATTTTACAGACCCTGCTCATTCTTCTGTTCTGAGGCAATTTGAAAAAATGCCTCACAAAGCCCTTAAACAGACCTTAGGTAATATTACAAACAGTCTGACTAGGGAAATCAGAGAACTGGGCCAACGCAATGCAAATATTGAACTGAGGGTTGATGTACTTGAAAATAACACCCAGGCTTATGCAGTTGAATTTGAAAACCTCAAAGAGGAAAACTTAGTCCTTTAATCTCATTTAGAAGATTACGAAAATAGGGCCGGGTGTTCCAATATCTGTATACGTGGAATACTTGAATCTGTCACTGATTTAGAAGCCACTATGCTATCCCTATTTCAAGAACTACAGATTCCATACCAGTCGAACGAATGGAGATGGACAGGGTTCATAGAGCCCTCACACCTCACAAAGCAATAATATCACCAAATTTCACTATTTCCGTACCAAAGAACAACTTCTAGCTGCAGCTAGAGCAAAAGATTTTAGAAATTTTCTAGGGGCATACCTGTAAACTTTTTACTGATCTATCTCAGCTCACCATCTCTAATGCCGTGTACACACAACCATTTTTAATGAGGAGAAAATTTTAATTTTTTAAAATGGTCATTAAAAATGTCCGTGTGTGGGCTTCAGAGCATTTTTCATGACGTGAAAAACGGGCATGAAAAAATTGGAACATGCTCTAATTTTTCACATTGTTTTTTACATCGTCGTTTTTCTCGTCATGAAAAACGAGCGTGTGTGGGCTTTAACGACGTGAAAAGAAATGCGCATGCTCAGAATAAAGTATGAGATGGGAGCGCTCGTTCTGGTAAAACTAGCGTTCGTAATGGAGATAGCACATTCGTCACGCTGTAACGGACTGAAAAGCGCGAATCGTCGCTCAACAAACTTTACTAACATGAAGGGTGGCGCCACCCGAATGGAACTTCCCCTTTATAGTGCCGTTGTACGTGTTGTATGCCACCGCGCTTTACTCAAGCATTTTTTTCCACGATAGTGTGTAGGCAAGGCAGGCTTGAGAAGAACAACGTCGAGAAAAATGCAGTTTTTTTCGATGACATTAAAAACGTTCGTGTGTATACGGCATAAGCGTCGGGCTTTGAAGCCACTTTTTACAGCGACATCAAATCACCTATAAATGGGGCTTTCCCTTTTAAATTTGCTTCACTTACCAATAATCTAAACATGTCTGTCATTCCGCTGAGGAACTCCAATCTTCTTTACAAAACATCCAGCTTCTAGAATGCCCTCTTAACTAAAGCTACGCATAAAATCGAATGGTTACCCGTTCCCTTGCTTGGCGCTGTCTTCCAGGGGCATACCCGTTCGCCTAATGACGGATATCTTTCCCTAATGGAATATATAGTGTCCAGTTGGGCTTTACAATACCCCATCAGCATTTAGAAGCTCTGTGTTGATTGTTCTCCTTTCTATCTTGGATCTTTTTGATTTGGTCCTTTGCTTGATGTTATATGAGATGTCCACATTCCCCTGCTCAGCAATCTTCTAATCTCGGTGTGATTAGAATTAGTCGTTTGCTGATCATTTCTCTGCAGTCCTTTGGAATTCTCCATATATTGGATATTTTTTGGCTTGAAATGCTTTGACCACTGGATATTTGCAGACGAGGCCAAGTCCACTATAAGACAGTGAGACTTGTTCTCTCTTTTTGTTACTTCTCTGAACCTTGACTGTATCCTAAAGAAGCCTAACAGTGAAACGCGTTGATGCACAAGGGCTCACTGTACAAATTGTATCATTTTATATGATTTTTATAAATCTTGAACATTGTTGACTATATCATGTATTTTTTTCAATAAAATTTTTATTTTTTTCTACCTCTCCATTGTTTTCCATGCCTCCAAAGTCCGGCCTAATGGTGACTCTTTGAGCACCCTTCTTCTTGTTTCCCCTCTAAATTTACGGATGTGGCAATGTGAGTGCTTCCCTCCTCTATTTTTCCACAGGTATCCTTATATCTTTAACTTCCAACTAACTAGATGTTCGGTAAACTTTTTTTTTTTGTCTTACCAGTTTAGAACTCACTCGATGTTGCCAACCTCTTACGACTCTAGAGGAATACTGCTTGGAGAAGGGCATGATGCCACCTGTACTTTCAACCATTTATAAACTGTTGATCACACCCCGAGAGACTCATCCACTACCCTGCTTTAGTAACTGGGAACAAGACCTAAATCGCACATTCGGCTCACAGCAAAGACAACATATCCTTTGATTTACATCTAAATCCTCCACCCTCCATCTGTGCAAGAATGCAAGAAACAAACTTTAAAGTCTCAACCAGATGGTACAGGGCACCTGTAAGGTTACATAAAGTTTTTCCCTCAAACTCTGATCGTTGCTGGAGGTGCCAGGAGGAACACTTTTAGATATTTTCTGGACTTGCCCCATGCTTGAACAATTTTGGAAAGAGGTCCATTGCATTGTCCAAAAATTTACAGAAGGTTCGATTTCGGACGACCCATTTTTTTCCTTCTTCATGCCTCCAATACTCCCGGGAAAGTCTACAAAAAATTGGTAATTCACCATTTTCTTGACGCCACCAAGGCATGTATTCCCCATGAATGAAAATCTCCACAGCCTCTGACCATTGTTCTATTGTTTAAGGAAGTAGAGGAAATTAACCAGATGGAGGATCTTGTCCTCTCAGCACGCCACCAACAGGGACTCTACTCCAAAACTTCGAGGATATGGAACATGTTTGTCTTCTCTGATGAGGGTCAATCCCTCTTTGAATGCGACACTGTAGACTGACTCTGCTTTGTTATGTCTGTAGGTGGAATGTGTACTCAGGAGGTACTAACCACATAATTTGTGTGTTGCCTTTGTGGTATGCAAGCTCACATCTCTCCATCTCTCCTCCACTCCCTCCCCATCTTTCTCTCCCTTCTTCCTCTTTTTCCACTCTTTTTTTCACTTCTTTTCCACATTCTCTTTTAATGTTCTAGTTGACTTTTTCCTTCTTGATTTATATCTTTTTCTTTCAGTCTGTATTTCTACAGCTCTATAATATTTTTTCTTTAAATGTTTGGTCTTTATTAGTTTATAGCGCAAAAAAAAAAAAAAAACACCAAAAGAAAGCTCTATTTGTGAGAAAAAAATGACATAAATTTAATTTGTGTACAGTGTTGCATGACCGCGCAATTGTCAGTTAAAGTAACGCAGTGATAAAAGCAAACAATGGCCTGGTCGTGAAGCGGGTAAATCTTCCGGAGGTGAAGTGGTTAAGATAAAAAACACCTCACTCTATCTAAACACTTACCTGACTCCTCTCACCAATCCAGCTCTGTCCTGGCTGCAACACTTACTGGATTCACAGGAGGCACTGAGGGCAGTTGGATCCATAGGATCCTGCTGTTATTAGTCAAATTTCTGTGAGGAGGGAGTAGGGAATGACTTTCTGTCACTGTGTGTAACTATAGATGCACATGGCCTTGCTTGGGAGCTTGCATGGATGCGCCCTTAGCACCCAGCTTGCTCAGGGGACAACCTATTGGAAGAAGGAGAGGACAGCGCCAGCAGGGGACTGCAAAAGGGGAAGGGACCACTCTGTGTAATATCTTTAAACAGAGAAGATAAGTGTAGAACCCTCTAGTGTGCTAGAGTAGGATTGTTGTTAGAATAGGTAACTTGTTAGGCTTGTTTATTTTATCTGGGTCGGGTGAGTGACTCAGGGAGGGCTGGATGACTCATAGGCAGCATCTCTGAGACCACCCCTACTTCTTGAACTTGCTAGAAATAACCAGAAGAATGGTAGTGGAGGTGAGGAGCTGTTTGGAGTATTCTAAGGGCCCTGACCAATACCCAACATATGGGTTGGCAATGGGCAGGCCCCCTCAAATACTCTGGGTCAGCCCAGCTGGGGAAATTCGGATGGAAGTTGGAGATGGAGTGTTAGGATGTTGGCGGCACTTAAGGGTAGCCCCCTAGTCTGGGGGAGTGACCTTGGGCCTGGGCTCGGGTGCAGAAGAGACACTCTTCACGATACATAGGGGTGTCCTGACCAGAGGCACAGGAACAGGAGAAGGACAGCAGGAGAACACTGCCGGGCAAATCTCCAGGGAAGAAGACAGCCAGGTGGGCTGGTGAGTGTTACAGTTGGGGGAAAACTGAGAGGCATGCCTGGGAGAGAGCAGTTTGGGATAGATGCAGAGTCATTCTGAGAGGACAGTGGAAGCTTAGCCAAAGGGGCTAGAGAAAGGGGCAGCTGCAGCCAGGTGGGCTGGCAGTGTCAGAAGAGGTGGTAAAAGGATTAATAGCTACAGGAGGACAGCTAGGCACTAGGACTTTTCTACTTTGCGGCTCCTGCCTGTAAAGGGCTTTTTCTATTAATTTGACTGAACTTTTTGTCAGATCACCCATCAGTTCACTAGCTGGTCCTGGGAGTTGCAGTTCTGCAATCAAGCTGTGTGCAGGAGGCAGAGGAGTAGTGTGTACACGGACTGTATATGGTTGTGTCCCTGAAGAGTTCTACTGCTTTGAGCATCCCATAATATCCCTACCCCCAAGTTTATTCCCCTAAATAAAACAAAGCACTGGACTGTTCTTCTGACTCAAGTGTGCTGAGAAGATGCGGTGTGCCTGACTGTGTGAGGTGGGGGATCCCTTTCTACTTGCAGCTCCTTAGGGGGTGTGCTACATAAGTAGGACCTCTGTTTTATTTTAATAAAAAAAATTCCTTAAGACTCCATTGACACAGGGGCAACACGACTTCCAGCGCGACTTTGGGAGGCAACTTTGAAACTACTTGAATATGAATCACAGCGCGACATGAGGCAACTTAGAAGGCAACTTCAAGTTGCCTCCAGGACAAGAGGCTTTCCAGTGGCTAATCAAACAAGAATCAGCTCTGTGGGAGGGAGGGGGGGAGGGAGGGGTTTGCCTGAGAAATGTATGTTCTCTTCCTGTATTGTTGCTTCTGTTAAGACAGGGGATCCGACTTCTGAGGTGACTTAAAATGAAATCAATGGGTACAGGTTGCCTACAAGTCGCCTAGAAGTCGGATTGAAGTAGTATAGGAACCTTTTCTGAAGTCGAAGCGATTTCAGTAGTGTGCATTAAGACGGCTCCATTCACTTACATTGATTTTCTCATGCAGCGCGACTTGAGGCGACTAGGGGCGACTTGGGGGGACTTGAAGTCGGATCCAAAGTCGTCCCTGTGTGAATGGGCTCTTACAATCACTTTAACCTGCTTCAACACTTTCGCTGCCAGGTCTGTACGGCGTAGGGACCTACAGAACTCCTGCCAGCTGGCCAGGTCCATACACCATACGGCAAAACTGATCAACAGAGACTGCTGAACAAACAGTATAAACAAACGGCAACTGGCCTTAACAGCAAGGAGCACATGGAAGGGCGATGCACGTCAAACAAAAACAAAGAAAAATTCCCAGCTCCACTTACCAGCCAGCCTGTAGCAAACTACATTTTCCTGTCTAATGCTGCATACACACGGTCAGAATTTCCGTCGGAAAAACCTTGGATGGTTTTTCCGACGGAATTCCGCTCAAGCTTGCCTTGCATACACACGGTCACACAAAAGTTCTCTGAACTTTCGACTCTCAAGAATGCGGTGACGTACAACACTACGACGAGCCGAGAAAATTAAGTTCAATGCTTCTGAGCATGCGTCAAATTGTTTCCGAGCATGCGTTTTTTTTGCGTGTCGGAATTGCATACAGACAAACGGAATTTCCGATAGGAACTTTTTCCGTCTGAAAAATAGAGAACCTGCTCTTAATCTTTTGCTGGCGGAAATTCCGACAGAAAAAGTCAGATGGAGCATACACACGGTCGGAATTACTGACCAAAAGCTCACATCTGACTTTTTCTGTCTGAATTTCCGACCGTGTGTACGCGGCATAACAGTTTACCTTAAAAACGGTGGTTTAGTTTGCACACATTTACTGTACAAATACATGCGTAAGCTGCAGAGGCCATGACAAGGCACCCCAGTTTTATATTCTTTAGGTCATAATGGTCAAATGCTTTAACCACTTGCCCAGGCGAAATTTCAGCTTTCAGCACTGTCACGCTTTAAATGACAATTGCGCGGTCGTGCGATGTGGCTCCCAAAAAAAACTGACGTCCCTTTTTTCCCACAAATAGAGCTTTCTTTTGGTGGTATTTGATCATCTCTGCGGTTTTTATTTTTTGCGCTATAAACAAAAAAACACTGACAATTTCGAAAAAAACACAATATTTTTTACTTTTTGCTATAATAAATATTCAATTTAAAAAAAATATATATATTTTTCCTCAGTTTAGGCCGATACGTATTCTTCTACATATTTTTGGAAAAAAAAATCGCAATAAGCGTATAGTGATTGGTTTGCGCAAAAGTTATAGCGCCTACAAAATAGGGGAAAGAATCGTTACATTTTTTTTTTTACTATTTTTTTTTTTTTACTAGTAATGGCAGTTATCTGCGATTTTTGTCAGGACTGCGATATTGCGGCAGACATATCGGACACTTTTGACACATTTTTGGGACCATTCACATTTATACAGCGAACAGTGCTATAAAACTGTACTGATTACTGTATAAATGTGACTGGCAGGGAAGGGGTTAACACTAGGGGGCAATCAAGGGGCTAAATGTGTGCCCTGCTAGGTGATTCTTACTGTGGGGGGAGGGGACTGACTGGGGGAGGTGACCGATGTGTGTCCCCTATGTACAAGGGATACACCATCGGTCTCCTCTCCCTGACAGGACGTGGATCTCTGTGTTTACACACAAAGATCCACGTCCCTGGCTCTGTGACTGCCGATTGGTACCTGGCGGACATTGCGGCCGCAAGGCATGCACATCGGCACCTGAGTGACGCGGTGGGCACGCGCGTGTGCGCCCCCAGCGGCCGGAGGCCCGAGGACGTCATATGATGGCCTTCCGGACCTGTAGAGCCACCTTGTGGCCTATCATTCGACAATGGCCCGAGTCCCAAGTGGTTAAGAAAGTATATTTCAAATTCTGAAAGCTGTAAATGAAAAATTATACTCTCCAGATTTTTAGAAAAAGAGAATAATGTAGTAAGTATCATAATATATAATACAAAGATCATGTAAACAGAGGCATAATACATGTAGTAATGGTCACATTGGCATATTTAATATTCATAATAAAAGGACATGGTTAGTAAAAGCAATCACAATAAATGGACATACAGATAAAGTGAACATGATTATCCTAATGAATAGATACAAAATACAGTTGATAAAATTCGTAGTTGGGCAAGCTTTGCTTGGCATCCCTGAGCATGGACTCAATGCGTTTCTTGGCGTTTAAAGCCAGTCATCAGGAGTGGGGTGCGTACATATTAGCTAAAAGGGGGGATAAATAGATAGGTAGGTCAATGAGGTCTCAAAGGTTGTATCGTGCTTAAAGTAAAAGCAGAGTCAGATGGTTTAATACTTTACCAATGGCAAAGCCCAATAGGGTAGCGTTCCATAAGTGAATGGGATGGTAGTCCTGGATGAGCTGTCACCCGGGGTTGAGGCGGGGATAGATCCCCCACAATCAAAGGACTCCCCAACAGAAAAGGGGAGCCAAGAAAAGGGTGGCGTGGGACATCAGCCAAGGAGAGACCCGGACAGCCAGAACACCGCCACAACACAAGCCCAACCCTTCCTATGATCGTTCATTCTCAGTTTATGATCTCTGAGACAATTTACATGTTGGCATCCTTTCCCACAGTTCTCCATTCTCATTTGACTTTGTATTATCATTTTTTTTTACATATTTTCCCTTTGATAGTAGGCCAATATTGATATTTTAGTCTCCATTTTCTGATCCAGTAGTTACATCAGTGATCTTTTTTAGATTTTTTACACATCCTTGGCCAGCCCAGCCCATGTTAAGATGAGTCCTGTTGCTTTTTGGTCTCTCTTCCCTGGGGTTGCAATGCGCCCAGCTCCTCCCCCTCCACCCATCCCCTATGGCGATGGGGGCGGGGCTGGAACTTGGCGCATCGGCGTCATGCCAGCACGTCGCACGCATGGCGTCCAATAGACACCGGTTTGTGCATCGCGGCTTTTTTCCATCTCGCGTGGCTTGGGGGATGGGATAGACTCCCGCTTGGGTCTCTCCATACCTTGGGTGGGTGTTCGCTCCATCCCCTCTCACGGCCAACGCGATGACGCATGACGTTGGCTGGGTATTTAGGTCAGGACAGTCTCGGCAGTTCACTTCACATATTTCCACCTGATGAGAGGCTCCATGTGGTTTTCATCCACACTTCAGGTAATTAGGGGTTCCTATATTAGGACCCACACCACATATATGTAAACATACATACATCCCCATCTTTTCAGTATATACATCCCCTCTTACACGCACATTCACTCACATCATTGCTGTGGAAACATCTGGTTTCCATTTATCACTTTTTTACAAACATCCTTTCACAAGCCCAATTGTCACCTTTGGCTTACCTCCATTATTCACCAACCACGGGCACCCACACCGCTTTCTTGACCCCCTTTTCATAATGTTTTCCTATATATATTGTTTTTGATTTTTTTGGCCCACATTTATAGAATATTTTCTCACTCACCTTTTTTTCTCCCATCAGCAACTGAATTTGTGTCCCATATGTGCCCACCTCACGTTTTGGCATTGTGTTGTGGCTGTCCGGGCCTCTGCTTGGCTGTTGTCCCCCGCCACCCTTTCTTTGGCTCCCCTTTTCTGTTGGGGAGTCCTTTGATTGTGGGGGATCTATCCCCGCCTCAACCCCAGGGGAGATAGCTCATCCAGGATTACCGTCCTATTCACGTATTGGAACGCTTGGGCTACCCTATTGGGCTTTGCCATTGGTAATGTATTAAACCATCTGACTCTGCTTTTACTTTAGGCATGATACAATCTTTGAGACCTCATTGACCTACCTATCTATTTATCCCCCTTTTTAGCTAATATGTACGCACCCCACTCCTGATGACTGGCTTTAAATGCCAAGAAACGCGTCAAGTCCATGCTCAGGGATGCCAAGCAAAGCTTGCCCAACAACGAATTTTATCAACTGTATTTTGTATCTATTCATTAGGATAATCATGTTCACTTTATCTGTATGTCCATTTATTGTGATTGCTTTTACTAACCATGTCCTTTTATCATGAATATTAAATATGCCAATGTGACCATTACTATTTATTATGCCTCTGTTTGCATGATCTTTGCATTATATATTATGATACTTACTACTTTATGACTTTTATATCTACCTATTGATTTTAATTTTTTGGACTGATTACACAGCAATTCCCTATGGCCACAGAAATTTCACTGACAGTGACATTTAATCTACCCCTGATATCCTAGACAGTTTTTTTACACCTATGCATGCCTCACTGAAAGTCCCACAGCCCACTTCTTCTCTTTTTTTACTTACCAGGGATGGAGACATGGGTGTGGCATTTGTGGGTTCCAACAGGTCACTTGCTTTCCAGATTTTTAGATTAAATTGTTTTTACACAGTTTTGCGCACCTTCAGTTTTCACCATTTCACCACTTCAAAAAAGTACAATTCAAGATGTACAAATATTTGTTATTTATTAACTCAATATAGTTTTGTATTTAGTAGGAATTTAGCAGGAATTTTGAAAAATTTGCCATGTATTTATCCACTAATAATGATTTTAGTGTATTTCTGTGAAATTATTGTTTTGATAAACATTTGCAAAAATATCACAGAACCTAAAAAAAATCAGTAGCTATCTACTGGTCCTATGCTATAGATGGACCTCAGGTAAGTATTAGATGGGCTGAGGGGGGCTGCTGCACACAGAAGGCTTTTTATCTTAACTTCTTGAGACCCAGGCCATTGACGGCCACAAGGTGGCTCTACAGGTCCGGGAGGCCATTTTTTACGGCCTCGGCTCCTCCGGCCACAGGGGGGCGCGCGCGTGCCCGGCGCGTCACTGAGATGCCGGTGCACTTGCCTGGCGGCCGCGATGTCCGCCAAGTACCCGCGATCGGTCGTTACACTGCCAAGGACGTGGATCGCTGTGTGTAAACACAGAGATCCACGTCCTGTCAGGGAGAGGAGACCGATGCTGTGTCCCTTGTACATAGGGACACAGATCGGTCACCTCCCCCAGTCAGTCCCCTCCCTCCACAGTAAGAATCACTCCCAGGGAACACATTTAACCCCTTCCTCGGCCCCTAGTGTTAACCCCTTCCCTGCCAGTCACATTTATACAGTAATCAGTGCATATTTATAGCACTGCTCGCTGTATAAATGTGAATGGTCCCAAAAATGTGTCAAAAGTGTCAGATGTGTCTGCCATAATATCGCAGTCCTGACAAAAATCGCAGATAACCTCCATTACTAGTATAAAAAAAAAAACATAATTCTATCCCCTATTTTGTAGCCGCTATAACTTTTGCGCAAACCAATCAATATACGCTTATTGCGATTTTTTTTTACCAAAAATATGTAGAAGAATACGTATCGGCCTAAACTGAGGAAAATTATTATTTTTTTTTTAAATTGAATATTTATTATAGCAAAAAGTAAAAAATATTGTGTTTTTTTCGAAATTGTCAGTGTTTTTTTGTTTATAGCGCAAAAAATAAAAACCGCAGAGGTGATCAAATACCGCCAAAAGAAAGCTCTATTTGTAGGAAAAAAAGGACATCAATTTTTTTTGGGAGCGACGTCGGACGACCGCGCAATTGTCATTCAAATCGTGACAGTGCCGAAAGCTGAAATTTCGCCTGGGCAGGAAGGGGGTATATGTGCCCAGTAAGCAAGTAGTTAATGCATAGAATGCATTAAGATACAAAACCTCCTGCCTTTACACCCACTTTAATGATGCCCCTTTCTAAGATATCTGCACCATGTGTCCTGCTATTATTTGCTAGAATGTGTCATTGGAGACATCACAAGGTCTATTTTATATGTGGAAGTATTTTTCAACAGTGCAGACTACAAAACAAAAGAGAAAGGTAGACAGAAGTAATATGAAGAATATGTCACAATTTGTAAATTTGAGGCTTTACCTGATGCTGGAAAACATTCTGTTTATCTCATGTTCATGGAGGGTTGTGATGGCATAATCACTGAACGTTGGCATCTCTATTTAGACATTGCAGGCAGTGTGTGTTAAGGTCCTCAATCACACAGATGCCAGACTCAGCTGGGGGTTTTCAGGGAGAATAAAGGATACAAATGTTGGAAAATGGATCATTATTTTCTTTGTAGTAACTCCTTGAATTTACTGATGTTTATAGTGCCACCTCCCATAGGCTTATAAATGACGGTCTGCCTGTGGCAACCATTTACATTTCACAAATTATGCATAACAAAGATGTTTAAAGGTGGCAGGATCATATCTGCTTCTCTTTACGCACCTTGGTCAGACCAGTGCACGGAGCAGAAATGTCTAGCCCAAAAATAATGAAAGTGAGTAAAGCTTATCTAATTGTGATTTAGTCATAATGAGCATGGTAAAACAGAACCAGGTTTTTATTAACATTATAATAATCTGTCTAGGAACTAAAGTAGCTGATATAACTCCTTACTTTCCTCCTGTGAAATCAATTCCTTCATTTCCCGTTTTTAAAGAGGTACTAAATTACTGTATGTTTAAGCTACAAAGCATGCTGAAATTATTTATAACTTAAGCCTCGTACACACGACTGGTTTTCCCGGCAGGAAAACTGCCAGGAGAGCTTTTGGCCAGGAATCACGGGCGTGTGTATGCTCCCTAGCAGTTTTCCCGACAGGAAAACTGCCCGGAAAAAATAGAGAACCTGCTCTCTATTTTCCCGTCGGGATTCCCGGCAGAGTGTTTCCTGCCGAGAAAACCGGTCATCTGTATGCTTATCTGAAGGGGAAATAAACCACGCATGCTCGTTAACAATTCGATGCATGCACGGAAGCATAGAACGTCATTTAGACGTCACCGCGTTCTTCCCATTCAAAATTTCCGCAGTCTTTGGAGTGATCGTGTGTATACATGGCATTGAGAAGGGAAACTTGCCAGGAATCCCGTTGGGAAAACCGACGGGCTTAGAACAGATGGCAAAGCCAGTCGTGTGTACAGGGCTTTAGGCTGCATTCACACCTGAGCGTAGCGAATCGGGCGTTTTTACCGTCGTTTTTACCATTGTTTTGTCGCGCGAATTTGCGCCCGTCGGAACGCTCGTTGTCGCGCTAGACGCTTGAATCGGGCGTTTCCATTACATTATATGAATCCTAAAACGCCCAATCTGCCCGATTCGCGCGACAAAAAAGGGTCCGGAACTTGTTTGAGCTTCAGGCGTTCGGCTTCAGGCGACATGGAGTGGAGATGTGAACCATCTCCATAAAGAATAATGGATTTTTTCCCCTCTAGCGTTTTGTAGCTTCAGGCTTCAGGCTACAAAACGCTCAGGTGTGAATGCAGCCTTAGAGTTCAATTTTTATATATATATATATATATATATAATGGGGCACAACAAAAACAAACAAACAAATTAGAACGGTTTACATGCAAATACAGTAGCAAAATAAAAATTTGTAAAATATGAAAAACAAAGGCAAAGAAGTGAAAAGACCTAATAAAAGCTAGTGTAGCGGGTATGTACTTTTTAAACTGGTGAGGACACCAGTGATGCATAGTTCCCTGCGGCCCAGCAGGTGGCGCTGTCACTTTGGGCCGGGGTTAAACCATCACTGCAGTGCCGTGCCCTTTGTAACCTCTCGCAGCGGTTGTACGGTGGGGCGGGGAACCTGCCGTGCATCCTGGGAGAGGGTATAAAGGGGGCGGACATATTTGCCACGAGGTGGAAGTCCCGGGCACCTTCAGCCTGAGGGCTGTTGTTGCGGTCGGTGTCCAGGCGGCCTAGGCCTGGGCACTTGGAGTTCGTGTTCCATCCCAGACACCTTCAGTCTGGGGTGAGGTACTCGGTCGGAGGCCTGGGGCCCAGTACCTTCCGCTGGGTCCCACGAGGGAGGGATCATCCTAAGGGGCCCCGGGAGTGGGGCACCCAAATCCAGAGGCGTAAGGGACCGGAGGAGGGACTCACCCGAAGACCTGGTGCAGCAGATTGCCAGTGCCGGGTGTACCTCTGGAGACCGCCCGGAGGGATATCTTTCCCGAACACGGGCCAAGTTCAGAGAGGAAGTTCAGTCCACGTTCAATGACCGGTGGCAGCGGTCCAACTATTTCACTCAGGTCAGTGGCAGGGGCCTGCTATTAGGCCCGTGGCAGGGGCCTCAACAGTTCATCCGGTCTGTGGCAGAGACCACCCTCACGGTCGGTGGCAGAGACCGTGCTCCAGGCCTATTCGCTAAAAAGGAATAGGAGAGCTTAGTTGTGCCTGGGCCTACTCGTTCCCACACCCTATGTTCGTCTGTTATTTGGAAGTCCAACTGAGTGTGTTCACCGTACTGTATGAGAAATAAAGGAGTGTTGGACTTTCGATTGGTGTGGGGCTCTATTATTGGCAGACACATCTCCATGGGACAACTGAGGCTTCGTATGCAGTGGACAGACCCGGAGGTAATTCAACTAACTTTGCTCAACCCTCTTATACACACGAGGGAAGAGCTTGGCGTAGTGTCCCTGCACTCTCCTCTCCCAGGTACCCCTAGACGAAAGCCATACACCGTAGGAAAGAGGGAGAGTGAGGGTACCGCTACACTAATATCAGTTAAAGTGTTTGTCACCCCAGCATTTCAAATTCCTGATATGTGCCTGCTGCACCATGTACGTGTACGAGAAAGTATCCTGTTCTCTTTTTTTTTGCCTCCTTTACGTGAGTTTCCTGGTGTTCCTTCTAGTCCTTCTGCTTTCCTATTAAAAACTGACCACACTAGGCAGGAGAGCTCACTGTGGTCAGTTCCCTAGCTGTACTGGGGACTCAGGCTGCTCTTCTCCAATGATCAGACTTGCCCTGGCACGACTGCACTGCACAACCTGTCACAGAGAAGATCAGTGTACTGTTGCTTCTCCTCCCCCCTTATAAAAAAAGGAGGAAAAAAAAAAGATATTTATAATTTTTTTTATATTGTGACAGCAGGAAGGTAAAGTCACCTGGTTGCATCCAGGGGGGTAGATATATTTCGCCCAGATTCAGGCTTTACACCGACTTATACAACTAGGTGGAGAGTTGTATAAGGCTAGTGGGCTCATGGATGACTCATACCTCTAGGGAGAGTGTGGGGCGTCGTGCAGACAGAGATGAGGAGACCAGCTGAACCTTGTCAGCTCATTTAGGCCTCTATAAGAACTCCCAGCTTCATTAGATGTTAGCTCATGCCTGGAACCAGACCTGTGTGGACTGTCTAGGGAGAGTGAACCCCTGTGCGGTGAGGCAAAGCCTGTGTGGCTATTTGTTTGGACTTTTACTAAACCAGGGACTTAGGGACTAGGACAGCACTAGGCTGATCCCAGTTGTTAGTTAGGAAACCTGTATGTTTAGTCAGAGGTCAACTTGACCAGGATTTATTTTGGTTATGTTTCTTTTGCTTTGCTGTGTTTTGTCACTGTAAATAGAAAATAAACCGCACCTTTTTTTGATTTTGAAAACCACAACCTCCGTTTGCTGGGCCTGTTTTGTGTGGGGAGCCCATCCCGGGGGTCACACACACCCGCTGCCGAGCTAACCCCCTCACAGTTGGTGGAGAACCAGTGGCAGTTTTTTTTAAGCCAGCATGGAGGAGATACTGAAGCAGCTGGCTCTAGCAAATGCCAATCAACAGCAGACAAATGCAGGTTTGCAAAGGAGCCTTGCAGCCCAGCAGCAGACAAACGCAACTTTGCAACAGAGTCTGGAGGCTCAGCAACGAGCCCAGCAGCAATCTGAGGCCCGCTTCATAGACCTGTTGCAGAAGCAAGAGCAGAGACTACAACAACAGATGGAAGCAGTAATGCAGCAACGTCCGCAGACCAGTGAGGAAAGCCGTCCCACTAATACCGCGTCCTTTGGTCGTTTATTGACAAAAATGACTGGAGAGGATGATCCAGAGGTATTTTTGACCACATTTGAAAGGACCGCTGAAAGAGAAAAGTGGCCTGAGGAGCAGTGGGCTGGACTGGTGGCTCCTCTGTTAACTGGTGAATCGCAGAAAGCTTACTATGACCTAGAGCCTAACCAAGCAAAAGACTATGTGATGCTAAAAGCTGAAATATTGGCAAGGCTGGGTGTCACCCAGGCTGTCCGGGCTCAGCGTGTGCATAACTGGACTTTCCAGCTTGGAAAACCCCCCAGGTCTCAAATGTATGATCTCATTCACCTGAGCAGAAAGTGGCTACAGCCAGAGACTTTGTCCGCACCAAAGATTGTGGAACGTGTTGTAATGGATCGGTTTTTGAGAGCTCTTCCTACTGCCATCCAAAAGTGGGTAAGCCATGGAGACCCAGAGACGGCCGATGGTCTTGTGGATCGTGTGGAGAAATACTTGGCTACAGAGAACCTGACGGCCTCTTCCAGAGACACTCGGACTTTCCACCCTAAGACCAGACCATCCCCAGGGGCGGATAAGAGGATTCCAAGGGGTGAGGGTGGAGAGAGTGAGAGGGTGGGAGCTCTACCCCAAGTTTGGCGAGAACAGCCTGGGAAATCAGCGGCTCAAGAGGCGGCAAGAAGGATCGTTTGCTACCGCTGCCGGCAAGCGGGACATATTGCAGCCAATTGCCCGGTTGTGGAGGAACCCATGCAGTGTGACTTTCTGACGGGCAGACGTCAGTCGCTGTGTGCGACAGTCGCATGCACTGCCATTCGAGGAACTGAGAAACATTTATGCAAAATGTGTGTTAATGGTAGAAATGTTGTGGTATTGCTGGATTCAGGTAGCCTTGTGACCCTGATAAAGGCTGAGTTAGTTAAAACAGAGGTCTCTGGGAATAGCAAGGTAGCTGTTATTTGTGTGCATGGGGACACCCGAGAGTATCCAGTGACTACAGTGTGTTTCGAGACCCCCAAAGGTACCCTCTCTCATCCAGTGGGCTTAGTATCTCAGTTACCGCATGACGCCATTGTGGGAAGGGATTTTCCGAAGTTCTGGGAACTGTGGGATGATCCTGAGCCCCTCACTGGTGCCCCTATGTACCAGGAATGTGATAGCCAGAACTCCCCTGAGAGTGGTGAGGACTCTCCGGAATTTCCCTTATCAGTATTGGCAGGGGAGACTCAAGAAACTGGAGAGGAGCCCACCTCCTCAGACGAAAACCTACCGTCTGTGGAGTTTTCTGATCTTGAGGTTCACAGGGAAAACTTTGCCACAGAACAGTTGAAAGACCCCGCCCTAATAAAGGCACGGGAAAACGTAGTGAAAATAGATGGTGAGTTAGTGAACCCAGATAATACCTGCACTTACCCATACTTCAGCGTAGAGAAGGACCTACTGTATCGGGTGGCAAAAAGGGCAGAAGAAACCGTTGAGCAGCTTGTGGTGCCCAAACCTTACAGGAAGTTGGTGTTGGAGTTGGCCCATGGGCACATTCTTGGAGGTCATCTGGGGACAGAGAAAACCCGAGAGAGGGTATTACAGAGATTCTATTGGCCGGGGGTGATGAAGGACGTAGAAAATTATTGTTCCTCCTGCCCTGTGTGTCAGAGGTTGGCCCCGATGCCACATTTCCGTAGCCGCTGGTCCCTCTACCCATCATTGAGGTCCCGTTTGAGAGGATCGCCATGGATTTGGTAGGTCCTATAATCAAGTCCGCTAGGGGGCACCAGTACATATTAGTTATAATGGACTATGCCACCCGTTATCCAGAAGCGATCCCTCTCCGAAATACCTCGGCCAAAACCATAGCCAAAGAGCTATCTCTTGTTTTTAGCCGGGTGGGTATTTGTAAAGAACTGCTTACGGACCAAGGAACACCCTTTATGTCCCGGGTTATGAAAGAGCTGTGTAAATTGTTCAAAGTGACGCAATTGCGTACGTCTGTGTATCACCCCCAAACCGATGGGCTGGTTGAAAGATTCAACAAAACCCTAAAACAAATGTTGAAGAAAGTGGTGGATAGAGATGGAAAGGATTGGGACTGTTTACTTCCTTATTTGATGTTTGCTATTAGGGAGGTGCCCCAATCCTCTACGGGATTCTCCCCCTTTGAGTTACTGTATGGGAGACACCCAAGAGGGCTGTTGGATATTGCCAAGGAAACTTGGGAAAGTGAGAGTTCTCCCCACAGGAGTGTGATTGAGCATGTCGCCCTGATGCAAGATCGAATTGCACAGGTAATGCCCATCGTGAAGGAACATTTGGCCCAAGCGCAGTTGGCACAGCAGAGAGTGTACAACCGTGGAGCCAAGACCCGTACCTTTTCCCCGGGGGATAGGATATTGGTACTTGTCCCTACGGTTGAAAGTAAATTCCTTGCCAAATGGCAAGGCCCCTACGAGATAATGGAAAAAGTGAGCGAAGTGAATTACAAGGTCAGACAACCAGGAAGGCGAAAGCCCGAACAGATCTATCACGTTAATCTGTTGAAAGCCTGGAGGGATAGAGAGTCCCTAGTCGCAGACACTTGGTCACCAGCTCAAACTGGTTGCGTGATTCCTGAGGTTGGAATAGCAGCCACCTTGTCACAACCCCAACAACAGGAGGTTAAGGAGTTTGTGCTTCGCAACAAGGAGGTATTCTCTGAGCTGCCGGGACAAACATCTGGGGTAGAGCATGACATCATTACCCCGCCCGGTGAAAGGGTGAAGTTAAAACCCTATCGGATCCCAGAGGCTCGACGGGAGGCAATACGGGAGGAAGTACAGAAAATGCTGAACTTAGGGGTGATAGAGGAGTCCCAAAGTGATTGGTCTAGTCCCATCGTGTTGGTGCCTAAACCGGATGGGAGCTGGCGATTTTGTAACGATTTTCGTCAGTTGAACAAAGTTACAAAATTTGACACCTACCCCATGCCACGTATAGATGAGTTGATCGACCGGCTGGGAACAGCCCGATACATGACGACTCTTGACCTCACAAAAGGGTATTGGCAAATCCCCCTGGCCAAGTCGGCCAAAGAGAAAACCGCATTTGTAACCCCAGACGGGGCGTTCCAATATAAAAGAATGCCGTTCGGGTTACAGAATGCGCCGGCCACATTCCAGCGGAAAATGGACCAGATGCTGAGGCCCCATCGGAAGTATGCTGCGGCTTACCTGGATGACGTAATTGTCCATAGCACAGATTGGGCCTCACATCTGCCAAAAGTGCAAGCAGTCCTGGACTCTGTTCGGGAAGCGGGGTTTACGGCTAACCCCAAGAAGTGTACCATTGGGCAGGAGGAGGCCAAATATCTTGGGTACACCATTGGGAGGGGAGTAATAAAACCCCAACTCAACAAAGTCGAGGCCATCCAGAGTTGGCCACGTCCCAACAGCAAGAAGCAGGTACGAGCCTTTCTGGGAATCGCTGGGTATTATCGGCGATTCATTCCCCACTTTGCTTCTAAGGCTGTGCCCCTAACCAACCTGACGAAGGGGAAAGGGTCGGTCATGATTAAATGGACCCCCGAGGCTGAGGCAGCATTCCAATTCTTGAAACAAGCCTTATGTAGCCAGCCAGTGTTGTACTCACCCGACTTCTCTAAAGACTTTGTCGTACAAAGTGATGCGTCAGATGTGGGGTTAGGAGCAGTATTGTCCCAGGTCTGGAACGGGGAAGAGCACCCAGTCATTTACCTCAGCAGGAAGTTGAAGTCCCATGAGGTAAATTACGCCACCGTTGAAAAGGAGTGTTTAGCGGTGAAGTGGGCTCTAGATTCCCTTCGGTACTACCTGCTAGGTAGGCACTTTGACATGGTTACGGATCACGCTCCGTTAAAGTGGATGGCTCAAAACAAGGAAACAAATAGAAGAGTGAATAGGTGGTTCCTGGCCCTCCAGGAATTCAACTTCACAGTAAAGCATCGCCCTGGCGTTCAAATGGGGAATGTGGATGCTTTGTCTCGAGTACATGAATGCCTGATTGCTGGTGTTCCAACCCCGAGGTTAAAACAAGAGGGGGGGTATGTGACAGCAGGAAGGTAAAGTCACCTGGTTGCATCCAGGGGGGTAGATATATTTCGCCCAGATTCAGGCTTTACGCCGACTTATACAACTAGGTGGAGAGTTGTATAAGGCTAGTGGGCTCATGGATGACTCATACCTCTAGGGAGAGTGTGGGGCGTCGTGCAGACAGAGATGAGGAGACCAGCTGAACCTTGTCAGCTCATTTAGGCCTCTATAAGAACTCCCAGCTTCATTAGATGTTAGCTCATGCCTGGAACCAGACCTGTGTGGACTGTCTAGGGAGAGTGAACCCCTGTGCGGTGAGGCAAAGCCTGTGTGGCTATTTGTTTGGACTTTTACTAAACCAGGGACTTAGGGACTAGGACAGCACTAGGCTGATCCCAGTTGTTAGTTAGGAAACCTGTATGTTTAGTCAGAGGTCAACTTGACCAGGATTTATTTTGGTTATGTTTCTTTTGCTTTGCTGTGTTTTGTCACTGTAAATAGAAAATAAACCGCACCTTTTTTTGATTTTGAAAACCACAACCTCCGTTTGCTGGGCCTGTTTTGTGTGGGGAGCCCATCCCGGGGGTCACACACACCCGCTGCCGAGCTAACCCCCTCACAATATCTATACACAAATGTTTGCCTTTAATTTAAATTTTAAAGTGAATGGGTTGTTTTACAAGGTGATCGTTTACAATCACTTTAACAAAGGGCTCATGCACACAGGACATTTTTGCAGCTGCTTTTAGGGGCATCTGGCATTTTGGTGTACAGCCTCTGAACTCTCCTCCGTGTCAACCTATGTGTCCATGCACACATAAACTTTCAGAGAAGTTTGGAGGCATAAACGATTAGGAGCACTAAAAAAAAATTACTGTCTGTGTGCCCAGGAGCAGAGGCTGTTGGCTGTAAAAATGCAAAATGCCCAAAAACGTAGCTAAACACGGCTTAACCACTTCCTTACTGGGCACATATACCCCCTTCCTGCCCAGGCGAAATTTCAGCTTTCAGCACTGTCACGCTTTGAATGACAATTGCGCGGTCGTGCGACGTGGCTCCCAAACAAAATTGACGTCCTTTTTTTACCACAAATAGAGCTTTCTTTTGGTGGTCTTTGATCACCTCTGCGTTTTTGTTTTTTTGCGCTATAAACAAAAAAGAGCGACAATTTAAAAAAAAAACACAATATTTTTTGATTTTTGCTATAATAAATATCCCAATTTTTTTTTAAAAAAAAATGTTTTTTCCAAAACGTCTTTCAGGACAGCACCCGAGAGATCATGGCTCCTCCTCCTACAGGAAACACCTCATCAATTAATTATTTAATTGGAGGCCTCCACGTTGCTTCCCTCAGTTTTTTTGTGTTTCCTCCAGCTGGAGGAACACCTCTGGGAAAGCCACGATCTCTCAGGGCTTTCCTGGGAGACAAGGTTCTCAAATCAGTTTTTTTTTTTTTTTAGGAGATTGATCCTCCCACTTACCTCCTAGCATGGACGGTCCCGTGGGCTCCCTCTCCCCCTTCCGTGCTCGGGGAGAGCCTGTACAGCCCGGGAGGGCTGCCTCCTTTTTCTTCAGAGCGGTGGTTGCTGTACTCTCACCGACCGCTGGCGAAAGCGGCGTGGAGCTCTGCGGCGGCCGCCATTGTTCTGGTGGCCGAGGAGAGCCTCGGCCACGTCCTGTATGGGAAGAGGCAGCACTTCCGGGTCGGCGCGCGCGTCATTTCCGGCCGCAAAGCGCAGAGGGAGAGGGCAGGGTCACCTGGTGCCTTAAAGTTCCGGTTCCAGGTCAGCGCGAACACTGGATTAACCAGATGAAGGCCCATGTTACGGCGGATTCTCCAAAACAGGAGATTCTGGACTCATTTACAACGCTTTCTGCAGCAGTATCATATATTGCGGATGCTTCAGCAGAATCCATTCGTATTTCAGCCAGGTCAGCGGCTTTGACCAATTCTGCTAGGAGAGCATTGTGGCTTAAAACTTGGCCAGGAGATGCTGCATCTAAAAATAGACTGTGTAGCATTCCCTTTGCAGGGGATTTGCTATTTGGTTCGGAGCTGGAGTCCATTCTTGACCGTACGGCTGACAAAAAGAAGGCGTTTCCGGGCAAAAAACAACAGGTACAGACCCGTAAGCGTTTTTTTCGTCCCCAAAAAGGACAACAGGAAGGAAAAACGCAAACCAAAAGGAAGCAGTGGTCTTCCCAGAAACCAAAAGGTAGGAGTGGAGTGCTCTTCCATCCTCCTGCGACCCCCGGAAAGCCGCAGTGACAATCCACCCCAAGTAGGGGGAAGACTCCAGGAGTTCATTCCCCAGTGGAGAGACATCACTACAAATCAGTATATTGTAAACATGCTCTCCCAAGGATATGTGGTGGAATTCACGGAAGAACCCCCAAAGAGATTCCTAGTGACAAACGTCCCGAGGGATCCGGTCAAGGCACTCGCCATGAAGTCCCTAATTCAGGAACTGATATCCCAGAGAGTCATTGTTCCGGTTCCAACAAGGGAGTTCTTCCAGGGGTTCTATTCTCACGTTTTCCTTGTACAGAAACCTTCAGGAAAGTACCGCCTCATCCTAAATCTAAAAATGCTGAATTTGTCAGTAGAATACAAAAGATTTCGGATGGATTCCATTTTCTCAGTAAGAAGCCTCCTGAGTCAATGATGCTTCATGGCGTCAATAGATTTGCAGGACGCATACCTCCACATTCCTATTGCCGCCAGATCTCAGAGATATCTGAGGTTAGCACTGAGAGAAGGGAAGAAGGTGGTACACCTGCAATTCAGAGCTCTTCCATTCGGCCTGTCATCTTCTCCAAGGGTGTTCACGAAGGTAATGGCCGAAGCTCTAGCACCCTTGCGTCTAGAGGGAATTTCAGTGATTCCTTATCTAGACGACCTGCTACTGTTTGCCCAAACAAGAGATGGACTTCAGAGAAACTTGGACAGAGCACGTGCTCACCTAGAATCCATCGGATGGATACTAAACCTCCAAAAGTCCAATCTGATTCCCTCTCAGGAGGTGTTATTCCTGGGTTTCCGTATCAACTCTGTGGAGCAAAAGATTTTTCTCCCAGAAGAAAAACGGGAAAAGCTGTTAAAGGTTGTGTCACTCTTACAAACCAGTCAGCTTCTGTCCATCAGGAGGGTCATGTCAGCATTAGGAACCCTGACCTCTTCCATACCGGCAGTACAATGGGCAAAGCTCCATTTCAGGCCACTGCAAAAGTTTCTGTTAAAAATCTGGGATCGCCAGCAGAATTCACTAGATTCACTGGTGAAGATCCCCACCAAAGTAAAGAGGAGTCTCTGGTGGTGGAAGAACCAGGCAAGACTCTCAGCAGGCCTGTTATGGTCCTTTCCAACCCAGGTAAGGCTAACAACCGATGCCAGCTCCTGGGGTTGGGGGGCTCACATGAGCGGTCGTTGGGCTCAGGGATCTTGGTCCACAAGGGAAGCACTGAGATCTTCAAACTGGAGGGAACTAAAGGCGATAGAAATGGCCTTATTGTTCTTTGCAGAAGAAGTCCAAGGGCGACATACACAAATTCTGTCAGACGCCATGGCGGTGGCTTACATAAACCGACAAGGGGGCACCAGAAGCAGAATACTTCAAGGCCTAGCAGAGAGCATTCTAAATTGGGCAGAGCTCCATACTCAATCCTTGTCCGCGGTCCATCTAAAAGGGACCCTAAACAGGATAGCGGATTTCCTCAGCAGGAACCAGGTGTACGAAGCGGAGTGGCAATTGAATCCAGATGTCTTCAATCTAATAGTGAAGAAATGGGGACAGCCAAGAGTGGATCTCTTTGCGACTCAGGAAAATACACAAATATCTCTCTTTTTTTCCCTGAACAGGAACGAGTCATCTCTGGGGGTAGATGCTCTGGCGCACAGTTGGAATTTTCACCTCAGCTACGCCTTCCCTCCTTTTCAGCTGATTCCGCAGGTCATAACAAAAATCCAGAAAGAGGATACAACAGTAATCCTCATCACTCCCTTCTGGCCCAAGAGGCCTTGGTTTTCGGCTCTTCTACAGATGCAGATCAAACCATACTGGCATCTTCCCTTGAGGCAAGACCTTCTGTTACAAGGTCCGCTGTTTCACCAAGAAGTAGAAAAGCTAAAACTCACAGCCTGGCTTCTGAGGAGCAGCTCTTAAGGAGAAAAGGATTCTCGGATAGGTTGGTGGCTACCCTCCTATCTAGCAGAAAGAATGTTACTAGAGCAATATATCACAAAGTCTGGAAAGTCTTTAACCCTTGGTGCACTACATCCGGCAGACCATTAAAGCAGATTTCTTCTATCTTGGAATTTCTGCAAGAAGGAGCAGACAAGGGCCTAGCGATCAGTACC
Source organism: Rana muscosa (assembly GCA_029206835.1). Lineage (NCBI taxonomy): Eukaryota > Metazoa > Chordata > Amphibia > Anura > Ranidae > Rana > Rana muscosa. The sequence continues at coordinate 494,377,091 of CM055121.1, forward strand.
CTAAAAGTTCAGGTTGCCGCACTGGGGGTATATTTTGAGAAATCTATTTCATCAGAACCCCTAGTAAACAGATTCTTTAAAGCCCTCACTCGGGCTAGACCGATAGTGATCAAAAACTGTCCGTCATGGGACTTATCAGTCGTTCTACAGGCCCTGACCAGGGAACCTTTCGAACCTCTCAATTTAACCTCCCTAAAGCTAATTACTTTAAAAACAATTTTTCTAGTAGCTATTACAACAGCTCGAAGGATCAGTGAGCTGCAAGCTTTATCTATCAGGGAACCATTTTTTTCTATTTTTTCAGACAGAATTGTGCTGAAGACGGATCCTAACTTTTTACCAAAGGTTGCCTCAGTTCAAAATAGAACCCAGGAGATAATACTTCCTACGTTTTGTTCTAATCCGTCGGGTAAGAAGGAAGAAGAATTCCATACCCTGGATGTTAAAAGAGCAGTCTTAAGTTACCTGGAAGCTACTAAAGACTTTAGGCGTTCAGACGCACTATTCATTTTATTTTCCGGAAATAAAAAAGGAAGACAAGCTTCTAGAGGAACCATTGCCAGATGGTTGAGAATGGCTATCTCAGACGCCTATTCCCTTACAGGCCAGGAGAGTCCAGTAAGTATCAGGGCTCATTCTACTAGAGCTTCGGCGGTGAGTTGGGCAGAAAAAGCTGGTGCCACCCCCAAACAAATCTGTAAGGCAGCTACATGGACAAGTCTGACGACCTTTGCCCGTCATTATAGATTAGATCTCATGACGGCTGGGGACCAGGCTTTCGGAAGGAAAGTCTTACAGGCTGTTGTCCCACCCTAAATGGGGTAAGTCTCGATTATCCTCTCGGGTGCTGTCCTGAAAGACGTTTTGGAAAAATGCAAGTTAGACTTACCGGTAACTTGTTTTCCAATAGGCTTTCAGGACAGCAGGATCCCGCCCTTTTTTTATGCTGTGGCTGTAATACTATGTAATAACTGTCGCTTATGTGTTGCAGCTGGGGCTGGAGGTTCTCTACAAACAACTGAGGGAAGCAACGTGGAGGCCTCCAATTAAAGAATTAATTGATGAGGTGTTTCCTGTAGGTGGAGGAGCCATGATCTCTCGGGTGCTGTCCTGAAAGCCTATTGGAAAACAAGTTACCGGTAAGTCTAACTTGCATTTTTTCCTCAGTTTAGGCCGATACGTATTCTTCTACATATTTTTGGTAAAAAAAAATCGCAATCTGCGTTTATTGATTGGTTTGCGCAAAAGTTATAGCGTTTACAAAATAGGGGGTAGTTTTATGGCATTTTTATAAAATTTTTTTTTTTACTAGTAATGGCGGCGATCAGTGATTTTTTTCGTGACTGCGACATTATGGCGGACACAGCGGTCACTTTTGACACTATTTTAGGACCATTCACATTTATACAGCGAACAGTGCTTTAAATATGCACTGATTACTGTATAAATGTGACTGGCAGGGAAGGGGTTAACACTAGGGGGCGAGGAAGGGGTTAAATGTGTGCCCTGGGAGTGATTACTACTGTGGGGGGAGGGGACTGACTGGGGGTGGTGACCGATCTGTGTCCCTATGTACAAGGGACACAGCATCAGTCTCCTCTCCCTGACAGGACATGGATCTGTGTGTTTACACACACAGATCCATGTCCTTGTCTGTGTACCGGCCGATCGCGGGTACTTGGCGGACATCGTGGCCGCCAGGCACGTGCATCGGCATTACAGTGACGCGCCGGGCACATGCGCGCGCCGCCAGCCGCGCTCGCACGCCCCCTAGTGGCCAGAGGAGCGGAGGCCGTAAAACGTCAGCCTCCCGGCATTTAAGAACCACCTTGCGGCCGTACATAGTGGTACGGCGGGCGCGAGGTGGTTAATACTGAAACAAGCCTTTAGCCGAGTTTGATGTTTTTAGTTTTTTTTTAGACGTTTTTACATTATAGGAAGTGTTTTTACTATAAAAACGCTAACACCAAAAAACATGCATAAACACTATTTAAAAAACACACCTAAAAGCATGTTTTTAATGCTGCTTCTTCCTAGCTGCAGTGCTGACAGTTAATTTTTAAACGTCCTGTGTGCATGAGGCCTAAGAATGAAAAAGTAGTTAAAGGATAATAAGTTCACCTTTGTAAAAAAAAAAGAATAAAGCACATCTTTTTGCAGGTAAAAAAAATTGCATTTATTAGGAGCATGTTAAGCTCCTGCAGACTGTCAGGCCTCGTACACACGGCCGAGATTCTCGTCGAACAAAACATGTCGTTTTTTTCGACGAGATTCTTGGACAAGAAACTTGTCCCGGCCGAGTGTACACACGCTCGATTCAAAGAACCCGCGGTTCTTTGAATCGAGCGAACACGGTGACGTCATCGACTATGACGAGCATGCGCTCGTCACATTCGATGCCGTCGCCGCCATCTTGGTATACCCTACCTATGCCTAGGAAGCTACCGCGCATGCGTCGAATTCATTTCGAACATGCGCGGGCTTCCGGGAGGACAGGTAAGTGTACACACACTCACTTTTCTCGTCGAGAAACATGCCGACGAGAATCTTGACGAGAAAATAGAGAGCAGGTTCTCTATTTTCTCGTCGAGGTTACTTGTCGGTTTTCTCGACGAGAAACCCGATAGCCACGTACACACGACCGATTTACTCGGCAAGACATCTCTGCCAGCAAGTTTCTTGCTGGTTCTTGCTGAGAAAATCGGTCGTGTGTACGAGGCCTTAGTGTAGCTCTTTGCCCATACCTCATATGAGCAGGCAGTTACTGAATGACAGGAAAAATCTATGAACTACCTACAGTAGAGTGCTCATCAGCACCCTGGTAGTTTATTGAGAGCTAAAAGCCATCAGTCACAATGGCTGACAGTAGTTGTAGTTCTCCCTTTCACAGAACTAACTTATTTTAAAATTGTGACAGCGGGTGCGGGAAAAAGATCCCCGGCCCGCTGCCACAATGGATACTTGGGTGAGGGGGGGGGTGCGGTGGTTGCTGCATCAGTAACAAGTGAACTTATCCTTTAAGTTTGCTATGCACATTAAAAGAAAGCCAAAACAATAGTAGAATATATTGTAATAATATTGTTTTTTATGTATTTAAAAATGTTATGTATTTAATGCATTTCTGAATGAAGCTTGCAGCCACTGTTTGCAGGCTTCATGCATACAGCCTGTACCCAAAATACACTATAAACAATGTTGTTACAATGTGATTATGAGTAAAGCCTGAAACCACTGTTTACAGGCTTCATTCATACAGTAGCTGCTGTTAACGCTGCTGTTAACATGGCAGTCAAGCCCATATTAGAGTCACTAAGTTTATACGTACTGTATGTACCTTATGTACATACATGAATGTACCTTATGTCAAATATAGACTTTAGAATAGGCCATTTCTAGAATATCAGTGTGTCACAGCAGTGAATAAATTTTTCCAATTTGCTTGGTAATATCTTATATGCTGACACTGACACCACAGCTTTGAAAAAACATACTTAATAAAAAATTTATATGCAAAAAGCCGGGCCGAAAAGGCACCTGCAACAGCATTTACTAATTTGATCAAACAGTACTAACAAACACGGTTTTATTTACCAGTTATCAATCAAATACAACAATTGTGTAAAAAACCCTCCACCTCTCAAAAAAGAAAATGCCAATGTTGTCAAGGGCAACAGTAACAGCTGTTCGCACCACACTCATCATCATGCACACCCCCTAATAAGTAATACATCCATACCAAAGAACAGCATCAAGAAAAGACTAGAGCAGTAGGGTTACAGGGATAACACACCATAACATGGTATCAACCTGGCACCAGGCAGTAAGTCATTCCCACCGGCACTCGTGGATTATGAAAGTGACCCCATTACACTCCTTCAAACCCCACTGAGACACACAGGTTCAATAATTAAGGTGATATTTATTTAAAAAAAAAATAATAGCAAACATGCCATACTTATCTGCTCTCTGAGATGGTTTTGCACAGAGCAGCCCCAATCTCATCTTCACGGGTCCCCCGCTGGCTCTCCTGGCTCCACCCCCTTGACCAGTGCCCTCAATAGCAAGCCGCTTGCTATGAGGGCACTGTTGCAAGCTTGCTCCCAAGCCCTGCTCTATGCGTCCATAAGACACATAGAGACTCTTCTCATAGGTTTACTGGCTGTGATTGACAGCAGTGGGAGCCAATGGCTCCTGCTTCAGTGTCCCAGCCAATGAGAAGAGTGAGACCCGGGACAGTTACCCATGCTGGATCCAGAGGGTGCTCAAGTAAATATTAGGGGGGCTGTAGGGGGAGCAGCACACACATGATTTTTTACTTTCATGCATAGAATGCATGAAGGTAAAAAATCTTTAGCCTTTACAACCACTTTAAGTCTGCTCCACTGTCCAGGGTTTTAGCAGTGTTTAAAGTAGGGGAGTGTGTTGGCCAGGCACAAATGTGGCTTGTTCGTAAATGGGCCTCAGTAAAGTCAGTGGGATCAAAAATAAGGTGGCTGTTAAAGCCTGAGTACAAATATTTCCTTGGGCCTCAGAGGATCCGGCAAATGCAACCAATATCAATCAGCTCACCAGTCCATGGCATTCTGGCCTGCATCAATCGCTGAGTGTTGCAGGGTCTCCTTTATCTTCCTCTGGCCCAGTAGTTGGCATCAATCCCTAAGGCAAAAAGCCCCAGCAGTCCACCACTGTGATGCCGTTCCACCTATACCAGCCATGGAGTCTAGCCCTCAATGCAGGTGCGCATGCACACAGCGGCCACTATGTTTGATGTAGTCACGTCAGGGCCATCTTTAATATTGATTGGACCCTGGGCAAATTCTCCCCCCCCCCCCCCCATGCAATTTCGCTCTCCACATGCTCTGAGACATACAATGAATATCAGCTAGACTTAAAATCAGTTTACTGTATCAAATCAGGCAGCGATATTGGTTGGTTGCCAGAGGTTACAGCATATCATTACCACTTACTGACTGGTTACCAGAGGTTACAGCACACATCACAGCTCACTGATTAGTTGCTAGAGGTTACAGCACATGATTTCTGCTTGTTGATTGGTTGCTAGAGATAACTGTACAGTAATACTGCTCACTGATTGGTTACTAGAGGTTACAGCACATCATCTCCTCATTGCAGAGGGGCATGATATGCATATGAATGCCACATTTATTTACATATCTATGCCGCCAGCCACCGCTATTTACATTTGAATGCTCCCGTTATTTGCATATGAATGACGGCTATTTACATGTAAACACAGGGTCTGCAGGTGAGTCACCTGTACACAACAATAGGGCTTCACACTGAGATATCAGGACAGAGCACAAGACTAAAACTTCAAGGGACAAGGGAATTTAAACTAGGATAGTTTGCAAGTATGAGGCAGCCAAAATATGGGCTGAATTCAGACCTGAAACAAACCAAAAGACGCACAGGGCTCCTGTGCAAATTCGCACCGGAGCTGCATCGGAGATATGTGAAACGGCTCCATAGAGAGCCGGTCACATTCTCCTGCTATTGCGAATTGGATGCGAGGATTTCGCATCCAATTCGCAATAGTGTGAACCCGGCCTAAAACTTTTGTGTAAGTTCTCTGGAGGAAATAATTATACCGGGATCATGGCTGCAGCTGCTGACATACTCCTGGTGTCAAAGTCTGCAGCCAGCAATGAACTTTAAGGTAGGGGCAGTCTGCTTTCTCCACTGCAGGTGGCACTCAACCGCAGTGGAATTGCATAGGGGTGGGGGGGAGTCAAAAGGAACTTTACAAGCTGCTATGGGGCAGCTGTATGCAGCACCTGTGGATCCCATACAGGGAAATACACCTGAACATTATGTTACATGGCCCCAATTGGCTGTATGCATGAGCTCTGATCATAACACCTGTTTAGCAAGGAAGTTGAATAAGGCTGGGTTAAATACAGATCTCTCTCTCTCTAGGTGTAATCTGCAAATCTTTGTGTTTATTTGAATAACAATGTAGCGCTACCCCCAATTAAGAGAGCCGCTGATATGATTTCGGGCCCTGCACGCAGTACCGCCAACCCCCGGCAATCTTACTCGACCCACTCTGGCACAGTCAGTCTAGGGTTAAACTCCTATCACTCTCAGGTGTATTATACTTAATAATCTCTAAACAGTCAGACAACACACTGAGGCAAGAATATAAAATATATATATCAGCTTTACTGGTAATGAAGGATTCAAGATATAACATGCAACATATACATGGGCCTGCAGAGCCCTGCATCAATCAATGTACTAGGTGCAGCACAATAATATGGTGCCGCGCAGTGTCCACCACGCGGGGCTATTATAGCGTGTGCTCGCCTATGGCGTAGTAACACAAACTTTCTAAACTCCCCGCCTAAGTCAGGCCTGACATGGGATGGAACTGAGTCTCTTTTCCCTAAGGAAGGAAGGTTTCTTCACCGGCCAGCTTTCGTTGGTGCACTTAAAGAAATAACCATTTGTAATCCACATTGGGTGTTAACTTGAAATAACAGGGCAAAACGGGGGGGGTAGATACTTCAACTCTGTCCCGCTACCGGACCCCCCAAGGAACACTGGTGAGCGAACAGCGGGCCTAGGCAGTCTACAGGCCTGAACACAACTCAGTCTATTGATATGGGTAGGTGCCCGCTCACCACTCCAGGCGCGATCCCAGCCTGGGACTTCCACCTCCTGTGTGTCGCACACAGCGTCTGCTCCGATCGGGTCCTCGATCCAACTCACGTCCTACACCGACGGGTCAGGATCCACCCAGGCTCCGCAGTATGGTGGAAGGCTCTTCGGGCTTCAAGCAAGGCCTCAGGCTTCAGGCCTTACTTCACAGCCGATCCCACAGGATGACTTGCCACTTGACGCGCCGTGTCCCAAGAGAGCGAGCTCCGCCTCGCCTCCCACTTAAGTAACCCCTCCCATGAGTCTCTGCGGTGGAACCTCTGCCCTGGGGCCGAATGGGGTTCTGAGTAAGTAGTCCTGGGGCCTTAGAAGAGACCCCGCTACAACAATATAATATAAGCAAGCATTTTAAAAAAGTGAAAAGATTTTATTTAATAACACTAAATTTAGAAAACCTACAGCATACCTCCCCTTTAAGTATTTAGAACACTTTGCAAAATAGAGATGGAAATCAAACATGAAATAGTTGGGTATGTTTTGTAGCACAGAACACATCAGAAAATGTGTTAATGGTTTTCACCAATGCACCTGTAATCATGTTTCTAAAACACTTATCAAACACACAATGAATGCACTGGAAAAATTACATATTTAAAAACTCCAGACATATTTATTCATAAATTTTGTGACTACCAATAATTGAGGACATTTTCATTTCCAGTGCTGTTTTTAAGCATTGTTGTCTACCAGTGCTTAGCATAATAATTTAGCTCAGGGCTGTTAAATTAATGACCTCATTGGACTCCATTGTAACAATTCCCACATTGGAAATTGATGCTTTAGTGCTAGGAGGGTTTGTTTGTGCCTTTATTACATTTGTGGTTCCTGATTATTATATCTATATAAACTGAAATATTTAGACCATTATTCTGTTTTGCAAAAATGCATTATCCTCCTCCACTCTATTAAAGTCATTACCAACTATTAAAAAGAAACAATCTTTGTAAAGCAAAATAACATTGGCTCTTCTTCCACAGAAATAAATGACCTGGAGACTGGCATTTATTGTGGGACGTTAAAGCGCACCAGTCTCCTGCAAACAAGAACAAATTGGAGCTATGGTGAAATAAATAATAACATGTATTACACATTATGCCGCAACTGTAACACAGTCAACATCTTAAAAAGCTATGCACATTTGCCATTATTATGCAGGTAGCCTCAGTGCTTGCTTGGTGAACAAGTTTTTACATAAATGAAGAACATTAAATGAACACTTTGCATTTTACTGTTGTATAAGGTATGCAGTAAAATTACAAATGACTTGTCATATGGACAAAAGAGTGCAATTATATTTAGATGTCATGAAGAATTATTAATTTGGGGAAACTGGAAAGACTGTATTAAATTAAAGAGGGGCTCAGTTGTTCTGAGAAATGCTCAAACTGAATAACTGGTCATTTACCAATCTGGCTGGTGCATCTAAATGGTATACGTGGGCAATACCCACTCAGGCTTGAGTGGAGAATAGGGTAACAGGGTGCCTGAACCTATCTCCCTACCTAATCTCATTGCTGTCTTTCAACCTTTTCCCAATCTGTTCAAGCACAAGAAAAAAAACTTGTTTGTTGGAGTTTAAACACTGTCTGGACATTGGCCTTCTTTCGGGGAAGAATAGACTTTTCCCTACATTCTAGGGACGAGAACCAGCAGAGGGGAGGTAACTCGCTGCAGGACCCAAAATTGCAAGAACATCACTCAACCTCTTATACCAGGAGGATACGGGCATGTGGCATGGTGTGCCTTTGCTCCTGCAAGTAAAGGTAGGCAGGAAAAAGGATCTGAGTGCTACATATATGTACAGTAACAAGGCATCTACTAGAGTATTGCGCAATAGCAAAACATGTTTTACTACTAAAAATATGTCTCCTTGTGGGATTAGTTAAAACGTATTAAATCAAATCAAATAATCAGATAATTTTACCAAAAAAGTGTGGATAGATCTTCCAGAGACGGAAAATGAGGAGAAGGTTACCTCAAGACTGCAAAACAGTCAAATGCTTGAAAATCTGCCCATTCTGGGACCAAGTACAACAATTGGTATTTCAGCTTACGTCGATGGCACTCAGCTATCACCTGATGGGCTACTTTCTGCATCTTAATAGAATCCATCTATCACATTACAAATTTTCGCTTAGCCTAGGTTCACACTAATGTGGTGCTGGAAACGCTGTGATCTGTGCGCGTTTCCCACACAGCATTCCAATCGCACTGCCCTTGTGATCTACTGCAGGTATCAATAAAAAGTTAATGACACCACAAACACAGGTTTCAAATGCAGTGTGTTTGCCAGAACGCATAGTCCAAAAAAGGTGCATGCATGTCTTTTCTGTGATGTGTTGTGATTTGAGCCCATTTAAAATGAATGAGCTCAAATCAAACTGCACTGAATCTCATGCAGAATCATCTTAATCTTCATCATCATCTCATCTGAATGTGGTGCGGTTCCTGTGCGATTCACATGTGGTTCATAGTGTAAATCAAGGCTTACAGTACACCTTTTGAATGCAGCTTGGGCTTGTGTACCGGCTCTATGGAAACAACCTATTACCCCATGGAGGAGCTCAGCTATGAGGAAAGATTAGAGGAACTGAATTTATTCCCTCTTTAGAAGAGGAGATTAAAGAGGGGATATCATCAACATGTACAAATACATAAGTGGTCCATATAGTGAACTTGGTGTTGTGTTATTCACTTTAAGGTCATTGCAGAGGACAAGGGGGCACTCTTTATGTCTAGAGGAAAAAAAAATCATCTCCAAATACGGAAAGGTTTCTTCACAGTAAGAGCTGTGAAAATGTGGAATAGACTCCCTCCAGAGGTGGTTCTGGCCAGCTCAGTAGATTGCTTTAAAACAGGCCTGGATTATTTCCTAAATGTACATAATATAACTGGGTACTAACATTTATAGGTAAAGTTGATCCAGGAAATATCCGATTGCCTCTCAAGGGATCAGGAAGGAATTTTTTTTCCTGCTATAGCAAATTGGATCATGCTCTGCTGGGGTTTTTCGCCTTCCTCTGGATTAACTGTGGGTGAAGGATTATGTGTATGGGATTGTATTTTTTATTTTTTTTGGTTGAATTAGATGGACTTCTGTCTTTTTTCAACCTGACTAACTATGTAACTACGTAACCCTGCCAATATCTTTGTGGCTAAATAAAATTACAATATTGAACATATGACACATCTTACAGCTTCCTTTTACGAAAGGGAGGAGAGGTTTCATGATATCTGGTATCCGTGATCAAACTATTTCCCTCTCCCCTTAGCCTACCTCCTTCCCTTTGTCCTCTGGTCCTCTTCGGGACCCTCCCCCTCCTTTTTTTTGTTTTCTGTGTCGTTCTCCCCTCGCTTCTTTTTTTCTTATTTCTATTACTTCTGGGTGAATTATTTTGTCCCTTCAGAATATGTAAAATGTTTCTATGGAAGACAGTGTGGGTTTGACTTTTGGTGGTCAGCTAGCTAAGAAGCCATGCCAGGCCCATTTAGGGGTTTGCCTCCATTGTTTAGCGCCTTTGTTTTGTATGATACATTCTTGGATAGATGCTTTTGACCTCATGGCTTGTACTCTATCTGAATAACAAGTTACTCTGTGTACTTTTCTGTTTTTTATTGTTGCATACCCCCTCACCTGTGTTTGAGTTGTCTAAAGCTGATTATACTCTGGACATTGTGATTGTTAACCTCTGTCTTTCCTTAAATAAATAATTATAAGGCCTCATGCCCACGGACGTTTTTACAGCCGCGTTTTTTGGAAAAAAAAGGAAAAAAAAACATTGGAGCTCAAAAACGCAATTGCGGAGTTTTTGCACGTTTTCGCGCGTTTTTTAACGCTTCGCGTTTTTTTATGCCTAATGCCGACGCCAAGGAACGCACTGGTGCTGTTTTTTTTTTACAGCTTAAAAACGCCTATGCTATTTGCAGCTCAAAAACGCTTGGTGGGCATGAAGCTATAGACTAACATGGACAGGCGTTTTTAATCTGTAAAAAACGCTCAAAAACGCGGCTGTAAAAACGTGCGTGGGCATGAGGCCTAAAAATAAAAATAAAAAAAGACAGTCCTTTAAAAGGAAAAATAAATAAAATTGTACTAACACCTCACTGTATACAAAAAAAGCGCACTGTATATAAGGCTAAATAATAAATCACAATCCTGCTGTATATCTAGACTTCATCAGGTGTCTGCAGAGTGTGGTCACAAACAAACCCAAACTATTTTAATATAGTTTTACTTTGTAGAAGATTAGGCATAGACATGTCAACATTGCCTAGATAGAATAACACAATGTTTGGACCTCCATATCGGTTGCTTATACACGTGTAACACAATGCGAGGTGGATGTGACTTCAAAATATTTTGAGATTCCCAGCATACATAGGAGGCAGTTTGAATTTTGTAATTGAACTTTCAGACACCACATACCTGTTATCAGTCTATAATATAACAGTACTGGATTTTTTAACCGCTTGCCGCCCGCCCACCGTCAAATGACGGCGGATCGGTGCGGTTCTCGTTCTAGGACGACGTCATATGACGGCGTTCCAGAATGCCCGCTCTCGCACGCCCGCTGTGTTGCTAGGTCACGGCGTGACCGCGGTCTCTGTAAAGAGCCGCATCCGCGGCTCTTTAACCATGTGATCGGCTGTGTTCAATCACAGCCGGTCACATGTAAACACGGAGATGTAATCGGCTCACTGACAGAGTGTGTAGCGAGGAGAGCCGATCAGCGGCATCTCCATGCAGGGGGACATCTAGGGATGTAATCAGGGCACTGATCATCAGTGCCCTGATTACAGTATAGAAATTGAGTGTCACCAATCAGTGCCCACCATTGCCCACGAGTGCCAGCAATCAGTGCCCACCAGTGGCACCAATCAGTGCCCACCACTACCCACAAGTGTCACCAATCAGTGCCCATTAGCAATGCCAGTCAGTGCTGGCTATCAGGGCTGCCTATTAGTGCTGCCCATCAATGCCCATCACTGTTGTCGATCAATGCCCATCAGTGTCGCCCATCAGTGCCACCCATCAATGCCCATCAGTAAATAAAGAACCCAGCAGTGATTAAATACCACCAAAAGAAAGCTCTATTTGTGTGAAGAAAATGATAAAAAATTTGTTTGGGTACAGTGTTACATGACCGCACAATTGTCATTCAAAGTGCGACAGCGCTGAAAGCTGAAAAATGGCTTGGCCAGGAAGGGGGTGTAAGTGCCTGGTAGGCAAGTGGTTAAACACTTTAGCCATTTTTATGTGAAGACCTACAGCACCCTTCACCTGGCATATTTTTGGCCAGTAAATCTTAGAATATGGACCAGTATGGTACCGTAATTACTCTTTACCAGCTGCTGACTGACAGACCCTGCTGGGTGCTTTAATTTTAGTTTCTGCACATACTATGTATTCCCTGTCCTCCTCTGATCTTGGCAGGCTTTCTCTATTGCAGTGTTAAGCAAACACTGCGCAACACACTGTTATGGTGTTCACTGATCCACTTCGCTTGCAATGATCACTCATTCACAAAGTGTTGCAGCAACAATAAGTCTCCTTATGGAGCTGTCAGATTCAGCTGAATGCAGGTGATGTTTTTTTGTGCTTGGATTCTGGCCACAACTACATATTGCTCCTTGTTGCTTAACAGTCAGGATTCCCATACCTCCAATGTCTAAGTTATCCTTCATTACCTCTGACTTTGGCTGTGCAGTATCTTTTGAACTCCCTCTGCTCAGACCACAGAAGCATGTGCTTGAGCACGGTAATAAATAGGCCTGTTGCTGATCTGCTTTTAAACTAACAGGTACTTTTCCTATAACTCCTGAACAAGAGTTAACACTGTTTATGCAGCCAGACATTGCATACCATGATTTTAGAGGGGCACATAAAGCAAGGATCTTTATTCTGTGTGCACCATCGCTGCACTCTTTATGCAGTGCATTTATTCTTGAGAAGTGACACAAAAACACTCTAATATAGGAGTACCATTTGCAGGGCTGCTGTTAGAAATCATGGGGCCCCCTACAGCCTACCTGGCAGGGCCCCCCAGGCCCCCACCCCCGAAATATAACAAAACAATATTTTCACAAAAAAATAATTATTAGCAGACACAAACATAGCAGAGAACCTGTGTGAATTAGCCCTTTTTTAAATAGTTTTGTACAATCTTTAAACTTTTTTTATAATTTAAAATTTTAGTCCAAAACAGTAGTGCCATGGGGGGGGGCAGCACAGTGACACACAGGGGGGATCAGAAGCAGGCAGAACAATTACAAGAACAATTTCCTGTGTCTGTGTCTCTCCCTGCAGCAGCTGAAAGCCAGCAGGAGGGAGAGAAACCGACTTTCAGCTGCTGCAGAGAGACGCACAGGGCATCCTTCTGTAATTGACCCTTTGCCCGACCCACCAATTCCCTCTGCTGTCTGGGCCCCCCTGTGTACCTGGGCCCCCTACAGGAGGACAGGTGGTCCCCCCCCTATCAGCGGCCCTGACCATTTGTATCAATTACATTTAGAATGAACACCTAAACAACCAATCACATTGCAGTTTTCTAGAATCAAGTCACTTACAGATGATTTCTGATTAGTATGCAAGGACATTTTGCGCATCATTTTTGTGATCTAGATTAACTTCATGACATTGCTTAAAGTAGAACCCGAGGTAAACATCTCAAACACATCTGAAAAACAAATATGTTTGTTACTTCACCTATCAAAGGATTTGAAATTCCTTACAGTGTTGTGAATTAAACACCTCTATCACACTGCACATCCACGCTGGCGCTGTACTGCTGGTTCAGCAATGTAGCTATTTACCTCACCTCTCCACCTTCAGACTGCTTTTTGGATAATATATGATGATCACTTCTGTCCAATAAGCATAAAGTTGACTCAAAAGATAGTAATGCTAATAAAGGAAATAGCAGTGTTTTTTGTCCTGACTAGGTGAGAAGGATGTTTCTCAAATAATCCAAACTGAAAAGGTTTTGACAGGTAGAATAGCAAACATTTGGGCAGTTAGCTGTTTGCATAAGATTCCACTCTCATACAAATTGTTAATTCCATTTCTCAGTCTCAGCAAAACTCCAGAATTCTGCTAGAACAGCATATAGGATTATCCAACATGTGTTGTGCACAACAATGTATCCGATTTTGGTTTCTTTAGATTAGGATATTTGCTATGGGTTACTGCTATTTTTGTATGTAGCACCCTCTACCTTTAGGTAGGTGCTAGAATAGGATTTTTCTGGGTTTAACCACTTCAGCCTCGGACCATTTGACTGGCCAAAGACCAGAGCACTTTTGGTGATTCGGCACTGCGGCGCTTTAACTGACAATTGCGCAGTCGTGCGACGTGGCTTCCAACCAAATTGATGTCCTTTTTTCCCCACAAATAGAGCTTTATGTTGTTTTTGGTGGTATTTGATCACCTCTGCGGTTTTTATTTTTTGCGCTATAAACAAAAATAGAGCGACAATTTTGAAAAAAAAAAGGGATATATTTTTTACTTTTTGCTAGAATAAATATCCCCACAAAATATATAAAAAAAACATTTTTTTTCCTCAGTGTAGGCCGATATGTATTCTTCTACATATTTTTGGTTAAAAAAATTGCAATAAACGTTTATTGATTGGTTTGCGCAAAAGTTATAGCGTCAACAAAATAGGGGATAGTTTTATGGCATTTTTATTAATATTTTTTTTTTTACTAGTAATGGCAGCGATTAGAGGTTTTTATCATGACTGCGACATTATGGCGGACACATCGGACACTTTTGGCGCTATTTTGGGACCATTCACATTTATACAGCGATCAGTGCTATAAAAATGCACTAATTACTGTGTAAATGTGACTGGCAGTGAAGGGGTTAACCAGTAGGGGGTGCTGAAGGGGTTAAGTGTGTCCTAGGGATGTGTTCTAACTGTAGGGGGGCTGGGCTACATGTGTCACGACACTGATCATTGCTCCCGATCACAGGGAGCTGTGATCAGTGTCCTGTCACTAGGAAGAATGAGGAAATGCTTGTTTACATCAGCATTTCCCCGTTCTTCCTCTCTGTGAGATGATCGCAGGACTCCCGGTGGACATCGAGTCCACGGGACCCGTGTTCACGCTCACGGAGCTCGCGCGCGCGCACACAATGCCGCTTCTTAAAGGGGACGTACAGGTACGTCCATATGCCCAGCCATCGTATATAGTCGTGCTGCGGTCGGCAAGTGGTTAAGCTATCAGTGCAGGCAAATTTAGGCAGGCCTGTGCTCTAGGCTATGCCTGTTTGTTTTGATCTGGGGCTGGGAGTGATTAGTGCAGCAGTGTGTGTGTTCACCTGTGCTTTGACTGTAAGGCGCCTCCCCTGCTTTCAGAAAGATTGTTCTGAAACAGAGGTTGGACCTGAGGTTGGAGTGGCAGACAGCTCATGTGAGGAGCTCTGACCAATCCCCATTCGGTATTGGCAGGGGGCAAGCCTCCCATATAAGCTGAGGTCACATGCTGCTGGGAAAGATTCTGGCGGGCTAAAGAAAGGAGAATGGAGTTTTAGTCAGCTGCTGCAGGGCGTCCACACGTGGGGGGATGCGCCGAGCGCGGAGGAGGAACAGAGGAACTTTTGAGTTATCATGGACTTGATACGGGAGAAGGTCAGTGAGCATACTACAGTGAAGAACTGGAACGAGAAAAAGAAGGTAAAATATATGGACAGCCGCACTCCAAAACCATTGAGGTTGCCTTTATTGGGTAAAATACATGGGACACTGCAAGTCACAGCAAGAATAAAGGGGTACAGCCGACGCGTTTCACACTAGGGTCTAGTGCTGAGCCATGACTAAGCACTAGACCCTAGTGTGAAACACGTCGGTTGTACCCCTTTATTCTTGCTGTGACTTGCAGTGTCCCATGTATTTTACCCAATAAAGGCAACCTCAATGGTTTTGGAGTGCGGCTGTCCATATATTCTACCTTCTTTTTCTCGCATCAACGGCATTGCCAGCACCCGTGGTTCCTGGAAAGACACTGATTGCTCACCTGCACTTACCTGGAGCGGTGATCTTCTTTCTCTTCAGTGAAGAACTGGAACAAGGGGAAGACAGTGGAGAGTAGTGCAGATTGCTGTGGCCGGGGAGCGCAGTAATTGCAGTTTGGACTGACTGGGATCAGTAGTCTGTTTATTGCTGCCAAGTTGCTAGGCCATCGGGGAGAGGTACCGCGTATCTCTGGCCTAGTAAAGCACTCGTGTAATATCATCCAGAAGACTGTGTAGCTACTAAGAATCACTGAGCTGCCAGGGAGAGGTACTGTATACCTCTGGCTTAGTGATTTGCCCAAGCAACACCATTCAGAGACTTTGTGATAGTAATGACTTTACAACCAGCAAGCTGGGATTATTCAGAGTGATCCCCTTTTGTCTTACTTGAAGTGAAGTGACAGTAATCTACCAGTTTTGCTGTACAGGATTTGTGCAGGAGAAGAGGAGTTCAAGGGTGTGATACTCTGCAGGAGCCAGGGTAGAGGAGGAGGATTTTTATATTTCTGGGTAGAAACGGGCATCACATTACATTACATAGTGCAAACAAGTATCAGCAGTTTGTCTTCCATTAAATCTTTAAAACAATACACAAACAACAGAACAGCACCCTTAGACCCAATAGCATTAGAAGGCAATGGCAGTTCTAAGCTCAATGTATAGGTCTATCCCCGGCTAATAGTATTAGCGTCACCTAGTGGCTAAATGTCTAACAGCAAATGTCCATAAGAGTGTGGAGGTAGTTAGGTCCTGATTGTAGGGTGCAGATAACCTGTCACAAAACAAAAAGAACATAGCTTAACTAACTAGCTAGCAATTTACAAAAACATACTTTGGGACCTACTGCTCCTAGTCCACAGGACTCTTCAGATTATTGCCTAATCACACAGTCATGGTGACAGAGGGATCTTTTCTTGTAAACACAATTTCCATGAACAGATTTTTTACAGTCCTTCTGATGCACATTATTGAGTTGAATGTGAAACCAAAAATAACGCATCAACTAATCCACAACCAAAAGTGTTCCAGTAGTAACGCCAAGAATTAATCAAATCTTTACCGCCACATACTAATTGTATCTTAAGTCAAGGAATTGTAACATTTTTCAGCCTGATCCAAGATGGTCATACTGTACTCAACATTTGGGTGTCCAGATTTCTTTACCTTAGCACAGTCTTTGTAGATAATATCCTGACCAAAACTCCATGTCAATAAACAGCTATGTATTTATATGCAAATACTGATGACAGATCTCTGATCTGTAGGGTTAGGGACCGCAAGGTAGTCCTATACCTCCTACATTACTGGTAGTAAAGGAACTCAGATCAAAGATTACCTCCAGTATGAATGAATGAGCAACTTGTATAGCGCTGCACATGCAAACTGAATCGCCTCTAGGCGCTTTTTTGCAGCCAGTGTCTGCTTGGCTGGTGCGGTCATTTTACCCTGTAGGATCTCGACACGCTTGGGACACACATTCGTACACACATATATACTGGGCCAATTTGGACAAGATTCAATTAACCTACCAGCATGTCTTTGGAGTGTGGGAGGAAACCGGAGTAACCCCATGCAGACACAGGAAGAACATGCAAACTCCAGGCAGATGGTGTCATGGTTGGGATTTGAACCAGTGACCCTTTTGCTGCTAGGTGAAAGTGCTAACCACTACACCACTGTGGGAAATCCAGGCCATAGTCTCTGACAATCATTTTTTTATTAATTAACCATTGGATCCTCGAAAATGTCGGGATCCTCAAGGAGTTTTCTTAAACCTAGTAGCAAGTAGAATTTCTGATTTGTGTGTTATGTGTTTAACATGGGAATTCTATGACATCTTCTGTGCCAGAATGTAAATAATGGTATAAAAAGGCATCCAAGAAGAAATAAATGTGAAAAGAAATTGTTATTATTTATTGAGTTTTTCTCTGTATTGAGTTTTTCTCTGTATAATAGAATTATTTTTTAAAACTGCATGTTTGCTTATCAATAAGGAATTGTGCATTCAATGTTCATCTGGATATTTTCAAATCAATTTTGAGTATTTACAAAACTCAAACTTAATGTTTACATGAAATAAATTAACGTTTGAACTGTTTAGAAAAGCCAAGCGATAGAACCTCCTGCATCATTTGGCCCATGTGGCGTGGCTCTCGTCCAAGGAACACTGAATATTGGCTTGCTTTCTGAAGATGTACTCTGGATGAGAGATATTTGGAGGGGGTGGCTGTGCAGATCCCATCACAGCTTGACCTCACATTGCATGGACTTCACATCTGTTTTCCAGGCTCCCAGCTGTGTGTCTGAAGCAGTGAAGTAGCCAAATCCAGACAGATGTAGTATTTTCAACATCAAGTACACATGCCTTGATGGTAAAGCCATGTACCACATTAGAACAGAGGAAGCTCTGGTGTACACTAAAATTTGCATTAACTTGTCTTGCCAGAGAGAAAGCAGATAGTCATCCAGGTGATTGTTGATGGCATTGTTCCCTATCTCTTTCCCTAACACTCACTTCTAATCTCCAAGTCAAATCAAATGATAAAATGATTTGCAGACAAAGCAGACTCAATGCATCTTCTGCAATATCATTTACTATTTAATCTCTGCTAGAGACAAATAGGATTCACATCTTGCTACCTTGTGTGCATTTCCAGGACGGATATAGAAGAATTAAAATTTCACCATGTTATATAGTACTGGAAGGACTATACTACATCTGCAAAACTCATCTTAACATGTTTTCCTGTTGCTCAAGAATCCATATGAATATTCCTTATCAGAAAACGTTATAATGCTCTTTGCTTCAACATTCTTTTAATGAATTATTGCTTTCGGTTTTATATTTTTAAACACTGTAAAAGTTAGAATCAAGGGGGCACAACATACCTGTATCTATCTATCTTCTTTGCATTTAATTTATTTCCATCTTCCAAATAGCCCTGAATTTCAGCCTATAGAATATCCAAGCCAGTGTCTCTATTGGTTAATTGGCAACCTGCATCCAGTGTCATTGTTAGGCCTTGCCTGCAGGCTCTTATCCTAAACTTGCACACCATCATACTGCTCCTACCACTATTCCTGTACTATGCTTCTTTCACCGCTTACCATGTCTGGACCCCACTTCTCTCAAAACTTACTGCAAATAGCCTAATGTGGGCACAATGTGATGTATAAATGTGGTCACAAATCCCTAAAGGATATGTATATGATGTGTATGGTTTTGGCCCCACCCATTCAGATCCCAGACACTGTAGAGTGTTCCTGGGGTTCTTCCTTGGTCTTGGGAAGAGTTTCAGGTAAAGCCTCGTACACACGACCGAGTTTCTCGTCCAAAACCGACAAGAAAAGTGCAGAGAGAGCTTTATTGTCGAGAAAACCGTTCGTGTGTATGGTTTTACGACAAGAAAACTGCTGTGAATCTCGACGAGAAAAATAGAGAACCTGCTCTCTATTTTCTCGTCGTGTTTCTCGTCGGCCTGTTTTGCGACGAGAAAATGGTTCGTGTGTATGCTTTTACGACTCTTCAAAAAGCGCGCATGCTCAGAATTAAGTATGAGATGGGAGCGCATCTTCTGGTAAAACTAGCGTTCGTAATGGAGATAGCACATTCGTCACGCTGTAACAGACTGAAGAGCACAAAGCGCTCTTCCCAAACTTTTACTTCACACGCGGTAACACGAGATCAGCAAAAGCAGCCCAAGGGGTGGCGCCAGGGAAATCGATCTTCCCCTTTATACTGCTGTCGTACGTGCTGGACGTGACCGCGCAGAACAACAACGAGATTTGGAATTGTCAGTGTGTACGCATGGAAAGCTTGACGAGAAACTTGTCAAGGTTAACAAGAATCTCGTCGAGAAAAACAACGTGTTTTTAATGACGAGAAACTCGGTCGTGTGTACGAGGCTTAAGAGTTAAAAATAGGTGTGCACAAGGCTTGAACTTGGGGCAATAGAAAAAGAGTGTCAGGTAGGCTGTACAGGACTCTATGTTTTCTAATGATGGCCTTGCCTATTGGGCGCCATGTAGAATTCAAGATCCTGTACAAGCATGATTGAACAAAATAAATAATGAGTATTATCCAGAAAGCTAATTATTTTCTCTTGCCTGATTTAGAAGTTAGCCATAAAGTTTTATAAACCTTATGCCGTGTACACACGATTGGTTTTACCAATGAAAACAGTCCGATGGACTTTTCTCATCGGACAAACGGATCGTGTATGGGCCCCATCGGTCTTTTTTCCATCGGTGAGAAAAAATAGAACATGTTTTAAATTTATCCGATGGGAAAAAAAACGATAGCAAATTCCGATCATCTGTGTGGAACTCCATCGGAGAAAAAACCCACGCATGCTCAGAATCAAGTCGACGCATGCTCAGAAGCATTGAACTTAATTTTTCTCGGCTCGTCGGAGTGTTTTACGTCACGGCGTTTGGGACGGTCGGATTTTTGACTGATGGCGTGTAGGCAAGACTGATGGAAGTCAGCTTCATCGGAATTCCGATGGAAAAATCCATCGGATTAGAATCCATAGGAAATCCGATCGTGTGTACAGGGCTTTAGTATAAATGACAAGTTGGAATCAGAGCACTCAAGAGCTTTTATGGCAACTTGCAGGTAGACTGTTATTAGATCTAGCTTTTATTAGATTAGATGCAGATTTGATTGACTGCTGTATGCTTTGGAATTAGTTTGGGAGAAATATAATGATGTCAGCATGTAACATGTCATAGTAATCAGTCAAATTCAGCTGCAGCTGAATGGTACAAGGAAGGAGCTCCTTTGGGTATTATAGGTTCATTTAACTGCAGTAATGTTAGAACTACATGGAGATGTAATTAAAGCAGTTTGTGATTAATATAAATCATAGAAATGCATTGCACCATACAGCACGACTAAAAGATTTTGCTTGTGATGCTCTATCTGGAGACCAACAGAGCATTGCAGAATGGCTGAATACTATCGATATTAAAGTCATTCCCAACCACTATAATACTAGAGGGAGCAGAGCCTTCTAAAAGGAGCGTTTTAATGAGAAAAACACAGGAGTTGCCATTGTTGACTTACTGCTGAAAATGTTCGTTTCCTGGCTATCTCTGCCCTTTGGAAACACAAACTGCCTTGCTGTGTGGCTGTAAGGCGTAATTGCAAAGCTCATCTTGGTTCTAGACCCCACTCCTGATGGTCAGATCATTGTAATCCAATGATTGCATTTGAGGAGTGGGTGGGATAATCCTCTGATAATGTCAACGGGCTGAGAGGCTTTTGGTATTTGTGAAAAAAGGAGGGCACCTAGGCACCATCCCTAATGAGAAAGTGTTCATCTGCTTCTCTATGCTAAATTATAAAAATGGAGACTGCAGTCTTTATAATAAGGGGTCATTCTACTTTTGAGAACAACAAAGAGGGTGCAGCTTACCTAAAACATAGTTATAACTGTCAACCTTGACAAAGAGAAAAAAGAAAGGCACACCAGCCTCGTGCATTATCCTTGTGTGGATTTATTAAAAAATGATAAAAGAAACCTACTTACAAACATACGTGAATAACACACGTTAAAAGAGTCCACAAAATCGCAGCAATGCGTCCGAATCGAACCCACTCCAATAAGTCACAGAGGGATTGACAGGGGTCACTGCCGACTTATGCGTTTCGAAGACAAGTCTTCTTCCTCAGAGCTCAGCCAGGGCTGAGCTCTGAGGAAAAAGACTTGTCTTTGAAACCCGTTCGGTTTGGACGCATTGCTGCGATTTTGTGGACTCTTTTATTGTGTGTTATTCACGTATGTTTGTAAGTAGCTTTCTTTTATCATTTTTTAATAAATCCACCCAAGGATAATGCACGAGGCTGGTGTGCCTTTCTTTTTTCTCTTTGTCATTTACCGTTAGGATACACCTATCCGTGAAGGCAGCAAGGCCAAGTGATTTTTATCATTCCACTTACAGACTGTCTGATATTCCACTTGTGCGCAGGAGTTTTTGTTTTCTGTTATTCAAGGTAACTGTCAACCTTCCCTTTCCAAGTAAACAGATAAAGGGTACCTTGGTGACTACTCCATAGAATGCCACTGTACTTTAGTTTCTTTCTCATCACCAAATATTGTATTAGTCTGAAAAAGAATCAGTAATGTGCAGCAAAACTTTGGATGAGAGGGCTACTTACAATGGCCGACATACATCTTTGTTTGCCCTCCTTCAGTGATAAGAAAACCTCACTCCCCACTGCTATCTGCTTGGGTTTTTCTTCCATTCTGGCATTCTTGGTGATCAGTAATGATGTAACTCCAAAACATGCAAGTTATATTGTCCCAGAACCTGGCTCTGTTCTTTCTTAGACGTTGACAGTGGACTCAGAGTGTACACCGTACAGTCTCTTCTACCAAAAAAACTTACTGCAGAGGCCCAAAGATAGTAGAGAAAAACAGTTTAATACAAATATAGCTCTAAAACAATTTCAAAGTTTTTTTTTATCTTCATCTGGACCAGGTAGTATCTAATGAAAACACATCTATAGTTACATTTAACAAGATCTTTTTCCTAGTGGGTTTAGAGTTTTTTTGCAATAACAAGACAATACTATACTCTAATTGCCATGCTCTAATTGCCTAATTGATGCTTAGATAGGAATAACTGTAACATGGATTGTTAATATGGCAGGCAGACATTTGGAAATGTTTGGGTCAATCTGTGTAAAGAAACAAAAAAAGAAAGATGTGCCACCTGCCTGATACTTGCTAGCAGGATGTAGACGTAGTATAATTCTCTCACAACAGCGGGCAAGAAAAACATCATGGACATGCAGAGAAAATATCTTCAATTGGGTACTAGATAGAAATAAAAACCTGACAGAAATATAACCACGTACCCACTCTATCCACATGATTTGGCTGAAGTCAGAGTTTGTAAAATATAGGAACAACTACAGGGGTCTGATTTTGATAAAGTTATGATTACTTAGTAGCTGGAGGACAGCATGTAATATCAGCATGAGTTCAGGTAGTTGACGGAACAGCAACTGTGATGCCGCGTACACACGATCATTATTCACGGCGGTTAAAAAAACGCAGTGAATAATGACATTAAAAACGAGGGAACGGCTTGTTCCCCACACACGGTCGTTTTTCACGTCATTTTTTCTCTTGACGAGAAAAACGACCCTCTGTGGGCTCCGCGGCAGTGTTTCCCTATGGGAAAACTGCCGCGGAAAACATGTCGAAAAAAACGACGAGAAAAATTAGAACATGTTCTAATTTTTCTCGTCGTTTTTAATGCCGTTTTTCTCGTCGAAAAAAACGGCAAAAAGCCCACAGACGATCGTTTTTCTCGTCGAAAGGAAAAAATGTAGTTTTTCTCGACGAGAAAAACGGCCGTGTGTACGCGGCATGAGACTTTTTGTCTGCATTCACCTCTGGCTCTAACGCCAAAAATCATCTTTAGACCAACTAAGTAGCTTTAAAGTGGAAGAAAGGCTTAACACAAACTATTCTTAAAAATAACCCCCCCCACCTGTTCTATGTAAAAAAAGATCTGTGTACTTAACCTTTTTTTAATCCAGTCAAATCTGGTTAGAATCCTACAGCTCTGACTACCCTGTGTCAGTAAGCAACTGCTGCATGTGAAAGGAGGAAGCTCTGACAATGGCTGGGCCTTTGTGGTCTATGGGTGACATTGCTGCTTCTGGAATTAACAGACGTCCATTTTAAAGGGAAACCAGAGCTGCAGGATCACATGACCGGCCCAGACTAAAAAAAGGTAGGTGTACAATCTTTTTTTTAAGCAGTGTATGAAGGTTTGGTAAGAGGAGGGGAGAGGGACTGTTTTTAAGAATACAGGTGATACTCGAAAAATTTGAATATCGTGCAAAAGTTAATTTATTTCACTAATGCAACCTAAAAGGTAAAACCAATATATGAGATAGACTCATTACATGCAAAGCAAGATATTTTAAGCCATGATTTGTCATAATTGTGATGATTATGGCTTACAGCTCCTGAAAACCCCAAATCCACAATCTCAGAAAATTTGAATATTGTGAAAAGGTGCAATATTCTAGGCTCAAAGTGTCCCACTCTAATCAGATAATTAAGACATTACACCTGCAAAGGGCTCCTGAGCCTTTAAATGGTCTCTCAGTCTAGTTCAGTAGGAATCACAATCATGGGAAAGACTGCTGACCTGACAGTTGTGCAGAAAACCATCATTGACACCCTCCAAAAGGAGGGAAAGCCTCAAAAGGTAATTGCAAAAGAAGTTGGATGTTCCCAAAGTGCTGTATCAAAGCACATTAATAGAAAGTTATGTGGAAGGGAAAAGTGTGGAAGAAAAAGGTGCACAAGCAGCAGGGATGACCGCAGCCTGGAGAGGATTGTCAGGAAAAGGCCATTCAAAAGTGTTGGGGACTTTCACAAGGAGTGGACTGAGGCTGGAGTCAGTGCATCAAGAGCCACCGCACACAGACGGATCCTGGACATGGGCTTCAAATGTCGTATTCCTCTTGTCAAGCCACTCCTGAACAACAAACAACGTCAGAAGCGTCTTACCTGGGCTAAAGAAAAACAGACCTGGTCTGTTGCTCAGTGGTCCAAAGTTCTCTTTTCTGATGAGAGCAAATTTTGCATCCAAGGAACCAGAGTATGGAGGAAGAATGGAGAGGCACACACTGCAAGATGCTTGAAGTCCAGTGTGAAGTTTCCGCAGTCTGTGTTGATTTGGGGAGCCATGTCATCTGCTGGTGTTGGTCCACTGTGCTTCATTAAGTCCAGGGTCAACGCAGCCGTCTACCAGGAGATTTTGGAGCACTTCATGCTTCCTTCCGCAGACAAGCTCTATGGGGATATTGACTTCATTTTCCAGCAGGACTTGGCACCTGCCCACACTGCCAAAAGCACCAAAACCTTGTTCAATGACCGTGGGATTACTGTGCTTGATTGGTCAGCAAATTCGCCTGATCTGAACCCCATAGAGAATCTATGGGGCATTGCCAAGAGAAAGATGAGACCGAACAATGCAGAAGAGCTGAAGGCTGCTATTGAAGCATCCTGGTATTCCATAACACCTCAGCAGTGCCACAGGCTGATCGCTTCAATGCCAGGCCACATTGAGGCAGTAATTGCTGCGAAAGGGGCCCAAACCAAGTACTGAGTACATATGCATGCTTATACTTTTCAGAGGTCCGATATTGTTCTATGTACAATCCTTGTGTAGCGGGCATTTAAATTTGGGGGGGAGCATCTGGGTTATTCAACCCGGATGCACTAATTGTTAGGGAGTCTGAGAACCTCTTTTGTGGTTCTTGGAGGACTCTGGTGATGTGAAGTTCCCTGCAGCCTACAGGTGGCGTTGTTGCCCTGGGCCGGAGGTGAACTCACATCACAAGACTGTCCCATTTTGTCCTCCCCTGGAGCTGGTACAACGGGGCGGGGAACCCGCTGTGACGCAAAGGGAGAGGGGATAAAAGGGGCGGACGCCCTTACCACGGGGTTGTTGTGGTCCGAGGGTTCAGAGTTCGGAGTTGGAGGACGTGGCTGCACCCAGGCACCTTCAGCCTGGGTGCTGGTGTTCTGGAGTTCCGGGCCCAGGTGCCCTTGACCTGGTCGGAGCGAGAGATGGAGTCCATCCCAGGCACCTTAAGCCTGGGGTGAGGTACTATGGCCGAGGCCTGGGGCCCAGTAACTTCGACTGTTCTCTGCAAGGGTGGAGGAGTCCGAGGGGCCCTAAGGTGTTGGGACCCGTATCTGAGGTGAGGAGGCCGGGGAGTGTAACCCTTCTGAATAGCCCGGTACAGCATTAATCCGGTGACGGCGGGGCCTCTGGTAACTCTCTTGAAGGGATGTCTTCCCCCTGACAGGGGCTGCAGCGTAGTGAAGGTAACTCCAGTTCCTGTTCACTAGAGTCACTGGAAGAGACTCTGAAGCCAAAAAGTACATTTTACAGCCACTGTGCTTAGCAACCGTTGGTGAAACCTCAACGGTTTCGTTTCTTTGAGGATTGTGCCTTGACCTACTCCCCACCAATACTGAACTGTTCTATGGGTCTCAAACTGTCTGCTAGCAAAGGACTATTTGTTTGCCGTTATGGAATAAATAAGTGTTGGACCTTTTCAGTGTGTGGTACTCCAATTACTGGGAGCAAAGGGGGTTATCAGCAGAACAGACTTGGCTCTGAGCGTATACACAGCCCAAAGGTAATCTGGTGCTGGCCTTCACCTCTACATGCTATAATCTAGAGGACATGGGCCGTGGCGCACCTCGCTCTCCCCTTCAAGGTACCCCTAGACCGAAGCCAGAGTAACCGCAAAAGAAGAAGAGAGAGGGTGAGGCCGCTACACGTGGGGGCTCGTAAGTCCGGGATGTGTGTTTTGTGTATGGAGCTAAGAACGTCTGTGTTTGAACTTTGCTGCCCGGTGGAGTTCCGAGTAGGTCGGCCATGTTGGCAAGCGCGCCATGAGGCACACCATAACTGCGCAGTTCATGGGCAAGGAGAAGGGAAAGCCCGCGAACAAGTTCAGAGTATGGGAGGAGTCTGGCCATGTGGAAGTAGTCACGTGGAGATTCCGGCGCGAGTTGGTCAGTGCGCAATGGAGCAGCAGACAGTCGGGATGACCTCAAGTACCCCGTGGATTCCGGTTCCTTACCCCACGAAGATTACTTCCTTTGCTGCTTCCATGACGGACACAGGAATAAGACTTAGGCCCCGAGGACGTTTGGCTCTGTATGTATGCAGAGACATAAAGGCCCTCGGTGTGATCTGTCCCGGCTGCTCGGGACTGGTGGTCAACTTGAAGCCATTTGGGCGATGTGAGGCCTGCAAAGAGTTTCTTTTTGAGGTGGAGCCATCCACAGAAAGGCCCCGAGCCTTCCACCTCAACTGCCTCACAGGTACCGCCACTCCGGAAGGGGAGATCCAGGCCTTTGCGGAGATTTCTGTGCGCACTGATCAGGGCAAAGAGAGTGCCCAACCAGAGACTGAGAGAGAAAAATCTGAGGATTCTGCTTCGGTTACCACAAGCTCCCTGCTCCCACCTCCGAAGAGGAAAGTTGGCCTTGTACAGGCATCCTATGGTCGTGGAAGAGCTTCGCCCCGCCGCTTGCCTGGCCTGGATGGATCCGGAGGGAAGAGCCCTGGACATCCCTGTTCTGCTGAAGGCCCAGGTGAGCCAGGGGTTGGGATTGTGTGTGTGGTTGGAGGTGTCGGGAGTCTACTGTCGGTGGAGCCCGTAAGGGAGGGTGATTCCGTATCTACTGGGAACTACCTGCCCGCAGAAATGTACGACACCTACGACCTAGAGTCGCTGTCCGATGCCGGTGATGATGGCGAGATCGATGAGGTCTTTCACCGCAAAGGTTGGGACAGGATGCCATTGCTTGCGCTCCGTGTGCCAAAGGATCTGCCTATGTCTACAGGGAATAGTACACCCGGGTGGAGGCCCTGGAGCCCGGGGAGAAATCTGGTCTCCTGCCTACCCTTCCATCCTCCAGATCACCTACTGCTTCATCCGTTTCTGTGACGGGAACGCAACGTTCATCACTGCGGGCTCCTAGGCCCAAGTCAACGGAGGTAGTTAAAGTACCTCGGCATCCTGAGTCCATCGTCCCACCTGGAGAAGGAGAGCGGGCGACAATGCCACCTTTGGCCCGGTTACAGCGGCTTTTCTGTCAGAGAGTTGCCCGTGAATATGGGTGGGAGTACCCATACCTACCACGGGACTTGCTTTTTGAAGTGGAGGTCCTGCATCAGCGATGGTATGATGAGTTTGTCTGGGATAAGCTCAAAGTGCCCCATGCTCGCCGATACCTTTCGTGCTCATCCCCCGTGTCTAAGAAGTTCAAAGACTGTAAGGCGGAGTGGATGTTGGGTCGGCACATCCATGCGGACAGGGTGCTTATTTGTCGCAAAGATGGAGAGAACATTGAATATAATGTGGAGACTTTCGATAAGCACTTGAAGCCCCTGTTCCTGCCGCACCCAAAGTTCTACCTTTAGGAGGAAAAGACTCCTGTATGCTCTGTTTGTCGTTCACTGCTGAACTTGCTGGAACACAAGGACTGTGCCCTAGTTTTTTTTGTGCATTTGGGCGTTTTTACTCTTTGGAGAAATAGGAGCTGTTACTATTTGTTCTCCCTCTTTCTCCCTGCACTGCAGAGAAGATAATGACTTTGGGGTGTAGTTAGTGTAGAGACAGTAAGAGAAGAAGGAAAGTTGTCTGGAGGATTCGGCTAAGTGTCATGACCGTGGCACTGTCACCAGGTGGCAGTGCTGCGCAACGACTGTTTTTTTTTTTACACTTGCACCACCATACTCATTGGTGCGAATGGGCCTCTTCAAGGACGGGACCATTCATTCCAAGAAAACACACATTGTGGTAAGATATTTTTTTTTCCTTCTGCAGGAGATTCATCTGTCAAGGCTGCTGAGAATGGGTGGTCCTTAGATAGCAGAGGGGGAGGGATTGTGCATGCGCAAATGTCAGAAGTGTGTGTTGAAAGTTTTATAGTTTTACTGTTTCATGTTTTCCCTTACCCATTCTAGGTCTTGGCACGATTCAGGACTAAATTGTGTCGTTTAGTTTCTGGGCGGAACTTATGTCACCACCTTTGTGGGATGTGAGTTTGGACCAGACACTGGGGACCAGTGTCAAATCACCCGGGGGAGAGTGTAGCGGGCATTTAAATTTGGGGGGGAGCATCTGGGTTATTCAACCCGGATGCACTAATTGTTAGGGAGTCTGAGAACCTCTTTTGTGGTTCTTGGAGGACTCTGGCGATGTGAAGTTCCCTGCAGCCTACAGGTGGCGTTGTTGCCCTGGGCCGGAGGTGAACTCACATCACAAGACTGTGCCTTTTTGTCCTCCCCTGGAGCTGGTACAGCGGGGCGGGGAACCCGCTGTGACGCAAAGGGAGAGGGGATAAAAGGGGCGGATGCCCTTACCACGGGGTTGTTGTGGTCCGAGGGTTCAGAGTTCGGAGTTGGAGGACGTGGCCGCGCCCAGGCACCTTCAGCCTGGGTGCTGGCGTTCCGGCATTCCGGGCCCAGGTGCCCTTGACCTGGTTGGAGCGAGAGATGGATTCCACCCCAGGCACCTTAAGCCTGGGGTGAGGTACTATGGCCGAGGCCTGGGGCCCAGTAACTTTGACTGGGTTCCGCAAGGGTGGAGGAGTCTGAGGGGCCCTAAGGTGTTGGGACCCGTATCTGAGGTGAGGAGGCCGGGGAGTGTAACCCTTCCGAATAGCCCGGTACAGCATTAATCCGGTGATGGCGGGGCCTCAGGTAACTCTCTTGGAGGGATGTCTTCCCCCTGACAGGGGCTGCAGCGTAGCGAAGGTAACTCCAGTTCCTGTTCACTAGAGTCGCTGGAAGAGACTCTGAAGCCAAAAAGTATGTTTTACAGCCACTGTGCTTAGCAACCGTTGGTGTAACCTCAACGGTTTAGTTTCTTTGAGGATTGTGCCTTGACCTACTCCCCACCAATACTGAACTGTTCTATGGGTCTCAAACTGTCTGCTCGCAAAGGACTATTTGTTTGCCGTTATGGAATAAATAAGTGTTGGACCTTTTCAGTGTGTGGTACTCCAATTACTGGGAGGAAAGGGGGTTATCAGCAGAACAGACTTGGCTCTGAGCGTATACACAGCCCGAAGGTAATCTGGTGCTGGCCTTCACCTCTACATGCTATAATCTAGAGGACATGGGCCGTGGCGCACCTCGCTCTCCCCTTCAATGTACCCCTAGTCCGAAGCCAGAGTAACCGCAAAAGAAGAAAGAGAGAGGGTGAGGCGCTACACTTGTTTTATTGATTGCATGTAATATTCGAATTTTCTGAGATTGTGGATTTGGTGTTTTCATGAGCTGTAAGCCCTAATCATTACAATTATGACAAATCACGGCTTGAACTATCTTGCTTTGCATGTAATGAGTCTATCTCATATATTAGTTTCACCTTTTAAGTTGCATTAGTGAAATAAATTAACTTTTGCACGATATTCAAATTTTTCGAGTATCACCTGTAGTTAGTGTTATGCTTTTCCTACACTTTAAAATGATTGTAAAGGTTTGCTTTAAAAAAAAAAAAATAACAAACATACCTTTACTTACTGTACCTGATCTGTGCAAGGGTTTTGCACAGAGCAGCCCCGATCCTCTTCTTCTGGGGTGCCCTGCCAGCACACCTGGCTCCTCCCCTTAATTGGGTGCCCCCACGGAAAGCCGTGAACTTTGAATGACAATTGCGCGGTCATGCAACACTGTACCCAAACAAAATATTGTTATCACTTTTTTCACACAAATAGAGATTTCTTTTGGTGCTATTTATTCGCTGCTGGGTTTTTTTTTTTTTGCTAAAGAAACAAAAAAAGTTCGAAAATTTCGAAAATAAAATTTTCATAGTTTGTTATAAAATTTTGCAAACAGGTAATTTTTCTCCTTCACTGATGTGCGCTGATGAAGCTGCACAGATGGGCACTGATAGGCACTGAAAGGGGTGGCACTGATAGGTGGCACTGATGGGCACTGATGAAGCTACACTGATGGGCACTGATGAGGCAGCACTAATGGGCTCTGATCGGCAGCACTGATGGGTCCTGAGAGGTGCCACTGAGAGGTGGCACTGATGGGTACTGATAGGCACTGGTAAGCATCACTGATAGGCAGCACTAAAAGGTGACACTGATGGTGAGGCACTGATGGGCACTGATTGGCAGCACTGATGACACTGATAAGTGGCACTGGTGGGCACTGATTGGCAGCACTGGTGGGCACTGATTGGCACTGATAGGTGGCACTGGTGGGCAATGATAGGTGGCACTGGTGGGCACTGATAGGCACTGATTAGCAGCACTGGCGGGCACTGGGGCAGGGACCAATGTCCCTGTAACATAAGCCAGTTACCGGCTTTCTGCTTCTCTCCTCACGCTGATCATGAGAAGAAAAAAAGCCAATAACCGGCTTGTTTACTTCCGTGATCAGCTGTCATTGGCTGACAGCTGATCACGTGGTAAAGGGCCAGCTGTGATTGCCCCTTTTCCCTTCTGCTATATGCAAAAATAATGTGTAAAAAAAAAATACTGATCACTTCCCCAGAGTAGTACAATGTTACTATGTTAACATTGTATTGCTCTGGTCAAAGTGTGTTAAAAAAAACAAATGTAAGAACTCTGTTGATTGTTTTATTTTGATTTCCCTTTTTGGTTTTGTTAATGGGTTACCTTTCATGATTCATTCATACTGTCATCATACATGATTTGGATGTTTGACACTGTTGGTTACTATTTGCCATCATCTTGATTTTATACCTGCTGTGTTGATTGATGTCATATGCCCATGTATATGGTAATTCCTTTTATTCCCAATAAAACTTTTTGAAAAACATTTTTTTTCATGCTTTTGCAAGTCATTGTCCCTGATCACTACCACACCCGTTACACGATGACACTGTACTGCACTGGTGACAGTATGAGAAAAAAAATGTTTTAAATTTTACATTTTCAAAAAACTATGACAAAAATTTACAACATCAAAAAACCCACCATGCCTAAATACCTTGAACTGTCTACATTCCAAAAAGGGGTCACTTGGGGGATATCTGTACTGCCCTGACATTTTTGGGCCTCAAGAAATCAGGATTGATCCATTTTCAGATATATACCATCGTTTGTGGACTCTATAACTTTCCTACAAACTAAATAATATACACGGATTTGGGATATTTTCACCAAAGAAATGTAGCAGAATGCATGTTGGCCTAAATTCATAAAAAAAGATTATTTATTTGCAAAATGTTATAACAGACACAAAGAAAAACGTGTTTTTTTTCAAAATTTTCTGTCTTTTTTTTGTTTATTAAGCAATAATAAATAAACCCCAGTGGTAATTAAATACCATTGAAAGAAAGCTCTAGTTGTGTGAAAAAAATGATAAAAATTTAGTTTGCATACAGTGTTGCATGACTGTGCAATTGTCATTCAAATTGCCACAGCGCCCAAAGTTGAAAATTGGCCTGAGCAG
This sequence comes from Rana muscosa, assembly GCA_029206835.1. Lineage (NCBI taxonomy): Eukaryota > Metazoa > Chordata > Amphibia > Anura > Ranidae > Rana > Rana muscosa. Next base: position 494,408,787 of record CM055121.1, read on the forward strand.
AAAGGGGGTAAAAGTGCGCGGTATTGAAGTGGTTAAATATAATAGATAAGCCTAGGGAGGAATAATAATTAAAGACATTACATTTTTACATAAGCCCAATTATAACTGGTTCTCATTAAAAAAAAAATCTAGATGGGCCCTGTACACACGATCGGTTTTACCGATGAAAACAGTCCGATGGACTTTTTTCATCGGACAAACCGATCGTGTATGGGCCCCATCGGTCTTCTTTCCATCCGTGTTAAAAAATAGAACATGTTTTAAATTTATCCGATGGAAAAAAAAACAATAGCAAATTACTATCGTCTGTGGGGAACTCCATCGGATAAAAAACCCACGCATGCTCAGAATCAAGTCGACGCATGCTCAGAAGCATAGAACTTAATTTTTTTTGGCTCGTCGGAGTGTTTTACGTCACAGCGTTTGGGACGATCGTTTTTTTGACTGATGGTGTGTAGGCAAGACTGATGGAAGTCAGCTTCATTGGATTTCCGCTGGAAAAATCCATCGGTTTAAAATCCATAGGAAATCCGATCGTGTGTACGGGGCTTTGTACAGGATACAGGAAAAGTTCTAACTAGTGAACCAGCAGGATCCCTGCATTATGTTAAATTCTGAAGTGACTGGCACATTTCCCACGCTCTATGAATTGTTTACAAACCAAATACACAGTTTATGTTAATCTATTTTTTGGTTTTGTTTTGTTTTATAACCCCCTTTATAATTTTATTACATTCTCTCCAGGGAAGACAAGAGGACAGCGCTCCATGCTTTTGCTCACCATCTGCAAGAGACTGGGAGAGGAGCCAACACTTCTGAATACTTCTAGGGTCGGTGGGTCAGCAGAGAGCTGGCTGGTTCTGATTTTTTCACGTTCCCAAAGGGAAAGCTGCTCACCTCATCATACTGCAGAATACAGACCCACAATTCCTTGTGCCTTCTGTGATCACTGACGTCTAATAGGAGTTAATTGAATGCTAAATTGTATTTCATTCCTTGCCAGATTACCATGGTACACATCAAAGACAAACTTATTGTGGCATTCCTGGGAAAGCAACAGGTATTTAGGGGAAAAGCCCCTCTACCTATACCATGATTAAGTGAAACAGAATGCTCTTTTTTTTACCTTTGGTTTTTTAAGCACAATTACAGAGGCCATGGTAACCTTTTCCACACACACACAGTAATGAAATACCCTTTTGAATTTATTTTTGTTCATTTAAATACTGTGGTGTGAATATATTTTGCAGTTGTATGCATAGAATATTGATCACGGCATGACAGTTCTTGGTTTGAAGTCCAGAGACAAAGGTGTTCGTAGTATTTAGGTGGCAATTTTCCAACCATTTGGGGGGGGACATTTAGTTGAAAGTGTTATCAGGAAATTATTAGGGGACAGTAGAAAGGGGGGAGGGTCAGAGAAGACAGGATCAAACAGCCTTTTTATGCAATAGGGATGATTAACCCCTTAGGTTCCACAGTGAGTGTAACCATCAGGCTTTACTGCATATATAGATTATTTTTTTTTTGTTATGGGTTTAGTAACACTTAAAGAAGTCAGTGTGGGGGGGGGGGGGTAGGCCCCCAAGTGTGCCATGTAAAAAGAAAGTAAATCCAAATTGTATTGTCATAAAAATAAATGACTGATCATGGTGTTTACTATCTGTTAACAGAATCAATTAATACCTACTTTAATGAAAATACCATTTGGATTTACTTTCTTTCCACATGGGCACCTCTGCTGACCACAGTTTTAGTTCCTTTTTTTGGGCCCTACCCTTCATATCCATTGTTTGTGCAGCACAGGATCATCCTGAAAACCCTGAAAAGTACCAAGTGCTGCCATCCACCTTATTCTGCTTCAAAGCAGTTATATTCTCCACAAGCTCATCAAAAGTTGCTCGACCCATGTTAGGTTATCTGGCAACCCCACAAATGAGAGTACACATATATAGGACCTTTTTTGTATTTTGTTTCACTTCTTTGTTAACTTATGCATCTACATATACATCTTGTAATCCATCTATACACTCTCTTCTATGACCGTCGTTTCTATTATTCCAATTTTAGATTTTTTCTCCTGCTGCTCATCTGGAGTAATTATATATCATGTATATAAAAAGAGCAGTGATAGGCAATTAACAAGGCCCAATATGGTTTTCTGCACATAGGCCTTAAATTAAATGGTAAATATGTGAGGCAAATTCAAGTGCAATTAAGATATAACCATTCATATAAATTATGACGCTTGAGGCAGCCCTTAAAAATAACCCCCTGACTCCTCTAATTAAGGTTATGCTTTTCTCGCTGAGGTTTAGTTATGGCAATTTCTGCATAGTTACTAGGTATGAGCTTTATGTTCAAGTCGAACATGAGTTCAAGTCGAACATTGGCTGTTGGCCCATGCGGCGAACAGCGAACAATTTGGGGTGTTCGCAGCAAATTCGAAAAGCCGCGGAACACCCTTTAAAAGTCTATGGAAGAAATCTAGTGCTCATTTTAAAGGTTAATATGCAAGTTATTGTCTCAGGGGACATGTAGCAATGCAAAAAAAAGTTTTAAAAACTAACGTTTTTTCGGGAGCAATGATTTTAATAATGCTTAAAGTGAAACAATAAAAGTGAAATATTCCTTTAAATTTCGTACCTGGGGGGTGTCTAAAGTATGCCTGTAAAGCAGCGCATGTTTCCCCTGTTTAGAATTGTCCCTGCACAAAATGTAATTTCTGAAGGAAAAAAAGTCATTTAAAACCACTCGCGGCTATAATGAATCCCCGGTTCTCCGGCAATACAGAGAAAAGTCATTGAAAAAAACGACAGGGGTCCCCCCCAGTACATTACCAGGCCCTTTGGGTCTGGTATGAATATTAAGGGGAACCCATGCCGTTTTTTTCAATGACTTATCTGTATTGCCGGACCCGAGAATTCATTAATAGATGCAGTAGTTTTAAATTACTTTTTTTCCATCAAAAATTACATTTTGCGCAGGGAACCAAAATTTAAAAAAAAAAAATGCGAGGGAGTCCCTCCAAACTTCCATATCAGGCCTTTCAGGTCTGGTAAGGATATTAAGTGGAACCCCGCACCAAAATGTAAAACAAAAAATGGTGTGGGGTCCCCCCCAAAAATCCATACCAGACTCTTCAGGTCTGGTATGGATTTTAAGGGGAACCCCGCACCAAAAAATAAATAAATGGCGTGGGGTCCCCGAAAAAATCCATACCAGACCCTTATCCGAGCACGCAACCTAGCAGGCTGCAGGAAAAGAGGGGGGACGAGAGTACTAGGCCACATGCCCTCAACATGGGGAGGCTGTGGGGGTCTGCGGCCGGGGGGCTTTTCGGAATCTGGAAGCCCCCTTTAACAAAGGGGACCCCCAGATTCCGCCCCCCCTATGTGAATTGGTAACGGGTACATTGTACCCCTACCGTTTCACAAAGAAGGTGTAAAAAATTGTAAAAAAACACACAGACACAGTTGGGAAAGTAATTTATTAAAAATAAAAAAATAAAAAATAAAAAAAACATTCCAGCTATGTAATCCAGTCTGTCCAGCGTTGTTCTCTATGTCCCGCGGTGATCCGATGTCCAGCGATGCTTCAGACTCCTCCACCTCCAGTCTCCACTCCACACGAAACCCCCATGACGTACGAGGGGGCGGGGCCACCCCGTCACATCATAGGGTAAGCCCCAGCTTTCCCCGCTTGCCGGGGGAATAGCCAATGACGTAGGCGGGACCCCGCCTACGTCATTGGCTATTCCCCGTGAACCATTGAGTACAGATTCAGTGAGAGGTTTACATGAAACTACGGTATGTAAAATTGCCATACTGTGATAGTGTGATACCCTGCTATAGTGTGGGTTTAAGAAATGAAGGTAGGAGCGTCTCATAGTTCATATCAACAGAGATGTGCCTTGGGTAGTTACAGATTTGGGAATAAATGTGGGAGATTGTTAGCATGTACACTGCATCCGTGTCCTTCTCAGACTTATATCTAGTATTAGAAAGTCATCGGGGGAAACTACTTTAGATCCACAATCTCTCCAACAAACATTTGGGGAATATTTCTCAGCCCTTTATAACCTGGCTCCACCATCATCTTTGGAAGACATGGGATCTAGCACTTGCCACATTGAAGATTATGTGCAGAAAACTGCCAACTCCAACATTAGATGATGATAAAAGGAAATCCTTGAATTGTCCTTTTTCAAATGAGGAATTATTAGGTGTAATTACTGATATTCCATCGGGTAAGGGTCCTGGCCCAGATCGATTTACCCCAAAATTCTTTAAAACATATAAAGAATATCTATCCCCATTCATGCTTCAAGTGTTTAACTCTATCTCTTCTATTAATCCATTTCTGACTCAGACACTGGAAGCCCACATTACTTTGATTCCTGAACCAGATAAGGATTTAACATTATGCTCTAGCTATCGTTCAATATCCTTAATTGGGGTAGACATAAAAATATATGCTAAATTGTTTGCGTTACATCTCCAACCTCTTCTTCCAAGCCTTGTACATACAGACCAGGCCGAATATTGTCCAAGGAAGAGAAGCTTTTGAATCCCATGCTTATCCTTCCTACTTATGGGCCATGCCCAAGCAGCTAAAATACCAGTATGCCTTCTTTCGGTTGATGCAGAGAAGGCATTCGATCGGGTTGGGTGGCCTTTTCATAAGCATTCGTTGATGCAAGTAGGGATGGGTCCAAATTTGCTTGCAGAACAGGGAGAGGCAAGTGTAAACAGGCATCTCCCCGTTCTGCCTAGTGACACTGTCATTGATCGTCTGTTCCCTGTGATCGGGAACAGCGATCAGTAACGTGTCACTCTTAGCCACACCCCCTAACAGTAAGAAGCACTCCCTAGGTCACACTTAACCCCTTTAGCGCCACCTAGTGGTTAACCCCTTCACTGCCAGTGTCATTTTCACAGTATCAGTGCATATTTATAGCACTGATCGCTGTAAAAATGACAATGGTCCCAAAAATGTGTCAAAAGTGTCCGACGTGTCCGCCATAATGTCGCAGTCATGATAAAAATCGCTGATCGCCGTCATTGCTAGTAAAAGAAAAAAAAATATTTATAAAAATGCCATAAAACTATCCCCTATTTTGTAGATGCTATAACTTTTGCGCAAACCAATCAATAAACGCTTATTGCGATTTTTTTACCAAAAATATGTAGAAGAATACATATCGGCCTAAACTGAGGGAAAAAAAATAATTCATATATTTTTGGGGGATATTTATTATAGCAAAAAGTAAAAAATATTGCTTTTTTTAAAAAAAATTGTTGCTCTATTTTTTTTTATAGCGCAAAAAATAAAAACCGCAGAGGTGATCAAATACCACCAAAAGTAAGCTCTATTTGTGGGAAAAAAAGGACGTCATTTTTTTTTGGGAGCCACGTCGCATGACCGCGCAATTGTCAGTTAAAGCGACGCAGCAAAAAATGCTCTGGTCTTTGGCCAGCGAAATGGTCCGGGGCTGAAGTGGTTAATAAGATCTTGGCGCTATATACTAAACCTGAGGCCAGAATAAGGATTAATGGATCATTGACCACACGTTTTCCTATACAAAGCGGTACTCACCAGGGATGCCCACTATCTCCTTTGCTTTATGTCCTAGTAATGGAGCATTTAGCAATAGCAATTATACAGAAACCTTCTATCACTGGCATACAGATAGATCAACAGGAAATAAAATGAGCTCTGTTTGCTGATGATTTGTTACTCTATGTCACCAATCCACACGTTTTCTATGCCTTCTATCCTATCTGAATTTCAGCGTTTTCGAGCCTTGAATAATTTTAAAGTAAATGTATCAAAATCGGAAATTCTTAATGTGTCACTTACACCACAAGTCACGGCGCTGAGGATAATTTTTTTGTTTAAAATCTGCTTCCCTGCACTAAAATACTTTGGTATTAATATTCCTCCTGATCTGGTTTATATATACTCAACAAATTACACCCCTCTTATGCCATGTACTCTACAGGATCTCAAAAATATGATTCTAATCTATATTTGTGATTCGGGAGGATTAATATATTGAAAATGTACATAATACCTTGGTTTTTATATCTTTTTCAAACTATCCCTGTTTTTGTCCATAGATCTTTTTTTCCACTCTACAATCTGGTTTTACAGGGTTTATCTGGGGGCATAAGAGATCTAGACAGTGGTTGAATTAATTTCATCTTCAGGCACTACCTTGGATAGATTTACCTTCCCGTGATACTCACCGAGACTCACTCTCTGCCCTACCCTTTCTTACATCTCATTTATTGAATATCTGAGGTAAAATGGTCTTGCGGCTAGGTCTTTCTTCACAAGTAGGACCTATGACACCCCTATTCGGTAATCATCAATTACCAACAGCAGTGGATCGGACAAGTTTCCTTAGATGGAATAAGGAGTCTCACAGAAGAGTGAGCCAGATTCTCTGTCAGAGAGCACTTCTGCCCTCACTAAATTTATTCTCTATGCAGCAGTCCTCATTTATGCAATGGTTGGAATATCAGCAACTGCTGTCATTTCTGTCCTCTACTCCCTTAAACAAATCATTTTATAGAGATCTAAACCTGTTTGAGTCTCTTCTGTTGTAAGACTCTAAACCAAAGCTTGTCCTATAAACAATAATGGAAAATTGTTTTCAATACTTACTGTAATTTTCCTTTCCTGGCCTGTCCTCACGTCAGCACACTATGGGTTAACCCCTTCCTCCGGTCTCCCAGTACCACCTTCTTTTAGCTGATAAATAGGGGGCTCCTCCTCCCTTGCCCTTGTTCCACTTAACTGGAGGACGACAGGCTTATCGGGAGGGAAAAGAGCTGTGCTGACGTGAGGACAGGCCAGGAAAGGAAAATTACAGTAAGTATTGAAAACAATTTTCCATTTTCCTGGCCAGCCTCACGTCAGCACACTATGGGATTTAATTTAGCCAATTTAGGGTGGGGAAAAGATAAGACTCGAACAACAACTGAAAATGCTGCTATAGTGAATATTTTATTTTGCTTGCAGAGGTGTGGACACCACTGCGTTTCCAAAATTTGATGCGTTGGCCGCTGTGACATCTAAACTGTAGTGTTTAGCGAAGGTTTTGCAGGAGCTCCAACTAGCGGTCCTGCATATGTCTTCAATCGGTATCTTAGCCGAAGCTGCCCATGAGGCTGCCACCCCTCTGGTAGAATGAGCTCTAAGAACTTGTGGAGGCGTCAGCCCCTGTTTCTCATACGTGAGGCTTATCACCTTGGTGATCCAAGTCGCTATGATTCTTGCGGATGCCGCTTGTCCTTTCCTAGGCCCGGATGGCAGGACGAAAAGGGTATTAGTTTTGCGTACCTGTAGAGAGCGGTGTAGGTAAATTGAGAACAAGTTGACCATGTCCAGTGGTCTGAGATCTAGCTCTTCCGCTTGTTTTGGTGGCTGTGTGAAGCTTGGTAGGACTGCCTCCCAATTCACATGGAATTTGGAAACCACTTTAGGTGTTACAGCCGGTGAGGGCCTTAGGATCACTTTGTCCTGGAGAATGATGCAATATGGATTCTTGCAGGACAGAGCTGCTAGTTCTGAAACCCTTCTTGCCGACGTTATGGCTGCAAGGAAGATCAGCTTGACTGTCAAGAACCAAAGCGGGCATGTCTCTGCAGGGATGAATGGATGTAGGAGCAGGGCTTTTAGTACCGTGCCCAGATCCCATGCTGGGAACAGGGGTCTCCTTGGTGGTTTCAATTTTATGACTGCTCTGAGGAACTGTCTTATTAGAGGCTCACCTGCCCACTTGTGACCTGTGAAGCACGCCAATGCTGACACTTGAACCTTTATGGTGTTATAGGCTAAGCCCGCTTTTAGAGCTGACTGTAAGAAGTCCAACACTTGCGCAATGCTTGGGGATAACGGAGAAAACTTCTGTTGCAGGGCAAATGCCGTAAATTTCTTCCAAATTCTGTTATAAGTGACATTGGTTGTGACTTTTCTAGATTTTAGTAGCGTCAAAATTACTTCCTCCGAGATGCCTTGTGACTGTAGTCTGGCCGATTCAACAACCAAGCCATCAGCTGTAACCTGCCCGGGTTGGGATGACACCATTGGCCCTGCTGTAGAAGGTCTCTCTTCAGCGGCAGCTGTATTGGGGGGACTGCCGCCATCTGTAGGAGCAGAGGGAACCATGGTCTCCGTGGCCAGAAGGGCAGGATTACAATTGCATGGACGTTCTCCCTCGCAATCTTCAGTAGGGTTTTCATTACCAGAGGTAACGGTGGAAAAAGGTAGACAAAGGGAAAATCCCACGGAATTGAGAAGGAGTCTTGGGCTACTGCCTCGTCGCAGCGAAACCTTGACACGAACCGGGGTGTCTTTGCATTCCATGGAGTTGCCATTAGGTCTACCGAGGGTGTCCCCCACTTGTGGAAGATTGTCTCTAGGATGTCCCTGTTGAGTGTCCATTCGTTCTTGTTGGGGAAATCCCAGCTCAGACGGTCTGCTATGTGATTCTGACTGCCCGGAATGTAGGCTGCCGTTAGGGCTTCCACATGCGCTTCTGCCCAAACGAATATGTTGGTTGCCACCTGCAACAGCGGCAAGCTCTTGGTTCCACCCTGTTTGGCTATATAAGCCACCGCCGTTCAGTTGTCCAACATCAGTTTGACTCGAGCCCCGTGGACTAGATTCTCGAAGGCCCGCAGGGCCAGGTATGCTGCCTGTAATTCCAAGAGGTTGGAGTGTCTGATTTCCATCCTGCTCCATTCGCCTTGAACCTGCCTGCCGAGGCAGTGAGCGCCCCAGCCCCGGAGACTGGCATCCGAGGTTATCCGAATCCAGTCTCTGGGGCTGAGGGGCATGCCCTGCGACAGGTTTTCTGGTGCTATCCACCACGCCAGGCCTTGGCGGATCCGTCTTGGTATGAAGATCTTCTGGTGCAATGATACGCCATCCCACTGGTTCAGGAAGGATGTCTGGAATGCTCTTGTATGGAATCTTGCCCAGGGGATAGCTGGGATCGCTGCGGTAAACATTCCCAGAAGTGTCATGCAATCCCTTGCTGACAGTGATGAGGACTCCATCACGCTGTTTACGCAGGCTACTAACTCGAGTTTCTTGCGTCCTGGTAGCGAGACAAGCCCTTTTCTTGTGTTGAAAAGAAGTCCCAGGTATTCCATCTCTTGAGAGGGGATCAGCTGGCTCTTCTGCTTGTTGATGATCCAGCCGAATTCTGATAGAGTCTCCAGTACTAGCTCACGCTGTGTCGCTAACTCTTCGCTTGTACGAGCCACTACTAAGATGTCGTCTAGGTAGTGGAAGATCTTTATGCCTCTTAATCGAATGACGGCGATGACAGCTAGCAAGATCTTGGAGAAGACCCGAGGCGCTGTGCTGATCCCGAAGGGTAGACACCTGAACTGGAAATGGTCTTCCCCTACCATGAATCTTAGGTATTTTTGGTGCTTCTTGTTGATTGGGACATGCAGGTACGCATCTGCTAAATCGACGGATATTAACCAGTCTCCTGGTTGCAGAACTGATATAATCGTAAATATTGATTCCATCTTGAATGTTTTGGGGACAATATAGTGGTTCAAGGATCTTAGGTCCAAAACCGGTCTTAGATCTCCTGATGCTTTGGGTACCAGAAAAATTGGTGAATAAACTCCCGTTTTCCGCTGTTTTAGAGGTACCGGTGTGATTGCATTTTTTTGAAGTAATTCGGTTATGTATTCTAGTAAGCACTTCCGTTTTTTCTGGTCTTGTGGCCATTCTGTCTGGGCCACTATGTTGGGTGGTCTTTGTCGAAAAATTATCTTGTATCCTTGCTTGACCGTCTTCTGGACCCATTGGTCCTTGACCGTCTCCGCCCATACTCTCCAGAAGGATGCCAATCTGGCACCCACCTAGGGAGGATGGGCGGCTGACCCGTCAAAAAGACTTCTCCGATTTCTTAGCGGTCTGCGCGGCCTTGGTCTTTACGTTTCGTAGAAAAGAGTTCTGGGAGCTCTTCCAATAGGGCCTTGTGTATTCTCGCCCCGGTCTGTATGATCTGGCATCCTGCGCCCTTCTGTAGTCTGATTGGCCTGACCGGGTGGCCTGCTGTCTTCTTTTAGGTCTTTGTGGTATCAGGCCCGACTTCCCTCCTGTAGCTCGTTTAATAGCTTCTTCTAAGGTGCCACCAAACAACGTTTTGCCATTAAATGGAATATTACAGAGACCCAGTTTTGAGGTACTGTCTGCTACCCAATGACGCAGCCATAGGGCCCTTTTTGCGGTCACTGCAAAAGCCATGATCCTAGCGAGAAGTTTTACTAAGTCCATAGAGGCTTCTGCCAGGAAGTCGGCTGAGAGTTCCAATTCCTCCATTGCCGAAATGATTCTGTCCATTTCCACGTTAGACCTTAGAGCTGTCTGGACATTTGTGGTCCAAACCTTCAAGGCTCTGGAGACTGAGGTTAAGGCTATGGCAGGGCGGCAAGCCGCACCAGCAGATGAATAAACCTTCTTTAGGTCTGTATCCGACGTCTGTCCATCGGGCAGTGCCGGCCCAAGACATTGTGCTGCCTGGTACCAAGAATGAAATGCTGCCCCCCCCCCCCCAAAAGAAAAATCACGCCCACCAAAATGCCCCCATATTCATTATTTTATATCATGATAACCAAAATGGACCTGTCATGGCTCTATACATGTATATAGGAGTATAAAAGGACCTGTGCATGGCCGTTGGCCGAGATGTCAGCTGGCCACCCGCGATCGCTCCATAGAGCCAGAACGGGGATCTGTCAATGTAAACAGACAGATCCCCATTCTGACAGGGGAGGAGAGACAGATCTGCTGTTCCTAGTGATTAGGAACAGAGATCTCTCTCCTCCTCCAGTCAGTCCCCATCCCCCCAGTTAGAAACACCTCCCAGGGAACACATTTAACCCCTTTCCTGACAGTGACATTTACACAGTAATCAGTGCATTTTTATAGCACAGATCGCTGTATAAATGTCACTGGTCCCAAAAAAGTGTCAAGTGTCAAGTGTCCAATCTGTCCACCGCAATGTCACAGTTTCGCTAAAAATCGCAGATCACCGCCGTTACTAGTAAAAAAATATATAATAATAATAAAAATGCCATAAATCTATCCTCTATTTGGTAGACGCAATAACTTTTGTGCAAACTAATCAATATACACTTATTGCGTTTTTTTTTTACCAAACATATGTAGAAGAATACATATCGACCTAAACTGATGAAGAAATTTTTTTTTTTTGGATGTTTATTATAGCAAAAGTTAAAATAAAAAACAATTTTCAAAGTTGTCGCTATTTTTGTTTATAGCACAAAAAATAAAAACCGCAGAAGTTATCAAATACCACCAAAAGAAAGCTCTATTTGTTTAGGTACAACGTCACACGACCGCGCAATTGTCAGTTAAATCGATGCCGTGCCGAATCGGAAAAAAATGATTGAAGTGCATTATTTCTATTGTTATATAAAATAAAATAGTTCAACTCACCATAATGCAGAATAAGTGGGAGCCCCGAGTGTGTCACTTCCCGCGTCACCTGCCACCAGATGCAGATTGTCACTTGTTGCGAATTGTCACTTGCCACAATGCCATCTGCCACAAATTGCGGCTGGTCACTTGCCACGATGCCACACATTGCAGATTGTCACTTGCCACGACATCACCTGCCACACGTAGCGGATTGTCCCTTGCCATGACGTCACCTGCCACACGTCTGACAGAGAGGAGGAGGGGGGTCTGACAGAGAGGAGGAGGGGGGTCTGACAGAGAGGAGGAGGGGGGTCTGACAGAGAGGAGGAGGGGGGCGGCTGATAGAGAGGAAGAGGGGGGCGGCTGATAGAGAGGAAGAGGGGGGCGGCTGATAGAGAGGAAAGGGGGCTGATAGAGAGGAGGGGGCGGCTGACAGAGCAGATGAGAGAGACGGACCTCAGGAGGGGGGGCGAGGAGGGGGGTGGCTGATAGAGAGGAGGGGGGCCGCGGGTGGCTGACAGGGCAGATGAGAGAGACGGACCTCAGGAGGGTGGCGGCTGATAGAGAGGAGGGGGGTGGCTGATAGAGAGGAAGGGGGCGGCTGACAGAGCAGATGAGAGAGACAGACCTCAGAAGAGGGGGTGGCTGATAGAGAGGAGGGGGGCCATTGGCAGCTGACAGGGAGATGAGAGAGACAGACCTAAGGAGGGGGGGCGGCTGATAGAGAGGAGGTGGGGCAGTGGGCGGCTGACAGGGAGATGAGAGAGACAGACCTCAAAAGGGGGGGCGGCTGATAGAGAGAGGGGGGCCGCGGGCAGCTGACAGGGAGATGAGAGAGACAGACCTCAGGAGGGGGGGCGGCTGATAGAGAGGGGGGTCCACGGGCAGCTGACAGGGAGATGAGAGAGACAGACCTCAGGGGGGTGGCGGCTGATAGAGAGAGGGGGGCCGCGGGCAGCTGACAGGGAGATGAGAGAGACAGACCTCAGGAGGGGGGGGGCGGCTGATAGAGAGAGGGGGGGCCGCGGGCAGCTGACAGGGAGATGAGAGAGACAGACCTCAGGAAGGGGGGCGGCTGATAGAGAGGGGGGTCCGCGGGCAGCTGACAGGGAGATGAGAGAGACAGACCTCAGGGGGGTGGCGGCTGATAGAGAGAGGGGGGGCCGCGGGCAGCTGACAGGGAGATGAGAGAGACAGACCTCAGGAGGGGGGGGCGGCTGATAGAGAGAGGGGGGCCGCGGGCAGCTGACAGGGAGATGAGAGAGACAGACCTCAGGAGGGGGGGCTGATAGAGAGAGGGGGGCCGCGGGCAGCTGACAGGGAGATGAGAGACAGACCTAAGGAGGGGGGGGCGGCTGATAGCTGCCCGCGGCCCCCCTCTCTCTATCAGCCGCCCCCCCCTCCTTAGGTCTGTCTCTCTCATCTCCTCGTCAGCTGCCCGCGGCCCCCCCTCTCTCTGACAGGGAGATGAGAGAGACAGACCTAAGGAGGGGGGGGGGCGGCTGATAGAGAGAGGGGGGCCGCGGGCAGCTGACAGGGAGATGAGAGAGACAGACCTAAGGAGGGGGGGCGGCTGATAGAGAGCGGGGGGGCCACGGGCAGCTGACAGGGAGATGAGAGAGACAGACCTCAGGAGGGGGGGGGCGGCTGATAGAGAGAGGGGGGGCCGTGGGCAGCTGACAGGGAGATAAGAGACAGACCTCAGGAGGGGGGGCAGCTGATAGAGAGAGGGGGGGCCGCGGGCAGCTGACAGGGAGATGAGAGAGACAGACCTCAGGAGGGGGGGGGCGGCTGATAGAGAGAGGGGGGGCCGTGGGCAGCTGACAGGGAGATGAGAGAGACAGACCTAAGGAGGGGGGGGGCGGCTGATAGAGAGAGGGGGGCCGCGGGCAGCTGACAGGGAGATGAGAGAGACAGACCTAAGAAGGGGGGGCGGCTGATAGAGAGAGGGGGGCTGCGGGCAGCTGACAGGGAGATGAGAGACAGACCTCAGGAGGGGGGGCGGCTGATAGAGAGGGGGGGCCGCGGGCAGCTGACAGGGAGATGAGAGAGACAGACCTCAGGAGGGGGGGCGGCTGATAGAGAGAGGGGGGGCCGCGGGCAGCTGACAGGGAGATGAGAGAGACAGACCTCAGGAGGGGGGGGGGGGCGGCTGATAGAGAGAGGGGGGGCCGCGGGCAGCTGACAGGGAGATGAGAGAGACAGACCTAAGGAGGGGGGCTGATAGAGAGAGGGGGGGCTGCGGGCAGCTGACAGGGAGATGAGAGAGACAGACCTAAGGAGGGGGGCGGCTGATAGAGAGAGGGGGGCTGCGGGCAGCTGACAGGGAGATGAGAGACAGACCTCAGGAGGGGGGGCGGCTGATAGAGAGAGGGGGGGCCGTGGGCAGCTGACAGGGAGATGAGAGACAGGCCTCAGGAGGGGGGGGCGGCTGATAGAGAGAGGGGGGGCCGCGGGCAGCTGACAGGGAGATGAGAGACAGACCTCAGGTCTCCTGTGACACAGGGCTAGTTAGGACTCCGGGAGCATGCAGGGCTGGCGCGATTACCCACAGTCCAGCTCCTCCGCTCCTCCAGGCGAATCACAAGCCTCATGTCTGCTGTCCGTCCCTCCCACATAACCTGCTCGGCCAATCACAGGACACCCGCCGCTGCCCATTGCTGAGCTTGGCTCAAAACACAGAGAGATTTTTAGGCAGCAGTTTGAACACTGATTTGCCGCTCCCCTGAAAGTGCCGCCTGGGACCGTGGTACCATCGGGTCCCATGGTAGGGCCGGCCCTGCCATCGGGTCTCTGAAAGTTGTAGAATGCTGCAATGGCAGGGCCACTTGTCTAGCCAAGCGCTGTAAGGCCGCGTCTATGCCTAGTGGGGATTCCCAAAGGGCAGCTTCTGGAGTCTTAAATGGGTATAGCCTTGCGAAACGATTCTGTACATTTAACCTCTTTTCTTGCTTTTCCCATTCCTCCTCGAACCACTCTCGGATCTCTGGCAAGAGCGGAAAGGTCTCCCCTTGGTTCTTCCGGCTAGGAAAAAACCTTTTAATTTTTTCAGGTGGCTGGGCATCCTGTTCCCAGTCTATGGCCTCTTTTACGGCCGCAACGTAAGGCTCTATGCATTGAAAGTCAAAAAAGTACTCAGAGGGTTCCTCTGAGTCCGAGGAATCTCGTGACGACACCTCTAGCACTGGAGACTAATCTCGCCTTTGCTCCGCTGTGCTCCTGATTCTAGCTTTAGTCCCCGGATCCCTGAAGCCTGAGGCTGACTGTATACTTTCTGTCACTGCCTCGTGAATATAGTCTTTTATTCTGCATGCCTCCGCTTCTTTGTCTGTGGCTACCTCTTTGATGCAGTCTGCGCATAAGAGTTTCCCAGGAGCGGATGGCGCTGAACATGCCCAGCAAAACCCCTCATTAGGGCGGCCTCCGGTCACATTTGGCTCTGCTACTGTAGCAGTTTGAGTAGTTTTGCGACCTGGGCTGGATTGGGATTTGTGCATTGTCCGAGACCCAGACGCTTGCGGAGATTTAGAACGGTGGCGGGACTTTTTCTTCCGCACTTGTCTTGTATTAGGGCTTCTGCTCCTAAAAGACAAAACACCTCTTTAGTTTTGGTGTTGCACTCTTTTATATTGTGGCCCCCGTAGACCCCTCCTACCTTTCTGGTGATCTTCGTGCATTATGGGGCTGTGGTGAGCTCATGCTATATAAAAGACAGGATATAGCCAATAAGCAACAGGAAAATTCTCACTCTCATATATATATATATAATAGTTATCTCTTTTAAATAAATGCTCTTCACCTTGCATTTAGTCCAAATTCTCTAGGGGTGGCAGCAGTATATTTGAGAAACACTGAGTGCTGTTAGGTAAAAAAAAGTTCATGTCACTTTAAAAAAAAAACAGGCAGTGCATAATGCTGACACAATCTCTCCACTCCCCCTCCTGAAGGAGACTCACCAGGACGTCTCTCTCAAGCACTGAGGCATACAGCAATGATTTTCCTGGCTTACAGGGCTTTTCTAGCCACGCTAGTTCACGCCCCCAGCGCCGCCCCCCTCCGTGACGTCATCGCAATTTCACAGAAAGCACGGAGGAGGCGGCCGGCACGCTCCTAAGGAGCCCAGCAGCATGGAGCATGAGAGGAGACAGCATCACCACAGCCCTGTATGTAAGCTCCTATAGCTCAATATGCCCGCATAGCTCATGCACCTCGAGCGTCCAGTGTTCTAAAAGGATGCTACCTTTAGTATTCTGGACCTTCCAGTCCCAGGAGAGGCTTGAACCTGGGTGGGTGGGTTCGGCAGGGGGGTTTGTTCTGTGTTGTTTTGTTGTTTTTCATGGTGGTCTGGTCGTCCGACCAAAAAAAAGGAACAAGGGCAAGGGAGGAGGAGCCCCCTATTTATCAGCTAAAAGAAGGTGGTACTGGGAGACCGGAGGAAGGGGTTAACCCATAGTGTGCTGACGTGAGGCTGGCCAGGAAATATAAGATTCTTATTACAAAAAACATCCTGAGCTCCCAGAATATACAAACAAATGGGTATGTGATCTCAATGTTCAAATTGAAGCCGAAGAGTGGGAGAAGTCATTCACCCTCACACATTGCTTGTCATCTGCAATTAAAGCCCAAGAGACAAGCTACAAGCTCCTTTCTCGTTGGTATTGGAGCTCAACGTCCCTTCAGCGTATATACCCAGATGCATCTGAAATATGTTGGCGGTGTCACTCTGCCAAGGGCTCGCTGCTACACATTTGGTGGGAATGCCCTCAAATTCATAACTTTTGGGATAGGATTACGCAGCTTTATTACAGGGAGGTTAGTTCCCTACACAGCTCAAATTACCCTGCTCTCCATTTTATCAGGCCCATAAAAAAATATTAAAAAGGGTCTTCTCAGACATTGGTTAACGGTGGCAAGATTGATACAATCCCCATCGGTGAGTGAATGGGTTATAGAAATGGACTACATTTGGATACATATGACAAATGCCGTCAATTATAGGACCTTCAGAGAATCAACAGGAAATTAGAAGATTTTATGGGAAGTAAAGTAGGACTTATATGTGACTAAGTAAGGTTTCAATAAATGATGAGGGTGATTTACTAACAGCAGTGCGCTGTGCAGGTTCATACCTTAATTGGTGCGCCGGATAAATCATTAATTGGGCGCGTGAACCGGCAGCGCACTGTGATAGTAAATAAAAATCTCAGCGGCGCTTCTGTCTCTATTCAAAATGAATGGTTCCCTATGGGAGCCCATTGATTTGAATAGAGGTCGCACCAGAAGTCGGATCAAGACGATCTGACTTGCGGGGCGACTCATGTGTCGGTTCACACAGGGGCAGGGCGACTTTGCGTGGCAACTTGGATATGACTTGAGCTTGAAGCACACACTCAAGTCGTGTCCTGGAGGCGACTTGAAGTCACCTCCAGTACAGGCTTCTTTGCCAGTACCTGCCCACGAGAATGTTTCCAGCGCGATTCCATTGCACTGGTTCTCGGCGACAGGGTACTGCAAACCTCACGCTCGCTGTCCCCTGTGTTTGGTATGAATCATGAAGGGGAACTCCACGCCAAATTAAAAAAAAAATGCCATGGATTCCCCTCCAAGAGCATACCAGGCCCTTAGGTCTGGTATGGATTTCAAGGGGAACCCCCTACGCTGAAAAAACGGCATGTGGGTTCCCCCAGGATCCATACACTACCCTTATCCGAGCACGCAGCCCAGTAGGTCAGGAAAGGGGGGCGAGCGAGCGCCCCCCCCTCCTAGACCATACCAAGCCACATGCCCCCCACCCCAAAGCACCCTGCCCCCATGTTGATGGGGACAAGGGCCTCTTCCCGACAACCCTGGCTGTTGGCTGTCGGGGTCTGCGGGCGGGGGCTTATCGGAATCCAGTACCCCATACTCATTCACATAGGGTGGGGGGCCGGGATCTGTGTGCCCCCTTATTAAAGGGGGCTCCCAGATTCCGATATGCCCCCTAGCCGCAGACCCCGACAACCAACGGCCAGGGTTGTCGGGAAGAGGGGGGCAGGGTGCTTTGGGGTGGGGGGCGCAGTGCCCCCCTTCCCCAATGCACCAACCCCCCATGTTGAGTGCATGTGGCTTGGTATGGTCTAGGAGGGGGCGATCGCTCGTCCCCCTTTCCTGACCTGCTGGGCTGCGTGCTCTGATAAGGGTCTGGTATGGATCCTGGGGGAACCCCCACACCATTTTTTTGCGGTGGGGGCATCCCCTCAAGATCCATACAAGACAGAAGGGTCTGGTATCGTCCTGGGGGGAACCTCGCGCAAAAATTTTTTTTACATTTTCGCGGGGTTCCCCTTCAAGGTTCTCCGCACACGAGTCGCCCCGCAAGTCTGATCATCTCCCATAGGGAACCATTCATTTTGAATAGAGAAAGAAAAACGTGGCTGGAAGGTAGCGCGGGTAAACGTGCATTGAATTCAATGCAAAACGCGGAAAAAATCGCGGAAAAAGCGCCGCTTTTTTCCTGGCGTCTGTACTAGCTTGAGGCTCGATTCACACTAATGCGTTTTTTTGGTGCATTCTGCAGAAATGCAGGGAAATTTTTTAACATGGGTTCCTATGGAACATGTTCACATCAATGCATTTTTGTGCCTCTGCGTTTTTGAAAAGGGTCGGAGACTTTTTTTTCCCGCAAAAAGCAGCATTTTGCATGTAAAAGAATTCAATGGACCCACATCCAAAACGCAAGTACCGCGATTTTGCCGCGTTTTTACCGCGATTTGCATTTTTTTAAACCTGTTTAGAGCTGGTTGTTAAAAATAAACATTATCGGCTATAAAAAAAAATTGAGAAAAAAACAGCGTCCCCCCCCCCAGGTCCATACCAGGCCCTTGGGTCTAGTATGGATTCAGAGGGGACCCCACACACCAAAATAAAAAAAAATGGCGTGGGGGTCCCCACAAAATACATACCAGACCCTTATCCGAGCATGCAGCCCGGCAGGTCAGGAAAGGGAGGGGACGAGCGAGCACCCCCCTCCTGAACCATACCAGGCCGCATGCCTTCAACACCCCAAAGCACCCTGCCCCCATCTTGATGGGGACAAGGGCCTCTTCCCGACAACCCTTGCCCGGTGGTTGTCGGGGTCTGCGGGCGGGGGGCTTATCGGAATCTGGAAGCCCCCTTTCCCGTCCCCCCTATGTGAATGAGTATGGGGTACATTGTATCCCTACCCATTCACTTAAAAAAAAGTATTGTAGTGTTAAAAATTACAGTAGACAGTTTCTGACAAGTCTTTTATTAATAATCTTCTACTTCTTCTCAGCTTCTTTTTCTGGTCTTCCTCCATCTTCTCCCGCATCTTCATTCTCCGGTCTTCTCCTTCTCCCACTGCTCCTTCTTCCGCTCTTCTGTCTTCTTTGTCCGGTGTTCTACCGCCGCTCCCACCGACGACCCTCCTCCGATGCTGTGTCCCGCTGATCTGTCAGCGCCGATGTCCTGCATTACTTAAATAACAGCGGGGGCATGGCAACCGGATTACGTCAGCCGGAGGCCATGCCCCCTTGTGACATCACGGCCCCATCATGCCTCGGGCATACTCATTCACATAGGGGGTGGGGCAGGATCTGGGGGCCCCCTTGTTAAAGGGGGTTTACAGATTCCGATAAGCCCCCTGCCCCCAGACCCCGACAACCACCGGGCAAGGGTTGTCGGGAAGAGGCCCTTGTCCCCATCAACATGGGGGCAGGGTGCTTTGGGGTGGGGGCGCAGAGCCCCCCTGCCCCAAAGCACCCATCCCCCCATGTTGAGGGCATGTGGCCTGGTATGGTTCAGGAGGGGGGGCGCTCGCTCGTCCCCTCCCTTTCCTGACCTGCCGGGCTGCATGCTCGGATAAGGGTCTGGTATGGATTTTGGGGGGACCCCCATGCCATTTTTTTTTTAATTTAGGTGTGGGGGGGTGGGGCCATACTAGACCCAAGGGCCTGGTATGGACCTGGGGGGGACCTCACGCTGTTTTTTTTCTCTATTTTTTTATAGCCAGCAATGTTTATTTTTTTACATTTCCTTTAACAACAAGCTATAAACAGGTTAAAAAAATGCAAATCACGACAAAATCGCTGTAAAACCACGGAAAAATCACGGTACTTGCGTTTTGGATGCGGATCCATTGAATCCTATTACATGCAAAATGCGGCTTTTTGCGGGAAAAAAAGTCCCCAACCCTTTCCAAAAACTCAGAGGTGCAAAAATGCATTGATGTGAACATGTTCCATAGGAACCCATGTTAAAACATTTTCCTGCATTTCTGCAAAATTCAAAATGCACCAAAAACGCATTAGTGTGAATCGAGCCTTACAGCCCGTTTTTTAAAACGTCCGTGGGCATGAGGCCTAAGAAAAAAGAGGGGGGAAAAAAGCACTGGACTGCATCAAAAACGTGCATGCAGAAAAGCACTTGGAACGCATCCGGACTGCGTTTCCAAGGTATGAACTGGCCCTTAGGCAGTTGCGTTGAACCTAATTTTTCAGAAAGCAAAAAAATGTGTTCAGACGCCAAAGATTTCCACGTTTCAGACGCCAAACGTGCCAAAACGCAGTACCGGCGTTTAGCCGCGTTTTTGTTTATAAGCGTTTTTAAAGGTGACCTATTTTTTTACATTGAAAAACTCAAAAATGATGGCAAATGATGAAAAAACATTAAAAATATATATATAAAAAAACTGTAATTGCTTGCATTCCATTGTGGACAATCCACAACTTGTGGCAGGTGACGTGGCTAGGTGACGTGGCCAGGTGACGTGGTAGGTGACATGGCCAGGTGGCGTGGCAAGTGGACAATCCCCAACTTGTGCCAGGTGGCGTGGCCAGGTGACATGGCAAGTGAACAATCCACAACTTGTGCCAGGTGATGTGGCAAGTGGACAATCCACAACTTGTGCCAGGTGACGTGGCCAGGTGACGTGGCAAGTGGACAATCCACAACTTGCGGCAGGTGACGTGGCAAGTGGACAATCCACAACTTGTGGCAAGTGATGTGGCAAGTGACACGCTAAATACAAGTACACTGCTGCTCTCTCAGCTTCTGCTACTCACTCTGGTTTACAAAATAGCTGAAATGGTTAATAATGCTGTTTTTTGAGCTTAGGGAGGGTCCTTATGATGTTTCCTATAGACGCAAATGCGGTAAAACGCGACAAAACGCGCGTTTTTAAACGCTGGTTTCAACCTTAGTTCAGAAGACTTTGCACCAGCGTCCCGTGTACATGGGGCCTAAAAACGGCTATGCCATTTACAGCTCAAAAATGCCACGGTGGGCATGAGACCATAGGCTAACATAAAGAGGCGTTTTTAAGCTGCAAAAAAAACGCTTAAACAAGCAGCTGTAAAAACGTCCGTGTGCATGTAGCCTTATATTAACCACTTGCTTACTGGGCACTTAAACCCCCTCCTGCCCAGAACAATTTTCAACTTTCAGCGCTGATGCACTTTGAATGACAATTGCGCGGTCATAAAACACTGTAACCCAATGAAAATGTAATAATTTTTTTCACACAAATAGAGATTTCTTTTGGTGCTATTTGATCACCTCTGCATTTGTTTTTTTCTATAAATACAAAAGGCCGACTAAAAAAAATATATTAGGATATTTTAATATTTAGTTCGAAAATTTTGAAAAAGGTAATTTTTCTCCTTCATTGATGTACACTGATGAGACTGCACTGATGGGCTGCACTGATAGGCACCGATAAGGTGGCAAGGGTGGGCACTGAGAGGTGGCATTGCTAGTTGGCAGTGGTGGGCATTGAGAAGTGGCACTGCTACTGTAGGTGGCAATGATAGTTGGCAGTGATGGGCACTGATAGGCAGCACTACTGGGTGGCACTGATTGGCACCAGTGGTGGGCATTGATAGGTGGCGCTGGCAGGGGCTACTGATTGTCACAGATGACGCAGAATTGCCTCTTCCTCTTTGGGCCCGATGTCCCTTGCACATAAGCCAGTGATTGCCTTTTTTTATGCTCACGCTGTCAGCACAAGGAGAAAACAAAAACCATTACCGAGCTTTTGTTTACATCACGTGATCAGATGTCATTGGCTGACAGCTGATCACGTGGTAAGGGGCAGGGATCGGCCAGTTACTCAAATCTGTCATCACCTGTGTCTCAGTGACTCAGTGACCACATTGCACGTGCGAGGGGGGGACGTCTAATGACGAACTCCCGGCAATTGAGGACCGTGCTGTGGCCGTCGATCAGCTATAGGGCTGATTTCAAGTGGTTAAAAAGGGTCTAAATGGGTCATTGACATGCATCACAATTGAACTGAGGAATGTGTCTTTGCAAGGTTAAACTAAATGAAATCCTTTCTTATTTTTACTTGGGGATAGAGTGCAGAGGGATTAGAAGTCTGGACAGTTTTTGGGGATGTCTGCACCCCTGATAGGATGAAGATAACTCCCAAATTTGCCCACTTTATCCTTCCAAATAATTCACTTCCTGTCACATAGCCACACAGGAAGCGAGGGTAAATCCCTACCAATGTCTTTCCTTGGGGAAACACAGGTTAATCTAAATAGTTTCCCCATTATGTACATTGCACTCCAGCATTTTGCTGGGTACACCCCAAATTATTAGGTACTTTGGGGGTTTATTTACTAAAGGCAAATCCACTTTGCACTACAAGTGCACTTGCTGGATATCCAAAGGGGGACATGCAAGGAAACAAAATAAAAACACCATCTTTGCTTCTACATGATTGGATGGTAAAATCACCAGTGGTTCCCCTCAGATTTTCAGCAACTACACTTGTACTGCAGAGTGGATTTGCCTTTACTAAACCCCAAACTACCTAATGATTTGGGGTGTACACAACAAAGTGCTAGAGTGCAATTTGCTTAATGGGGACACTAGTTAGATTGAGCTGTGTGTCCCCAAGAAAAGACATTGGTAGGGTTTTACCTTCACTTCCTGTTTAGCTGTGTGACAGGAAGTGAAGCCAATTTTACTAAAAGGGACACAAAGCCGACCCTAAAAAAAACAAAAAAAAAAAAAAACAAGCAGGGGTTCTAACACTTACTTGGTTTCCCTCAAAATGCCCACAATTAGAATAATATTGCCTTGAGCTATTTTTAAGTGCAGCGCTCTAAATCAGTGCTTCTCAAGTACCCCCAACAGGCCATGTTTGCAGTTTTTCCTTCATCTTGCACATGTGCTTTAAATCACAGTCAATGGTTTGGTATTTTGGACAGCAATTCTCGATAAAATAAATTCACAAAACATGACCTGTTGGAGGTACTTGAGGACTGAGGCTGAGAACCACTGCAGTAAAAAAGGAAAATTACATACTTACCGCTCTGTATTTTTTATTTCCTGGTGACTATCCATGGCAGCACACAATACATGCATATGAAGGCACCAGGTAAGACAAATCACACCTGTTTTGTTTTGACACGCCAATCAGCATAGTTAAGCTGCAGTTGTCACATTTTTTGCATAGAAAACAAAAAACAAACATCAAACTTTGCATTTTATTGGTCAACAAAACAGGACTTGGAAAAAACAAAGGGAAGCAAAAAAAAAAAAAGACATAAAGGTAAATTTGAAACATTAGTCACATCTTGAGAAAGATTTAACAAAATAATGCAGCACAGACAATTAGATCAAAGTGAACAAACGACACACATTAACAACATCAAAAATATTTCAGGGAAACATATCCCCCACACAAAAAAATACAATCAACAAAAGTAAAACAAACATCTGTTTTGCAAAGACATAACAAATAAAATGCATGTGTTACAAACTCGATAAGGACACCAAAATGTACTTTTTCCCGGCCATACACACTCACAATCTTGCCTCTTTTCAGGGCAATGGAGAGAATTCTATCTGCAAGCTTTATTTAACCACTTAACGACCGCCCACCGCCGATTTACGTCGGCAGAATGGCACGGACAGGCAGAATCACGTAGATCTACGTGATCGCCTTTGTGCAGTTGGGGGGTCCATCCGGACCCCCCTTCACTGCAGTGAGCGGCCGTTAAGTGTTCGGGAGCGATCAGGCATGAGGGGGCGGCCGCTCGATTCCGCCCCCCCCTCGCGATCGCTCCCGGCCAATGAAATTGCTTCCTCCGCCATGTGATGTAAACACAGGCTGGAGGAAGTGATGTCATCTCCCTCGCCGCGGTCTTTTCGTTCCCGGCGCCGAGGAGTGAAGACAGAGGTTAGTGCTCCAACAGTCCACTGACACGTAGGTACACATAGGCACACAAATCACCCCCCAGTCACCCCCAGATCACCCCCCAGGTCACCCCAAAGCCCCCAATCACAGTGTCACTGATTGCAGTGATCATTTATTTTACTGATCACTGCATTTAGTGTCATCTGTGATTGTAAAAAGTTGCAAGGCAGTTAGGATTAGGCCCCTTTAGGTCCAGGGTAGCCCCCTAACCCCCCCTAATAAAGGTTTAACCCCTTGATCACCCCCCAGGTAACCCTTTCACCCCCTAACTTCAGCGTCACTAAGCGATTGTTTTTCCGATCGCTGTATTCGTGTCGCTGGTGTTTTAGATAGGCAGTTATTTTTTTTTTAGGTTCGCCGCAGGTTTTTATTGGTGTCAGGTACCCCCATATTTAACCTAATAAAGGTTTTAACCCCCTGATTGCCCCTAGTTAACCCTTTCACCAGTGATCACCATATAAAGGTTACGGGTGACGCTGGTTGATTAGTTTGCTTTTTATAGCATCAGGGCACCCGCCGTATATAACCCAATAAAGGTTTAACCCCCCTGATCGCCCGGCGGGTGAGATCAATTAGGTTTTAGCGCCAGAGAGGGTCTGCGTCGCCCCAGGCAGTGTTAGGTTAGTGCCAGTAACGCTAACACCCACGCGCAAAGCATACACCCCCCTTAGTGGTATAGTATCTGATCAGATCTATACTAGCATCCCCAGCGGTTTAGGGTTCCCAAAAACGCAGTGTTAGCGGGATCAGCCCAGATACCTGCTAGTACCTGCGTTTAGCCCCTCCGCCCAGCCCAGCCCAGCCCACCCAAGTGCAGTATCGATCGATCACTGTCACTTACCAAACACAACACACATAACTGCAGCGTTCGCAGAGACAGGCCTGATCCCTGCGATCGCTAACAGTTTTTTTGTAGCGTTTGATATATTTGCTGACGACAGTCAGGTGCTTTTTTTCCTGTGAATCTTACTAGTGTACCCCTAAATTTAGAGCCCAAAATGGCAAGACGAAGGTACACTAGTAAAGAGGCCTACGAGATTCTGAGCATGACAGATAGTGAAGAGGAGGTCACGTATCTGTCAGATTCAGGCTCAGAATATCTTCCCGTAGAAGACAGTGACGTCAGCGGCCCCACGTCAGATAGCTCTGACGACGAAGTTGAGGTCCCTGCTAAGGTCAGGCGTACCCGATCCCGATCTTCTGAGGTTGTTGAGGAGCAAGAACCGCAGGTCTCTCGTATCATGGAGCAGAGTAGTACTAGCGCCGCTATTCCTTCTGGTGAACTGGCAAGCACCAGCGGCCTAGTACAGCCTGGACGTACATCCAGCACTGCAGTAACACTTGGTGACGTGGCGAGTCCCATAAGTGCAGTTCAAGCTGGCGAGGTGGCAAGCACAAGTAGTGTCCCGCTGCCACCAAGAAGACAAAGGCAGGCCCGTCGTGCCCATACTGCCCTTCCTGCAGAATTCGCCTATCCTGATTGGGTCCCCACCACTTCTGCAGAACCCGTACTTCCCCCATTCACTGCCCAACCCGGTATTCAGGTGGAAACAGCTGATTTTATGCCAATCGATTTTTATTCGCTGTTTTTCACGGAAGATCTCTATAGATCTATTGTGGACCAGAGTAATTTATATGCTGGTCAATTTATCGCCGCTAACCCCCAGTTGCCTAAAATTGCCAGAAATTGGAAACCAATTACGGTTTCCGAATTTAAGACCTTTCTGGGCCTTTCCCTCAACATGGGCACACATAAATTTCCGTCATTGCGTGCTTATTGGTCCACGCACCCAATTGACCACATGCCCGTGTTCTCTGCCTCCATGTCCAGGGCACGATACGAGCAGATTTTGCGGTTCATGCACTTCAACGACAATGAACTTTGTCGTCCACGTGGGGACCCTGAATACGACCGGCTCTATAAAATTCGGCCCCTCATAAACCACTTCAACGAACGTTTTGCAGCCTTGTTTACTCCCGATCAAGTTGTCTGCGTTGATGAGTCCCTGATTAAATTTTCTGGCCGCTTGTCTTTCAAGCAGTACCTTCCCAGCAAGCGTGCCAGATACGGGGTCAAGCTCTACAAGTTCTGTGACAGGGCAACAGGCTATGTAGTGAACTTTACGGTTTATGAGGGAAAAGACAGTCAGATTGAGTCGGTCAACTGCCCGGATTACATAGGGAGCGCTGGCAAGATAGTGTGGAACTTAGTGTCACCCTTATTCGGAAAGGGGTACCACTTGTATGTGGACAATTATTACACGAGCGTGCCACTGTTTAGTCACTTGTTTGATCATAAGATTGGAGCATGTGGCACCGTGCGACCTAATCGCCGGGGCTTTCCCCAGCGGCTTGTAGATGCCCGTCTTAGGCTGGGGGAGAGAGCCTGCTTGAAGTGTAATAACTTGCTCGCTATGAAGTGGAGGGACAATAAGAATGTTTTCCTTCTTACCTCCCTTCATGCAGACACGACAGTCCAAATTCGTACGGCGACTGGTGTTGTGGAGAAACCCCTCTGTGTCCACGAATATAACCAAAATATGGGAGGGGTGGACCTCAACGACCAGTTGATGGCGCCGTATCTAATTGACCGTAAGGCGAGACGCTGGTACAAAAAAGTGTCTCTATCATTATTCCAATTGGCTTTGCTGAACGCTCATGTGCTATACAGAGCTTCAGGCGGGACATTATCTCTTCTAAAATTCCAGAATGAGATAGTCACAGAACTCCTGTATCCAGGCGGTTCTGCACCTCACCATCCCCAACCAAATGCAGTAAGCCGGCTGCATGAGAGGCATTATTCGTATGTCCTCCCGAGTACCCCTACCCAAAGCCACCCCCAAAAAAGATGTCGTGTCTGTAGCAAGCGCGGATTTAGGCGTGACACCCGTAGTTTTTGTCCACTCTGTCCTGACAAGCCTGGTCTTTGCCAAGGTGAATGTTTTGAACGCTACCACTCAAAAGTGAAGTTTTAGCGTAGGGTACAGCATTTCACAGACTAGGACACACTTACACAGGGTCTCCCAAGATGCCATTACATTTTGAGAGACCCGAACCATTACAGTTGTAAAGTTACAAAAAAAAGTGTAAAAAAGAAAAAAAAAAACGTAAAAAACAAAACACAAAAAAAATATAAAATAAAAAAAACAAAAATAGTTGTCGTTTTATTGTTCTCTCTCTCTCTATTTTCTCTCTATTGTTCTGCTCTTTTTTACTGTATTCTATTCTGCAATGTTTTATCATGCTTGCTTTTCGGGTATGTAATTTTTTGTTTTCAGGTGCGCCATTCAACTGCAGCGCGGAATTATTTATCTTGACAGCAACAGCGTTTGCTCCCACGATACATAAAGCCGTGACTCCAGTGCTGTAGGAGGTGATTTCACCACCACAGTTAAAAAAAAGAGCATATATGCCGAAGCATGGGGGCAGCAGGGGCGGAGGAGCGATTTTGCTCCTAATGCCGCGTACATACGGTCGAAATTCCGACCGTGTGTACGCGGCATAACTTTTTTGCGGGAGGATGCCCCCATGCTTCGGCATATATATATTTTAGGCACAGGTTGCGTTAAAACATTTTTTTATTTTTTACTAGGTTTTGTTTTGGTATTTGCTTTGCAGGTATGGCATGGTAAGGTCTTACTGTTGTACTGTAATGTTACTTTGTTTTAATGTTAACCACCATTTGCTTAGCAGGTACGCCATTCAGTTGCAGCGCGGATCTATTTATCTTGACAGCAACAGCGTTTGCTCCCACGATACATAAAGCCGTGACTCCAACGCTGTAGGAGGTGATTTCACCACCACAGTTAAAAAAAAGAGCATATATGCCGAAGCATGGGGGCAGCAGGGGCGGAGGAGCGATTTTGCTCCTAATGCCGCGTATATACGGTCGAAATTCCAACGGAGGCTTATCCGTGGAAAAGTCCGACCGTGTGTACGCGGCATAACCTTTTATGCCGCGTACATACGGTCGAAATTCCGACGAAGGCTTGACCGTGTGTATGCGGCATAACTTTTTTGCGGGAGGATGCCCCCATGCTTCGGCATATATGCCCATCATTAGAAGTGGGTGGATGAAGGGAGGTATTCTAATGGTGGGCATACCCACCAATCAATCTCTTTTTTTCGTTCAGCCAATAGGCTGTATGAAAAAAAAGATTACAATACATGTCCAACAAGGACCAGCAACGTACTGGTATGTTGCTGGACTTTGAATGTTTATACCAGAATGATGCCTGCGGGTTTAGGTATCATCTTGGTATCATTCTTTTCAGCCAGCAGCCGGCTTTCATGTAAAAGCAATTCTAGCAGATAATTAGCCTCTAGACTGCTTTTACAAGCAGTGGGAGGGAATGTCCCCCCCCGGATATAA
Source organism: Rana muscosa (assembly GCA_029206835.1). NCBI lineage: Eukaryota > Metazoa > Chordata > Amphibia > Anura > Ranidae > Rana > Rana muscosa. The sequence goes on from CM055121.1 coordinate 494,436,848, forward strand.
AAAGCGCCATTGGGAAATTGGGAAAGCATTTTATCACACCGATCTTGGTGTGGTCAGATGCTTTGAGGGCAGAGGAAAGATCTAGGGTCTAACCCCCCAATTTTTTTCAAAAAAAGAGTACCTGTCACTACCTATTGCTATCATAGGGGATATTTACATTCCCTGAGATAACGATAAAAATGGTAAAAAAATAAAATATGGAAGGCACAGTTTAAAAATAAAATAAAAAAGCCAAATAAATAATAAAAAAAAAAAGCACCGCTGTCCCCCCCTGCTATTGTGCAAAGGCGAACGCAAGCGTCGGTCTAGCGTCATATGTAAACAGCAATTGCATCATGCATGTGAGGTATCACCGCGAAGGTCAGATCGAGGGCAGTCATTTTAGCAGTAGACCTCCTCTGTAAATCTAACGTGGTAACCTGTAAAGGCTTTTAAATGCTTTTAAAAATGAATGTAGTTTTGTCGCCGCTGCACGTTTGTGCGCAATTTTAAAGCATGTCGTGTTTGGTATCCATGTACTCGGCCTATGATCATCTTTTTTATTTCATCAAACATTTGGGCAATATAGTGTTTTTTAGTGCATTAAAAATAAAAAAAGTGTGTTTTTCCCCCAAAAAATGCGTTTGAAAAATCGCTGCGCAAATACTGTGTGGAAAAAAAAAATGCAACACCCACTATTTTAATCTGTAGGGCCTTTGCTTTAAAAAAATATATAATGTTTGGGGGTTCAACATAATTTTCTTGCAAAAAAAATTTTCTTTCATGTAAACAAAAAGTGTCAGAAAGGGCTTTGTCTTCAAGTGGTTAGAAGAGTGGATGATGAGTGACATAAGCTTCCTAATGTTGTGCATAAAATGCCAGGACAGTTCAAAACCCCCCCAAATGACCCCATTTTGTAAAGTAGACACCTCAAGCTATTTGCTGAGAGGCATGTTGAGCCCATTGAATATTTTTTTTTTTTGTCCCAAGTGATTGAATAATGACCAAAAAAAAAAAAAATTTACAAAAAGTTGTCACTAAATTATATATTGCTCAAACATGCCATGGGCATATGTGGAATTACACCCCAAAATACATTCTGTTGCTTCTCCTGAGTACGGGGATACCACATGTGTGGGACTTTTTGGGAGCCTAGTCGCGTACGGGACCCCAAAAACCAAGCACCGCCTTCAGGATTTCTATGGGTGTAAATTTTTGATTTCACTCCTAACTGCCTATCACAGTTTCGGAGGCCATGGAATGCCCAGATGGCACAAAACCCCCCCAAATGACCCCATTTTGGAAAGTAGACACCCCAAGCTATTTGCTGAGAGGTATGTTGAGTATTTTGCAGATCTCACTTTTTGTCACAAAGTTTTGAAAATGTAAAAAAAGAAAAAAAAAAGAAAAAAAAATGTCTTTCTTAATTTTCAAAAACAAATGAGAGCTGTAAAATACTCACCATGCCTCTCAGCAAATAGCTTGGGGTGTCTACTTTCCAAAATGGGGTCATTTGTGGGGGTTTTGGGCTACTTTGACATTTTATGGCCTTCAAAACTGTGATAGGTAGCGAGGAGTGAAATCAAAAATGTATGCCCTTAGAAACCTTGAAGGCGGTGCTTGGTTTTTGGGGTCCCGTACGCGGCTAGGCTCCCAAAAAGTCCCACACATGTGGTATCCCCGTACTCAGGAGAAGCAGCAGAATGTATTTTGGGGTGTAATTTCACATATAACCATGGCATGTGTGAGCAATATATCATTTAGTGACAACTTTTTGTACATTTTGTTTTTTTTTCTTTTTGTCATTATTCAATCATTTGGGACAAAAAAAAAATATTCAATGGGCTCAACATGCCTCTCAGCAAATAGCTTGGGGTGTCTACTTTCCAAAATGGGGTCATTTGGGGGGGTTTTGTGCCATCTTGGCATTTTATGGCCTTCAAAACTGTGATAGGTAGTGAGGAGCGAAATCAAAAATTTATGCCCTTAGAAACCTTGAAGGCGGTGCTTGGTTTTTGGGGTCCCGTACGTGGCTAGGCTCCCAAAAAGTCCCACACATGTGGTATCCCCGTACTCAGGAGAAGCAGCAGAATGTATTTTGGGGTGTAATTTCACATATGCCCATGGCATGTGTGAGCAATATATCATTTAGTGACAACTTTGTGCAAAAAAAAAACAGTTTGTCATATTCCCGCAACCTGTGGCAAAATATAAAATATTCCATGGACTCAACATGCCTCTCAGCAAATAGCTTGGGGTGTCTACTTTCCAAAATGGGGTAATTTGGGGGGGTTTTGTGCTATTTTGGCATTTTATGGCCTTCGAAACTGTGATAGGTAGTGAGGAGTGAAATCAAAAATTTACGCCCTTAGAAATCCTGAAGGCGGTGCTTGGTTTTTGGGGCCCTGTACGCGGCTAGGCTCCCAAAAAGTCCCACACATGTGGTATCCCCGTACTCAGGAGAAGCAGCAGAATGTATTTTGGGGTGCAATTCCACATATAACCATGGCATGTGTGAGCAATATATCATTTAGTGACAACTTTGTGCAAAAAAAAAAAAGTTTGTCATATTCCCGCAACTTGTGGCAAAATATAAAATATTCCATGGACTGAACATGCCTCTCAGTAAATAACTTGGGGTGTCTACTTTCCAAAATGGGGTCATTTGGGGGGGTTTTGTGCTATTTTGGCATTTTATGGCCTTCGAAACTGTGATAGGTAGTGAGGAGTGAAATCAAAAATTTGCGCCCTTAGAAATCCTGAAGGCGGTGCTTGGTTTCCGGGGTCCCGTACGTGGCTAGGCTCCTAAAAAGTCCCACACATGTGGTATCCCCGTACTCAGGAGAAGCAGCAGAATGTATTTTGGGGTGCAATTCCACATATAACCATGGCATGTGTGAGAAATATATCATTTAGTGACAACTTTTTGTATTTTTTTTTTTTTTTGTCATTATTCAATCACTTGGGACAAAAAAAAAAAAATATTCAATGGGCTCAACATGCCTCTCAGCAATTTCCTTGGGGTGTCACTGTCTACTTTCCAAAATGGGGTCATTTGGGGGGGGTTTGTACTGCCCTGCCATTTTAGCACCTCAAGAAATGAGATAGGCAGTCATAAATTTAAAGCTGTGTAAATTTCAGAAAATGTACCCTAGTTTGTAAACGCTATAACTTTTGCGCAAACCAATAAATATACGCTTATTGACATTTTTTTTACTAAAGACATGTGGCTGAATACATTTTGGCCTAAATGTATGACTAAAATTGAGTTTATTCGATTTTTCTTATACCAAAATTAGAAAATATCATTTTTTTTCAAAATTTTCGGTCTTTTTCTGTTTATATCGCAAAAAATAAAAATCGCAGAGGCAATCAAATACCATTAAAAGAAAGCTCTATTTGTGGGAAGAAAAGGACGCAAATTTCATTTGGGTACAACATTGCATGTCTGCACAATTTACAGTTAAAGCAGCGCAGTGCAGAATCCCAAAAACAGGCTTGGTCCTAATGGCCCGAAATGGTCCGGGGCTTAAGTGGATAACATAGGTTTGTGTGCTAATGGGTCAATTGAAAACACATGCACAGTCCATGAAACACCCAAAATGCAAGTTCACCCAATGTAGAGATTGAACTTCAAAGTGGGTACACCTGTTAAGGATGTCCTTCAATTACTAACCCAAAAAACATGCTCTCTGAGCATGCCCAGAAACACCTAGGTGCTGTTCACACACAAAGAGCACCAAAAAAAAAACAGCCCGTGAGCATGCTCAGACCAACACAAATGCAGCTAGCAGAAAATAAGCCCCCCCCCCGGGCACATCATCCAGCATGCTACAAAATTAGAGATGGGAAAAACACCCCCTGGTCCGGGGGGGGGGGGGGCAAACAAAGAGCCTAACATGGGCAAAAGTTATACAACAAATACCATTGCAGTCTATGGGAACTGACTTGTTATTTTTGCTAGTCCCCACTTGGCTGGCTTATCTTCTAGTTATTGACCTTAAAATGGGTATGGGGGCCCAGGTCCCACCCTAAGGGACATATATCAATGTCACCAATTTGGACAACACCAAAAACAAAACAAGGAGAAGTGCCTTTAAATATGCCAAATTGCTTAAGGGCCATTTCACACTGCATGCAGTCCATTGCGTTTTTTATGCATCAAAAATGCAGGGAAAGTTGGTTATATGGTTCTAAATGGTAGTGTTTGTTCCAGTTCCACAAAAAAGTAGAACATGCTGCATTTTACCTGCACTGAACTATACTGGAATGCTGCAAAACGCATCCAAAACGCACTGGAACGCACCTAAATGCACCAAAAACGCACTAGAACACTTGTCCTTATCTATGGTTAATAAAAAAGAGGGGTGAAAAAAAAGCACTGGACTGCATCAAAAACGTACCAAAAATGCACTGGAAACGCATCAAAAACATGCATGCAAAAAAGCACCTGGAACGCATTCGGATTGCGTTTCTATGGTGTGAACTGGCCCTAAGGGCCAGTTCACACCAAGAAACACAGTCTGTATGCGTTCCAGGTGCATTTCTGCATGCACGTTTTTGATGCGTTCCAGTGCATTTTTTATGCGTTCCAGGTGCGTTTTTGATGCAGTCCAGTGCTTTTTCCCCCTCTTTTCACTTAACCTTAAGGGCCAGTTCACACCAGACGCAGTTCCGTTCAGTTTCGTGTGCATTTTTTCTGCACTATAAATGCATGCACAGTGTTTTCTATGTATTCGGTGTTCTCGTCCTCATCTTGCTCCGGCTTCTTGTTCCCCTCTTCTTTCTCCTGACGATCTGCTTGCATTCGAGGTTCCCGCTGTGTGACGCTTCAGTTCTTCTGACAGTTCTCCTCTGAGTCCGCGGCCACCCGGTGGCCCCGCCCCCTCTAACACCACGGGGAAAGTCCCCGTGAAATCCATGTGCGTCAGAGGGGGGCGGGGTCTCCGGGTGCCCGCGGACTCAGAGGAGAACTGTCAGAAGAACTGAAGCGTCACACAGCGAGAACCTCGAATGCAAGAGGATCGTCCGGAGAAAGAAGAGGGGAACAAGAAGCCGGAGCAAGATGCGGACGAGAACACCGAAGGAAGAAGGAAGATGAAGATGAAGATGAAGAACAAGATGGAGGAAGAAACCTGAATGGAGAAAAGAAGGAGATGGAAGAAGAAGATGGAAGAAGAAGATGGAAGAAAGAAGAAGACATTAATAAAGGAATTGTCAAAAACCGGTTATTGTCATTTTTTTGTGAAATGGTAGGGGTACATTTGTACCCCATTACCATTTCACACAGGGGGGAGGCGGGATCTGGGGGTCCCCTTTGTTAAAGGGGGCTTCCAGATTCCGATAAGGTCCCCCGCCCGCAGACCCCCACAACCACCAGCAAGGGTTGTGGGGGATGAGGCCCTTGTCCCCATCAACATGGGGACATGGTGCTTTGAGGGATCACAGACCCCCAAAGCATCCTCCCCATGTTGAGGGCATGTGGCCTGGTACGGTTCAGGAGAGGGGGGCGCTCTCTCGTCCCCCCTCTTTTCCTGTGGCCTGCCAGGTTGCGTGCTCAGATAAAGGGTCTTGTGTGGATTTTAGGGGGACCCCACGCCATTTTTTTTTTACGTTTGGCGCAGGGGGTCCCCTTAAAATCCATACCAGACCTGAAGGGCCTGGTACGGATTTAGGGATTTAGAGGGGAACCGACATGCCATTTTTTTTTTATTTGGCACAGAGTTCCCCTTAATATCCATACCAGACCTGAAGGGCCTGGTAATGGAATTTGGGGGGACCCCCACGCATTTTTTTTCAAAGAATTTCAATGACTTTTCTCTGTATTGATTTATAAATTAGATGTTTTTTCTTTGAAAAGCAGCAGTATGCCCATGGTAAGGCCACACTGCTATTACTTAAATCCACCGCTTGGGGACCTAAATATGACAAGTGTGGTAAAAAAAAAAACTTATTGAAATTTAGAATTAAATAAGGGCCTTAGGGTTGTTATGGGCAGTAAAAAAAATTCTGTTACAAACAGCCACTGACAATATGTGTGATTGGGTGTAAAGTTTGCCTAATACACGCCTAGAGAATGAAACAGAACCTCTTAGTTCTTGGCAGAGTAACATGTACCTTGAATGTCTATGGTTAGCACAGGGCTAGTATAAATGCTTTATGTATTGCATTTGGAGGAGCTATAAAAAAAAAAAAGAATACATTAAATAGCTCAGTATGGAATAATAGTTTGTGAAAGAAGACTAAAGTCAAAACTCAGCATCAGCAATTGGTCAAAAGCAGCTCATGTTAAATGTCACAGAACAAATTCAGTTTAGTCTCATACCACAAAAAAAGAAAGCTGTGGGAAAGTCTGATTCATCTTTTGACCTAAGGACCTGTTTGTGTCTTAAAGCCAGCAAAACCAACCAAGGGACATGGCGATTTTCTGGTTCAGCTGACGGATGTCAGCTTAGTGTCGGCTTTACGGCTCCCGTATTAAGACATCAGAAATACTGTAGCCTCAAGTCAACATAATTTTGTGGTTCTGTTTGTACTGAGAAAAAGCACATTTTGTCCATTGTCTGATTTTTACATCCATAGAACTGTTTTTTGCAATCCCTAAATTGCTTATTCATGGTGTAAATTATATGCATTCATAAGATGATGTTCCAAGAGTCTTGTAAATATTGTACATACTGTACAACTGAAATTATTTGTTTAGCAAAATGAACATGAATTGTAAAATACACTGTATACTGATAAAACATGGCCAGTGGCATAACATTTCTATGTCACAATAAAAGGATTGCTCTTGGGTTCATTGTAAGTCAAGTTCTGCAAACTTTACTGAAGTTTGGGTGCCAAATCTGAATCCAATTGAAGTCAGTTGGATTTTTTTTTTTTTTATTATTTAATGGTACACAACAGATACAATAAAAGGTAGCTTCACAGAACATATAATCAGTATAAGATAGTATATTCCCAGCCAGTGTATAGGTACATCCTGTAAAAAAAAAAAGATTTCTGAAGAGAATAGTAAAATGATAAGACTATATGCAGACAAGTAGCAATATCAAAAATGTAGCAAATGTACCAAGGTTTGGGGACCCTTCTGATTAGACCACGTGAACATCAACCTGGTTTTAGGGGAGGATCCCTTAACCCATTAAAGTGGAAGTAAACTTCTATCTCTGAATTTTACTTATGGGTAAGCCTATAATAAGGCTTACCTATAGGTATGCAAATATCTCCTAAACTTGCACTGTTTAGGAAATATTTACTGTACATGCATCCAGTGACATCACTGGCTCATGCGCTCTAAAGGAGCAGCCACCGGGCCGTTCCTTCAGAGCCCTGTGCTGTAAATGGCGGCTCCTGCGTGCATGCGCGGGAGTGACATCATCACGGCTCCAGCCAGTCACAGAGCCGGAGTCCGCAAACACAGAAGCAAGACAGGTGAAGATGGGAGCACCTGCTGCTCTGACATCTCACTGCTGGAATGCTTTGCATTAAGGTAAGTTTAACATAATCTACTAGTATGCATCGCATACTAGCACATTATAACTCTACCTTGCAGGCTAAAAAAAAACCTCCAGTGGTTTACAAACGCTTTTATGCCTCTTGTTACAATATTGGAAGAGTAGTGATGTGGGAGTTATTTATTTCCTACTGCTCTAGGTAACATATGAATTTTATGCGCAAATTTTTAAAAAATCTACTTTAGGCATAAATGGGTTAAACGTCCATGTAAAGCTACTAGTTCATGGGGGGGAAGTCTGGTGTGGGGCATCCAACTAGGGTCTGTGCATTAGTTTTTAAGGTGTAAGTATAAAAAAAATGAAAGAAGAGAGAAAGTATTGGGAAGAGGGAGAGGAATTGGGAATATGAGGAAGTGAAAAAAGGGCAGGGGGGAGGATTAATGGAGACTGGGGGGGAGGGGAATCCCTCCCAGGGAGAAGAGAGCATCATTGCGAAGAAAGCAACATAATTCACTGGTACATGGCAAGGGCTATGAGTATTGGAGTAATTCAGCAGCGAAGCAGAAAAGGTCCCACCTGGTCTTGCGTTCCTCTGATTTGTTCCGAAGAGCAGCAGTCCTCCATCTGTTCAATGTTATTTAGTCTTGCGATCCATTGGGCAACTGTCGGTGCAGACTGTTTTTTCCACTGGCACATTATACATGCCCGAGTGGCGTTAAGGAGGTGTTTGAGAAGAGATGTGTGATATTGTTTCCTTGATAGAGGAGTAAGGTTAAGTAGGAATGTAGCCAGGGCATCAGAGAGAAAAATGTCTGTAAATCTATAGATGAGTTGAAGTACTGGTTGCCAGAAAGATTGAAGCTTGGGGCATTCCCAAAAGATACTGTATGTAAAATGAAGTCAATTTGAGTTGAATGGTAAAATCCAGTAATGATGACCATATTCTAGATGAATAGGCAAGGGATTGTCAAAAAAATTACATGGAGGCTGGGCATTGCCCTGAGGAACATGTAGAAAAGCAAAAAGAAAAACTTTTAAACATTCTGCTTGGCAGGAAACAGCGATTTTAATAATTCTTTAACTGAGACAACACAAATGCAAAATTATTTTAAATAACATGCCTGGGTGATTCATTTAACCTACATTTGAAGTGGCACATCTCTTAAAGAAAAAAAGGGAATAAGGTTCACTTTGCTCGTAAATGCCAGTTTTAGGTACTTTGTTCTGTTTGTAAACATAGCAGCTGGGGATTCCCTAATATATACCAGGTCCTTATCATATATGAGGGTATGGAATAGACGTTAATGGGGGACCTTACACAAAAATCCATACCAGACCCTTACAACGCATGCAGCCTGGCAGGCCAGGAAAGCGTAGAAATTACCCATACCAAACCACATGACCTTGACATGGGAGGGTACTTTACCAGAAGGGACACATGTTGATGAGGTCATGGGTCTCTTCCCCACAGCACTAATCCAGTCATTGTGAGGGTAAACATAAAGGGGCCCCCAGATAGTGCACCAGCCTATGTGAATGTGTAAGGAGTACATAGTACCCCTACTCATTCATAAAACAATGTAAATAGTAAATAAAGACATCTTACTTTTTGACTTAGGACCTTTATTAAAAAATGTAATCTCCCAATATTGTCCCATGATGTACATCCATTGTCAATCATGTCACCCAGTGATGCAGATCCACATCAATCAGCATGAACAATGATTGCCGACTTGCCAAAAGAAAAAAAAGGCTGACCAACTGACATATCCAATCCCTACTCTACATTTAATACAAATAACAGATCTGGCCCCAGCCTCTAAATTTAAACAAAATGGTAAGGTATACTTGGTGATGGTATTGACAAAATATGGCGATAGCCATGTGACCATATTTGGGCAATGATGTCAGCCACTATCCCTGCCCCTTTCTTTAGAAGGATGAGGATTCCCGGTCAGCAAATAAATGGGACAGGGTGACAGCACTGGTTGTTAAGGATGAAGTGGTGGACACACTAAACATTTAGCTCATCTCCAGTTGCTATACATAAAACACATAAACTGATTTATAGAAAAACTGGTTCACTTTACTTTAGGCACCCTAAGGTGTTTGTACTCCAGGTACTCTCCAGATCTAGCAATCAACTTCCCTACACAGATTAACACAGGAAAGCTAAATTTTTAGCCCATTCAAGGTTCTTTTTTTTAACCTAAGCCTTGATGAAGGAGGGTTTTTTCCTGACTCTCAAAATGCATTGTCTGTTTTTTGCATAAACTAATAAATTAACCAATGTGCCTTTTTATTTAAAGTAAAACTATAAGTAAAATATTTTTTTTTTCATTTTGGATAGAGTAAGGGATGGTTATAACCTCAGTTTTTTTCTATTTTGCCATCTGTGTCCTATTGGGGAGACTTGCCTCCGCTTCCTACCCCATAGCAAATAAGGAAGTAAGAGGATATCCCTGCAAATTATGGAAATCCCTTGGGCCACCCCAGGTCATCAGAACATTATTACTCTATTACTTTTCTGGGGACAACTCAAAATTTGAGATTTTCTTTTACTTTGACTTTCAGCCCCCATTCACACTGGTGCGACTTATCATGCGATTTGACAGATCAAAGCAAGGTCCATAAAGACATAGATAAGCGAGTTTTGGGTGGAGGAATGTGACTGGCCCGGAAAGAGTCCTGACCTCAACCAGATAAAACACATTTGGGATAAATTACAGCGGAGACTGTGAGCCAGGCCTTCTCGTCCACATGGGTGCCTGACCTCACAAATATGCATCTGGGTGAATGGTCAAACATAGACAAACTCCTAAATCTTCTGGACAATCTTCCTAGAAGAGTGAAAGCTGTTTTAGCTGCAAAGGGTGGGCCAACACAATATTGAACCCTACAGACTAAGATTGGGATACCATTAAAGTTCTTGTGCGTCCAACGCTTTTGAATGAGGCTTGCACCAGCCTGGACGCCCCATAACCATTAAGGAGGTGCAGATGGCTGTGGCCACACTCCAAATGGCTAAGACCCCGAGTCCTGATAGTTTACCGGCAGAATTTTACAAAATAAATACCAATTTCACAGCCTACTGTTAACAATGTTAGAGGAGGGATGCCTCCCACCCTCTATGTCTGAAGCGGTCATTGTGGTAATACCCAAGCCTAACAAAAACCCTGAATTATGTGCATCCTACCGTCCCATATCACTTCCGAATGTTGACGCCAAGATAGTCACATAGACTTAACTCAGTCATTCTCTTCCTAATACATGGCGATCAAACGGATTTATGCAGGGCAAAGGTACTGATATCAACCTACGCCGCCTTTACACGAATGTATCGCAGGTGACGGATGCGGGATCTTAGGGAGTCGTGGAAGGCTTTCGACTCTGTGGAGTGGGAGTTTCTCTGGCGAGTCCTCGACTGATTCAACTTTGGTCCAAAGTTTGTCTCCTGGATACAGCTGTTGTATAGACACCCCTATGCTAAAGCCAGAACAAATGGTATCCTCCCCCCTTCCTTCTCTCTCGGGAGGGGAACTAGGCAGGGGTGCCCGCTGTCCCCAAGACTATTTTTCCTAGCTATAGAGCCCCTAGCCATCTTAATTAGATCTTCTTCGGTGGTCAGAGGGATATCAGTGGATCTACTGACTGAGAAGCTGTCCCAGTACGCAGACGACGCACTCCTCTATCTCCCAGATGCATCAGATTCCCTGGAAGCAGCTCTGGAAATCATTAACTAATATGGGTCCTTTTCAGGTATCCGGATCAACTGGAATAAATCAACCCTCTTTTCGCTATCGCAGACCCCCCCTCCACTGGCACCCCAGACACCACTAGCACTGGTCACCAAGTTTAGGTACCTAGGGAAATACAGAGGGACCCACCCTTCTACCTAACAGATAATGTATACTTAATACTTCACCAACTAAAAGCTAGATGCCAAACATGGAAATCTTTACCCCTCTCATCAGTAGGAAGGATCAACCTCTTCAAAATGACGTTCCTCCTTAAGTTCCTCTATGTATTTCGTAACACTCCAGTCTCTATTCCTAATTCCTTCTTCTCTAAATTAGACCAAATAGTTAATTCCTTCATCTGAGCGGGGTTGGCCCCCATGGTTGCCCGAGCTGTCCTCCAGTTACCTCTATCGATGGGGGGTCTAGCACTCCCCTGCTTTAAGCAATACTACTGGGCAGCAGTCATGGTAACGGTGCACTGGTGGTTCTCTCAGCCACGTTCCAATCCCTCAGTGAATTTGGAAACGGTGATTCTGGGGTTCTACTCAGCATTGAGTAATTTGGTGTTTAGGGGTCCCAAGGCGCATCCCAAAATGACAACTCCCATGCGGACAACTGACTGAGTTTGGGAGCAAATGTCTGCAAAACTAAACCAACCCAATACAATCTCCCCATACACACCGCTATGGGGTAATACTAAATTAAGACACCTCCAATCTGTCCCCGATCCAGTCCTGTGGGCTAGATTCGAGATCAAAACTATACAGCAAATTATGCCAGAGGGCAGACTCCTCCCCTTTGATACCCTGCGGAATAGCTTTCAGCTACCTTTACGGATGTTTTTCCACTATTTACAAGTTCGACATGCGGTGCAGGCCCAATTCCTAGAGGGGGTGACAGTACAATCCCATGTGGTAGAGAGTTTCCTAATTTCCAAGAGTGTAGACCGTATCCTTTCCTCCCTATATCTCAGGATATCATGTGAGGGATCTGAAGGGGCAACCAAACTGTTTCGTAAATGGAAGGAGGATTTGCCTGCCCTTGCTGATGATGATTGGGAAGAGGTAATTCAACAGTACATCCCCTTCATGATATCAGCAAGGGATAGGTACATCCAACTCAAATTCATTTATAGAGCGTACTACACGCCACAAAGACTCTCTAGAATATACCCGACTCAAACTGACAGATGTCCTAAATTGACTACTGAGTTGGGAACATTCTTCCACGTTGTCTGGGCCTGCCCTCTCTTTCAATAATTTTGGGCAGCAGTGGTTGCTGTAATCAATTCAGTGGGCCACCTGTGCATAGGACTGTACCCCATTGTCCTGCTTCTGGGAATGTGTGACAATGTCAGACCCAACACACATAAGAGACTGTATTCTATACTTAGTTTTATGCCAGAAAGACCATCTTAATGTAATAGAAGCAACCTGAACCACCCACGGTTTCCCATTGGAGAGCTAATTGACTCAGTTTTACCACTTTATAAACTCACATACATGAATCGCAAATGCCCCAAGAAATTTGAAAAGATATGGGTTGCCTGGGCCAAGCACTAATGACTCAGCTACACTATTAGGGAGCCGAATGGCGATACAATCTTACGTCAGCCCACCCCTTTCTTTAGTAAATTTCTCTGATCCTCTTGCTTCCCCCTACCACCACCACCCTCCTCTGCCCCCCTCCTCTCCCCTTTCCCATTATCCCTTCTCATGTAGTCCCCTCCTTCCCCCCCCTATTTTTCCAGGTTAGGGTCATGGTTAGGCAGACAAAGTCCTTGCACAGCTGAGGATCAAACACACTATTGAGTAAACACTAACATCCTAGACGGGATTACCCAGTGATGTTTTAATGTCAATTGATGTGAACGTATGTCTGAAGTGAGATTCATATCTTGTCTCGTGATACTTTATATGTTATCTTTCACATGAACCTCTTTATTATTACTGCTTAATTTTGGATTGTAGAGCTACATTGTAACTTGTATGTAAACCTTTTCTCCTTTTGGAGACAAATAAAAACTCTTCTGTTGAAAAAAAAAGGTCTTGTGCGTGTAAAGGCAGGTGTCCCAATACTTTTGGTAATATAGTGTATATTGCACATTCACATCAGTCTGTGGTCTCAAGGAGCTTACAATATAAGGTCACTGTGACGGGAGGGCCTGTGGAACCCAGTATCCCTTGGAAAGGTTGGGAAACCCTTGTTTCAGCTCCCCGTGCACCTCTTATGTCTAAGTCAACCTGTGTCCATTAGGGGCACAGGGTGACTGAGAAAATATGGCTTGGATTACTTAAAATGGGACAGAAATATTTATCCACAATATCTCCCAGGATATATGTAAAGACTATTCTTGGTTTGTTTGATTCTAAACTTAACATGTTAATTGAAAGAACTGATCACATTGGCCTCCATACAATGTAGGAGACAGGCCAACTCCTACTGGAGCTCCTGCTATTGTGAGAAGGTGTCCTGTGTTTATACTTATGATAATGTATAATCTACTGTGTGAAGCTCGGTGACAACAAATCTGACCTGTAGTGAAATCCTGAATTAATCACAACAATGGCCAGGTGGGCACAGAGTCACATCGTCTGCTTTAAAGGATTAGTTAATTAGCTCATGTTAATTTATGTTTATGGTTACAGGTGTATTGTTAGAGTAATATGACAGGAGGGGGGAACCTCCTCTTCAACTGTATATAAGACTGTATTCTTGTTCTAATAAACAGTTCATGGTGAGCAACCAAACGAGTATTGTCTTGTTTATGGTTCTCAGCGGTTGGAATATCTGATATCTATATTCAGACTGGGAGGAAGCTGTGTACTGATGGAAGCACTCAAGTGGAGTGCGACAGGGATCCGTTACAGTCCCTAACTCACATTCATACATACACATTGTAGGGCCAATTTAGCCAGGAGCCAATAAACCTACCAGAATGTCTTTGGAGTGTGGGAGGAAACCCAGGCACAAGGAGAACATGCAAACCCCAGGCCGGTAGTTATACTTAAAACCGGTAGTAAACCTTTTTAGAAATTAAAAAAAAAACAATTTCCCCCTACAAGGTAAAACCATAATAGGTTAGTATACATTTAGGGATGAGCCGAACACCCCCCCGGTTCGGTTCGCACCAGAACATGCAAAAAATTTGTTCGAACACGCGAACACCGTTAAAGTCTATGGGACACGAACATGAAAAATCAAAAGTGCTAATTTTAAAGGTTAATATGCAAGTTATTGTCATAAAAAAATGTTTGGGGACCCGGGTCCTGCCCCAGGGGACATGTATCAATGCAAAAAAAAGTTTTAAAAACAGACGTTTTTTCGGGAGCAGTGATTTTAATAATGCTTAAAGTGAAACAATAAAAGTGAAATATTCCTTTACATTTTGTACCTGGGGGTGTGTATAGTATGCCTGTAAATACAGATCAAAGTCATTGAAAAACCAGCAAGGGTTTCCCCCCAATCGATTACCAGGCCCTTTGGGTCTGGTATGAATATTGTACCAAGAAAAAAAGCGCGGGCCCCCCCAAATTCCATATCAGGCCCTTCAGGTCTGGTATGGATTTTAAAGGGGAACCCCACACCAAGATTAAAAAAACAATGGCGTGGGGTCCCCCCAAAAATCCATACCAAACCCTTATCCGAGCACGCAAGCTGGCAGGCTGCAGGAAAAGAGGGGGGGACGAGGGAGCGCCCCCCCTCCTGAACCGTACCAGGCCACATGCCCTCAACATGGGGGGATGTCCCCATGTTGATGGGGACAAGGGCCTCATCCCCACAACCCTTGCCCAGGGGTTGTGGGGGTCTGCGGGCGAGGGGCTTATCAGAATCTGGAAGCCCCCTTTAACAAAGGGGACCCACAGATTCCAGCCCCCCCATGTGAATTGGTAACTGGGTACATTGTACCCCTACCATTTCACAAAAGAAATTGTCAAAAATGTTAAAAACCACACAGACACAGTTGTGAAAAGTCCTTTATAAAAAAAAAAGCCATTCTAGTGTTGTAATGCAGTCTGTCCAGCAATGATCCATGAATCTCCAGCGATGCGGGAGAAACCCCCGTGACGCATTAGAGGGGGTGGGGTTACCCATCCCACCCCCTCTAACGCGTCACGGGTAACCCCGGTGATGCGTTACAGGGGGCGAGGTTGCCCGTCACATCACGGGTGGCCCCGACCTCGGTTATAAAAGAACTGTCAAACACTGCTTGCGCGTCATTAGCCGCGAGGCTCCGGTGCAGGGAAGATGTGCGTCGTTCCTCGCTGGAGACTCGCATCGCTGGAGATTCATGGATCATCGCTGGACAGACTGCATTACAACGCTGGAATGGCTTTTTTTATTTTTTATTTTTTTATTTTTAATAAAGGACTTTTCACAACTGTGTCTGTGTGGTTTTTAACATTTTTGACACTTTCTTTTGTGAAATGGTAGGGGTAAAATGTACCCCGTTACCAATTCACATGGGGGGCCAGAATCTGGGGGTCCCCTTTGTTAAAGGGGGCTTCCAGATTCCTATAAGCTCCTCGCCCGCAGACCCCCACAACCACCGGGTAAGGGTTGTGGGGATGAGGCCCATGTTGAGGGAATGTGGCCTGGTACTGTTCAGGAGGGGGCGCTCTCTCGTCCCCCCCTCTTTTCCTGCGGCCTGCCAGGTTGCGTGCTCGGATAAGGGTCTGGTATGGATTTTTGGGGGAAACCCCACGCCATTTTTTTTAAATGGCGTGGGGTTCCCCTTAATATCCATACCAGACTTGGAGGGCCTGATATGGAATTTGGGGGGACCCCCACGCTTTTTTTTAATTTTGGTTTGGGGTTCCCCTTAATATTCATACCAGACCCAAAGGGCCTGGTAATTGACTAAGGGGGGAACTCATGCTGTTTTTTTCAATGACTTTTATCTGTATTGCCGGGACCCGACAATTCATTATAGCCGGGATCAGATTTAAATTACTTTTTTTCCTTTAGAAATGTCATTTTGTGCACGGACTTTTCTAAGCAAAGAAACATGTGCTACTTTACAGGCATACTTTAGACACCCCCCAGGTACGAAATTTAAAGGAATATTTCACTTTTATTGTTTCACTTTAAGCATTATTAAAATAACTGCTCCCCAAAAAAACGTCAGTTTTTAAAACTTTTTTTGCATTGACACATGTCCCCTGGGACAGGACCCAAGTTCCCAAACACTTTTTATGACAATAACTTGCATATTAACCTTTAAAATTAGCACTTTTGATTTCTCCCATAGACTTTAAAGGGTGTTTCGCGGCTTTTAGAATTTTCTGCGAACACCCCAAATTGTTTGCTGTTCGCCGAACGGGCGAACAGCCATCAAACTCATGTTCGACTCGAACCTAAAGCTCATCCTTATATACATTGCGTACTAGCACATTATGAAAGACTTACCTTAAAACTAAGCCCTCCAGCAGCATGCTGTCACCGCTGCAGAGGCTTCCATCTGCACCCAGTCCTTTTTCTGGGTTCACGGGCCGCTGCGGCTTGAATGGCTGAGCCGCGATGATATCACTCCTGTGTATGCATGTGGGAGTCTCGGGCACGGCACACAGCACTGGTATGTCGTTCCTTCAGAGTGCATGCAACGGTGACGTCACCGACTGCTCACTAGAATATCTCCTAAACGGCACATGTTTAGGAGATATTTGTTTTACCTACAGGTAAACATTATTATAAGCTTCCCTGTAGGAAAAATACAAAAATAAACTTTACTACCACATAAAAAAACAAAAAAAACAAAAACATGTTATTGTCCCAGCTAGAGATTTGAAATTCTTATTTTTTTTTTCCTTTTGTATAGAGCAGGGAAAGATTTTTAACACCGTCTGTCTTGAAGAGAGTTGCAATAGTTTCCTTTCCATTAGAACCCCCCTGTCACTGGGACAGAAAATGAGGGGAAATCTACTCACTGACAATGCATATAGCAGTGAAAGACTGGTACTTAGCTGGAATTAGACTTTCACATTGTTGGCATAAAGAAACTGCAGCTTTTTGTGGGTAATAATGTGGAGTAACATATCAAATAATTAATTTGTGAACTTTTTAATAAACCCATCCAGAAATTATGACAGTGGAAATCCCCCAGGATAAAACGGGGTCTTTTATCTCAAAGTGAGAATTCATCTTTATTATTAGAACTTTTGATGAATAAATGCATAACTCTGGGTAGCTAAAATCAGTCATGTAATGTTAATCCAGAGTCAGGCCTCATCTGTATGATGTCTGTGAAAGAGAGTGTCTGCCTTCCAGACCGTTCCTATCCGAGGTTTAAATGAGGATTTTGTGCTACATGTTCCATTGATGATACTCACTTTGACTGTGAGGGAAATACTATGTTTAGTTACTCTAGCATCAGCTACCAGTGACAGACACCACAAGGAGCATGGCAAAGTTATTTGTATGGGCTTGTATGTGTTCCTGTTGACATTTTGGAGAAAACAGTGTCCTAATTAGATACTGACAGTGCTGTTGGATGGAGCATGTGGTAATTTATAACAGTACAGATGGGACTCTGCAGAAGTGATAGAAGTAAAGAACTGAGCACATTTTAGAAAATACTTGTCCAGAGGCAGCACAATAGAAGTTGTCACCTTGCTTAATGTCATCCCTTCTTATGCATTTTTCACAGTGTTTCTATGAGCTATTTTTTAAGAGCTTGTTCTGGGTATAATGCCTATAACCCCAAACAAACATCAAAATTCCAGTTCCAGAAGTGCTCCTAATTGTCTTCCACTATGCAGTATTAGATAAGATTATGATGCCCTACAGAGTTGTATTTTGAACACTAAAACTACTAAGTCTCAAGGGTCACATTTTAAGTGTCAAAGTTAAGAGAAGAACAAGGAAAAAATCAGTATAGCAACTTAAGAGCTTTTTTTTATTATTATAGTCTCAAAAATGTATCATCCTAGTGGTTGTCATGGCCTGTTTTGAATTAGAATGGCTGGTAATGCCACTGCACATGCTTATTGTTTGAGTACAGTGGATATACCGAGGCAAATGTTTCTTTTTGGTCCTTGGTACTTACCATATCTTTGCTGTGATTGCTTTGAATCAGATCTCACCTACATTGAGACATGGTTACAGATTGATTTTGGCACAGGACAAGGTTCTTTTGGTGCCAGGTTCAGACTGAGTTATATGCCCTGGTACATTTGACTCAAGAGAATAAAAATACAATTCTGCTGGGGTTAACTTATTGAAGAGTTGGGTTAAGGTCAGGATTAAAGCTAAAGAGTTACGTTTAAGGCTAGCAATGAGGAGTTTAAGAATTTTATCTTTTATTATTGAGTAGGGAATGGGTAAAGATTTTTTTGTCATCTGTATCTTTTTCTGTTAGTTGATAGATGGTCTAACACTTCCCTACTCCAGTGTTACTTAATATTTTTCAGTCAAGGCACCCTTTAAAAATTATAGACAATCTCAAGGCACCCTTTAAAAATTATGAATAGTCTCGAGGCACCCCATTCTAAAATGTAAAAAATATTCTAACAGTTTTACATAATGCAGCAACATCCACACAGGTAGGACTCCCAAAGTTAAAGGTGATTTATTCTTCCAAAGAAAATACACTTTTGAAAACTAGTACTGACTAGTATTACAATGTTTCTCTTCTCTCTGTCTTTCTCCATCACTCAGCTAATGTGACCCCTATGCTAATGGAGAGGGGCAGGGGAGGATCAAACAAGGATGCTATGCAGATGAATGACATCCTGCTTATCAGCTGATGATGCCAATGGTCGTTAGGATGCCAGCAGCCAGAAGGTTGTAATTGTGCACAATGAAAACCTGTGGCTTTGTGTAACTAAAAGTCAGGATTCATCCACATGCTGGTTTGTATACAATTTCTGGGTAATTTTTAGGCATCTTGCCAGGGCAACCTGGTTAAAAAAGTCTGGCCTACTCTATTTAAAATGAGAAAAAGGGTTTGGGCTTTATATTAATTGTTAAGTGTTAAACGTTAATTTTATGTATTAGATTAAGGTTAGGGTATGGTAACAGTTAGGTGTCAGGGTTTGTTTAAAGCATGGGCAAAAATCATAAAGACCAGTCAATAACATATCTTAAATAAAAAAAATATTTCTTCCGATCCACAGTGCTGTCCGCAAAAAACTCACTGAGCAGAATTAATGAAAACAGTCTAGTACAAATGTTGTCTCAACTTTGTCACAACTGGAGCAGACCCAATAAGCTTTTAATTTTTTTTTTTTTAAGCTGTGTGAAAAAAATTAAAAATAGACACCAAGATCTGAATTTAAGTTGGATGTTTTGCCATTTTTCTTTCGTACAATGTTCAGATGTTATCCACTATTGTTCAGATCAATAACAACATATAACGTAGAAAGAAAAAAAAAATGCAGATTCATTTAAATATTTCCTGTCCTGCTTATGTTAAAAAAAAAATTTGAGTTAGGTTTTTTTCAAAGATAAACTGTGCTCCAATTATACTATCTTACGTCCCTGCATAAACCACCACTTCCACACAAAAAAGTAATAAACCTTGAAATTATTCATCTGGTTGCCCCAATTAATGGAAGATAAATGGAGTCTGTTGGAACTGAAACTGGAACTGCAACATTTTTCAGTTGTTAAGCCTGAGTTTCGCAGCACTGCCCCTCCCAGGCATTAACACACAATCCGTTTTTATACATGACTGCTCATTTTTTAAAGGAACTATTACTTTAGGGAGTTCCTAATGAAAGATTTATTCTTTGTTCGGCCGATTCATACCGATTTGGCTTAATTATTTTTATAATACCGAAATAATTATGGAACATAGTGATGCCACTGCTTAGTGCAAGACACAGATCATTTCACCAACTTCCATTTTGTCACATGAAAAGGAAAAAAAAATGACTTTGCCTAAAGAAAAAAAAAATAACTACCGTAATTAAAAATCTGATAAAACTATAGCTACTGCTGTGTGTCATGACTTGACTACTATTCAGGGATGATCAGAGTGAAATTGTGTTTTTTCTTGTAAGACTCTGGGGAACCTTATAATTTAATTCATCTTACACAGAAATAACTGTCCAGAAGCACTCCTTTTAGCTGTTTTATCCTGCTCATTTGGGAAAGATGGTTCTGTTTTAAGAGCTGGCACGGAAACAAGATTTAATACTTAAAGGAAACTATAATCCGTCCCATACTAGAGAGTTAGAGGCAAATCTGGATGGTCTCCAAAACAAATATATTTAGAACATTTTAGTTATCAAAATTATTGTTTTTTATACTTTTTATAAATGTCAAAATGATGCACTTGTCTGAAAATAAGAAAATATTTATCACTGTTGATTTGTTTGGATAGTAAACATATTTTACTATGTGTGAACATTCTGTTGAATTAAAGGAGGCCATCTGAAGCATTCCACAGTTTTAGTCAAGTTTATAGACAAATGGTAGATAAGTATTATAATTATCTATACATCACAGAGGAGAGAATGTATGCAGTGCTGCAGTTTACTTAATGCAGAATTATATTGTAAACCTTTTCATCCTTCGCTGCCATCTTATCTTCTATTTGATCTGCAATTGGGCTGCATATGTGATCAGCTTTGACACCAGCAATTAATTCGGTGGCTTGACAGTTCAGACGAGAGCCAATATAAGCACACTAATAAATGTAAAGCCGTGTACACACGATCGGATTTCCTGGGGATTCTAATCCGATGGATTTTTCCATCGGAAATCCGATGAAGCTGATTTCCATCAGTCTTGCCTATACACCCTCAGTCAAAAAATCGATCGTCCCAAACACCGTGACGTAAAACACTCCGACGAGCCGAGAAAAATGAAGTTTAATGCTTCTGAGCATGCGTCGACTTGATTCTGAGCATGCGTGTTTTTTTTTATGGAGTTCCACACAGACGATCGGATTTTGCTATCGTTTTTTTTTTCCCATCAGAAAAATTTAAAAACATGTTCTATTTTTTCACACCGATGGAAAAAAAGACCGATGGGGCCCATACATGATCGGTTCGTCCGATGAAAACAGTCCATCGGACTGTTATCATCGGTAAAACCGATCGTGTGTACACGGCTTTACACTAGTAACTGTATGCCTTGAAATTAATTGTTTTGGGAAGCCATTAGATCAGTAGGTTTAATTCAAATTTAAAGGAGAAGTAGGAACAAAGCTCTTTTAGCCTTACTTCTCCTGGGAATCACAGGAGTTCACTTAATTCTGCACTCATGTGACCCATAATCAGCTGACTCAGGCTCGGAAGAGATCCTGACTTTAATGTCGGGATCCCCCTGATGCCTGACCGGGATCTGGCTTAGCCTCTCAGCATGTTGTTGAGAGCCTGGGCCAGCCACTTCCACCTCCTCCACAGCCCGGCTCTCCAGTGAGCACTAGAGAGGCAGAGCAGAGAGCTGGTGACTGACAGTCACCAGCTCTCTGCTCACTTAAGACCAAAAACTAAGTAATCAGTGGTCTTTGATTGCTCAATACTCGGTATAGAGGTTGCGGGGACAGATGTAGCATCAGACCGATGCTACATCCAACTAGGTAAATATGAATGTTTTTTTTTTTCATATCCCGCACTTCGCTTTCAAGTCTTACCCTGTATCTCCAAAATTCCTAGCCAGACTAAACCAAACATGGCACTTTATTTTTGTGATATTTATAAAGGTGTCATCACTTTGGACAAAATAAAGATCTGTCATTAAGTCAAAGCAAAGCTTGACGATGATGTTTACAATGAAGTGATCCCCAAAAAACAATCATATATCAGTCATATCAGTGAAAGATGTGTTCTGATTGGTCTGTGGATCCCTGCCCTTTCCGAATAGGCATTCCCCCACTTTTTTTAAATAAGCCAAAACTATTTTATGCTTTGGATTAAGCAATATTCTAGTTTCATGCATTGCATACCATGGCCAGGGGTATCTGTGGACCTCCAGGTACTATTTAAAGGCAACTTTAGGAAAAATGGCCCAGAGTAAAAGTCAATGTCCACTTTGTAAAACAAGCTAAAACAACCACTCCAGTAAACAACTACTGTTGTGGGGCTACAATGGATACTTAATATAATTCTATCAAAAAACAACCTTATATCAAAAACACAATATATGTGAAACATACAAGAGCTAGCTGTTTTATACAAACCATTTATTGATACAAAATAGATAAAACCACACTAACACAGTTCAAAATATAAGCATAATGATAAAACATTTATTTTAAGATGTAAAAGGTACAGTATAGCAGTGTATGTCTGGCTTTTATCTCTTGCTGTATGTTCTTGCTGTATGTTCTATATATAATTTTTGCTTCTGATATAAGGTTTAATTTTTCTTATATATGTAGCGGGGTCTTCAGATTTAGTTGGGGTACACCTGGGGGGTAGTGTGACCCAGGTGTGTAATTAGGTTAGGGTATGGACCCCTTTTTGTTATTCGTGGAGGATTGGGTGGTGCAGTATTCTCCTTGGCCTGTGGGTGGCGGGGTACCTATGGGCTCAAGGTAGAATCACTACCACAGTGCTACCCTTTTTGTCCCTTTCCGGAGATGGTACGGCTGGGGCGGGGAACCCGCCGTGGTGTCGATGGGAGGAGATAAAAGGGGGAGACGCCCTCACCACGAGGTCTTCGGAGGATCATCTCTTCACGCACCCAGGCATCTTAGGCCTGGGTGCGGCCGGTTCGAGGTTCCGGCTCAGGCGCCCTAAGTCTGACCGGAATGGAGTTGGAGTCCATCCCAGGCACCTTCAGCCTGGGGTGAGGTACTATGTCGTAGGCCTGGGGCCCAGTGACTTCGACTGGGTCCCGCGAGGGTGAAGTGATTCCAGGGTGCCCCTTGCGAGGGGACCCATATCTGAGGTGAGGGGGCTGGGGAGGTCACCCGTCCGGAGATTCCGGAGCAGCGTCAACCCGGTGATGGATGGGCCTCCGGTAACTCCCTTGGAGGAACCTCTTCCCCTGATAGGGGCCGCAACGCAGCGAAGGTATTCTAATCAAGGTTGCTACTACCCTTGGTCATAGTACAGGGGTATAGAGACTAAAATCAGTACAGTGCCTCGACCTGCTCATCCCACCATATCTTGCCATTACATTGTTTGTTGTGGAGCTATGAAATAAAACAGAGAGTTGGACTGTGATCGGTGTATGGACTCTGTTTATGGGAGCAAGGGAGATTCCAGCACAGCAGGACTGAGTCCCGTAACCAGCACACATTTGGCCCGAGGAAGATGTTGATACTGGCCTTCACCTCACCCACAGCTATGGGGAGGACATGGGCCGTGGCGCACCTCACCCTGTCGCGTGACATACCACTAGCTAAAGAGGACGGGGTGAGGCCGCTACACGTGGGGGCTCGCGAGTCCGGGATGAAATGTGTGTTAACCCTGGGGTTTGGAATGGCTGTGTCTGGACTTTGCTGCCCGGAGGAGGTCCGAGCAGGTCGGCCATGTGATTGGCCAAAGTGCGTCCCTGTGCTCGAAGTCGTGGACATGACCCTAAGACGGGAAAGGCCCATGCAGAAAGAGCGGGAAGAGGGAGGAGTCCAGCCGTGTGAAGTACTACATGTGGGGACTTTTGCTGCACTCCGCCACGAGGCACCCCGTGACTGCGCACTTTGTGGGCGGAGGCTGGTGAAAGCCCGCGAAAACGTGCAAGTCGTGGGAGGAGTCTGGCCATGTGTGGAGATACACATGGAGACTCCGGCGCGTGGTCAGCGCGTGATGGAGCAGCAAGTGGTCGGAATGAACTCAAGCTCCCCGTGGATGCCGGTATCTTACCCTATGAAGATGACTGCATTTGCTGCTCCCCTTACAGACACAGGGATAAGACTCAGGCCCCGAGGACAGTTGGCTCTGTACTCATGCAGAGACATGGAGGCTCTCGGTGTGATCTGTCCCGGATGCTCGGGACTGGTGGTCCAGTTAAAGCCATTTGGGCGATGTGAAGCATGCAATGAGTTCCTTTTTGAGGTCAAACCATACACGGAAAGGCCCCGGGCCCTTCGCCTCAACTGCATCACAGGAACCGCCACTCCGGAGGGAGAGATCCAGGCCTCTGCGGAGGTCCCCGTATGCGCTGACCAGGGCGACGTGACTGCCCAACCAGAGACTGAGAGAGAAAAATCTGAGGACGCTGCTTCGGTCACCACAGATTCTCTGCTCCCACCTTCGAAGAGGAAGATCGGCCTGGTGCAGGCCTCCTGTGGTCGTGGTCGAGCTTTGCCCCGCTGCTTGCCGGACCTGGATGGATCTGGTCAGAAGAATTCTGGACATCCCAGTGCTGAAAAAGGTCCAGGTGAGCCAGGGGCTGGGACTGTGGTGGTGGTTGGAGGTGTCGGGGGTCCATTGGAGGTGGAGCCCGCAAGGGAGGGTAGTTCTCCGTCTACTAAAGACTACCTTCCCGCCGAGATGTATGACACCTCCGACCTAGAGTCGCTGTCAGACTGTGGGGATGACGGAGAAATAGACGAACTGTTTCACCGGAAGGGCTGGGACAAACGCCCGCTACCTGTGCTGTGTAAACCGCAGGATTCCCCTATGTCTATAGAAGACAGTATGCCCCGGGCGCAGGCCCCGGAGTTTCCGAGGAAATCTAGTCCTCCGACTGACCTTCCACATTCCACCACATCACCCGCTCTGATAGTGGGGATGCAGCGCGCTTCATTGCGGGCACCAAAGGCAAAGCCACCCGAGATGGTGAAGGTACCTCGGCACCCGGAGGCCATCGTACAGCCAGGAGAAGGTGAGTGAGATGTCACGCCTCCTCTATCCCGATTGCAACGACTTTTCTCTCAGAGAGTCGCCCGTGAATATGGGTGGGAGTACCCCTACTTGCCTCGGGACTTACTGTATGAAGTCGAGGTCTTGCGACAACGGTGGTACGACGAGTTTGTCTGGGAAAAGCTCAAAGTGCCTCATGCCCGGCGATACTTGTCGTGTTCGCCGCCTGTGTCTAAGAAGTTCAGAGACTGCAGAGCTGATTGGAAATTAGGGCGCCATATTCATGCCGATAAGGTACTCATCTGCAGAAAAGAGGGAGAGGATGTCGAATATTCAGTCGAAGTGTTTGACAAGCACTTGAAGCCCTTGGTTTTTGCCAGATCCAAGATTTTATCTGTAGGAGAAGAGAACTCCTATTTTTGTTTGCTTGTTGAACTCTGGAAGGAACATTCCCAGACGCTCAGAACAGTGCCCTAGTTTTGTTTGATTTGGGCTCTTTTTCTTTACTCACAGGAGACTTGGGAGCTGTTGTTTTTTTTTCTTTCTCCCTTTTCTTCATGTGCCAAAGGCAGAGACTTTGGGGGTAGAGTCAGTGTAGGAAAGCAGGAAGATTGAAGATATCACCAAGTGCCATTACCGCGGCGTCGTCACCAGGTGGCGGTGTTGCGCAACGTTTGTTTGTTTGTTTTTTTTTCTGCACACTTTTACACCACACTCGTTGGAGCGAATGGGTCTCTCGGCTGACAGACCCATTCATTCCAAAATCTCACAAGATATTAGGATGTTGTTTTTTGTTTCCCTTCTGCAGGAGATTCGTCGGTTAAGACTGCTGAGTGTGGGTGGTTCTTAGACAGGCACGGGAGGGATTGTATATGTGTTCCTGACAGATGTTTTATACAAGAGTTTATCGTTTTATATTTCCCTTCCCTTTTTGAGCAGGTCTTGGCACACACAATGTTCAAATTTTAGGGACAGCCTCTGGGGCTCGCTTCATGTCACCACTCCTTGGGAGACATGAGTGTGCACCTGACGCTGGGGACCAGCATCAAATCACAGGGGGGAGTGTGTAGCGGGGTCTTCAGATTTAGTTCGGGTACACCTGGGGGGTAGTGTGACCCAGGTGTGTAATTAGGTTAGGGTATGGACCCCTTTTTGTTATTCGTGGAGGATTGGGTGGTGCAGTATTCTCCTTGGCCTGTGGGTGGCGGGGTACCTACGGGCTCAAGGTAGAATCACTACCACAGTGCTACCCTTTTTGTCCCTTTCCAGAGATGGTACGGCTGGGGCGGGGAACCCGCCGTGGTGTCGATGGGAGGAGATAAAAGGGGGAGACGCCCTCACCACGAGGTCTTCGGAGGATCATCTCTTCACGCACCCAGGCACCTTAGGCCTGGGTGCGGCCGGTTCAAGGTTCCGGCTCAGGCGCCCTAGGCCTGACCGGAATGGAGTTGGAGTCCATCCCAGGCACCTTCAGCCTGGGGTGAGGTACTATGTCGTAGGCCTGGGGCCCAGTGACTTCGACTGGGTCCCGCGAGGGTGAAGTGATTCCAGGATGCCCCATGCGAGGGGACCCGCATCTGAGGTGAGGAGGCTGGGGAGGTCACCCGTCCGGAGATTCCGGAGCAGCGTCAACCCGGTGACGGATGGGCCTCCGGTAACTCCCTTGGAGGAACATCTTCCCCTGATAGGGGCCGCAATGCAGCGAAGGTATTCTAATCAAGGTTGCTACTACCCTTGGTCATAGTACAGGGGTATAGAGACTAAAATCAGTACAGTGCCTCGACCTGCTCATCCCACCGTATCTTGCCATTACATTGTTTGTTGTGGAGCTACGAAATAAAACAGAGAGTTGGACTGTGATCGGTGTATGGACTCTGTTTATGGGAGCAAGGGAGATTCCAGCACAGCAGGACTGAGTCCCGTAACCAGCACACATTTGGCCCGAGGAAGATGTTGATACTGGCCTTCACCTCACCCACAGCTATGGGGAGGACATGGGCCGTGGTGCACCTCACCCTGTCGCGTGACATACCCCTAGCTAAAGAGGACGGGGTGAGGCCGCTACATATAATTATATTGTGTACCTGTTGTTGCTAGTAAACAGTATTTGTTTACTGGAGTGGATTTGTATACTATTAAGGGCTCTGAGAAGTAGAGATAGTTTCATGATCCTATTTTATGCTTGATGGTGTAAAACTAGTTAAACATTAGATTTCAAACAATTCACCCTACCTCGGTACACTTATATTCCTTTGTTCTAAAGTTTCTTAAAGCGGAGGTGCAGTCGAAAAAAAAAAGTCAGCAGCTACTAACAGTGTAGCTGCTGACTTTTAATAAGGACACTTACCTGTCCTACTCACCCGCGATGTCGGTCCCGCCATGGCGATCGATTGCTGCTGGCAGGTCCCGGCTCCTCCATCCTGAGTAAGGGAAACAGGCCTTAAGGCTTCACTGCATGTATCCTACTGCGCATGCGCCACTCGCACGGCGCTTTGTGAATGGGCGGCTTGCCTCCTGGGATACACACAGTTCCTAGGAGGCAGCACGCCCCATTCACAAGAAGAGGAAGCGGAAGGAGACCCACCGCGGACGAGAAGAGGAACATTAGAGGCAGATTAGGGGACTTCCACATAGCAACAGGCATTTAGGGTGAGTATATATATATTTTTTTTCTATTCATTTAATTTTTTTGATTTTTAGGATTTTTAATGTTAACATTTTTTCAGGGTGGACCTCCGCTTTAAGGAATATAAATAAAAACAAATCACACAAATGGTGCAATTAAATAATGCAAAATTATCATTTACAATTATAAGCAAATAATTACCATAAACTTATCAAGAAATGTAACAAGGTAATGATTATCTATATAGAAACATAAAGAACTGAGAACAGAAAAAGACCAGGAGGGCAATCCAATCTGTACACTTTTTAAACATTTTTGCCTGAGGATAGACCTATGTTTAAACACTAATTCTGGGCTGCATGATCCCAAAACAAGCACATCTAACATTAAGATTTCCTAAAGAAAATGTCATAGTTCTATTAACATTAAACACAGGCTAGTGTTTAATTTAACTTAATTCGTAGGACTGGGCCAATTCAGATTAACATTTTCTACAGTATAATTTTATTTCATGGACATATATCATAAGATTGATATAAATTGAAACCCTGCTATTTAAATGGATCTATTGGCTTCCTTGAGCACTGAGATGCTGAAAAGTGAGAAGTGCATACCCAAGCTCTATATTTGTCTCTTGATAGGCCTAAGCAAATGTCTTTTTATTAGTACAGCCTTAGGTAGACATTATACATGATGGTGTAATAACCTCACCTTGTTAAAACAAATATTCTCTCACTTCGTCTTCTTTCCAAACTGTGCACTCTAGAAAATAAAGAGTTGGCACTTTAGAGAATTCCAGCCAAAGTAAAAAAAAGTACATTTGGGCATAGAGTTTCCATTTTAAAAGGGTTTCAGGACACACTATAAAGCAACAAGGTAGTCATACTGTACATTCTCTTACACCTTCCTCATAAGTTACTTTTTAAACAGTAATTCTATCGAAAACTCTTATTTTGGTTATGGCTAAACCGTGGGGAACTAAATTACCCACATTTGTTTTATTTGTTGGTGACTTCTGTGATTGGATCTTCTTGCCTGTTCCCAATACTGCCACTATATGCCACAGTCTCACACCCCCAGCTGTATACTCTAATTTACAAAAGTATATGTGAAATGATGTGAAATTCTCAACAAAAGTGTTAAACTGTCATGTCATTTCTATGGCAGGTGATTGGAGCTAAGAAACACAAGAGGTCGGAAAATAACTCAACGCACTGACAACTGCCCAAACCAAAATAGCAGGCTTAGATTGACTGATCCTCTAAACAGTTACCTTTTCCGTGCAAAATCTTTAAGCTGTTCATCTTTGACTATAAACTGGTAAAGAGATATAAAGTTTTTGGTTCTCAAGTTTATGCCAGCTTAATATTTTTGGCAGCATTCAACAGTTCCAGCGTTATATTTTAATAATATTTTTAGAGTAAGATATTTTTCCTTTAACCACCTTTATATCCCAGGACTGGAAGTAAGGAAAGACTGTGTGATTCCAAGTAAAAACTCATTTTTCATACCATCATGACATTTAATATATTCATTTTCTAACTTTGGTACTGGCTATGTCATCTCATGTATACATCTTGCCAACCTTTTGCGTGATTGAAAAGCATTAGCTCTTCACTGTTCATGGGAAAGACCCCACATATTATGGCTCAGTGTGCAATACACACTGTTTCCATTCATTATATATTAAATGATGAATGCAGCTTTGACATTCGTATAACTTATTAAAAGCAGTTACACATTTGCAACTTTTATTAAAATACAAAATGTATTTATTTACCAGTAGCTATCCTGTTAGAAGTATAAAGCGAAGTTCCGCCGAAAAAAATAAATAAATAAAGTTCAGCAGCTACAAATACTGCAGCTGCTGACTTTTAATATTGGGACACTTACCTGTCCATGGCGCCCGCAAAGTCCTCACCTGAAGCGGATCTGTCCCTTGGCTCCCGGGTGGAGGCACGGGCATCTTCAGTAAGAGAATCAGGAAGTGAAGCCTTGTGGCTTCACAGCCTGGTTCCCTACTGCACATGCCCGAGTCGCGCTGCATCTCCTTACTGATCCCTGCTGTCTTCTGGGACCTGTGTGTCTCCCAGAAGACAGAGGGGGGGACGGAGGAGGGACCGCACATGGCGTAGATCGCCCCGGAATCTGTAGCGATCTATCGCCGGAAGTGGGAGCAAATACCTGTATTATCTGCCCCCCCCCCTGAAAGGTGCCAAATGTGACACCAGAGGAGGGGGCGGAAAAGCGGAAGTTTCATTTTTGGGGTAGAACTCCACTTTAAGCAACCATTTTCCCTATATAGGGTATAATGTATGAAAGCTCATATTTATTAACATAGATAACTCCTGTTTTTTTTTTCATAGTTTTATTTAAAAAAACTCAAAAAAATATTCAGAACATATTTATAACATAGATAGCTGTCACAATTTCCATTTCCTAGTTCAGTGTTATTAAAAATGATCTATACATTTCAGTTTGCAAATGTTATAATTTTATAAAATTGCAAAAAATGTTCAAATGACACTTCTTTGCAATATGACAAATGAAAGGTGTTCTGTTTGAATATAGAACTCTCTCAAAAAATCGAATTTCCTGCTTGCAAACAGTTTAAAAAAAATAATTGGACTTTATTGCTACCCCAAAGACTAAACAACATAAAATCTAAAATGTATTCATAAATTTCAACAATACGTAATAAAAACAAAACTTCATAAAATCCAAGGTTATGCAATCTTTACTCCATATACCAATGAATGGACTCTTTCTTTGTCTGGGCTGTCCTGTTCTTGCCCTTCTGGGTGGCAGTCCATCCTCCAGTAAAGTGTATTTCTGCCCTTACTGGAATTGACTTTGTAAATTGGCACTCTGGGGTTGAATTACTAAAGGCAAATAGGCTGTGCAGTTGCACTATGTAAGAGCAGTTGCTCCAGAGCTTAGTAACTGAGCAGAAGTTCTGCTGACTTCCATCAACAAATAATGTGCAAGCAAAATGCAGTTCATTTTATTTTCCTTGCGCATGATTGGGTATTCTCTGCAAAGTGAAGCTTTACCTTATTTACTAAGCTTTAGCAGTAAGCCTATATAAAATTTATCAAAATTAGATTTTCTGACAACACTGATGAAAGTTGATTTAGCCCACGTTCACACTGGGGCTGCGGGAGTGAAGCCTGCGAGTTCAACTGAACTCGCACGATTTCACTCCTGCTGGCAGTCCCGATTTCAGCCGCGATTTCAAAGACATCTGAAACAGATGTCAATGTAAATCGTGGCTGAAATCGCAAAAAGTAATACAGAAACTACTTTTTGTAATCGGTGCAGCGCTGCAGATGCGGCGTCGCACCAATTAGGACGGTGCCATTGCCCGCAATTTGCGGCAAATTTTGCCGATTTGACATGCGATTTGACATGTCAAATCACATGTCAAATCGCACCAGTGTGAACCAGGGCTTACACAGATATCTGACATACACAGTCTCTTATAGACCAAAAGCACATCTCTCTGAACCCCTCCTGGCTTTGGTCTCCCTCCAGTTCTGTTCAGGTCACTAATAGCCAGAGCTTTGTTTATGTAATCTCTGCTCATGGGGCTTCAGGAACTGACATTC
Source organism: Rana muscosa (assembly GCA_029206835.1). Taxonomy (NCBI): domain Eukaryota; kingdom Metazoa; phylum Chordata; class Amphibia; order Anura; family Ranidae; genus Rana; species Rana muscosa. The sequence goes on from CM055121.1 coordinate 494,467,961, forward strand.
AACCAGCGATGAATTAACACCTCCTCCTATAATCTGATTACTTCTCCACCACTGGATATATCCAAGACCAGGTAACAAAATTATATTAGCATCTCTTGTACCAATTATGAATTTAAAGTGTCTAAATTGGGAGATGAGGAGGGTTTCAGAGTAGGTTCATTTTAATTGATGTGGCCTCACATGCTTATAAACAAATCCAATTAATATGTATGATTGTCCCACTTGCTAAATGTCTAGATTGTGCAAAGATCAAGGAAAAAAAATGCCACATGCACAGGTAGATGTAGTACTCACGTATCAGATCTTCTATCTAGTCTGTTTCATACTACTGAGGCTAAGAAAAATGTGCCATTTCTTTATAAATTGGGTCTAAAAATACCATTCTTGGTCAATTAGTATGTCATCTATAGTTATTTTCCTGTGAAAAAACTCATTCTTATCACAGGAAGAGCAAGGGTTAAATCATTGATTCAACTGCAAACTGATTTTCAGCTTTAGGAACACAAATTTCAGCACACGTTTTTCAGACATAAATAAGCAAGGACAGCATTCTGGCTTCTACAGTATAGATGACTCCTCTATTCAGTCTGTGGATATTCTCACTGGATTCCCATCCAGCCAGCTACATCTGCTTGCTTACTCACAATGCATATATAATCCACCCTTCTCCAGCAGCAGACAGGGCAGCACATACAATCCTGATGTATAAACCATTAGGGGAAATAGGCAGTGAGCAGGGCCAGTTATGTCCTCAATCCTTTGGTATTTGAGAACTTCAAACATCTTGCCGGCACTTTGTGGTTAACAGCCATTCTTCTTGAGACCAAACCCTCATTCTTGCATAGACTCATATGCACACAGAAAAACAATAAATAATGTTAAATAATCCCCCAGATAACATTAAAAATAGGAGAATCTAAAGGTAAAGAAATAAATTATATCCATTGGAAAATGAATAAAAGAGTGGATTGAAGAACCACGTCTATAAACAGTGGGGGAGCTCTGTTGTTCAGTGACTAGGGTCCATTAGTCTGGACAATGTCCTTTAGCGCTCACCTCTTATGATGTGCAAAGACTTTCTGTGTGTGCAGAAGGATTTCATTATTAGAGGTGTGATGATGTCATTCCTGAAACAGTGCCGATGAAGTACTTGGCCCATGAAAGACCAGGTACTGTATATTTGTACCCAAAAGTCCTACATTTCCACTTTCTACCTTCATTTTTAAGTGTACCTTCACCTAAAGGCTCTAATGCCACTGTAATGGAGAGAGAACCTAAAGGCTCTAATGCATGCACTGTAATACAGAGAGAAAAGCATAATGATCTAATAACATTGTTCATGACAATCCAAAGATTAAATGGAATAAATGTGCTGAATAATGTGACGCTGGATAGCAGAAGGACCCCACACTGTGCTGTGCTACATTCTAGTTTGCCACCTGCTGAGCTTCTGCAACACTTTTTACACTTGTTATATTAGGCCAGAATGCTTGCAGCAGGTTGTAAAGTCTAATCATATAACCAGCTTATTGTGTTAATGAAACCAGTGAATACTTTTACAGTAGCAATGGCTGTAATCGCTGGGGCCCAAATGCTGTAATTTAGGCACATGTCAGTCACCTTTGACAATAAGTCAATATATATATATATATATATAGTTAGTCAGGTTGAAAAAAGACACACGTCCATCCAGTTCAACCATAAATAAATAAAATAATAATATCATACAATCCCATATACCTAATTCTATACACACAGTTGATCCAGAGGAAGGCAAAAAACACCAGCAGAGCATGCTCCAATTTGCTACAGCAGGGGAAAAATTCCTTCCTGATCCCCCGAGAGGCAATCAGATATTCCCCTGATCAACTTTACCTATAAATGTTAGTACCCAGTTATATTATGTACATTTAAGAAAAAATACAGGCCTTTCTTAAAGCAATCTACTGAGCTGGCCAGAACCACCTCTGCAGGGAGTCTATTCCACATTTTCACAGCTCTTACTGTGAATAAACCTTTCCGTATTTGGAGGTGAAATCTCTTTTCCTCTAGACGTAAAGAGTGCCCCCTTGTCATTTGTGATGACCGTAAAGTGAATAACTCAACACCAAGTTCACTATATGGACCCCTTATATATTTGTACATGTTGATCATATCCCCCTTAATCTCCTCTTCTCAAGAGTGAATAAATTCAGTTCCTCTAATCCAGGGATATGCAATTAGCGGACCTCCAGCTGTTTACAAACTACAAGTCCCATGAGGCATAGCGAGACTCTGACAGCATCAAGCATGACAACCAGAGGCAGAGGCATGATGGGACTTGTAGTTTGGCAACAGCTGGAGGTCCGCTAATTGCATATCCCTGCTCTAATCTTTCCTCATAGCTGAGCTCCTCCATGCCTCATCAGTTTGGTTGCCCTTCTCTGCACTTTCTCCAGGTCCCCAATATCCTTTTTGAGAACTGGGGCCCAAAACTGAACTGAATATTCCAGAAGAGGTCTTACTAATGATTTGTACAGGGGAAAAATTATATCTCTCTCTCTGGAGTCCATACCTCTCTTAATACAAGAAAGAACTTTGCTCGCTTTGGAAACCGCAGCTTGGCATTGCATGCCATTATTGAGCATATGATCTACCAAAACCCCCAGATCCTTCTCCACTACGGATCCCCCCAGTTGTACTCCCCCCTAGTATGTATGATGCATTCATATTCTTAGCCCCCAAGTGCATAACTTTACATTTATCAACATTAAACCTCATCTGCCACATAGTCGCCCAATTAGACAGAGCATTGAGGTCGGCTTGTAAATTGGCGACATCCTGTAAGGACGTTATTTCACTGCATAGCTTGGTGTCACCTGCAAAGACAGAAATGTTACTTTTGATCTCAGACCCAATATCATTTATAAAGATATTAAAAAGTAAGGGTCCCAACACTGAACCTTGGGGTACACCACTGATAACCTTAGACCATTCAGAGTAAGAATCATTAACCACTACTCTCTGAATTCTGTCTTTTAGCCAGTTTTCTATCCATTTACAAACTGATATTTCCAAGCCTGTAGACTTTACCTTGCACATGAGCCGCATGTGGGGAACTGTATCGAACACTTTTGCAAAATCCAAATATACCACGTCCACCGCCACCCCTCTGTCCAAGGTTTTACTTACCTCTTCATAAAAATAAATCAGGTTTGTCTGAAAACTTCTGTCTTTCATGAATCCATGCTGTCTGTTGCTTAAAATATTTTTTTACAGCAAGAACTTATCTATGTGGTCTTTTATTAATCTCTCCAGTATCTTCCCAACTATAGAAGTTAAACTAACAGGTCTATAGTTACTTGGTAAAGACTTTGTTCCCTTTTTAAATATAGGCACCACATTGGCCCTGCGCCAATCCAGTGGTACTATTCCTGTCATTAATGAGTCCCTAAAAATTAGATACAATGGCTTTGAAATGAATTTTAGGATCCGTGGGTGTAGAGTGAACTGTATATTGCAATTGAGGATGTAACTATAAGTGCAGCAAGAGCAAGCCACTGTTAAAGGGGGCCAAAAGCACAGAAAGCACGAGATGTCTGGCTTCACTATGATTTATGCAGGTGAAATTTAAATGAATATACGAGGGAAAAGTTTCCATACTTTCCACACATAAGTTTTGCAGCCATCTTCACCACAGCGTGACAACTCATACTAAACTGCAAGGTTAGCCAGCTTGGCAGACAGACTAGTTACACTCTCAGACAAGACCAATTACTACTCCTCCCACCTTCACCGTTCCCAAATAAAATGTTGATTTATATAAAGTTGGGGAACATTAGAAAGACAGGGGGCACTTAAAGCATAACTTCAGTCATTTCTTCATCTTCCCATCTATTAAATCCTCTGCCCTTGTTTTTTTATCTTTGGATAGTAAACATTTTTATTTTCTGCCAATAAATACTTTATACAGCCCACTTCCTCTTTCTTGTCTGGCATTTCCTCTTTCTTGTTATGACATCATACACAGCTCTCTCTCTCTCACTTTCGTGACAGTTTGCCAGGAAGGGAGGGGGGGGTGAGTCATAAGAGGGCCAATGAGAGCTGCAGATCTGGAGGTGTGCCTCTGTGTGTCTTTGTAAATCCAGGAAGTGAACAGGCAGCAGCTTCAGCTGCCCACAGTTAAAATGGTTGCAGCCAGGCTCAATGTAGGGAGATTTCTGCAGCATATTTGGCAAGTACAGAATCACAGTATATATAAAATAATATGCAAAGTGGTTGGAGGGAAGCTTCAGAATGGCAAAGATGTTTTTATTACAAATTATGTGAGCAGACTGCCGTTCCTCTTTAAAGTTTACTTAAAGGAAAAATGTATTTAGTTTGTTTTGAATAGAATGTGGAAGACTTTTTTTTTGCTGTCTGGCCCACAATGGGCAGACTCATCCTCACTATACAGTATATCCTGGTGGCAGTTGTCTTTGGTATAGAAAGTGATAAAAAAAAAACGGAAAATACTTACCGTAATTTTCCTTTCCTGATAGACTCCATGGTAGCCTATGTGTGGGTTTACCCTGCCTCCTCTCCAATGCTCAGGGACCCCATTCCCATAAATGTCAGCTCACAGCCAGAGACTGCGTTCCGTAACTAGCCAACTCTTGATCCATGGGTGGGAACTCCACCTGCCATGGAGTCCATCAGGAAAGGAAAATTACGGGAAGTATTTGATAGGAAATTTAAAATTTTCCTGACAGACTCCATGGGAGCCTATGTGTGGAAAATAACTAGCCAAACCACACGGGCGGGTATGCTGGTCAACAAAAACTTTACTTTAGCCCGTCAACTGACAGGACACTTAACCCAAGTTTACAGAAAATAAGGATGCAGGTTCTACGCAATAATGTGACATGAAAGTATTGTTGGAGGTCCATGAGGCTGTCATGCAGATGACATCTGGAGCCACGTGTTGGGCCGCCGCCCAGGAAGTTGCGATGCCCCTGGTTAAATGCACCATCACCGCCAACAGAGGAACCAAGCCCTTAGCACTATAGGACTGCTAGATAGTCTGGATGATCCAGGACGCGATCGTTCTAGATGAAGCATGTTTCCCCCTGTTTCTCCCGGAGAACAGGATAAACAGATGATCCGAGTGCCTAAAGGAGGATGTAGCTTGAAGATATTCTTTTAGTGTTTCCCCCACATGCAGTGGATGAGCCACCGAGGCTTCTGAAGTTTCGAATGCGGGCAGGACAATCTCTTGGTTTTCATGGAAGACTGACGTGACTTTAGTATTTGAGTTCCGAGACCATGCTGCCGGACCAGAGGGTGAACGGCCCATGAAACTCTGGAAAAGTAATGGTAGGGCTGTAACTTGGACTCTAAGGGAACTGACCGAAAGTGCCAGATCTAGTCCTGCCTGTAAGAATTCCAGGATGTCTTGCACTCCTGGACCTCTGTATGATCTCTCTACGGAGGTTAGGAACTCCACAAACTTGGCCCATATTCTTTCATAGACCCTATTCGTGCCTGCCCCTCTCAAACTCATGAGGGTGAAGACGATGCCCGATGCACAACCAAGGGCTTCCAGCCTCTACCTCTCAAGAACCAGACAATCAGCCTCAGCAGGGCTAGGCATGGAAGCAGGACTGGGACAGAAGATCCGGTCTGAGGGGTACCAGTTCCAAAAAGCTGAGCTGGATTAGAAGAGGAAACCACAGCCTGTTCGGCCAATAAGGTGCTACTACCACTATCTCGACGGCCTCTACAAGGGGTCTCTGCAGGAATCTGAGGATGACCAGGAACGGGGGAAAGGCATACGCCCTGCTAAAGCTCCACTGATCTGTTAAGGCATCCACCCTGAAGGCCTGGCTGCAATGATTCCAAGTGCAATACTTCTCGATTTGAAGTTGCAGGGGGATGCAAAAAGGTCCACTTCAGGATTGACTCCCAGGGACAGAATACACTTGGACGTGTCTGTGTGGAGAGACCACTCATTGTTGTCTAGTTGCACACGGGACAGAAAAACCGCCTGGATATTCTAGGCTCTGGGAACATAAACTGCCGAAATGTTGACCAGGATCTTTTGGGCCCATGACATAATTGGCTCGACTTCTCAGAGTAAGGTAGAGTTCTGAGTCCCCCCTTGTCTCTTCACGTAGGAGACCGCTGTTGTGTTGTCCATTTTTAACAATACCGACTCCCCTTTCAAGAGGTGACTGAAAGCCCGAAGGGCGCAAAAGGCTGCTCGTAGCTCCAGGACATTCTACCCCGGGTTGTGCTAATGAAGATCCCACCTGCCCTGCGCCAGCTGCGACTTGCAGTGGGCCCCCCATCCAGCACCGCTGGCATCGGCCATGACCCACGAGACGGACACAAAGGAGTGACACGTGAGCAGGTTCCGGCACTGGAGGCTGTTCCTCATGCCTGCAGTTTATGTGGATGAGTTGGTTGTTGTCCCCTGAGCCCCATTGCTGGAGAAACCCTGTCTGGAAGGGACACGACCTCCAAAGAGCCAATCTGACCATAGGGGCCATAGAGACCATTGTGCCGATAATTTGGAGGCATTGTGAGTCCCTCAGGCGTGAATAGCTTAGGGCCAGGCTCACCCTGTCTCGTATAACCAGGATCTTCTCCACCGGCAGAGAAAAGGTATTTTCGACTGTGTCGAACTGAGCTCCTAGGTACACCAAGCGCTGTACTGGTTCCAGGTGGCCCTTTTTTAGTTTTAGTTTTAGCAACCACCCGAACTCGAGCAGTGTATCGATAACTTGAGCTCTGTGGCCCAGCAGCTGCTTCTTGTCTTGGGATAACAATAGAAGAACGTTGATATAATGGTATAACTACATTCCTTTCGTTCTGATGAGGGCCACCATGGCCAGAAGAACTTTCGAGAAGACTCGAGGTGAGGTTGAGAGCCTGCAAGGAAGGCGAGTGAACTGCAGAAGTTCTTGCCTGACTACAAACTGGAGGTATTTGCAGAACTCTTCCACTACAGGCACATGAAAATAGGTGTCTTTTAAATCTATGGAGACTAGCCAGTCTCCCGGATGCGCGGCTTGCTGAATTGTGGACAGGGTCTCCATTTTGAATCTTTCTTACTTTATAAATTTGTTCAAGATTATCAATCTATCACCGGGCGCCATGAGACATTTTTCTTCAGCACCAAAAAAGGTGGGGAGTATATGCCCTGAAACTCCTCACCCTTCGGGACGTGCACCGCGGCTCCTTGAACCACTAGCGATTCCACATAGGACAGTAGCAGTTGCTTTCTTTATTTTGACAGAGGTTGCAGAGTAGGGATAAACCTGACGGGAGGAGTACTGGTGAAGGACCATGTGTGGCCTGAGGAGACCGTCTTGATGGTCCAGTAGTCCGAGATTGAGGACACCCAGACACATCGAAAAGGAAGCAGACGTGCCCCTGCCTGACACATCTGAGTGGAGGAGGTTAGGCTCAGAAATTTAGAAGTAGTTGGCATGTTAAGATTAACAGGGATGTTGAAGTCACCAAGAATGATTGTTTGGATTTCAGAAGAGAGAAAGTAGGGTAGCCAGGCAGAGAAGTCGTCAAGGAAGCTTGATACCGGTCCAGGAGGCCGATAGAGCACAGCAATTCTCAACGAAACTGGAGAAAATAGACAAATACAATGAGGTTCAAATGAGGAGAGGGACAGAGAGGGGGGTGGATGAAGAACCTGAAAAGTGCTTTGAGGGGATAGGAGGATTCCAACACCACCTCCGTTCCGTCCACTAGGCCTGAGAGAGTGAGTCCACAGGAGGCCACCATGAGAGAGGGCAACAGGAGAAGTAAAGTCAGATTCTTGAAGCCATGTCCCCGTAATTGCAAGTAGGTTGAAGGAGTTTGTGATAAATAGGTCAAGGACAGTGGTAAGTTTGTTGCAAACCGAGCGGGCATTCCAAAGGGCGCAGGAAAAGGGTAGGCTGGTTCTAGGCAGAAGAGGAATAGAAATTAGATTGTGTAGATTGCGGCTGCTGGCAGAGGATAGAGGGTGCTGGGTATAATGGCCAAAGGTATATGATGGCGGTCCAGGATTTGGAGAAATGTCTCCAGACATTAGGAGAAGCAGAAGTGTGAGAGAGGTGATTGGGAGTGTGACTTATGTGGGGAGACACTTCACAGTGTCCTGGAGGTTTTATTGGTATGTGGGTTCAAAATTAGCAGGAGCTGATGTTTGCAGTAATACGGTGAAGACAGGACCGAGGGTGATATATATAAGCTGTGGGGTGGAGAAGAGGGGTGAAGGAGAGAAAGTTTAAGGAGAGAGGATGCAACTGTGAGAAGGAAAAGTAGATGCATGCTACCGAGTGGTGAGATTGAGAAGCAGACTGGATGAGAGATGTTCTATGGGGAATCAGGTCACCTGTAGTCTGTCTAGTGTGTTGCAGTGGTCTGTTGTAGATTTCCGATTTGTGCATTTGCTGAAGTGCTGAGCCAAAGTGTAATACTTTGAGGGAGGTTGGACGTACTGACGCCATCACGCTACTCTCGTTTGTGGACGGGTGTATGCTTGTTTGCCGGCCGGCTGTTCACTTTTGCTATTTGAAATCTTTTAACATGTAAGTGCATTTTTTTATAAATAAACCCAACTTGTAATGGTTTTACACTATGTGAGCCCCTTCTTACTTTCTGGGTGATTCATCGACCTGTCTGAGCTTTGCTATACTATCGGGATATCCCCCTGGTGACCTGCTGCGGTCTACTTGTCTGGATCCTCCGAAGTGTTGCTGTTGTTTCCTGGCCACAGGACCCGGGCTGGGTTAAAGCCGTAGGCTTGATACAAGCTTGCTTCTGGTAAGCTCATATTTTGTACAGTGGAGGTGCACACGTTTGGGGGATAATCTATCACCTTGTTATCATCCGGTGTTCTTGGGGATTATCAATCTTCACTCAACTCACTAATTACGGACTGTTCCTTTCCAATTTGTTCAATACATTTATTCAACAGATTTATGGACTATTTCACCTATATTGCTTATTTCTATGGTATTATATGTATGTTACTCATGGTGATTGGTTAATTCATTCATTTTTGGTCTATCAGATACCAGTCACTTTAATATCACTTAATTTATGTGTTGGTTTATAATATCACATGTCAATTCCCAATTTTGTCTGTTGGGATTCTTTAGAGCGCAGCTTTATTTTTTGTGTATTTTTCAATCCCTGCCTGTGCAATCCAAAATGAATACTTTATCCAAGATGATAGTTGCCAATGCAACCCCTGCCTGTGCAACCCCTGCCTGGGCATCCCCTAGAGAAGGCATACATTTATACTGAGTAGGGTGGGGGTATTATTGCCAATTAATCAGTCAGGATTGCATAGGAGGAACACACGGTTGACAGAACAAACTTTTCACACCAAAGACAGACTACAAGACACAGCAAGAGAGCAGGGGATCATGGATTATTTTTATACAGCACTTATATAACAGCCTTACAACATGAGTGCAGACAGTACAGTTACAACACAATTCAAAACAGGAGGAATCAGAGGGCCCTGCTCATTAAAGCTACTTATCACACAAAATACATTAAAACCTTAAACATTTACCTAAAATAAACTGGGATTGTGCATTTTATGCCTTGAATGTAGTCTCTACTGTAATGCAGAGATCCATATTAATGCCCCCCAAAACAAGCAGATGCTCCATTGCAATGCAGAAGAAGAGCGCTAAAAAGGTCCAAAAGAGCTCAATGTCATTCAAGCTGTATGGCGTAGACTTTGGAGAGTGTATTGTGGCAGTTTAGAGAAATTACTTTCTGTGCGTTTCTAGTTAAAGACCCTAGGATGTTCTAGGATATAATATGATGTCTTTACAAAAAGAATGCTGTAGACATGGGGCTCCCTTTACAGCAATTGTCCACGCAGAAGCATGCCTGCCAAACCAAAGTATACAGTATTTTATTTCACTTCCTAAAAGTAAATTCTGACAACGCACATTAAATTATTGCACTAAATCCTACAGTGGAATGTATTTTAAGAATACCCAGATGTTCCTAGAATTTAATTTACTTAATCATTTTAGAATAGAAAGAAACTCAGGTCTGATGATCCTAAAACTGGCTGCAGAGGTTGCATTATGATAGCATATCTCCCAATTTTGGAACATGAGAGGGACTCCACCTTGGGACTGTGTAAAATCCTTGGAGAAAGGTGGACCTGTCTACATTGTGCTAAATATTGGATGTGGTTTTAATGGGTCTGGTAAAAATGAGTCTGAGCCTGCTTGCAGTATACACTGCAATGCGTCATTGTACCCAGAACATGTGCCTTAACCACTTCAATACAGGGCACTTATACCCCCTTCCTGCCCAGACCACTTTGAAGGCCAATTACTCAGTCATGAAACACTGTACCCAAACAAAATTTTTATCATTTTTTTTCATACAAATAGAGCTTTCTTTTGGTGGTATTTAATCACTACTGGGTAGTTGCGAAAATTTTGAAAAAAAAAAAAAAACACTTTTTTTTTGTTTCTATGATAAAATTTTGCAAATAAGTAATTTGTATTCATATATTTGGGCTACAATTTATACTGCTACATATCTTTGGTAAAAATAACCAAAATAAGTGTATATTATTTGGTCTGTGTGAAAGTTATAGCGTCTAATTGATCACACCTAATGTACTGATGGCCTATCTCATTTCTTGAGGCTCTGAAATGTCAGGAAAGTACAAATACCCTCAAATGACCCCTTTTTGAGAAGTAGACAGTCCAAGTTATTTAGTAAGAGGCATGGTGAGTTGTTTGAAGTTGTAATTTTTTTCCCACAATTCTTAGGAAAATTAAGATTTTTTTTTTTACACAAAATTGTTATAATAACAAGTCATTTCTCACACACAGCATATGCATACAACAAATTTCACCCCAAAATACATTCTGCTACTCCTCCCAAAGTATGACAATACCACATGTGTGTGACTTTTACCCAGCCTGGCCACACAGAGAGGTCTAACATGCAGGGAGCACCATCAGGGGTTCTAGGAGCATAAATTACACCTCTAATTTCCCAACGACCTATTACACTTTTAAAGGCCCTGGAGCACCAGGACAATTGAATTACCCACAAAATGACCCCATTTTGGAAAGCAAACACCCCAACGTACATTTTATGAAGCATTATGTGTCTTTTTAACAGATCATTTTTTTTCCACAAGTCTTCGGAAAACGTGGAAAGAAAATTAAAAACATTTTTTTTTTTTTTTTTTACACAAAGTGGTCAATTTATAAGATATTTCTAACACATAGCATGTATATAGTAGGGATGAGCTTCGAGTTCGAGTTGAACCCATGTTCGACTCGAACATCGTCTGTTCGGTTGTTCGTCAAATTGCGAACATTATGGGCCGTTCGCGTCAAATTCGAGTGGCGCGTCACGGCCCATAATTCACTGCGGCATCGCAGTGCATTGCTGGCTGATGATTGGCCAAGCATGCACTATGACCCGCATGCTTTGGCCAATCACAGCGCACAAAAAACGGAGAGCCATAATTGGCCAAAGCCAGGGTGGCTTGGCCAATTACGTCTCAGGGGTTTAGTACACGCCTATATAAGGCCGCCTCCATGTCGGCCTTGTGTAGTGTGTTGCGGTGTTGTTACCCATGCCATTTTTCTCAATGATTTTCATCCATATTATCGGGACCAGACATTACATTAAAGCCGCAAGCAGTTTTAAATGACTTTTTTTCCTTTAGAAATGTAATTTTGTGCAGGGACAGTTCTGAACACGGGAAACACATGCCACTTCACAGGCATACTTTAGACACCCCCCCAGGTACGATATTTAAAGGAATATTTAACTTTTTTCTTTCACTTTAAGCATCATTAAAATCACTGCTCCCGAAAAAAAACACAGTTTTTAAAACTTTTTTTTGCATTGCTACATATCCCCTGGGGCAGGACCCGGGTCCCCAAACCCTTTTTAGGACAATAACGTTTGCGTCCATTGTATTTAATAGGGTTCTAAAGTTTGCGCAAACTTTCAGTCCGTTGGCAGGTTCTGGGGGTGTTTGGCTCATCCCTAGTATATAGCAAAAATTACACCCCAAAATATATTCTGCTACTCATCCTGAGTATGGCGAAACCACATGTGTGAGACCTTTACACAGCCTGGCCACATAGAGAGGTCCAACATTGAAGTAGTACCTTCAGGCATTCTAGGAGCATAAATTACACATATAATTTCATTCCTTCCTATCACACTTTTGAAGGTCCTGGAGCACCAGGACAGTGGAATTACCCACAAAATGACCCCATTTTGGAAAGAAAACACCCCAACATACTGTATATTCAATGAGGCATGGGCTGCAGATAGGTACTCGGGTACTCTGATGGGCTGGTGACAGGTACTTGGGTACTCAGACGGGCTGGTGACAGGTACTCGGGTACTCAGATGGGCTGGTGACAGGTACTCGGGTACTCAGATGGGCTGGTGACAGGTACTCAGATGAGCTGGTGACAGGTACTTGGGTACTCAGATGGGCTGGTGACAGGTACTCGGGTACTCAGATGGGCTGGTGACAGGTACTCGGGTACTCAGATGGGCTGGTGACAGGTACTCAGATGAGCTGGTGACAGGTATTCGGGTACTCAGATGGGCTGGTGACAGGTACTCGGATGGGCTGGTGACAGGTACTCGGGTACTCAGACGGGCTGGTAATAGGTACTCGGGTACTCAGATGGGCTGGTGACACGTACACGGGTACTCTGATTGGCTGGTGACAGGTACTCGGGTACTCAGAGGGGCTGGTGACCGTTACTTAGGTACTTTAATGAGATGGTGACAGGTACTCGGGTACTCAGATGGGCTGGTGACAGGTACTTGGGTACTCAGGTGGGCTGGTGACAGGTACTCGGGTGCTCAGATGGGCTGGTGACAGGTACTCGGATGGGCTGGTGACAGGTACTCGGGTATTCATACGGGCTCGTGTTAGGTACTCGGGTACTCAGATGGGCTGGTGACAGGTACTCGGGTACTTTGATGGCTGGTGACAGGTACTTTGATAGCTGGTGACAGGTACTTTGATGGCTGGTGACAGGTCCTCTTTATTAGGGGGGCAATCAGTGTGATTGGTGTACACTGTAAGCGGTAACAAGCTGTAACCCCAATCTCCTTCTCACACACGATCGGTGAGTGAGGAGGAGAACCCGGTAACATCTCGTTGCTGCGGTCTGTTGACATTCTGTGACTGGCTGTGATTGGACACAGCCAGTCACGTGGTAAAGAGCCAAATTCATTTGCTCTTTACCATGATAGGGGCTTGGCTGTGTCAGGGTGACAAGCCTTATCCCCGATCGCCGCGCTGTGGCCCTCGGGCGACGCAGTCGCGGCGAGAAGTGGAGGACGTCATATGGCGCCCGCCCAGGATGGGAGATCCCTCCTGCGGATGTCATTTGACGATGGGCCGGTAATGAAGTGGTTAAAGTGATTGTAAAACTTAATTTTTTTTAATTAAAATAATAAACGTAATTACCTGCAATGGTTTTGCACAGAGTGCCCCGATACTCTTCTTGGGTCCCCGCCAGCGCTCCTGGTTCTTAAAAAATGTCATTGCACAACCAAGCCACCAGGCCAGTCACAGAGCATTGCTATCTACTTCACCAATCACTGGCATACCTCTTTTATACCAATGAGGACCGTGCCAAGGCATAAGCCTTAGCCATTTGGGAGCATGCAAGGCCCAGCCTATTGTGTTCCATATGACAAATGATTAATGGGAAAAGTAAGATGCAGCATAGAGTCGATGCCCTGGAGAATCCTTTCCTGGACCCTGTTGTGATATCACAGGGATTAAAACTACAATGTCTATTAAAGAGCATGTGGAAGTGGCTTACCATGTGTGCCAAGAAAGTGGGAGTAGTCAACACCATGCGGTTGCTTTAAATTAGCTTTAGGATGTAAAAGGTTAATTACAATTGAAATACAGCATGTTATACAATGACTCTGGTGGACTACCTTAATACTTCATGTGTTCGGACACAAAAGTAATGTTATCAATAAGGCATGTCGTCCCACAAGCATTGCACTATAAACTCACAGTCTGCTGCATGTGTGGGGCGGTGCAGCATGGTGTGATGGCAGTAAGCACTCTAAGTCCAGTTGTAGAGAACAGCAATGTATAGCAGCGCAGGTCTCAGGTGTACCGACAGCATCTGTCTTGAAGGGTGGAATGCGGCCTGGCTGGTCCATGCCCAAATGGGGAAAATTATTACAGTTTCAATGCAATCCAATTTTAATTCATGGTTAAATTCCCATATAGTAACAAGATATATACTATTTAAATATCCCTACTGACATTGAAAAAGAAAACAATTTCTTCTTGTTGACGTTCAAATAAAAATCTTGTAAATATCTTCTCTTGTTTTATGATAACAATGTGAGAAATACCCAATAATAATTTTTATCTATTACATTTCTTTAGCTGAGATCAGCTTCTTTACAGCACAACCTTTTTCCATCCCTGGTTCTCTCTCACCTGCAATTCTCAGGTATATAACAATAAAAAAATAAAAATAAAATATATATATATAATACATTTTCTGAAATATTAATTTGTAGATTACGCACGTTACTCCTTGTTTTTGCAGGACCCACTTTTTGGCCCCAGTGAGTTTCCAGGCCATCTTTTGGGAGGTAGTGATAGTTGTGGGCCATTCCCTTTGGGTCAGACACAGATATGCATCTTTAAAAATCCTATTGAGAGTTTTTGAAGCTGAGAGCCTGGAAGCACACCTTTCTCAAAAGTTTTTGTTGTTTTTAATTACAACACAATGGAATGTTAATTCACTATATAACCAGAACATATGTAAGTGCATTTTTGTAGAACGTTACACACATATATATGTATATACGGTGCTACATACTTACTCTTTTCAATATTTTCAATATTTTATTTTAGAATATAAATTTCCCTTGCCAATATATACCTCTGAAGAAGGAGATACCTGTACTCCGAAACGCGTTGGGTGCAAGAGTACTGTATATTACTACATATATAGATGGTGATATTGTTGCAGATACAAAATTCATTCCTTGCTTTATATGTTGAATTTTACATAATATGTTTAATAAATAAATATTTTATTCAAATACTCTTATATACTCCTCAGTAAATTGTGCCCTAAAAGTCCACCATAAGGGGTTTGTTCGTATGCCCAAATGGGGAGGTGTCCAGGAAGAAAGGCATGTCCCTATCCTTTCCCTACTCATCTGGAACTTCTCCCTGTCACTAATCACTTTTCCTGTCAGACGGGTGGCCTGTCCCTACACTATACAAACGTGAAATGCATGCCAAGCCTGGGAGCCAAGGCCCTAAATAGGAGCTGCCTGACCCAAGATGGCTGCCATAGTCACATGGGGTGGCAGCAACAAATCAGATGATCCAGTGACCCAGGAAACCATAGAGGAACCATGTTCCTCTTGACTTCTCATCCATCTGCAATGCTGCTGTGGTCCAGTGCCACCTACAGTGGAGAAAATAGACTGCACCTGCTTACATGCACAAGGAGCACTTCTTGCTCAGAGAGGGTTTCACCAGTATATGGAACTCAGGAGTAGTATCTGATAGTCTGGCTAGCAGGAAGAGGCAGCTTAACAAGCAGGCAGACAGGGGGGCCCTGTAGGGGGGAAAAACAGAAATAGAGGCGCCTTCCAAGTGTAGACCGTGTGACATTTATTAGACAATTGTATAAAACCACTCACATTTAGGCAAGTAAAATCAGGCACATCAGGATAGTCCTGCAGAGGCGAGTCCCCATGCACGCTGGTCTGGGCAGTGTACTGCCGTGTCCGTGTAGGAGCCATCTGCCAGCTTTGTGTGTAGATCAGACCAGGATAGAGGACTGGAATGCATGTGGACCGCAGTGACATCACCGGAAATTATTGCAACACATTTCTGAGCGTGCACACTGAAAATGACAAGGACAGGGGCTGTCAGGACCTGGGCTTGAACCTGGGACCTCGTCGGTGTCTGGCGTTTACTCTTCCCACTGAGCTATCTGGGATGCTGGACAGCTCCCTGCCTGATCTGCTGGACAAACCTATCTGATCCAATGGACAACCCTGCCTTGAGTCTTGATTACCGATGAACCTTGAACTCCTTGCTCCTCCCATGAACTTCCTATATAAGCCTTGTCTCAGCACTTCCTCTTTGCCAGGTTATTGTGCCTTCTCAGCCAGTGCCTAGCTCTTGACATCCCTGCTGCCTTCTGTATTTTGCTACCACTCGTGATTGACCCTTGGCTTGTTCTTTGACTACTCTGCTGCCTGATCCCAACCTGCAACCACTCGTTATTGACCTTTTGGCTTGTTACTGACCACGCTGCTGTTTAATCCTTATCTGCTGATCTGCCACTGGACCCCGGCCTGCTCACACACTTGAGGACTGCGACCTGGTACTAGCTTGCAGCCAAATCCATCTCCACCACCCGGAGCTCTGGGGAAAACCAGCTAGTACTTACACTCCGCACCTCAGGTGAGCCTGTGTCATTGACCAGAAGTGACTGCCTGTATGCCTGTCCTGCAACTGCTATTGCAATTGGTCTTCAACCCAGACGCCTGATCGTGACAGAATAACCTGGCCATAAACATGAAGGCCGCTATAGCAGATGCTCTGACTCCTGTCAGACAGCAAATCTCAGACCTGCAGCAAGAAGTTCTGTTACTGAAAGGTACAGTACGCCCAGGCCCGGAACCAGCCTGTCCTGAGCCATTTGTTGTGATGCCCGAGAAGTTTGACGGTAGCCGTGCATCTCTTTCATCCTTTAAGATGGATTGCGAGCTGTTGTTTGCTCTTAAGCCTAGGACCTATGCCACAGATTATATAAAGGTTCTCGCTACTATCAACCTGCTCACTGGACCCATCAAAACATGGGCTCACCAGGTATTACAGGAAAGGAGTCCAGTCTTGGACAGCTGGGAAGCTTTTATGTTAGCCCTGGACTCTCACTGTACAGTTTCCAAGAAAACCAGGGTTCCCAAGTCTGCTCCTAGCTCACCTGGCCTTCGAGGACCCAGGGAAAGGAATACCCTGTACAGGTATGACTTCAAGCCACCCCAGTACGTGCCAAGCCATGAAGCCCTAACACCACAAAGCCTTGACGTTCCTGTGGATATACACACACCTACCCTGGAAGATGTGGAACCTATGGAGATCGGGGTAATCCAGACCACGCTGTCTAAAGCTGAAAGAGAGCGGAGGAGAGGCTGTGGCCTTTGTTTCTATTGTGGAGAAAGAGGGCACTTAATCTCTCTCTGCCCAACTCGTCCACCTCGGCAAAAGGTTCTTCAAGTGGGTACTACTGGGATTCATTCTGCTATCGCTGCTGTTCGGCCTGTGAACTGCCAAGGTTGCCGTAAGGCCTGTCCATGTTCAATGACACAAGTAGGTTCCCAGACTACGGTGGTCAACGATACCAGTGCCCCTCTTGAACCCGCAACCAATACTCCTGTGAAACTCCTACCATCTGGCCTAGAGGCAACTATGCAACCTCCCGACAGCAGACCAGTTCCAGTAGTCATCCCACGTTCCACAGTGGTAAATTCAGTACCTTGTCCTGCCAAAGAACCACCTCCTGCTCCAGAGACGCCTTCGCTACATCCTAAGAAAACACCTGTTCTTGATACCGTCACCACTTCCGTAAAGTCTGGCTCCATCACAAATTCCTGTCCTGCCAAAGAAGTTCTACCACCTGACTGTATGTATGCCTCGAATGGCACCCTTATCCGTAAGCAGGAGCTGGAGATGTTTGAAAAAGCCTTGCAAGTGAGGAGAATCTCCCAAGCAGAAACTTCTAAAGAAAAAGATGCCCAAAGATGGATACGGTTCACTCCCCTAGATTGACAAGAGAATTCCACTAGAGGTTTCCTCACAAACCCAGCCCTAAGACGTCCAGAGGATGTCCTGAGAGGAGGGGAGTACTGTCAGGACCTGGGACCTCGTCGGTGTATGGTGTTTACTCTTCCCACTGAGCTATCTGGGATGCTGGACAGCTCCCTGCCTGATCTGCTGGACAAACCTATCTGATCCAATGGACAACCCTGCCTTGAGTCTTGATTACCGATGAACCTTGAACTCCTTGCTCCTCCCATGAACTTCCTATATAAGCCTTGTCTCAGCACTTCCTCTTTGCCAGGTTATTGTGCCTTCTCAGCCAGTGCCTCGCTCTTGGCATCCCTGCTGCCTTCTGTATTTTGCTACCACTCGTGATTGACCCTTGGCTTGTTCTTTGACTACTCTGCTGCCTGATCCCAACCTGCAACCACTCGTGATTGACCTTTTTGGCTTGTTACTGACCACGCTGCTGTTTAATCCTTATCTGCTGATCTGCCACTGGACCCCGGCCTGCTCACACCCTGGTGGGGCAAACTTGAGGACTGCGACCTGGTACTAGCTTGCAGCCAAATCCATCTCCACCACCCGGAGCTCTGGGGAAAACCAGCTAGTACTTAGACTCCGCACCTCAGGTGAGCCTGTGTCATCGACCAGAAGTGACTGCCTGTATGCCTGTCCTGCAACTGCTATTGCAATTGGTCTTCAACCCAGACGCCTGATCGTGACAGGGGCGCTCATTTCTCAAGCTCTTGCTCAGGCTTGCCCTGAGCTTTGCATGTCCACCATCACTGTACATGTCCACCATCACTGCAGGATCTAATCATCCACTTAACTTTATTTTATGACTTTTCTCATCTGCCCACTGCCATATTACTCCCGCCTACAGACAGCGCTGTATCCTGGCCTAGGCCAACAAGGCCCAGGCCTAGGGCAGCACTTTTCAGGGGGGCAGCATCGAAAGAGTCCCCGCCGGCTTGCGCTACACTATTAGTGTAGCACTATTAGTGTAGTACCAGTCTTATAAGGCGGACTTGGCTAAGAGGCAAATTAGTTCAGTGCCCCCATAAAGCAGCCGCACTGCTTGCGGGCGGGCGGCCGGCATTCCGCAACTGGGGGGGAAGGGGCGCTGCTTCTAAATTTTGACTGCCCTAACACCCTGGACCACGAACCTTCCTCACTGTGCTTAATGTTTTCTGCTGCACCATTGACATGGTTAAATCTTCTTAGTTTGCTCAATAAAATTATCAGAAATTTGTGCTTAACCACTTAAGCCCCGGACCAATACGGGCCATTATGACCAGGCCCCTTTTTGCGATTTGGCACTGCATCGCTTTAACTGACAATTGCGTGGTCGTGCGACGTGGCTCCCAAATAAAATTGGCGTCCTTTTTTTCCCACAAATAGAGCTTTCTTTTGGTGGTATTTGATCACCTCTGCGGTTTTTATTTTTTTGCGCTATAAACAAAAATAGAGCGAAAATTTTGAAAAAAATTACATATTTTTTACTTTTTTCTATAATAAATATCCCCCAAAAATATATAAAAAAACATATTTTTTCCTCAGTTTAGGCCGATATGTATTCTTCTACATATTTTTGGTAAAAAAAAATCGCAATCGCCGTTTATTGATTGGTTTGCGCAAAAATTATAGCGTTTACAAAATAGGGTATAGTTTTAAGGCATTTTTATAATTTTTTTATTTTTACTAGTAATGGCGGCGATCAGCGATTTTTTTTTCGTGACTGCGACATTATGGCGGACACATCGGACACTTTTGACACATTTTTGGGACCATTGTCATTTTCACAGCGATCAGTGCAATAAAAATGCATTGGTTACTGTGAAAATGACACTGGCAGTGAAGGGGTTAACCACTAGGGGCACTGAAGGGGTTAAGTGTGCCTAGGGGAGTGTTTACTACTGTGTGGGGGCGTGGCTACGACTACGGAGATCGCTGACATTGTCAGTAGAGGAGTGGGGAGATGTTGTGTTTACACACACATCTCCCCGCTCCGAGCCTCCGTGAGATGATCGCGGGGATCCCCGCGGCAATCGAGTCCGCGGGACCCGCGGTCCCACTCACGGGGAAGGCAGGGGGGGTCGCGAGCGCGGCGGCGCGCGCGCCCCCGAGGTCGGCAGTTAAAGGGCCACGTACAGGTACGTGATTGTGCCTGTACGAGCCATTCTGCCGACGTATATATACCGTGAGCGGTCAGCAAGTGGTTAAAGTAGAGCTATAGGCAACACATGTCTGCCTAGATGCGTTCCCATGAGGAGCGCATTTGGCGCATTACAAATCCTGTATCAAATCAATGAAATCAAATCAACACTTTTTTTTCATTTTGGTTAGAGTAAGGGAGGGTTATAGCCCCTGTCAGTTTATTTTTTAACCATCCCTGTCCCATTGCAGATATTTCCCTTCACTTCCTGCCCCATAGCCAAACAGGAAGTAAGAGGAATCTATGCAAATTAAGCAAATCCATTCCCCCCCGCAGGCCCTCAGAACTAGTGTCCCCACTTGAAAAATTCAAGGCGGGTCAACAGATAGGGCGGGTAAACAGAAAGGGGTGTGGCCTTGAAAGGAAGGGGTGGGTCATATTTAAATTAGGGGGTGCACGATTTTAGTCAGGCCTAGGGCAGCACAAAACCTAAATACACTACTGCCTACAGACTTATGGTTCTCAGCAATGGTGAGCGCTATTTTGTGCCATAACCATCCCTTTTGTTTCGCTGTAGGGGAAAATCTGCTATCTCCCTACTCACTTGCTCCCCTATGTGTTCCTGCCAGTCTGAAGAAGTAGCACAGTGCCCTCTTCAGGTCAGTAGGCATACTGCAGAATCGACTTGCTTCTTGTAATATGGTCAGAGAAAAAGCTTTAGATATGCTATTTTGTTTATTCAGAGCCTCTCCCTTCCTCTGGAACTCCCTACCCCAATCAGTCCAGCTATCTCCTACTCTGTCCTCTTTAGGTGATCCTTGAAAATAAATTTCTTTAGGAAAGGTTGCATCTACCTAAAAATGTTACTTTTACTTTCTCAATCAGCTCATCCCACACAGTTAATGCCTTTAGTATATTTTGCCTCTTCCTTTAGATTGCAAGCTCTAACGAGCCTTCTGAATCCCTTCTGTATTGAATTGTATTGCAACTATAGAGTACAGAACAAGCTGCTGGCACTGTATAAATTCTGTATAAAAAAATAATAATGATACTGAGTTTATTCCAGCACTTCTGTGCTATGTGCATGTGATCCTAAGTATCCACCTGTCACCCTTTTCTTCAAATTCAGGGAAATAGTTTAGTACACGGTGAAAGGGGGTCTTTGGAAGATTTATGCCTTTTTTGTTGTGAAGTTCCAGGAATAGCGACAGGTAAGGTGTGATAGCTGTGGGACAGGGCTGTTACATGTCCCCAAGCAGCTCGAAGTCTCTCAGCATTGAAGTATTAAACTCTGCACACATCAGCTGGAAGCTGGAGCAAAGAGGATGTCCCAGTACATCTGCTTCCTGTAAATCTTACTCAGTTCTGGGTTTTCTAGCAGAACACCTTCTTTATGCTGTGACACACTCCCCTATGGGATCCCATTCGTGAAGAGAAAGTAACCTGCCAATTATACAGTTAGGCCCTAGTAGTACACATAATTCTTTGTAATGCTATATTTTATTTTCAGTGCGTGTTTTTATTCTTTCCTTTGAAGATGTTTAAACATTTTTACCAGAGCTACTATTCTTTTTTTTTTTTACTATGAAAGTCAGAATTATGATAAAAAACCTTTTTTTTTTACTGATATACAGTATTTTAGTCGGGCAAGGAAAAGACTAGTAGTGCATATAATGTAGCAACTCAAAGCAAGAAACTCAAAATGATATTTTACTGATTGCAGTACATAAGCTAAAATCTCATCAGTTGCAACATCTTACCTACATTTTTATAAAGGCTTTATTAAGGCCTCATATAAAAAAGGCTGAAGAAAATGCCACTGTTTTATTATTTTTTTATTTCCCTAAAGATAATTCTATCTTAGCCTATATTGCCCCGTACACACGATCCGAAAATCGGACAACGGATCTTCCGACTTTTTTCGCTAAATAGTCGCAAGTAGAAATTGAATAGGTTACTAAAGTCACGAAAATTCTTGTACGACAGAAAAAAAAAACACCCCAAAACGTCATTCAGAACGGCGCTTATGAGCATTATTTATGTGCATACACGTGTAAATGCATGGAAATGCACGTAAAAGCACATAAACATGCACGTATGAGCGTACATGTAATCCACTGGCAAGAATAAATTAAAATTCTATCCAGTAGAATGCAGTTACGCTCAACACCATATGTGGATAAAAATACCTTTGTGACATGCTACCTTCCTATATCAGCCTTTATGGACACAAATCACATACAGAATAAAATAAAAATACATAGCCCCTGGAAATTTAGACTTTTAATAAAAGTCTTATTATATCCACATCTCTGAATAACAAAAAAAACTTGGTATGAGATACAAGCTTCTACTTGTGCAAGAAGGGTTTATCCACTAAAATGTACTATAGACCTCTAGCAATGTCTACAGCTTGCCTCTCCAGAAAGCAGTCATTTTTCAGTGTATCATGTTTCCATCATTTTGGACAGACCTCATCTGATATGGATCCCAAAGGGTTAACTCTGAAATGATAGTACCCTCCCCAACATTACACTCCAAAAGCCCAGCACACCCAGAACTGCTTTACTGCCTAGGCAGTTTTATGAATTAAAACATAACCTTGCAGAGTATGGTGAGGTGGTCCAAAAGCAACTAAGAACCCAGGGCCTAACCACTGGTTTACAGATGCAGCCTGATATTAATGAGCCTGGGTTCTATAATAGTCATAGATAGGGATGAGCTTCGAGTTCGAGTCGAACTCATGTTCGACTCGAACATTGCCTGTTCGCCCGTTCGCCGAACAGCGAACAAATTGGGGTGTTCGCTGCAAATTCGAAAAATCTATGGGAGAAATCTAAAGTGCTAATTATAAAGGCTTATATGCAAGTTATTGTCATAAAAAGTGTTTGGGGACCGGGGTCCTGCCCCAGGGGACATGTATCAATGCAAAAAAAACGTTTTAAAAACAGCCGTTTTTTCGGGAGCAGTGATTTTAATAATGCTTAAAGTGAAACAATAAAAGTGAAATATTCCTTTAAATTTCGTACCTGGGGGGTGTGTAAGATATGCATGTAAAGTGGCGCATGTTTCCCATGCTTAGAACTGACCCTGCAAAAAATTTCATTTTTGAAAGAAAAAAAGTCATTTAAAACTCACTCGCGGCTAATAATGAATTGTCGGCTCCCGGCAATACATACAAAAGTCATTGATAAAAAAAAAAAAAAACGCGTGGGGGTTACCCAGAATTCAATGACATCCTCCCCATGTTGAGGGCATGTGGCCTGGTACGGTTCAGGAGGGAGGGGGGGGCGCTCTCTCGTCCCCCCCTCTTCCCCTGCGGCCGGCCAGGTTGAGTGCTCGGATAAGGGGTCTGGTATGGATTTTTAGGGGGACTCCACGCCATTTTTTTTTAAATTTGGGGTGGAGTTCCCCTTAAAATCCATGCCAGATCTGAAGGGCCTGGAATGGATATTTGGGGGAACCCCACGTCATTTTTTTTTTAAATTTGCGGCGGGGTTCCCCTTAATATCCATTCCAGACCTGAAGGGCCTGGTAATTGAATTCTGGGGAACCCCCACGCTTTTTTTTTATTTTTTTATCAATGACTTTTGTATGTATTGCCGGGAGCCGACAATTCATTAATAGCCGCAAGTGAGTTTTAAATGACTTTTTTTCTTTCAAAAATGACATTTTTTGCAGGGACAGTTCTAAGCACAGGAAACATGCGCCACTTCACATGCATATCATACACACCCCCCAGGTACGAAATTTAAAGGAATATTTCACTTTTATTTTTTCATTTTAAGCATTATTAAAATCACTGCTCCCGAAAAAACGGCCGTTTTTAAAACTTTTTTTTGCATTGATACATGTCCTCTGGGGCAGGACCCCGGTCCCCAAACACTTTTTAGGACAATAACTTGCATATTAGCCTTTATAATTAGCACTTTAGATTTCGAACGTTCGAGTCCATTGTATTTAATAGGGTTCTAAAGTTCACACAAACATTTTGTCTGTTCGCAGGTTCTGGTGCGAACCGAACAGGGGGGTGTTCGGCTCATCCCTGGTCATAGAACACAAACAAGAAAATTGTTATCACATTGGGACCCAAGAACAGAGTTTTTCCCGAAATGTCAGCAATGTCGTACAAGAACTAATAACCATGGCCCAAAACAGCCCTGTACTTATAATACATCATTAAAAATGGGGGGGGGGGGGGGGTATTGTACCACTGCTGAACATTGTCTAAATTGTCTAGCTAGCTATGTATGTACAGCTACTCTCTCAAATGAATTGTCCTTCCAGGATTGATATTATGTTTTTGAAACTTTTTGTCTTGCCACTGAAGATTGCCTAATGCCACGTACACACGACCGTTTTTAATGACGAGAAAAATGCCATTTTTAAAATGGTCATTAAAAATGATCGTGTGTGGGCTTCAGAGCATTTTTCACGACGTGAAAAACGGGCATGATAAAATTGGAACATGCTCTAATTTTTCTCGTCGTTTTTCACATCGTCGTTTTTCTCGTCATGAAAAACGCCCGTGTGTGGGCTTTAACGACGTGAAAATTTTTTTGCATGCTCAGAATCAAGTAGAAATTGAATAGGTTACTAAAGTCACGAAAATTCTCGTACGACAGAAAAAAAAAATCAAATCTGATATCAGTGTTGTAATGTATTTGTATTGTATTTTCGGACGACAACTGACTAAACGAAAATCGTATGATCAGGTATCGTACGAGGAAAATTTCCGTGCTTGTCCGATCAAATAATGTCGAATGAATTGTCGTGATCGGCTCTCGAAAGCGCTGTACTAACGATCCGATTATCGTACGATTCTTCCTCGGACGACAGTTTTCGAACGATATTCGGATCGTGTGTAAGGGCCATTAGGCCATGCACATCAGGCGTTTAGATCAGTGTTTTAAGAGCAATATTTAGAGGCACAAAAAAACACCCCAAAACTTCATTCAGAACGTAGCTTATGAGCATTATTTACGTGCATACACGTGTAAATGCATGGAAATGCACGTAAAAGCACATAAACATGCACGTATGAGCGTACATGTAATCCACTGGCAAGAATAAATTAAAATTCTATCCTGTAGAATGCAGTTACGCTCAACACCATATGTGGATAAAAATACCTTTGTGACATTAGAGGCATTTTTTCTACCAAATTTTGATATAAAAAATCCTGCATATTTAGAGCATATTTTAATTTGATACCATGATTGGGATATTTAGAGCATAAATTCATATGCCTGTGTGCATTAGGCCTAAAGCCTCGTACACACGACCGGTTTTCTCGGCAAGAAAACTGCCGGGAGAGTTTTTTGCCGAGAAAACCATTCGTGTGTATGGTTTCTCGTCGGGAAAACTGCCGGGAATCTCGACGCAAAAAATAGAGAACCAGCTCTCTTTTTTCTCGTCGGCCTGTTTCCCGACGAGAAAACCGTGCGTGTGTACGAGGCTACATGCTTACCTGTCCCCAGGTAATCCCGCGCATGCTTGATGAGACTTTGACACATGCGCGGTAGCCTACAAGGGTAGTGTAGGGTGAAGCAAGATGGTGGCGACGGCACCAAATGTAACGAGCGCATGCTCATCATAGTCGATGACGTCACCGCGTTCTTGCCATTCAAAAGAACGGTGGTTATTTTGAATGTGCTGTGTGTACACTCAGCGAGCAAGAAAAGCTTTCCAGGAATCTCGTCGGGAAAACCGACAGTTTTTTTCCCAACGAGATTCCCGCCCGTGTGTACAGGGCTTTAAAGTGTTATATCGGGCCCTATTCCGTCTTTGTATGGCATAATTTTTAATGGATACCATGTACCATGTAGAATTGTGTAAATTCCTTTTACTAAGGCAAACTTGGAATAGTTACTATGTGAAGGAAAGTGTGAGTACCCTATAACTGAAGGGATGCACTGCAGAAGTAAAAATCACAGGCACTTCTGAAACGGGGTTAAAAGAGTCCATGCTACCTTCCTATATCAGCCTTTATGGACACAAATCACATACAAAATAAAATAAAAATACGTAGCCCCTAGAAATTTAGACTTTTAATAAAAGTCTTATTATATCCACATCTCTGAATAACAAAAAAAACTTGGTATGAGATACAAGCTTCTACTTGTGCAAGAAGGGTTTATCCACTAAAATGTACTATAGACCTCTAGCAATGTCTACAGCTTGCCTCTCCAGAAAGCAGTCATTTTTCAGTGTATCATGTTTCCATCATTTTGGACAGACCTCATCTGATATGGATCCCAAAGGGTTAACTCTGAAATGATAGTACCCTCCCCAACATTACACTCCAAAAGCCCAGCACACCCAGAACTGCTTTACTGCCTAGGCAGTTTTATGAATTAAAACATAACCTTGCAGAGTATGGTGAGGTGGTCCAAAAGCAACTAAGAACCCAGGGCCTAACCACTGGTTTACAGATGCAGCCTGATATTAATGAGCCTGGGTTCTATAATAGTCATAGAACACAAACAAGAAAATTGTTATCACATTGGGACCCAAGAACAGAGTTTTTCCCGAAATGTCAGCAATGTCGTACAAGAACTAATAACCATGGCCCAAAACAGCCCTGTACTTATAATACATCATTAAAAATGGGGGGGGGGGGGGTATTGTACCACTGCAGAATGTTGTCTAAATTGTCTAGCTAGCTATGTATGTACAGCTACTCTCTCAAATGAATTGTCCTTCCAGGATTGATATTGTGTTTTTGAAACTTTTTGTCTTGCCACTGAAGATTGCCTAATGCCACGTACACACGACCGTTTTTAATGACGAGAAAAATGCCATTTTTAAAATGGTCATTAAAAATGATCGTGTGTGGGCTTCAGAGCATTTTTCACGACGTGAAAAATGGGCATGAAAAAATTGGAACATGCTCTAATTTTTCTCGTCGTTTTTCACATTGTCGTTTTTCTCGTCATGAAAAACGCCCGTGTGTGGGCTTTAACGACGTGAAAAAAAATTTGCATGCTCAGAATCAAGTATGAGACGGGAGCGCTCGTTCTGGTAAAACTAGCGTTCGTAGTGGAGATAGCACATTCGTCACGCTGTAATGGACTGAAAAGCACGAGGCTGAAAAGCGCGAATCGTCTCTCAACAAACTTTACTAACATGAAGGGTGGTGCCATCCGAATGGAACTTCCCGTTTATAGTGCCGTTGTACGTGTTGTACGTCACCGCGCTTTACTCGAGCATTTTTTCCACGATAGTGTGTAGGCAAGGCAGGCTTGAGAAGAATCACGTCGAGAAAAATGCAGTTTTTTTCAATGACATTAAAAACGGTCGTGTGTACGCGGCATTAGGTTTGTTTTCATCCAGTGGTTATTTTGCTTTAAATGTCGTTTTAGAATTTTAGAACACATTTTGTGTGCTCTTCTCCATTTCTGTAAATCTTTAGTAAAGTCAAAAGTTTGCAATCTCCTAGATTGTAAGCTCCAACCAGCAGGGCTCTGACTCCTGTAATAAATTGTATTGTAACTGCACTGTCTGCCCTCATGTTGTAAAGTGCTGCGCAAACTCTATATAAATCCTGTATAATAATAATAGTCTGGTGTGAACCCTTAGGCTCGTTTTACACCAATGCAGTTTGCTTTTGATAGTTTCTGCAATGCTTTTTGCAGTGCGTTTTGCATTGAACAAGTGATTTTACTGCAATTTTGCGTTTTGCACTATTTTATGCTTTTTTTGGCAAATTTTTGTTGAGCAGGTTTTATAAAACGCAAAACATAAATTGTGTCAAAACTACCGTACAATCATGGCAAAATCGCTGCAAAAACGCACTTCATGCTTTTCTATTGAACCCAAAAAAAAGCACCGTTTTGCGTTAAAAAAAGTCCCTGACCCTTTTCAAAAAATCAGTGGCTGAAAAAAGCATAGATGTGAATGTGTCCCATAGGGAACCATTTTAAATTAACTTTAGTGCATTTATGCAAAAAACACCAAAAAACACGTAGGTCTGAACCAGGCCTAAAGAAACAATGCTATAGAACAATTTATATACATACAGGGCCGGTGCTACCACTAGGCAAACTAGGCAGCCGCCTAGGGCCTACTGCCTAAGGCGCCTGGGCAGTGGTGTTCCTACTCTCTTCTCTCTGCAGAAAGCAACTGAGTTTCAGCATCAGCAGGCAGCCAATGCTCCGTTTGCACATAGTGTCAGAGGCGCAGTGGAGGACTGTTTGTGTCCCGACTCCCAAATACAGTAGGTGTCACCGATTTTGTGTCAATATCGCCTCTGCTAGCGGCGAGATTGACCACCCGCGATCCCCGTCGCAAGAGCCAGCGCCGAGCTGGCTCGTCATCGGGAAAGGAAAAATTTTGTTTTTCCTTTCGCAATGAGTGTCGCGCATTGCTGACATTGAGGCCGCTGGACGGAGATCCGACGTGGATTCCCGCCAATACCAGGCACTGTGTTTGGTATGAATCCTGAGTCGGGAACTCCACGCCAAATTTTAAATAAAAAAACGGCATGGGTTCCCCTTCAGGAGCATACCAGGCCCTCCGGTATGGTATGGATTTTAAGGGGAACCCCCTAAGCCGAAAAAACGGTTTGGGGGTCCCCCTCAAGATCCAAATCAGACCCTTATCCAAGCACGCAACATGGTAGGCCGCAGGAAAAGAGGGGGGACTAGAGAGCGCCCCCCCTCCTGAACCATACCAGGCCGCATGCCCTCAACATGGGGGGTTTGGTGCTTTGGGGCAGGGGGTAACCTGCGGCCCCCCCACCCCAAAGCACCCTGCCCGGGTGGCCACATGCTCTCATGACGTCACACTCCTTGCATGTCGCACACGCCTTGGTGGCGCCCTACTTTTGGGTGTCAAATGTCCGGGAGGCTGCTGATTCCCCTTGAGATGCTAGTGATGGAACTCCGGTTAGAAACCATGGTTCTAACACACAGTTGACTGGTAATCATACACTCTATATATTTTTTACCATTGGGCCTACACCCATGTAGAGAATTGAAATCTAATATATATATTTCCCACAGCAAACCACCGATCCGCTGAAGAGATCCATTGGGATCGAAACACGTCAAGGAACATATACAGATGCATGTGAAATGTAAAACTGTATGGCAATGTTGTGTCTTAAATCTGTGTGGTTATTATATACATGTTTTTACCGGAGTATATACGTGTTGGGACTGTACTTAAAGTGGAGCTCCACCCTAAATAGCAACTTTTGCTATTTGGAACCCTCCCCCCCTCCGGTGTCACAATTGACACCTTTCAGGGGGGAGGGGGGTGAAGATACCTGTCTAAGACAGGTATTTTCACCCACATCCGGGAGTCCTCTCTCCAGGAATCTGCGGGAGTTACGTCACTTCCCGCAGACTTCCCTTGGTGTTCTGGGAGACACTCGGCTCCCAGAACACAGGAGCACCAATCAGAACGGCGCAGCACGACTCGCGCATGCGCCGTAGGGAACCGGGCATGAAGCCGCAGGGCTTCACTTCCTGGTTCCCTCAGCGAGGATGGCGGAGGGAGCAGCAGAGCGAGGAGCGGTCGCTCGTCCTCTGCTGCGGACGTCGCTGGACTCCAGGACAGGTAAGTGTCCAAATATTAAAAGCCAGCAGCTGCTGTAGCTGTAGCTGCTGGCTTTTAATATTTTGTTTCCCGGCGGAGCTCCGCTTTAATGTGTATACACAATACATTTTTAACATGCATTATTGTAAATCATTTTCGGAATTTTGCTGCAGAAAACCCCTTGGAGAAACTTCCTATTCTTCTGTTCATTTTCAGGGCGTGCAGCGCCTTTCACTCCCAGTATACGTGTCCTTCCCGTTTTTTCGACGTCACAGTCACATGCTCCGGGGCCACCCGGAGCATGTGACTGTGACATCAAAAGAGGCCTATATAAATCGTTGCGGACCGCACACCCGGCATTACAGCGGGAGGTAGCGACGAGTGAACATCAAGGAGGAGAAGAGGGAAGAAGGTGACAAAGAAGACCGGGCCCCCACTAGCAGAAGAGCTGGAAGAAGATAGCGAAGGCGCCCGGCAGAAGGCAGAAAGAACCGGAGAGCAGAAGAAGAGACCCCTGAAGTTGGAAAAAGACCCCCGAAGTCAGAAGAGACCCCTGGAGTCGGCAGAAGACCTCCCGGAGTTGGGAGAAGACCCCCAAAGTCGGATGAGACCCCCGGAGTCGGGAGAAGACCCCCGGAGCTGTGTAATAAATTACTTTAAAAACCTGTGTAGTGTTTTTTTATTGACATTATTTTCCACCAGGTGAATGGGTAGGGGTACGATGTACCCCATACTCATTCACATAGGGTGGGGGGCCGGGATCTGGGGGCCCCCTTATTAAAGGGGGCTCCCGGATTCCGATAAGCCCCCTGCCCGCAGACCCCGACAACCAACAGCCAGGGTTGTCGGAAAGAGGCCCCTGTCCCCATCAACATGGAGGCAGGGTCCTTTGGGGTGGGGGGGCCGCAGGTCACCCCAAAGCACCAAACCCCCCATGTTGAGGGCATGTGGCCTGGTACGGTTCAGGAGGGGTGGGCGGGACGCTCTCTCGTCCCCCCTCTTTTCCTGCGGCCTGCCAGGTTACGTGCTCGGATAAGGGTCTGGTTTCGATTTTGAGGAGGACCCCCAAACTGTTTTTTCGGCTTAGGGGGTTCCCCTTAAAATCCATACTAGACCGAAGGGCCTGGTATGCTCCTGGAGGGGAACCCATGCCGTTTTTTTATTTAAAATTTGGCGTGGAGTTCCCGCTCAGGATTCATACCAAACAGTGCCTGGTATTGGCGGGAATCCACGTCGGATCCCCGTTCACTACAGTGTCGCGTCGCCTTCTAGCTATTGCAGCGAGTGCGAGATTGTCGGCACCCTGTCACCGAGAATCTGCGCGATGGGATCGCGATGGAGATACATTCTCACAGTCACCTACTGTAAATGGAAGCAAGCAAACATTCATTGATGGGCACTGGTAGGCTTCGTTGATGGGCACTGATAGGCTGCATTGATGTGCGCTGGTGAGGCTGCATTTGATGGGCGCTGGTGAGACTGCATTTGAAGGGCGCTGGTGAGACTGCATTTGATGGGCGCTGGTGAGGCTGCATTTGATGGGCGCTGGTGAGGCTGCATTTAAAGTGCGCTGGTGAGGCTGCATTGATGGGTGCTGGTGAGGCTGCATTGATGGGCGCTGGTGAGGCTGCATTGATGGGCGCTGGTGAGGCCGCATTTGATGGGTGCTGGTAGGCTGCATTTGATGGGCACTTCATTAAAAAGGTGGGGGTATACATGGGCAAGGCAAAGGGGGTGGAGTCAGGGGTAGAGCCAAGGGGGATGTAAAATTAGGTTTTGCCTAGGGTGTCAAAAATCCTTTCACCAGCCCTGTATACATACATTTTGTAAGAGAAGTGAAACAATTTGTAATGGATTATGAAAAAAATTCCATGCACTCTCCTAAAATAAACCCCTTTTTGGGGAATGTGTGATGGACTTGAGATGCAAAGACACTATTTGTGTTAAGAAGCTCTGCTGTGCTTCATATGAACCACTTGATTACTGGGCACTTATACCCCTTTCCTGACTAGGC
Organism: Rana muscosa; assembly: GCA_029206835.1. Taxonomy (NCBI): domain Eukaryota; kingdom Metazoa; phylum Chordata; class Amphibia; order Anura; family Ranidae; genus Rana; species Rana muscosa. Next base: position 494,499,506 of record CM055121.1, read on the forward strand.
CAATTTCAGCGCTGTCACACTTTGAATGACAATTGCGAGGGCATGCAACACTGTACCCAAATTAAATTGTTATCATTTTTTTCACACAAATAGAGCTTTCTTTTGGTGGTATTTAATCACCACTGTGTTTTTTTATTTTTTGCTAAACAAATAAAAAAATACCTAAAAACAAAACAAAACAAAAAAACGTTTTTTTCATATTTTGTTATAAAATTTCGCAAACAGGTAATTTTTCTCCTTCACTGGTGGGCACTGATGAGGTGGCATGGATGGGCATTGATAGGCCGCACTGTTGGGCACTGATAGGGGGCACTGATGAGGTGGCACAGGTGGGCACTGATCAGGAGGCACTGATGATGCTGCACTCATGGGTGACACTGACGTTCACTGATAGGTTGCACTGATAGATGGCACTGATGGGCACTGATAGATGGCACAGAGAGGTGGCACTGATAGGCGGAACTGATAGGTGGCATTGATGGGCACTGATCAGGAGGCCCTGATGATGAGGCACTGATGGGCACTGATGGGCACTGATTGGCAGCACTGATAGGTGGCACTGGTGGGCACTGATTAGCAATACTGATGGGCCCTGATAGATGGCACTGGTGGACATGGATTTGCAGCACTGGAGGGCACTGATTAGCAGCACTGGTTGGTACTCTGTGTGACCGATGTCCCTCTAACAGAAGCCGGTTACTGGCTTTATTCTTTTCTTCACGCTGATGATGTGGTAAAGGACCCGCTGTGATTGGCCCTTTACCCTGCTCTGTAATCAGCCAAATCTGAGCACGAGAACGGGAGGATGTACATGGATGTCCTCCTGGCATTTGAGGTCCATGCTGTAGCTGTCTTTTAGCTATAGTGCGGACGTCAAGTGGTTAAAACACGAGCGCTAACCTTTGAAGCTATACAAAGAAAAGGTAAGCTGACACATTCAAGTATAGACACATGTATACTACATTTTGCATAGAGAAAGACAATGGTATATTGTAATAATAAAAGAGAAAATCGCGCTAAAAAGTCCTCATAAAAATTTATATATATGAATAAAGTCCAATGTGGCAGGCTGGTGTGAACGCAAAGATGTCCAAATGCTAGAAAGACCTTGAGAAATTCATGCTTACCGAATGAGTAAGCCAATATCGGAGATGGCTATAGCCCAGCCAAGGCCTTGAGTTGGCACCAAGATACCCGCTTCACCAGGAAATTATGATTGCGATAGCTGGAACTATGACTCCATGATATATGGTATTAATCAGCCCAAAAAAGAAAAAGAAAAGAAAAAGAAAAGCACATAGCGTAATCCTGCCACAATAAATGATCTTGTAATGATCAGTATTATGGACAACACCCAGTGAAAAACGTGCAGAAGTGAACCACCACCTCACAATCAATCTCCTTACCAGATGACACTGATAAAAAGCTTAAACAAATTAAAAGGAACACCCCACACAATGATTGTGATCCGCCACCTTTCAAACAGTCTTCTTACCAGATGTAAACAACTTTAATGCCGCGTACACACGATCATTATTCACGGCGGTTAAAAAACCGCCGTGAATAATGACAGGAAAAACGAGGGAACCGCTTGGTTCCCTACACACGGTCGTTTTTCCCGTCATTTTTTCTCTTGACGAGAAAAACGACCGTCTGTGGGCTCCGCGGCAGTGTCTCCCTATGGGAAAACTGCCGCGGAAAAAAATGCTGGAAAAAACTATGAGAAAATTTAGAACATGTTCTAATTTTTCTCGTCGTTTTTTATGCCGTTTTTCTCAACGAGAAAAACGACATAAAGCCCACAGACGATAGTTTTTCTCGGCGAAAAAAAAAATTCAGTTTTTCTCGTCGAGAAAAGCGGTCGCGTGTACGCGGCAATAGGCTTGATATTATGGGTGAATAAATGAGGATCCTATAAGTAATGAAGACAGACTCTCCCAGCTCACCTCACTCTGCAAAAATATTTTTTTCCAGGATTTTGCAGAGTGAGGTGAGCTGGGAGAGTCTGTCTTCATCCCTTCACTATCTGAGCCTGCAGTTACTTATAGGATCCTGATTTATTCACCCATAATATCAAGCCTTAAAGTTGTTTACATCTGGTAAGAAGACTGTTTGAAAGGTGGCGGATCACAATCATTGTGTGGGGTGTTCCTTTTAATTTGTTTAAGCTTTCTATCAGCGTCATCTGGTAAGGAGATTGATTGTGAGGTGGTGGTTCACTTCTGCACGTTTTTCACTGGGTGTTGTCCATAATACTGATCATTACAAGATCATTTATTGTGGCAGGATTACGCTATGTGCTTTTCTTTTTCTTTTCTTTTTTGGGCTGATTAATACCATATATCGTGGAGTCATAGTTCCAGCTATCGCAATCATAATTTACTGGTGAAGCGGGTATCTTGGTGCCAACTCAAGGCCTTGGCTGGGCTATAGCCATCTGCGATATTGGCTTACTCATTCGGTAAGCATGAATTTCTCATGGTCTTCCTAGCATTTGAACATCTTTGCGTTCACACCAGCCTGCCACATTGGACTTTATTCATATATATAAATTTTTATGAGGACTTTTTAGCGCGATTTTCTTTTTTATTTCTACTTGTGTTTATCCCACTTTTATTGCTGCTATAAGGAGTCTCTCTAATTTTTATTTGATTTGATTTTTACAGCAAGCGTGTTTTTTTTCCCTTTATTATAATGGTATATTGTGTTATTGTTTTTTTTTTTTTTTTATATTGTCATTTTTTTCCCTGTAAAAAAAAAAAAAAAAACCCTCCTCCATGGCTGAAATGCTATTGTCTCTTTTCTCAGGAAAAACAACCATGACCATCATTAGGGGACTGCACATTGGGATATTCCTATATTATTAATAGACTTAAAAAATATTTAAAATTCAAAGTAACATGGAGTCTGCCAGTGCTGACTGCCTTCTGAAAGTGCTAACTACCTGGCTGTTATGCTGATGTTCTTGCTTCAGTACTTTCCTAGTCAATGACCAGTAGCAAGTATGCAAATAAGAAAAGTTAGAACTTTTTATCTGCATACCTTTTCAAGGTTATTGAAGTACAGAATACAAGAGAATTAATATAACAGCCAGGTAACTAGCATTTGCAGGCACCACTGAGTCCTTAACAGCCCCACAGACTTACATGATGTGGTATCATGTTCATATATGGTCCTTGATTTCACGAGAAAACCCAGCCCCCTCATCTGCTGGATTTTTCATTTAGTGGGTCACCAACAAACGAGCGGGATGTATCTCGGCAGGCATCATCTTTTCCTTCAGCGGGTCGTCTGCTGTTGGGCATCATGATTGATATGAATATTTCCCCCCTAGCAATTCTCCCCACTCCATGTTTAGGGCATGTGGCTTGGTATGGTATGGGGGGGGGGGGGTTGCACACTCATTCCCCCATCCCTTTCCTAGCTAGCCAGGCTGCATTTTCAGTTTAAGGGTCTGGTACGTAGATCTACACATTTTTTTCCCCATTCTTTCTGTAACATAAAAACAGACACTTCCAACGGTCCCCAAAAATACATAGCATACCAGTATGGATCTGCATGCTTTTTTTTAAACAAAGGTGCTGGCAGTGACAGCTGCCATTTGCCATCCATTTAAAAACATTATTCCTTTGTAAATGTCAGTGTTAAAAAATTACTGCTCCCATTTTTTGAATTTTTGTTTTGCATTGGTACATGTTCCCCAGGGCAGTGCCCAATTGCCATGCTATTTTTTGACACAACCTTGCCTATTATCCCAGAAAAAGGGCATTTTTAATTTGATAGTTTCGGCTTCTATTGATTCCAATGGGGTTTGTGTTCAGCATTCGCGCCTCATTGAAGTTCGTCGAACACCTACCAAACCAAACTCAGAGTCAGGGCAGTTCGACTCACCATTAATAATAAACACTACTTTTGATAAAAAAAATTCCAGCTTTGTCCTAAGGGGGCTTTCATTGCTAGTTCCCTTCTGAAAATGTTGATTGCCTGGCTGTGTGTGGTTTAATTACATAAAAAGAAACATAGATGTAAAAAAAAAAAAAGAGTTTAAAAATATATATCAACTAAAAGAAAGCTGACTCCAATTTGTTATAGTTCCTCTTTAATAAAAAGGACTCTATATTAAATAAGGCCCTAAGTGTCTTTTAAGTCTAGACTTAATACTATAATAAAACACCTAAAATGAGACATGAAATCATAGCTTGAATGCACAAAACATATATTGTTTGATAAAATTACTTCATTGTTATTTTCTATGTCCTATCTAGGAGATGGTGATTTTGATCTGAACATTCTGGCTAATGTTTCTGATACACCGATAGATGGATATAAATCAGTAGTTTATTTTCTTTTTACTAGTTTTTGGTGATGTCAGTAAATGACTGTAATAGCTATAACTCAGATTTCTAATGACTTCAATAAAGACCTGACATGAGAAAATACTAGTATTACAAATTACTTGTAAAATAAGAAAAATGTATAGATAAGTAATAATATAAGCATGTGCATTTTTGGTACAATTGAGAGTGTATAAAAGGCAATTGTAATATATGTATGTGTAATTTTACCAGACCTTGTATATTTTACAATTTCTATTTTATTTTACAAATTGCAAAGTTTATCTGTAGAAACTTCTTTTATCTTTTTATATCCTTCCCCTCTAAATGTCTTCTTATTTTGACTTTGTTTTTTTTTTTTTCACTTACCTTGTCTAAGAAGCAGGGGAAGGGTTCTCTTAGTTCCTTTTAATATCATTACAGTGGCTGAAATGCTTTGTCGGTGGCTATAGTCTTGAAGAGAGATCCAAGAGCGCTACCTATGTCGCTTTGTCTTTAAGCCCCCATTCACATCGGGCCTATTTGACATGTCAAATTGCATGCCAAATCGTAGCCTACTGCCAGCAATGGCACCGTCGGAATCGGTGCCACGCCGACTTTGCGGTGCCACACTAATTCCCAAAAGTACCTCCTGCACTACTTTTGGTGACTTTGGGGGTGGTTTCAATAGACATCTGTGCATGAACCCACGCAGATGTCTCTCAAATTGCCCCCAAAGTTGGACTGAAATGCCGGTTTGAAGTTGTGCGAGTTCAGCTGAACTTGCACAATTTCAAACCCGCATTCAGTGTGAACCTAGGCTAGGGGCACTTTTTTGTACTACATTCAGGCTTGCTCTTCTCGGGTGATGTGGACAGTGCTATGCTATCAGCCACAACCCCTGTGTATAGGTGTAGACCAGGGATATGCAATTAGCGGACCTCCAGCTGTTGCAAAACTACAAGTCCCATCATGCCTCTGCCTCTGGGTTTCATGTTTGTAGCTGTCAGAGTCTCGCTATGCCTCATGGGACTTGTAGTTCTGCAACAGCTGGAGGTCTGCTAATTGCATATCCCTGGTGTAGACTTAGCCCTTGTCTACTGCTATTAAGGAGGATGTCATTAGTGCCAACACTGATAACCATCCTCCCTAACGGATGATTTCACTGCAAGGCATGTTCATTCATGTTTCAAATTTTTTTTAGTCCTGAACCCACCCACCCGCTTTCATTATCGCAAGAATGATGTGTCCCTGCTGCCTTGGCCTCCTCGGTTTCCACATCACTTATCCCAGGAGGTTGCAGGAGTAGGGACTCACAGTGTTCGGTGGGTGAAACTGTGTACATCATCAAAGACTGGCTGCCTAAACCCAGAAGAGGCAGTAGGCTTCTGTTGCCTAAAGAGGACCAAGATTGTGTCACAGGATATGGACTGCTGCACCTGATCAGCAGATCACAGCAATACAGCGCTCTATCTGCTGGGCAAGTGAGTATCTGAATCCAGGACCATGCTTCATAACAGGTAAGTGGGGCTAAAGATAAAAAAAAAATCAATGGAGGAACTGAAATTCTTTTTTATCTTATCAAAGAACAGAGAAAGGCTCATTAACTGGCAGGATCATATGATGACAGTATTAAATTACAAAAACATTTTTTTTGTTCATGGTAAGGACACTGGGCATCTGTTCAGCCCCTCTGAATGCCAGAACGCCTGGTAGGAAAAATGCTGCTTAAAAAATGTGGTAAAAACCACATATTGCACACGTTTAGGTGCATCAAGCATTTGAACATTATTATTACTATACAGGATTTATATAGCGCCAACAGTTTGTGCAGCACTTTACAACATCAAGGAAGACAGTACAGTCACAATACAATTCAATACAGGAGGGATCAGAGGGCCCTGCTCGTTAGAGCTTACATCAATGTATTCCATAGCATTAATGCTTAAATGCTCTTCAGCTCCTATCCTGAAAGTGCCTATGGTGTTTTTTTACTTTTATGTTTAATCTGTATTTATTAAAATGTACTGCACATACAAGCAGTACAAAATAAAACATATCCATTTAAAATCCATTTAAAATATGGATTCTATGAGGTATGTAATGACCTATCTATACAATATTATGTATCCAAATCAAGGAAAGTGAACACAAGGTATGTGTAAACAGTGTGAGACTTTCGAAATAGATAACAAATACAATGCCACAAAATTTGAAACACAATAAAACAAACAATAAATGTGAGTAGTATGGCATGTAAACATCTATATTTGCTTGGACACAATGGGGCTGATTTAAGAAAATGTTGGCGCATTTGCGCGGGCAGGAATAATTATTGCGACATGGCGCATGCTGTCGACTTGCGCCAGATTCGCGGAATAGTTGCGCGTACGGGCACATACACATTCTTAAATATGAAACAGACATCGGGCACTTGCTCATTGTAATGCTGATCATGTTAATGAGAAGACTATCACCATAAAATGCACAATTACAAGTCCAGTAAACATCTGCATAGTTGTTGATAGGAGGAAGATCTCTAGAATGATAATTGAGTTGTTTCAAAAAGAAGTGAATGAAAGGAATAAAAGTGGAAGCAATATTCTCCATGTGATAAGGAAAAGCTCATTAAAGGGGTTGTAAAGGTTTGTTTTTTATTTTCTAAATAGGTTCCTTTAAGCTAGTGCATTGTTGGTTCACTTACCTTTTCCTTAGATTTCCCTTCTAAATGTTTTTTTTCTTTGTTTTCTTTGTCTGAATTTCTCACTTCCTGTTCCTCCTCAGTAAGCTGTTCAGTAAGCTGTTCTGGCTAACTAAACACCACTTGGATGATGGTGTGAAGTTTAGTGAGGAGAAACAGGAAGTGAGAAATTCAGACAAAGAAAAAAAACATTTAGAAGGTAAATCAAAGGAAAAGGTAAGTGAACCAACAATGCACTAGCTTAACCACTTAAGCCCCGAACCCTTTGGTAGCTAAAGGACCAGAATTTTGTACTGCGCTGCTTTAACTGTAAATTGTGCGGACATGCAATGTTGTACCCAAACGAAATTTGCGTCCTTTTCTTCCCACAAATAGAGCTTTCTTTTAATGGTATTTGATTGCCTCTGCGATTTTTATTTTTTGCGATATAAACGGAAAAAGACCGAAAATTTTGAAAAAAAATGATATTTTCTATTTTTTGTTATAAGAAAAATCGAATAAACTCAATTTTAGTCATACATTTAGGCCAAAATGTATTCAGCCACATGTCTTTAGTAAAAAAAATGTCAATAAGCGTATATTTATTGGTTTGCGCAAAAGTTATAGCGTCTACAAACTAGGGTATATTTTCTGGAATTTACACAGCTTTAAATTTATGACTGCCTATCTCATTTCTTGAGGTGCTAAAATGGCAGGGCAGTACAAAACCCCCCCAAATGACCCCATTTTAGAAAGTAGACACCCCAAGGAAATTTCTGAGAGGCATGTTGAGCCCATTGAATATTTTTTTTTTGTCCCAAGTGATTGAATAATGACAAAAAAAAAAAAATACAAAAAGTTGTCACTAAATGATATATTGCTCACACATGCCATGGTTATATGTGGAATTGCACCCCAAAATGCATTCTGCTGCTTCTCCTGAGTACGGGGATACCACATGTGTGGGACTTTTTAGGAGCCTAGCCACGTACGGGACCCCAGAAACCAAGCACCGCCTTCAGGATTTCAAAGGGCGCAAATTTTTGATTTCACTCCTCACTACCTATCACAGTTTTGAAGGCCATAAAATGCCAAAATAGCACAAAATCCCCCCAAATGACCCCATTTTAGAAAGTAGACACCCCAAGGAAATTGCTGAGAGGCCTGTTGAGCCCATTGAATATTTTTTTTTTGTCCCAAGTGATTGAATAATGACAAAAAAAAAAAAAAATACAAAAAGTTGTCACTAAATGATATATTGCTCACACATGCCATGGTTATATGTGGAATTGCACCCCAAAATAAATTTTGCTGCTTCTCCTGAGTACGGGGATGCCACATGTGTGGGACTTTTTAGGAGCCTAGCCGCGTACGGGACCCCGAAAACCAATCACCGCCTTCAGGATTTCTAGGCACAAATTTTTGATTTGACTCCTCACTACCTATCACAGTTTCGAAGGCCATAAAATGCCAAAATAGCACAAAACCCCCCCCAAATGACCCCATTTTGGAAAGTAGACACCCCAAGCTGTTTGCTGAGAGGCATGGTGAGTATTTTACAGCTCTCATTTGTTTTTGAAAATGAAGAAAGTACTTTTTTTTTTCTTTTTTTTTTAAAATTTTCAAAACTTTGTGACAAAAAGCAAGATCTGCAAAATACTCACAATACCTCTCAGCAAATAGCTTGGGGTGTCTAATTTCCGAAATGGGGTCATTTGGGGGGGGGTTTGTGCCATCTGGGCATTCCATGGCCTCCGAAACTGTGATAGGCAGTGAGAAGTGAAATCAAAAATTTACACCCTTAGAAAGCCTGAAGGCGGTGATTGGTTTTTGGGGTCCCGTACGCGGCTAGGCTCCCAAAAAGTCTCACACATGTGGTATCCCCGTACTCAGGAGAAGCAACAGAATGTATTTTGGGGTGTAATTCCACATATGCCCATGGCATGTTTGAGCAATATATCATTTAGTGACAACTTTGTGCAAAAAAAAAAAAAAAAAAATTATTTTTTCCGCAACTTGTGTCAACATATAAAATATTCCATGGACTCGACATGCCTCTCAGTATATAGCTTGGGGTGTCTACTTTCCAAAATAGGGTCATTTGGGGGGGGGTTTTGAACTGTTCTGGAATTTTATACACAACATTAGGAAGCTTACATCCACTCTTCTAACCACTTGAAGACAAAGCCCTTTTTGACACTTTTTGTTTACATGAAAACATATTTTTTTTGCAAGAAAATTATGTTGAACCCCCAAACATTATATATATATATTTAAAGAAAAGGCCCTACAGAATAAAATGGTGGGTGTTGCATTTTTTTTTCTACACAGTATTTGCGCAGCGATTTTTCAAACGCATTTTTTGGGGGAAAAAATACACTTTTTTTAATTTTAATGCACTAAAACACACTATATTGCCCAAATGTTTGATGAAATAAAAAAGATGATCTTAGGCCGAGTACATAGATACCAAACACGACATGCTTTAAAATTTCGCACAAACGCGCATTTGCGACAAACTACATACATTTTTAAAAGCCTTTAAAAGCCTTTACAGGTTACCCCGTTAGATTTACAGAGCAGGTCTACTGCTAAAATTACTGCCCCCGATCTGACCTTCGCAGTGATACCTCACATGCATGGTGCAATTGCTGTTTACATATGACGCCAGACCGACGCTTGCGTTCGCCATTGGGCAAGAGCAGGGCAGGACAGGGGTGCTTTTTTTTTATTATTATTAATTTTGCTTTTTTATTTTATTTTTAAATTGTTCCTTCTATATTTTTTTTTTATCATTTTTATTGTTATCTCAGAGAATGTAAATATCCCCTATGATAGCAATAGGTAGTGACAGGTACTCTTTTTTTGAAAAAACTGGGGTCTAGACCCTAGATCTTTCCTCTGCCCTCAAAGCATCTGACCACACCAAGATTGGTGTGATAAAATGCTTTCCCAATTTCCCAATGGCGCTTTTTATATCCGGGGGGGACATTCCCTCCCACTGCTTGTAAAAGCAGTCCAGAGGCTAATTAGCCACTAGTATCGCTTTTACATGAAAGCCGGCCGCTGGCTGAAAAGAATGATACCAAGATGATACCTAAACCCGCAGGCATCAATCTGGTATAACCAATTAAAATCCAGCAACATACCAGTACGTTGCTGGTCCTTGTTGGACATGTATTGTAATCTTTTTTTTCATGCAGCCAGGTGGCTGAACAAAAAAAGAGATTGATCGGTGGGTATGCCCACCATTAGAATACCGCCCTTCATCCACCCACTTCTAATGATGGGCATACATGCACCATTTATATATGCCGAAGCATGGGGGCATCCTCCCGCAAAAAAGTTATGCCGCACACACATGGTCGGACTATTCCACGGGCAAGCCTCCATCGGAATTTCGATCGTATGTACGCGGCATTAGCAGCAAAATCACTCCTCCGCCCCTGCTGCCCCAATGCTTCGGCATATGTGCTTTTTTTTTTAACTGTGGTGGTGAAATCACCTCCTACAGCACTGGAGTCGCAGGGATCAGGCCTGTCTCTGCGAACGCTGCAGTTATGTTTGTTGTGTTTTGTAAGTGACAGTGATCGATCGATACTGCACTTGGGTGGCCTGGGCTGGGCGGAGGGGCAAAACGCAGGTGCTAGCAGGTATCTGGGCTGATCCCGCTAACACTGCGTTTTTGGGAACCCTAAACTGCTGGGGACGCTAGTATAGATCTGATCAGATCAGATATTGATCTGTTCAGATACTATACCACTAAGGGAGGTGTATGCTTCACGCGTGGGTGTTAGCGTTACTGGCACTAACCTGACGCTGCCTGGGGTGTGACGCAGACCCTCTCTGACGCTAAAACCTAATTGATATCACCCGCCGGGCGATCAGGGGGTTAAACCTTTATTGGGTTATATACGGCGGGTGCCCTGACACTATAAAAAGCAAACTAACTAACCAGCGTCACCCGTAACACTTATATGATGATCACTGGTAAAAGGGTTAACTAGGGGCAATTAGGGGGTTAAAACCTTTATTAGATAATATATGGGGGTACCTGACGCTATAAAAACCTGCGGCGAACCTAAAAAAAATTACTGGCTACCGATCTGCATCACCGACGCTAAGACAGCGATCAGAAAAATGATCGCTTAGCGACAGTGGTGATAAGGGGTGAAAGGGTTACCTGGGGGGCGATCAAGGGGGTTAAACCTTTATTAGATAATTTATGGGGGTACCTGACGCTATAAAAACCTGCGGCGAACCTAAAAAAAAATACTGGCTACCGATCTGCATCACCGACGCTAAGACAGCGATCAGAAAAATGATCGCTTAGCGACAGTGGTGATAGGGGGTGAAAGGGTTACCTGGGGGGAAATCAAGGGGGTTAAACCTTTATTAGATAATTTATGGGGGTACCTGACGCTATAAAAACCTGCGGCGAACCTAAAAAAAAAATACTGGCTACTGATCTGCATCACCGACGCTAAGACAGCGATCAGAAAAATTATCGCTTAGCGACAGTGGTGATAGGGGGTGAAAGGATTACCTGGGGGGCGATCAAGGGGGTTAAACCTTTATTAGATAATTTATGGGGGTACCTGACGCTATAAAAACCTGCGGCGAACCTAAAAAAAAATACTGGCTACCGATCTGCATCACCGACGCTAAGACATTGATCAGAAAAATGATCGCTTAGCGACAGTGGTGATAGGGGGTGAAAGGGTTACCTGGGGGGCGATCAAGGGGGTTAAACCTTTATTAGATAATTTATGGGGGTACCTGACGCTATAAAAACCTGCGGCGAACCTAAAAAAAATTACTGGCTACCGATCTGCATCACCGACGCTAAGACATCGATCAGAAAAATGATCGCTTAGCGACGGCGGTGCTAGGGGGTGAAAGGGTTATCTGGGGGGTGATCAAGGGGTTAAACCTTTATTAGGGGGGGTTAGGGGGCTACACTGGACCTAAAACTAAATGTAGTGACACTTTTACAGTCACAAATGTCACTGATTGCAGTGATCAGTAAATAAATGGTCACTGCAATCAGTGACACTGTGACTGGGGGCTGGGGGGTGATCTGGGGGGGCCTGGGGGGTGATTTATGTGCCTATGAGTGCTGGTGTTAGTGTAGTGTTTGTGCACTAACCTGTGTGTCTTCTCTTGTACGGCGCTCGGTATATGTGAGCGCCGCACAGGAGATGACATTACTTCCTCCTGCTTTCTCTGTCTGTGTGTACATTCGACAGACAGAGGGGGCATTTCTATTCGCCGGGAGCGATCGCGGGGGGGTGGCCGGAATCGAACGGCCGTCCCCTCATGTCGGATCGCTCCCCAACGAATTCTGACCGCTCACTGTACAGAAGGGGGGTCCGATCGGACCCCCCAACTGTACAAAGGCAATCACGTATGCTCTACGTGATTGTGCCTGTCGGTGCCATTGTGCCGACGTATATATACAGTGAGCGGTCGTTAAGTGGTTAAAGGAACCTATTTAGAAAATAAAAAACAAACCTTTACAACCCCTTTAACATGATCAGCATTACAATGAGCACAAGCTCAATGTAAAAGCAGCTGTGCACTCTGGAGAGCGCAGATGCGCCCGTGTGCAACACACATATTTAACAAGCTAAAGCATGTGCGCCCTGTCAGGCGAGCATAAAATGGTGTGGTTTATCAATGCACATGTGCAGTTGAGTAAGCTGAAAGAAGGGTGTAAAAAGGTTTGATTAGTTGTAAGACAGATCTACATATTCTGGACAGAATTTGTGCATTTAACCACTTAACGACCGCCTACTGTAAAAATACGTCGGCAGAATGGCACCGACAGGCAGAATCACGTATATCTATGTGACTGCCTTTGTATAGTTGGGGGGTCAGATCGGACCCCCCTTCTTTACAGTGAGCGGCCGTTATTCGTTTGGGAGCGATCAGGGATGAGGGGACAGCCGTTCGATTCCGGCCACCCCCTCTCGATCGCTCCCAGTGAATCGAATCCTTCCCCTGCCTGTGTAATGTTTACACAGGCAGAGGAAGTGATGTCATCTCTCCTGCGGCGCTCACATATACCGAGCGCCGCACAGGAGAAGATGCAGGTTAGTGCACAAAACACTACACTGACACCAGGACACATAGGCACATAAATCGCCCCCCCAGGCCCCCCCAGACACCCCAGATCACCCCCCAGCCCCCAGTCACAGTGTCACTGATTGCAGTGACCATTTATTTACTGATCACTGCAATCAGTGACATTTGTGACTGTAAAAGTGTCACTAAAGTTAGTTTTAGGTCCAGTGTAGCCCCCTAACCCCCCCTAATAAAGGTTTAACCCCCTGATCGCCCCCAGATAACCCTTTCACCCCCTAGCACCGCCGTCGCTAAGCGATCATTTTTCTGATCGCTGTCTTAGCGTCGGTGATGCCGATCGGTAGCCAGTTATTTTTTTTAGGTTCGCCGCAGGTTTTTATAGCGTCGGGTACCCCCATATATTACCTAATAAAGGTTTAACCCCCTTGATCGCCCCCCAGATAACCCTTTCACCCCCTATCACCACTGTCGCTAAGCGATAATTTTTCTGATCGCTGTCTTAGCGTCGGTGATGCAGATCGGTAGCCAGTTATTTTTTTTAGGTTCGCCGCAGGTTTTTATAGCGTCAGGTACCTTCATATATTACCTAATAAAGGTTTAACCCCCTTGATCACCCCCCAGGTAACCCTTTCACCCCCTATCACCACTGTCGCTAAGCGATCGTTTTTCTGCTCGCTGTCTTAGCGTTGGTGATGCCGATCGGTAGCCAGTAATTTTTTTTAGGTTCGCCGCAGGTTTTTATAGCGTCGGGTACCCCCATATATTACCTAATGAAGGTTTAACCCCCTTGATCGCCCCCCAGGTAACCCTTTCACCTCCTATCACCACTGTCGCTAAGCGATAGTTTTTCTGATCGCTGTCTTAGTGTCGGTGATGCTGATCGGTAGCCAGTAATTTTTTTTAGGTTCGCCGCAGGTTTTTATAGCGTCAGGTACCCCCATATATTATCTAATAAAGGTTTAACCCCCTTGATCGCCCCCCAGGTAACCCTTTCACCCCCTATCACCACTGTCGCTAAGCGATCGTTTTTCTGATCGCTGTCTTAGTGTTGGTGATGCTGATCGGTAGCCAGTAATTTTTTTTAGGTTCGCCGCAGGTTTTTATAGCGTCAGGTACCCCCATATTTTATCTAATAAAGGTTTAACCCCCTTGATCGCCCCCCAGGTAACCCTTTCACCCCCTATCACCACTGTCGCTAAGCGATCGTTTTTCTGATCGCTGTCTTAGTGTCGGTGATGCCGATAGGTAGCCAGTAATTTTTTTTTAGGTTCGCCGTCAGGTTTTTATATAGCGTCAGGTACCCCCATATATTACCTAATAAAGGTTTTAACCCCCTAATTGCCCCTAGTTAACCCTTTCACCAGTAATCACCATATAAGTGTTACGAGTGACGCTGGTTAGTTAGTTTGCTTTTTCTAGTGTCAGGGCACCCGCCGTATATAACCCAATAAAGGTTTAACCCCCTGATCGCCCGGCGGGTGATATCAATTAGGTTTTAGCATCAGAGAGGGTCTGCGTCACACCCCAGGCAGCGTCAGGTTAGTGCCAGTAACGCTAACACCCACGCGTGAAGCATACACCTCCCTTAGTGGTATAGTATCTGAACAGATCAATATCTGATCTGATCAGATCTATACTAGCGTCCCCAGCAGTTTAGGGTTCCCAAAAACGCAGTGTTAGCGGGATCAGCCCAGATACCTGCTAGCACCTGCGTTTTGCCCCTCCGTCCAGCCCAGGCCACCCAAGTGCAGTATCGATCGATCACTGTCACTTGCAAAACACAACACACATAACTGCAGCGTTCGCAGAGACAGGCCTGATCCCTGCGACTCCAGTGCTGTAGGAGGTGATTTCACCACCACAGTTAAAAAAAAAAGCATATATGCCGAAGCATTGGGGCAGCAGGGGCGGAGGAGCGGAGGAGCAATTTTGCTCCTAATGCCGCGTACATACGGTCGAAATTCCGATGGAGGCTTGCCCGTGGAAAAGTCTGACCATGTGTACGCGGCATAACTTTTGCGGGAAGATGCCCCCATGCTTCGGCATATATAAATGGTGCATGTATGCCCATCATTAGAAGTGGGTGGATGAAGGGCGGTATTCTAATGGTGGGCATACCCACCGATAAATCTTTTTTTTTCGTTCAGCCAACAGGCTGCATGAAAAAAAAGATTACAATACATGTCCAACAAGGACCAGCAACGTACTGGTATGTTGCTGGACTTTGAATGTTTATACCAGAATGATGCCTGCGGGTTTAGGTATCATCTTGGTATCATTCTTTTCAGCCAGCTGCCGGATTTCATGTAAAAGCAATCCTAGTGGCTAATTAGCCTCTGGACTGCTTTTACAAGCAGTGGGAAGGAATGCCCCCCCCGGATATAAAAAGCGCCATTGGGAAATTGGGAAAGCATTTTATCACACCGATCTTGGTGTGGTCAGATGCTTTGAGGGCAGAGGAAAGATCTAGGGTCCAATAGACCCCAGTTTTTTTAAAAAAAAGAGTACCTGTCACTACCTATTGCTATCATAGGGGATATTTACATTCCCTGAGATAACAATAAAAATGATTAAAAAAAAAATATATGGAAGAAACAGTTTAAAAATAAAATAAAAAAGCAAAATTAATAATAAAAAAAAAGCACCCCTGTCCTGCCCTGCTCTTGCCCAATGGCGAACACAAGCGTCGGTCTGGCGTCATATGTAAACAGCAATTGCACCATGCATGTGAGGTATCACCGCGAAGGTCAGATCGAGGGCAGTAATTTTAGCATTAGACCTCCTCTGTAAGTCTAACGGCGTAACCTGTAAAGGCTTTTAAAGGCATTTAAAAATGTATGTAGTTTGTCGCCAATGCGCGTTTGTGCGAAATTTTAAAGCTTGTCGTGTTTGGTATCTATGTACTCAGCCTAAGATCATCTTTTTTATTTCATAAAACATTTGGGCAATATAGTGTGTTTTAGTGCATTAAAATTTAAAAAAGTGTATTTTTTCCCCCAAAAAATGCGTTTGAAAAATCGCTGCGCAAATACCGTGTAGAAAAAAAAATGCAACACCCACCATTTTAATCTGTAGGGCCTTTGCTCTAAATATATATATGATGTTTGGGGTTCAACATAATTTTCTTGCAAAAAAAAAAAATATGTTTTCATGTAAACAAAAAGTGTCAAAAAGGGCTTTGTCTTCAAGTGGTTAGAAGAGTGGATGTAAGCTTCCTAATGTTGTGTATAAAATGCCAGAACAGTTCAAAACCCCCCCAAATGACCCCATTTTGGAAAGTAGACACCCCAAGCTATATACTGAGAGGCATGTCGAGTCCATGGAATATTTTATATGTTGACACAAGTTGCGGAAAAAAGACAATTTTTTTTTTTTTTTTTGCACAAAGTTGTCACTAAATGATATATTGCTCAAACATGTCATGGGCATATGTGGAATTACACCCCAAAATACATTCTGTTGCTTCTCCTGAGTACGGGGATACCACATGTGTGAGACTTTTTGGGAGCCTAGCCGCGTACGGGACCCCAAAACCAAGCACCGCCTTCAGGCTTTCTAAGGGTGTAAATTTTTGATTTCACTTCTCACTGCCTATCACAGTTTCGGAGGCCATGAAATGCCCAGATGGCACAAACCCCCCCAAATGACCCCATTTTGGAAAGTTGACACCCCAAGCTATTTGCTGAGAGTTATGGTGAGTATTTTGCAGATCTCGCTTTTTGTCACAAAGTTTTGAAAATTGAAAAAAAAAATATATATATTTTCTTTCTTCATTTTCAAAAACAAATGAGAGCTGTAAAATACTCACCATGCCTCTCAGCAAATAGCTTGTGGTGTCTACTTTCCAAAATGGGGTCATTTGGGGGGGTTTTGTGCTATTTTGGCATTTTATGGCCTTCGAAACTGTGATAGGTAGTGAGGAGTGAAATCAAAAATTTGCGCCCTTAGAAATCCTGAAGGCGGTGCTTGGTTTTCGGGGGCCCGTACGCGGCTAGGCTCCCAAAAAGTCCCACACATGTGGTATCCCCGTACTCAGGAGAAGCATCAAAATGTATTTTGGGGTGCAATTCCACATATAACCATGGCATGTGTGAGCAATATATCATTTAGTGACAACTTTTTGTAATTTTTTTTTTTTTTTAGTCATTATTCAATCACTTGAGACAAAAAAAAAATATTCAATGGGCTCAACATGCCTCTCAGCAATTTCCTTGGGATGTCTTCTTTCCAAAATTGGGTCATTTGAGGGCGTTTTGTACTGCCCTGCCATTTTAGCACCTCAAGAAATGAGTTGGCAGTCATAAATTGAAAGCTGTGTAAATTCCAGAAAATGTACCCTAGTTTGTAGACGCTATAACTTTTGCGCAAACCAATAAATATACGCTTATTGACATTTTTTTACTAAAGACATGTGGCTGAATACATTTTGGCCTAAATGTATGACTAAAATTGAGTTTATTCGATTTTTCTTATAACAAAAAGTAGAAACTATCTTTTTTTTTCAAATTTTTCGGTCTTTTTCCGTTTATATCGCAAAAAATAAAAATCGCAGAGGCAATCAAATACCATTAAAAGAAAGCTCTATTTGTGGGAAGAAAATGACGCAAATTTCGTTTCGGTACAACATTGCATGTCTGCAAAATTTATAGTTAAAGTAGCGCAGTGCAAAATTCTGAAAACAGCTCTGGTCCTTTAGCTACAAAATTAGGCGGGGCTTAAGTGGTTAAACAATATTATATACATACTTTTTAGCCTGGTAACAGAAGATGGTAAACTAGTAAAGTTATCTACAGTATTCAGACAAAAATGTTGAAGATTACATTGGCTGCGCTTGCTAATAATAGGCGCAAAAGATTGTGCAAGTGCGCAACAGCGCTTCCTATGTAAATAGGGTTTGGTGCATATAAGTGCACGATAATTATTGATAAATGTTTTGAGTCCCGTTTTTTGTGCAATTTCTCCAATTTCTCCACTGCACCACAGGCGCAGGTCTTTAGTAAATCACCCCCATAGGCTTTCATAGAGGTGCTTTTACAGGCTGGAAAAAAAAAGTTAAAACACTTGTAAAAGAGGTGTTTTTTAAGCCCATTGTGTATGAGGCCTGAAAAATTGGGTTGTTGGGCCTTTTTAATATTATTTTGGTAGCCTTTATTGTACAGGGCATTTGTGTTATACATAGGCATATAATTTTAAAAATGCAATACAGCTTGTGAATCTCTGGTGCATGCACATGTCAATACTCAATGACAAATCTCTACATGTTAACATGTTTGTGAATGCTCACTGTCTGATTTTGGCCTGGGCTCTGAGTATAGCTAAAGACAAAAAAATAAATAAACAATTTGGGATAGAGTGGAGAGGGATTCGAAAATCTGTCAAGTTTTTAGTTTTTAGTGAGATCCACCCTCTTTATTTGTCCTATTTACTGTTATCAAGAGTGAAAGTAAAATAAAAATGAAGGGAAAATCTTCCAATGCAGACAATAGTTCTGATGACCCCTGTGACAATCTGGGATTCCATCACATTGTAAGGATTGCCTGTTCTGACTATGGGACAGAAAGTGAAGGGAAATCTCCCCAATGGGACACAGATTGCAAAAAGAAAACTGACATTTGTTATAACTCTTCCTTACTGGATGCAAAATGGAAAATGTTCTACTAGGGGAAGGTTCTTTGCTAAGCCAGGTAGGTCCCTTTCCACTACACTGCAATAGAGTGGTAAGTAGGTGGCTATCACGGAAGACAACATGCTGTACAGCGAACAAAAATCGGACTCCCGGGTAATCAGAGTCACAGACAACGGCATGTCGTTTTATACATAGTATATAACCACTATTGGCATCATTTACCAAAGAAATGAAAATAGCAATGATGATACAAAAGTAAAAAAAAACAGTAACTTACAGAAAACAGATCAGTTTTTGGTTTTACGGGAACCATATAAACGAAAGGCAAATTTTTAGAGGTTGCTACAGGTTGTTGCACGTTACACATTTTATTTAATTAGCTCTATGCATTAGTTAAAGGGACTTGTGAATCTGGTGCGATGCAAGGCTGATGTTACTAAAATATTGTCTATTATCAACACTTTTCTTTCTTAAATACTAGTAAAATAAAAAAATAAAAAGAACGTATTTATTCAGGGGTCAAGTTATCAAACTCTTTAATAGTGTCCAGATTCTTGAGTGCTGCTATCTTGCAATGTATCAAACCCCAGAGAGTAAAACATGCTCCAAAAATAACGTTTTAGTCAGCAAGAATTTCCTTGTCCTTTTTTTTTTAATATACAACATGTGAGATTCATCAAGTGCAAGTATAAAGCACTGCCAACTTCTCTCAATAAATTAGTCAATTATATAAGGGCTGTAGGTGAGTGAGATCATCTTCCTGGTCCACCACTGTTTAATAAATGTGACCACAAAGCCTTAAATGTTTGTGGGTACCAGAAGGAGTGAACAGCAAAACCATCTTTGGTTGCCTAATGGCGTTGGCTGCTATTCAGGATCATCAGATAAGTTTCATAAGCTCAGAATACCTGCCAAAAGTGACGAAAGAGTAATACCTGAAGAATGAACTCTTCTAAAAAGAAATTTACAATTAAAAAGAGGCTAAACTCAAATGAAAAGGTGTTTATATATCTACTGTAAAACAATATTAACTTGAATGGTCGTGAAACTTTACCTTAAATATGTTGTAAACTCGTTAAAAAGATGATTTTTCAATCTGGCCTATATTACAAAATGATAAATGTTCACAACATCCTGGCCTGTGCTTTACTCATTTTTGTAATAATTGTCAGAGTTATCCTTTGAGATGACGTTTACAGACCTCTAGAGATGTTTCAAAGACCTAAGGCAATAATATCTTCTCCAAGCTACCTGACAGGCTACGAGTTGGCTATGATTAATGTCTAGACACGTAGTAATAGCTGATGTTAAAGATCCTTAACCAAAATGAAATAATGTAAAATACAAAGAAAACCTACAGGATATGGTAAAAAAAAGGGGAGACAGAAGTGCAAGCTTGCCTCTCCAAATGTCTGTAAAGGTTCTAAAGAGCCCTAACTTTTCACTTTTTTACTTATATCCTCAAAAAGTACTAGTATGTAATGGACATTGTTAAGATTTTGAATCTCCATTTTTAAATTGTTATAATAGTTTAACCTTACTTCTCAGGGATAGCTGAGTTTTTCATCTTTTCTTTCTGTCATAGCAGAGGTGTCAGCCCCAGTATCACGCTATAATGTCTCCATGTTTCCTACCTGAGCTCTGGACTACTAACGGACACCTTATACAGGCTGCCAGAGGAGGGTAATATTGTTAGGTAAATAACTATTAGCTTTCATGTATGTAACCCTAATTGCAAAATTGTGTAGCGCCCCTTTACTTTTCAGCAGGGATGAGCCGAACACCCCCCTGTTCGGTTCGCACCAGAACCTGCGAACAGACAAAATGTTCGTGTAAACTTTAGAACCCTATTAAATACAATGGACTCGAACGTTCGAAATCTAAAGTGTTAATTATAAAGGCTGATATGCAAGTTATTGTCCTAAAAAGTGTTTGGGGACCGGGGTCCTGCCCCAGGGGACATGTATCAATGCAAAAAAAAGTTTTAAAAACGGCCGTTTTTTCGGGAGCAGTGATTTTAATAATGCTTAAAATGAAAAAATAAAAGTGAAATATTCCTTTAAATTTCGTACCTGGGGGGTGTGTATGATATGCATGTAAAGTGGCGCATGTTTCCCGTGCTTAGAACTGTCCCTGCACAAAGTGTCATTTTTGAAAGAAAAAAAGTCTTTTAAAACTGACTTGCGGCTATTAATGAATTGTCGGCTCCCGGCAATACATACAAAAGTCATTGATAAAAAAAAAAAAAAAGCGTGGGGGTTCCCCAGAATTCAATTACCAGGCACTTCAGGTCTGGAATGGATATTAAGGGGAACCCTGCCACAAATTTAAAAAAAAAATTGACGTGGGGTTCCCCCACATATCCATTCCAGGCCCTTCAGATCTGGCATGGATTTTAAGGGGAACTCCACCCCAAATTTAAAAAAAAATGGCGTGGAGTCCCCCTAAAAATCCATACCAGACCCCTTATCCGAGCACGCAACCTGGCCGGCCGCAGGGGAAAAGGGGGGGAAGAGAGAGCGGCCCCCCCTCCCTCCTGAACCGTACCAGGCCACATGCCCTCAACATGGGGAGGATGTCCCCATGTTGATGGGGACAAGGGCCTCATCCCCACAACCCTTGCCCGGTGGTTGTGGGGGTCTGCGGGCGGGGGGCTTATCGGAATCTGGAAGACCCCTTTAACAAAGGGGACCCCCAGATCCCGCCCCCCCCTATGTGAATTGGTAAGGGGTACATTGTACCCCTACCATTTCACGAAGAAAGCGTAAAAAAATGTTTAAAAAAAACACACAAACACCTTGAAAAAGTCCTTTATTTAAAAAAAAAAAAAAAAAAACATTCCAGCGGTGAAATCCAGTGTCCCGCGGCGATCCCGATGTCCAGCGCTGTCCTTCATTGGTTGTGCCTGAGCGGACCTGATGGGGAACTCCCTCTCAGTATTTTAAATGTATAGACCCGCCCCTTCTAAAGTTCCCCATCAGGTCCGCTCAGCGGACCAGATGCGGAACATGAGAAGGGGCGGGTCTATACATGTATTGCCAAAGTGAGAGCAGTTCCCCATCAGGTCCGCCCCCTCGGTATGTCGGACCCGCCTACGTCATTGGCTTGAGCGGGGAACTTCCTTCACTATGTAAATTTAAATTACACAGTGAAGGAAGTTCCCCGCTCAAGTAAATGACGTAGGCGGGTCCGACATACCGAGGGGGCGGACCTGATGGGGAACTTTAGAAGGGGCGGGTCTATACATTTAAAATACTGAGAGGGAGTTCCCCATCAGGTCCGCCCAGGCACAACCAATGAAGGACAGCGCTGGACATCGGGATCGCCGCGGGACACTGGATTTCACCGCTGGAATGTTTTTTTTTGTTTTTTTTTAAATACAGGACTTTTTCAAGGTGTTTGTGTGTTTTTTTTAAACATTTTTTTACGCTTTCTTCGTGAAATGGTAGGGGTACAATGTACCCTTTACCAATTCACATAGGGGGGGCAGGATCTGGGGGTCCCCTTTGTTAAAGGGGTCTTCCAGATTCCGATAAGCCCCCCGCCCGCAGACCCCCACAACCACCGGGCAAGGGTTGTGGGGATGAGGCCCTTGTCCCCATCAAAATGGGGACATCCTCCCCATGTTGAGGGCATGTGGCTTGGTACGGTTCAGGAGGGAGGGGGGGCCGCTCTCTCATCCCCCCCTTTTCCCCTGCGGCCGGCCAGGTTGCGTGCTCGGATAAGGGGTCTGGTATGGATTTTTAGGGGGACTCCACGCCATTTTTTTTAAAATTTGGGGTGGAGTTCCCCTTAAAATCCATGCCAGATCTGAAGGGCCTGGAATGGATATTTGGGGGAACCCCACGTCAATTTTTTTTTAATTTGCGGCGGGGTTCCCCTTAATATCCATTCCAGACCTGAAGGGCCTGGTAATTGAATTCTGGGGAACCCCCATGCTTTTTTTTTTTTTTTTATCAATGACTTTTGTATGTATTGCCGGGAGCCGACAATTCATTAATAGCCGCGAGTCAGTTTTAAAAGACTTTTTTTCTTTCAAAAATGACATTTTTTGCAGGGACAGTTCCAAGCACGGGAAACATGCGCCACTTTACATGCATATCATACGCACCCCCCAGGTACGAAATTTAAAGTAATATTTCACTTTTATTTTTTCATTTTAAGCATTATTAAAATCACTGCTCCCGAAAAAACGGACGTTTTTAAAACTTCTTTTTGCATTGATACATGTCCCCTGGGGCAGGACCCCGGTCCCCAAACACTTTTTAGGACAATAACTTGCATATAAGCCTTTATAATTAGCACTTTAGATTTCTCCCATAGATTTTTCGAATTTGCCGCGAACACCCCAATTTGTTCGCTGTTCGGCGAACGGGCGAACAGGCAATGTTCGAGTCGAACATGAGTTCGACTCGAACTCGAAGCTCATCCCTACTTTTCAGGGGTGCTATGTGCTTAAATTTAGGAGTAGGTCTGAACTGGTAGCCAGGCTCAGACCACTTTGATTGTTAGGCATTTTCTTCTGCCTATGTGATGCTGCCTGGTGTATGGTTCCCTGTGGCCTGTAGGAGGCGCTGCCATATCAGGTCAAGGTTGAGCCATGGGTGACATTGCTACGCCCTAGGGTGTCCTCTCTCGGCAGCAGTACATTGGGCATGGTCAACCTGCTGTGCATGCTAGGAGAGGGTACATAAGGGGCAGACGCCATCTTTAGGGGGAGTGGAGGAGGAGAGTGAGACACGTACCCCACCTTTGGTGGCCCTCATGGCCAGGGGTGCATGTGGGTGTGATCAGTCCCAGGCACCTTTAGCCTGGGGATGCAACGCTACCAGTAGGCTCAGCACCTTAAACTAAGGCCTATCCCTGAAGGAAGAGTCCCAGCGTGCCCGGGAGAGGGTGACCCGTTCTAGACGAGAGGGAACCAGGAGTTTTGGTGAAAGGAATCTCCGCCTCAGATGAGGCCTGGTTACCTACTAGAGCAGTGGTTCTCAACCGCACTAGTGCCGTGACCCCTTGATAAAACTTCCCAAGTTGTGGGGACCCCATACATGATAGGGTCTCCTCCAGCCCCTCCCACTTCACATTCCTCACCAGTCAGCTGACCTCTAGTCTCTGCCCCCCAGCCATGCTGTGAATTGAATGGGCGGCCGCAAAGAGGCTGAGTGGGTGGCCGCGGGCTCCAGGAACAGCCCAGCTGGGCGGCCACAAAAAGGCTGGGAGAACAGTGCAGGCTTCAGGAACGGCCCAGGATTCGGTGACCCCTGGTAAATCGTCATTTGACCCCTGGGGGGGTCCCGACCCCCAGGTTGAGAACCACTGTACTAGAGGGATTCAAAGATCTGCCACAGGCCTTGTAACGTGCTTTAGTTGCACCTTGGTTCTAGTGTTACAAGCGCTGGGAAGTTTGGGACTTGGAACTGTTCCTGATCGTATCCAAAGGAAACTTAAGTGAATATTCGAGCATCACTCCGGCTGCTGGGACTGTGAGAGAGGACTATCCGGGTGAGCTAAACCCGCTCGGGATCGAGTGGTGACAGTTCTATTAGTTTGTGCCTGGACCTAATTCCCCAAGTTTGCTATTTTTTCTCTCATCAATCTCTTCCTGTCTACTAAGCAATAATAGAAAATAAACTCATTGTTAGAGTTGAAGTGGTGTGGACATTGGCCTTCTTGGGAAGAAATAGAGACTTGTCCCTATACTCTGGGGATGAGAACCAGTGGAAAGAGGTAACTCGCTGCAGAACCCAAAATAGTGAACACCGCCTGACCTCTAATACAGAGGACATGGGCTTGTGGCATGGTGTGCTTTACTCTGCAGGTGGAGCCAAGCAGATGAAAAGGGTCTGTGTGCTACAATTGTTCTGGGGCAGTTTTTGAGTATTTATTATCAGCACTAAGCTCAAGCAGGAGATAGGACACCCTCTATTGGCACTTTGTAGACTGCCACTCACCCAGCTAGATCTGCCCTGACAGGGAGTGAATACAAGTAAATAATAAAAAGCAAGTACCGGTAATCCTTCAGAAGCACTGTACTATTACAGCAATTTATTGACAGGGATTTATATTAGTAAAGATGTCTTATGGTGACTAGTTCTGATCAGCCACTGATCATGTGTGCGAACCTCAGACAATTAAAATCGCACATTTGGTGCAACATGTTAATGTACTTTTAAAAGTCATTTGCAATCTTTTCACATATCTAGCTGCAATTAAAATAATGACGCACACAACAAAAACATTTTTTTTGTTTTGGGTTCATTTGTTATGGTAATCATTTTGTTTTGTCATATTTATTATGTTGGAATGATTTGTTTTCGGAATTGGTTTTGTATATTCAAATTTGTTTGGTTTATTCATTGTTCTGAATCGATTTGTATTTTTAGAGTTTTTTTTGGAAGGTTTGGATTAATTTGTTATGTTATTTTGGATGCTTCAAACAATAAATATCAGTTCACGCCGCTGCAACCCCAAAGCCATGCGACTTTCAGTGCGACTTTGCCTTGCGACTTGCTTTCAACTTGATGCGACTTGGTGTGACTTTAGTGCAAATTGAATGCGACTTTGATGTTTTGAGACTTTGGCTTTGGCCAATCATAACAATACAGAGTGTGACACATATTATTGAACTTACAAAACCCTCTGAAGTCGCAACCAAAGTCGCAAAGATAAGACAAAGAAACAACTTTCTTGAGGCTTTTGTGATTTTAACATAAAAAAAGGTCCAAACTATAGCATCCTGTCATCTGAACATAACAAATTAATGTATTTGTTATATTCATTATAATTTATTTCAGATATATTGAAATTTGTTACAATTGAGATTCAGAAAATCAGATACATCTGAATCCCTGAATAACAAAAACTTTTGTCCGAATTTTGATTGGTAACGAAACAAAACGCACATGTCTAAAGAATAGGGCCCAGAAGACCTAAAATAGCTCACCCTTCTGTTTGTTTACTCTATAGACCAGTGTTTCTCAACTCCAGTCCTCAAGGCGCCCCAACAGGTCATATTTTCAGGCTTTCCATTATTTTGCACAGGTGATTTGATCAGTTTCACTGCCTTAGTAATTACCACAGCTGTTTCCTCTGAGGTAAATCCTGAAAACATGACCTGTTGGGGCGCCTTGAGGACTGGAGTTGAGAAACACTGCTATAGACCAGGGATGTCCAAACTACGGCCCTCCAGCTGTTGTGGAACTCCACGTCCCATGA
Organism: Rana muscosa; assembly: GCA_029206835.1. Taxonomy (NCBI): domain Eukaryota; kingdom Metazoa; phylum Chordata; class Amphibia; order Anura; family Ranidae; genus Rana; species Rana muscosa. The sequence continues at coordinate 494,525,427 of CM055121.1, forward strand.
GATATTGTAAAACTCTGACATTCACAGAGTAGTCCCTGAACAACTGGAGGGCGGCCGCCGCGTCCATAACCAAGTGATGAGTCATCAGCTGTCTAAATCAGAAAAAAAAATTGTGGGGTCCCCCCTTCATGTCTGGTATCGATTTTGAGGGGAATTTAAAAAAAATGGTGTGGGGCCCCCTCAAAATCCATACCAGACCCTTATCCAAGCATGCAACCTGGCAAGTCAGGAAAGGGAAGGGACGAGCGGGCGCCCCCCAAACCATATTGGGTCACATGCCCTCAAAATGGGGGGCTTTGGGGCAGGGGGGCTCAGCCTCCCCAAAGCACCTTTTCCCCATGTTGATGGAGACAAGGGCCTCTTCCCCACAACCTTGGCCGGTGGTTGTGGGAGTCTGTGGGCATGGGGTTTACCAGAATCTGGAAGCCCGCTTTAAAAAAGACATTAGACTGTTCTTGACAAGTCCTTTATTTAAAAAATAAAAATAATGTCCCTGTCCCCTCCCTTCCCTGATCTGCTGGGCTGCATGCTATTATAAGAATATGGTATGCATTTTTTGGGGAGGGGCACACCATTTTCTTATGTATTTTTTGGTGTGGAGTTCCCCTTAAAATTCATAGCAAACCCAAAGGGTCTAGTATGGATTTGGGGGGGACACCATGCCATTTTTTTCTAATTTTTTAATTGCTGACAGCTGATGACTCATTGGTTGTTAAGGATGCCGCGGCCGCCCCCGCTCCTTGACCAGTACACATTCCACAAATACCGCATGCTTGGACCACTACTTAATTTTGCATGCATTTAAATATTTATCTCCTTCTGTGAATGGATATTACCAAGTGTTTTAAGCGTTTCTCAGTAAATACCACAAAACAGTCTCGTGAATTGATAGTTTCAGGATCAAATGCGATATTTAGGCAAAATGTGCCCTGACACCTTAATATCTCATGCAAGTTCATTCTGTGAATCTAGCCCAATATTAGAAATTCCTGGTTGAGCATACATACATTTCCATATATTGTATATTGTGTATTGCCTTGATGAAGTCAAAAGAACTTAATTTACTAAGCTCTAGGGAAAATGCCCTTGCAAAGTGAAAAGTCTATTTGCCTTTAGTAAATTAACTCTGAAGTATCTGAAAAAGGCTGGAGAAAGAAAGAAGCCTTGAGATACATAAAAATGAAAACATAAATTTATGAAAAAATAAAATAAATGTTTTAATAAAACTGGATACTTTTGCAAATTAAAACTTAACATTACAACTGGGTGTATAGTAGGGAGATTATAAAAAAAAAAAACGTTCTGCCTTAAATGTCCTCCAATCAGAATTTAAGTCTAATATAAAACAAATGTGTCCTAATTTTCATTTCTGAAATGATGTCAGGTATGATTAGAACTATACTTTAGTATAAAGCAATTTGAAGTATAAATAAAACAGATGAGTACTGTAAAATCTATGAAACGTTATGTTGTATATGGAGGAAGGAAAATGCCATTGTATATTTGAAGTAAGTGAATTTTGCACAATAATTGTTCTTAGGGATGCGGTTAATAGGTTACTTTATTAATTGGTCTGGCTTGAATGCTTTTGCTGGCTAAGAGAAAGTTTGCCTGAGGTCAGCACTAGTTTTGTAGTGCTCTGTTTAATTAGCAGCACAGTTACACCTGTTAATAAGTTGTACTGAACATTTAATGGCAACATATAATGGCTAGCCTGCTGTTTCCTTTACAGGTAATTCATCCATTGATGTTATTTGTTAACAATACCCGGGTCATGTACATAACAGCTTTAGTTTTTGTGGAATGGGGTTGCTGGATTTAATGCTTGGACACTTTTTATTTTTCATAAGATTAGTGTAACCCTCTATACCTGTTAATCTGTGGAAAGCAGGATGAAAAGACAGAGAACAGAATGAGTCTTTTGAGCTTATATAACAGTAAGGAAAGTAACATAATGATACTGCAGCTATACAGAAAACCCATTTATAATGTTTATTTGCATAAATACATGTTATTTAGGCAGCAGATGGGAAAGAAATCAGGTTTATAGCTTTGAAGACTAAAAATATGAACAGAAAATACTGATGGAAAATGCCTGGTTTCCTTAACCACTTGCCGACCGGCTTACGCCGATATACGTCGGCAGAATGGCACGGCTGCACAAAGCAACATACCTGTACATTGCTTTGAATTTGCCGACGTGAGTGCGCGCGCGTGCCGGGTGCCCTCAATCGTCTCACGGAGAGGCAGAACGGGGAGATGACTATGTAAACGAGGCATTTCTCTATTCTGCCTAGCAACATGACAGAGATCTACTGCTCCCTGTCTTCGGGAGCAGTGATCTCTGTCATGTTCTAGGTAGCCCATCCACCCCACAGTTAGAATCACTCCCTAGGACACACTTAACCCCTTGATCGCCCCCTAGTGTTTAACCCCTTCCCTGCCAGTGCCATTTACACAGTAATCAATGCATTTTTATAGCACTGATCGCTGTATAAATGACAATGGTCCAAAAATAGTGTCAAAAGTGTCCGATATGTCCGCCATAATGTCGCAGTCATGATAAAAATCGCTGATCGCCGCCATTACTAATAAAAAAAAAAAAGAAGAATAAAAATGACATAGATTTTTTTTTTACCTAAAATATGTAGAAGAATTCATATCGGCCTAAACTGAGAAAGAAATTAGTTTTTTTATATATTTTTTGGGGATATTTATTATAGCAAAAAGTAAACAATATTGCCTTTTTTTCAAAATTGTCGCCTCTTTTTTGTTTATAGCGCAAAAATAAAAACCGCAGAGGTAATCAAATACCACCAAAAGAAAGCTCTATTTGTGGGAAAAAAGGACATCAATTTTGTTTGGGTACAACGCCGCACGACCGCGCAATTGTCAGTTAAAGTGACGCAGTGCTGAATCGCAAAAAGTGCTCTGGTCAGGAAGGGGGTCAATTTTTCAGGGGCTGAAGTGGTTAAGCTGGCCATAGATGGTTCAAAATTTGGATAGTTCAGCAGGTAGTAAATAAATGATCGACTTCTGTTGAATGGGCTTGGTGTAAAAATGTTCACAATAAGTGGCTACAGCCAAAGGGCAGCAGCCAATGGCCAGTGTATTTTGACAGAGGTGGAGTATAATGTGGTTGATTTGAGATTGCAAAATCTGGGTCAGATTCTGCTTAGAAATCACTTAGTTTCCATTTTTTTTTTTGTCTAAGCGTAATTGAACAAGCTGAATTTAGAAGCTGATTGGCTACCATGCATAGCTGCACCAGATATTGCATTCTCGAGTTGTAGTAAATTGCTCTAAACACTTTGATTGTGCAGATGGAGAAATCTGTTCATTTGATTTCATTCAGGCCGGGTTCACATATTTTGAGGCCGCGGTTCAAAGCATGGGGTACCGGTGTGTCCCAGTTCACCAATTCATGTGTGAATCAGGTTCGAATTTTTGCACCTTAATCGTAATTAAAGACGTACAGGACCCTTTTTAAATGCGGATCGCGGTCTCCATGGAGCTGTGTGAACTGGTTCCATAGAGAGATGGTCACACTCTCCTGTCATGCGAATTGAATGCTGGGAAACCCACATCCAATTTGCATATGTGTGAACTCGCCCTTTGTCTTCTGGCTGAATTAAAAAGTTATACATCTACGCCCACCCTAGTACACAATATATGTTTTGTTTTTTTCGTTCAACCCAGTGGGCTGAACAAAAAAAACAGAAGAGCTTGGGAAGAGATCCTGTACTAACAATCCAATGTTAATATAGCAATCTCTCCTGCTGAGCTATTGTATTCTGACAGGGAGATGCCCCCCGCCAAAACGCACCAGTCAGCTGATCGGATGCCAATCAGCTAACCTTTTTCGGTTATGCCCCTTCGACAGAAGCTGGAATCCAATCGGCTTCTGTCAGACAGGTTGCTGTACATACTAGACATGTGCACACTGAAATATTTCGTTTCGGAATTTCGTTTTCGTCCAAAAAATAAATTTATTTAGTTACTCCCGAAATTCGTTTTTATTTATTTCGTTTTTCGTTAAAAATTGCATTCGTCCGAAAATCTGAATTAATTAAGGTTGAATCTGTCATTGAAGGCTCATGGTGTCTGTCGAATGTTCAAAGAAGATTCGACGGAGCAGCGAAACTGTACGACTCTGCAATCATACATTTCCGGTCGAATGTTCTGCCCACAAGCAGTGATCTTTTCTCTCTATGTCGAATCTTTTCTCTCTATAATGTCAAATCTTTTCTCTCCTATGTCGAATCTTTTCTCTCTATAATGTCAAATCTTTTCTCTCCTATGTCGAATCTTTTCTCTCCTATGTCGAATCTTTTCTCTCCTATGTCGAATCTTTTCTCTCCTATGTCGAATCTTTTCTCTCCTATGTCGAATCTTTCCTCTCCTATGTCGAATCTTTCCTCTCCTATGTCGAATCTTTCTCTCCTATGTCGAATCTTTTCTCTCTATAATGTCGAATCTTTTCTCTCCTATGTAGAATAATCTTGGACTAATAGAGTTAAGGTTAGGCACATTCGACCACAGGTTCGATAGACACAGATTGTTATTGTCAGCGTCACGTCGAATCTCCTATCTATATCGAACTGTTGTAGCAACGAAAACGAAAATAAAGCATTTGTTTATGTCGGATCTTTCGGTTTTCGGATTCTGTGCTTTCGTTTTCGTTTGTTAAAACGATAACGAAAATAGCTGAAATTCGGACGAAAATGCATTCGGACGAAAACGAATGCACATGTCTAGTACATACAGACTTCTATTGAACCACCAACAGCGCTTGTGTACACCCTTTACTTCCTTCCTTCCTTCCTTGCTGTGGTTTGGGTATTAAAGGATCAAAATTCAATGACAGTAATGGCTAGTTTTGTCTACAATATACATGGGATTGGTCAAAACGAATGTAAGGAAATTGTTTTTCTTCTAAACAATGCGCTAAAATACAAAAAAGCAAATAACAACGAATGGCTGTTACATTCATTTTGAGATCTTTTAACCACTTCAATACCAGGCACTTATGCACCTTCCCGCCCAGACCATTTTCAGCTTTCAGCACTCTCACACTTTGAATGACAATTACTCAGTCATGCTACACTGTATCCAAACCAAATTTTTATCATTTTCTCCTCACAAATACAGCTTTCTTTTGGTGGTATTTAATCGCCACTGGGTTTTTTATTTTTTGCGATATACGCAAAAAAATTGTTTTTTTTTTTTTAAAAAACACACTTTTTTTTCGTTTCTATTGTAAAATTTTGCAAATAAGTAATTTTTCTTCATAAATTTGTGCCAAAATGTTTACTGCTACATATCTTTGGTAAAAATAACCCAAATTAGTGTATATTATTTGGTCTTTGTGAAAGTTATAGAGTCTACAAACTATGGTGCCAATCACTGAAAATTGATCACATCTGATCACGCCTGAGGTACTGAAGGCATATCTAATTTCTTGAGACACTAACAAGCCAGGAAAGTACAAATACCCCAAAATTACCCCTTTTTGGAAAGTAGACAGTCCAAGGTATTTACTAAGAGGCATGGTGAGTTTTTTTAAGTTGTATTTTTTTCCCACAATTCTTGGGAAAATTTGGATTTTTTTTTTTTTACACAAACTGGTCATATTAAAAAAAAAATTCTCTCACACAGCATATGCATAATTGCAACTATACCCCAAAATACATTCTGCTACCTCTCCTGAGTGTAGCGATACCACATGTGTGAGACTTTTACACAGCCTGGCCATATACAGAGGCCCAACATTGAAGTAGCACTTTCAGGCGTTCTATAAGCATAAATTGCACATCTCCTTTCTCAACCACCTATTACACTTTTGAAGGCCCTGGAGCACCAGTACAATGGAATTGTCCACAAAATGACCCCATTTTGGAAAGCACACACCCCAACGTATAATCTATGAAGCATTATGAGTCTTTTGAACGGTTAATTTTTTTCCACAAGGTTTTGGAAAATGTGGAGAAAAAATTAAAATGCATTTTTTTTTTACACAAAGTTGTCCATTTATAAGATATTTCTAACGCATAGCATATACATAGCAAAAATTACACCCCAAAATGCATTCCGCTACTCCTTCTGAGTATAGCAATACCACATGTGTGAGACTTTTACACAGCCTGGCCATATACAGAGGCCCAACATTGAAGTAGCACTTTCAGGCGTTCTACAAGCATAAATCGCACATATCCTTTCTCAACGACCTATTACACTTTTGAAGGCCCTGGAGCACCAGTACAATGGAATTGTCCACAAAATGACCCCATTTTAGAAAGCACACACCCCAACATATAATCTATGAAGCATTATGAGTCTTTTGAACGGTTCATTTTTTTCCAGAAGGTTTTGGAAAATGTGGAGAAAAAATGAAAATGCATTTTTTTTACACAAAGTTGTCCATTTATAAGATATTTCAAACGCATAGCATATACATAGCAAAAATTACACCCCAAAATGCATTCCGCTACTCCTCCTGAGTATAGCAATACCACATGTGTGAGACTTTTACACAGCCTGGCCATATACAGAGGCCCAACATTGAAGTAGCACTTTCAGGCGTTCTACAAGCATAAATCACACATATCCTTTCTCAACCACCTATTACACTTTTGATGGCCATGGAGCACCAGGACAATGGAATTTTCCACAAAATGACCCAATTTTGGAAAGCACACACCCCAACGTATAATCTATGAAGCATTATGAGTCTTTTGAACGGTTCATTTTTTTCCAGATGGTTTTGGAAAATGTTGATAAAAAATTAAAATGCATTTTTTTTACACAAAGTTGTCCATTTATAAGATATTTCTAACACATAGCATATACATAGCAAAAATGACACCCCAAAATGCATTCCGCTACTCCTCCTGAGTATAGCGATACCACATTTGTGAGACTTTTACACAGCCTGGCCATATACAGAGGCCCAACATTGAAGTAGCACTTTCAGACGTTCTACAAGCATAAATCGCACATATCCTTTCTCAACCACCTATTACATTTTTGAAGGCCATGGAGCACCAGGACAATGGAATTGTCCACAAAATGACCCCATTTTGGAAAGCACACACCTCAATGTATAATCTATGAGGCATAATGAGCCTTTTGAACGGTTCATTTTTTTCCAGAAGGTTTTGGAAAATGTGGGAAAAAATTTAAATGCATTTTTTTTTACACAAAGTTGTCCATTTATAAGATATTTCTAACACATAGCATGTACATAGCAAAAATGACACCCCAAAATGCATTCTGCTACTCCTCCTGAGTATGGCAATACCACATGTTTGAGACTTTTACACAGCCTGGCCACATACAGAGGCCCAACATCCAAGTAGCACCTCCAGGCATTCTAGCAGCATTAATTGCACATATCATTTTCTGACTACCGATCACATTTTTGAAGGCCCTTCATATATCTAACACATAGCAGGTGCATACCAAATAACAAAAGTTTACCTGTGGTTTTAGAAGTGCAGTGGTCCACAGAAGAGAGCATCGGTCCAGGCAGCAGGCAAGCATGAGGTTAGCGACAGCAAAAGCAATCATCCAGGCAGCAGGCAGGAATACTGTCCATAGTTCGTACAGGCAGAGATACTGTCAGCACAGCCAAAGCACAGGTCCAGGTAGCAGGCAGAGGTGTCCCGGCAGAAATGCTGTCCAAAGTCAGTAGAGGCAGCAGGCAGATATATGGTCAACACAGCCAAAGTATTGGTCCAAGCAGCAGGAAGAAACATGGTCCATAATGTCATGGGTCATTACAGGCAGTAATATGGTCAGCACAGCCAAAGTATTGGTCCAGGCAGCAGGAAGGACCATCAAGCTTTGGGCCAGGGGGACAGGGGTAGAGGCTTCTCCCACCCAAATCGCTTTGAAGCCTCCGGGCAATCAGACCCTGTTCTTGGAGCACAGAAAACGAAAAACTGGTTTTCTCTACTCAGAACGCTATTCTGAAGCCCCTCACATATGTGAGACCCCTGTGTACTAGAAGTAGATGGCCAAAAGATCAGTCCAAGTGGCAGGCAAAAACATGGTCGATTAACAGGCCAAGGTCGGTACACGTGGAAGTCAGAAACGTGGTTTAAATCGGCAGGCAGAGGCATCGTCGGTAAACAGGCTGAGGTTGGTGCACGTGGAGGTCAGAAACGTGGTTTAAATTGGCAAGCAAAGACATCGTTGGTAAACAGGCCAGGGTCAGTTAATTAACATGGAAGGTAGTTAGTAACATGGTAGCAGGCAAATGTGGAAATGGCAGTCTGTTAATAATAAGGGGAACTAATGGATGTATGATAATTTTTGAAGCAATTTCCGATGCACAGGCCAGGTTGGGAGGGACAATCGGGACAATAATAGCTGGTGTCTCTTCTTACTCCTCCTCTGCTGCATACACGGCATTTCTTTTGGCGTCTTCTTCCAGATTCTGTGGGGGGGATGCTAAAGGGATAGTGTCGCTCGTGAAGCCGACTCACACTATCAGAGCGAATGCTTCCTGGGGTGGGATCTTGTTGGTAAATGAGGGCATCAATGATATCTTCAATATAATGGAGGTAGGGGAGTTGTTGATTTTAAGTTGCTTTTTGGTAGCAAACAAACAAATTAAAAAAGGCCATGTGAAACAGATGTAACACAACTTTTTTGTGCCAATAATGGGACTTTCTGGTTGATAAGTAGGGCTGTAGCATCTGGTCGTTTAAATCCACCCCCCCATGTACACATTGTAGTCGTGGACACATTCGGGCTTTACAATGGGGCCGCGTCTTCTTTGGATCTCCACCGCGGTGTCATTGTGGATCGTAGAGAGGATGTGGACATCTTTCTTGTCCCTCCACTTCATGGCCAACAAATACTCGTTCCTCATGATTGCCGATTCTCCAGGTCGCAATTTTTTGGTCAATAAATTTTGTGGGAATCCCTTCCGTTTTTCTTTTTTGAAGGTACCGCAGGCCGGGGTTTGCTTACTGTAAAGGTAGTGAAAAAGGGGCAGGCTGGTATAGTAATTATCAACATATAAATGGTAACCTTTTCTGAACAGGGGGTATGCCAACTCCCAGATAATTTTCCCACTGGTTCCAATATATGTGGGGCAATCACGGCACTAGAGCTGGGAGTCTTTGCCTTCGTAGATCCTGAATGTGAAGACGTATCCAGTGGTGCGATCACATAATTTATTTAATTTTAACCCATACGTGGCTCTCTTGCTTGGTATATACTGCTTGAACTGCAGTCGGCCAGTGAAATGTATGAGGGACTCGTCCACACAAATTTTTTGGTCTGGGATGAAAACTTCTTGAAATCGCTGGGAAAAGGCATTGATTAGGGGGCGTATCTTGTACAATTTGTCGTAGTTGGGATGATCTTGGGGAGGGCACTGTGAATTGTCATTGAAGTGGAGAAAATGCATAATCATGTCGTATCTTTTCCTGGACATTACAGCGGAATATATGGGCATGTGTTGGATGGGGCGTTTGTACCAATATGCATGGACTTCGTTCTTTTTTGTAAGCCCCATATTGAACGTAAGGCCCAAAAACAATTTAAATTCGTCCAATGTTAGACGCCGCCACTGGAACATGCGGGCGTAGGAAGAATTGGGGTTGGCAGCAATAAATTGGGATGCATACAGATTCGTTAGATCCACTATATTCTTCCTCAAATCTTGTGGGAAAAATAAACAAAAATAATCAAATTTAGAAAAAGTTGTAGTGTCCGGCTGCACACCTGGCTGTGCGGTGAAAGGGGGGATGATAGCGGATCCTAAGTTGGCAGGCAACCATAAGGGGTTTGCCAGGGCATCAGGAAGGTAGGACTGGGGCTGGATTCTTCTGGTTGGCCGTGTATTTCCATTACTTGTACTGGGCTCCTCTTCCTGGGGTATGGCGCTGCTGGTGGTGGGCAGTTCTCCTGATCTTGGTCCTGATCTTGGTCCTGATCGCATTCTTTTGGGAGGGACGGTTTCCTCCGGGGACTCGGACTCTGAGCCACTATCCTTCACTGGCTCGTATTCCGAACCAGAATCGGATAATGGGAGCTCCCGCTGCTCTCCTCATCCGACATGGCAAGAATGGCATATGCCTCCTCAGGTGTGTAAACCCTTTGGGACATTATGGCAGTGCTTATTGGTGGGCCTGTGTAATGGTACTGCTGGTGGTAGTGGTGGCGGTCTGTGTGGTGGTACCGATGGAGGTATTAGTGGTGGGCCTGTGTGGTGGTGCCGATGGCGGTATGGGTGGTGGTTCTACCAATGGTGGTACGGGTGGTGGTGGTGGCGGTACCAATGGCGGTACAGGTGGCGGTACGGGTGGTGGTGGTACCGATGGCGGTACGGGTGGTGGTGGTACCGATGGCAGTATGGGTGGTGGTGGTGGCGGTACCGATGGTGGTACGGGTGTTGGTGGCGGCGGTACCGATGGCAGTACGGGTGTTGGTGGTACCGATGGCGGTACGGGTGGTGGTGGTACCGATGGCGGTACGGGTGGTGGTGGTACCGATGGCGGTACAGGTGGTGGTACAGGGGGTGGTGGTACCGATGGCGGCACTAGTGGCAATACTGGTAGTGGGCCTGGAAGTATGGATGCTGGGCCTGATGGCGGTACTAGTGGCGGTACTGGTGGCAGTACTAGTGGCGGTACTGGTACCGATGGCGGTACTGGTAGCCTGTGTGGTGGTACCGATGGAGGTGGGCCTGTGACAGATGGGCTGATTGATTTATTGACAGATTGGCTGATTGATTTATTGACAGATGGGCTGATTGACAGATGGGCTGATTGGCTGGGCTGATTGACAGATGGGCTGATTGATGTGCTGGGCTGTGTGACAGATCCTCTTTATTGGGGAGGGGGCTGTGTTGTGCACTGTAAACGAATGTAGACAAACTACACTGATCTCACTTACTGATCTCTGCTTTCTCCTCACAGATCGGTGTGTGAGGAGAGAGCAGGGATCAGGTAGTAACTCCTGCTGTTTGTTTACATTTGTGACCGGCTGTGATTGGACACAGCCAGTCACGTGGTAAACAGCCAATTTCATTGGCTGTTTACCCTGATCGGGGACGCGCTGTGTCCAAGGGACACTCGCCTTCCCCGATCCCCGCTCTGCAAGCCTCTAGCGGCGCGCACGGTGCGCGCCACCGAGTTTGTTGTGACATGTGATCGGCTGTGACTTCGACACAACCGATCACATGGTAAACAGCCAATGAAATTGTCTGTTTACCGTGATCGAGGAAGCGCTGTGTCCGAGGGACACACGGCGTCCCCGATCACCACGCTGTGCGCCCCCGCGGGCGCGCGCAAGGCATTATCCTGCAGGACGTCAATAGACGTCCAGTGTGGATAATGCAACCACTTCCCGGACGTCAATTCCCTATTGACTGGGCGGGAAGTGGTTAAAGATGAACTCTGGACAAAACAAATATTGTTTAAATCCAAGAAGCTTAGAAAGCAAGGAGGTTGTGGGACTTTAAATGAGGTGCATGATAACATGCACCTCCATCCCTAAATCACAAACACACCTCCAAGACGACCACTGCCTTGCTAAAGAAGCTGGGAGTTAAGGTGATGGACTGGCCAAGCATGTCTACAGACCTAAACCCTATTGAGCGTCTGTAGGGCATCATTAAACAGACCGTTTAAGGACCGTTAAACAGACCGTGGAAGAGCGCAAGGTCTCCAACATCCACCAGCTCCGTGATGTTGTCATGTGGAAGAGGACTCCAGTGGCAACCTGTGAAGCTCTGGGGAACTCCATGCCCAAGAGGGTTAAGGCAGTGCTGGAAAATAATGGTGGCCACACAAAATATTGACACTTTGGGCCCAATTTTGGACATTTGTTGCCAGCGGTTTAGACATTAATGGCTGTGTGTTGAGTTATTTTGAGGGGACAGCACATTTACACTGTTGTACAAGCTGTACACTCACTACTTTACATTGTAGCAAAGTGTAACTTCTTCAGTGTTGTCACATGAAAAGCTATAATAAAATATTTACAAACATTTGAGAGGTGTACTCACTTTTGTGAGATACTGTATATACTGGTACTATTCACACATATTGGTCCAATATCATTTACTCTACAGACATATCTGAATTTTTTCACCTTTGCCTATTATGTATGGAGGGTGCTCCTGGAGTGTGTCGGTGTGCTCGCTTCCTCCTTGGGTTCATTCCCTTAGCTCCCAGGATAGACTTGCAACGCAGATACTAACTTGCAACACTGCTTATTTAGAACTATTTATATGTAAGTATTCCAGGGAGATACACATCTTGCTTCCCCTTGCACCCACCTTCTTTCTCACTATCTGGACAAAACATTCGATCCTATTTGGTACCTTTTTTTCATTTTTTTTTCAGATACGCTTTGCGTTTGCTCCTGATGAGTGGCAACTGGCCACGAAACGCTTCAAGCCTATCAATGTCATCATGTTACCAACACATAGATTGACCTCAACTGTGATTTATTTGCATTCTATAACCCATTTGTATCCATTACTCAACAAGCATTGGCTTTTTATACTAGGTACTTCCATGGGATACTATGCGATTTCAGATGCATGCATGTACATACATGAATTCCTTTTTTTTGTATGCCTTTGCCTTGTGTATATAGATAAAAATACTCATGTTCAAAGCTTTGTTTATATGCCAATTAAACAATTTTACAATTTCCCCTACCACATGTCTTGTGCCTCACTCAAAATCCCAGAAACCCCCTTCATAAATCCAAGAAGCTTGTGTATTCTTACTTGAGTCATTTTTTGCAGACAGCCTGTAATGGGAGGACCTGCTGGGCCTCTCCCAAAGCTCTGCTTTCTGCACGGGTTATGTGTAGCCCAATAATATTGTCACAGCTACTTTTACAATAACAGCAAACTCATCCTTACCCTTAACCCCTTGGTCTATTGGGTTCTAGTTTTGTTATGGATTTCCTTATACTTTAAAATTATAATACTAGTTGAAGAACAAAGGCACAATGTAAATTAAAATTTAGTTGCCTTATCTTTGTTAAGAACAGAAATATAATCAGTGTAATAACTCAATAAAATATAGTTTAATGCATTAAAGAGAATACTAATCATTGGAACATCTGTGATAGGAACATGACTACACACCCAACAGTGAGTGCTATTAAACCTCTTAGCATATTGGTCAAGAACAGCTTCAGCAGTTTATTTTACCCTAGGCTCATTTTATGTAGTGTAGCCAGGTTCTCTCCTGGCTGTGTGTAGTTCTCTCTTACTTCTCCCCCCACCCTGCTGTGAGCAGTGACAGAGGCAGGAGAGGCGTGAGCAGAGTGGCCTCTGAGTGAAATATCCTGCTCACTACTGCCCCCTACTAAGAGGACTTGCTATGCAGTAGCTGCCATGGAATCTGGGAAATGTAGTCCTTAAAGGGGCACAGTGCAATGCAAGTGAAGGGAGGCTGTTGGAGCTGCGGACTTCACTGCTCAGTATTCCCTGCACAACAGAGGAGGATAGATAGGACTTTTCCCAGGCAATTCTGGAGAGATCTGGGTTTTTTGCCGGAGGAAGCCAAACTGTACCAACATGTGGCCTTGGCTGGAACTGTTCAGAGACCATATTGCAATCTCAGAGCTATGTGGGGGTCACAGAGTGTGGACCTGTTGCCTTTGTTGAGCCTGGTCAGAGATTGGGGTCCCAGGTACCTGAGGATGGCAGACCACCTTCTGGACCCTTGTATAACAGAAGGGGTGAGCTGAACTACCTGTGCTTATCTCAACACTGACATAGTTAATGCAGTTGAGATTTCTCCTTGATAAGCAGCTATCCATTGCACACTCTTAAGAGGACAACTACACATGAACCACCTTACAGAAGGGTCCCAATGAAAACCCGCTAACACTGACAATTAGGCAGCAGGTACTTGTAGTGACCTCCAAGGGTACTCCTTTGTCAGGAACACATACACCCACCCACTATTGGGGCTGTATGTGTAGTATGCACACAAGGATCTTTATTTTTTTGGGGTTAGTTGATGTTGATACTTTTAACCTGTTTACTTTAATCTGTTTGCACCAGTTATAATTTGGTTTAGCATCACTACAATTCAGTTGAATGCCACCTTATAGGTTAGTGTTTGTATTATCTAGTGCAGCATCTTTATACCTGTTCCATTGTCTGTTTATCGATTCATGCATTGTTTAACTGCATTGCCATAATACATCCATTTAATCTACCATCCAGTTGCCTCGAACACACGACCGGTTTTCCCGGCAGGAAAACTGCCTGACAGTTTTTCGCCAGGAAAAACGGCGGTGTGTATGCTAAATTGCAGCTTTCCCGGCAGGAAAACTGCTGCGAATCGTGGCAGGAAAACTGCAGGGAATCGTAGCAGGAAAATAGAGAACATGTTTTCTATTTTCCTGCTGCAATTCCCGGCGGTTTTTGTTCTCGGCAGTTTTCAATGTGAAACACTGCGAGGCAGTGCCGATGGAGCATACACATGGCCGGGATTCCCGACCAAAGCTCTCAATGGCAGTTTTCCTGTCAGGAAACCCGTTCGTGTGTAGGGGGAAAAAGTGACCGAGCAGGTTCTCGGTATTCCCCCCTGGGATTCCCGGTGGACTTTTTACCTTAAAGTTACACAGGTGTGTCAGGGGAAACCAAGCAGATTAAAGAGTCATGGCAGAGCAGAGAAACCATCATATTCAGTGGCTCCTGCAGAGATAAGTACTACAGTAGTACAATGATCTTCATAAGGGAAAAAAATAAATGTAGGAAGCAATGGATAAAACAACACACAGGCCAATAGATACCAAATCATCTTCAACCATAGTAGGCTTACTTTTTTTGATGTAATAACCTCAAAGAGGGACTGATGGTTTCCTTTAAGTCAGTAGTACCTACTCCAACAAATCTTTACAACTTTCTGCACTTTTAATCTCCTGCACAAGAGTTTGGTGGTGTCTTACAAGCCACATCTTCAACCTGAACATCAACTGGAACAGTTACCTTAGAGCATAATACACAAAGTCAAATAAGCTTTTTTTCAGTCTTTACTGGAGGTATTGATCCTTTAAATTTGGCTTAGAGATGTGTCTACGCAGAACACCCAGCATTCTCATTGTAGAGTATAAGAATAAAGTTATAATTTTTACAAAGAATTAACTACCCAGAACTATATCTGTGGTGTTGCCTCCAGGGTGACAGCTATTGCTACTAGTTACACACATCAAGCTGCTATGTTGATCACAGAATCAAAGTAAAAGTAAAGTGTCAGGACCTGAGTCACATGCTGGTGGCACTGTGCTTCCCAGAACAGAAAAATTTAGTTTTGGCGCCCATTAGCAGGTGTCTCCCAGCAGCCATACATTTCTAGTAATCTGTCTCCACCTGATGCTGGTTGCTGGGAGGGTATTTAGTCTTTCTTCTGCTAGTACACTTTGCGTCAGTGTTTTGCTTTTCTATGCTAAAGCCTTGTACACAGGGGCCAAAGGTTGTCTGGTTTCTGTTGATCCAGCTAACATTCGGCATATGTTTACATCAGCCTGTCCGAAAGGAGCATGCCGAACAGTCAACTTCTGTGGAATGGGCATGCTGGAAAACCAGCATCCGATTGGCATCTGATCAGCGCTGCCAGTGCTGACTAGTGTGTTCTGGTGTGGGGGGGCAGTTCAGCGAGGAGATCGCTGTACTTACATTGCATAGTTTGTACAGTGAGCTGTACTTTTCCAGACACTGTCACTGACCTGGAACATGCATACAGAAACCTAAATTGAAAAGTGAAAGTGAATTAAACATGCATGATCAACGTGTCCATTTTGGGTCAGTACACATATTCAGAGAGGTCAGAATGACAGGAAGACAATTACATTTTTTAGCAGTAGGAGCCCTCATATTTCTATCATGACAGGTTTAGGAGATTAGGCGATATACCCCCAAAACCTTCTAGATCCGCTCCCTCCCCCCCATTCTTGCTGCCAAAATGAAAATGGCTACAGTAAAACTAAGCCCCCAAATTGTGTTCAGAACATACAGGCATACCCCACTTGTAAGTACACAATGGGTTTTATTTACTAAAGCTGGAAAGCCCAAAATCAGGCTAATTTCTACATAGAAACCAATGAGCTTCTAACCCCAGCTTGTTAAATTAAGCCTGGTAATAAAACCTGGAAGCTCATTGGTTTTTATGCAGAAGTGAGACAGATTTTGCACTTTCCAGCTTTAGTAAATAAAACCCATTGTGTACTTAAAAGTGGGGTATGCCTGTAGTTAAAGTGGTAGAAGACTCCTTAAAAAAAAAATTGCCCCCCAGGTGGTTTAAGCCATCCCCATCAAATTTTCTGTAGCTTTTACCTTTTGTGCCACCACCCCTCCCTTTAGAATG
Organism: Rana muscosa; assembly: GCA_029206835.1. Lineage (NCBI taxonomy): Eukaryota > Metazoa > Chordata > Amphibia > Anura > Ranidae > Rana > Rana muscosa. The sequence continues at coordinate 494,541,785 of CM055121.1, forward strand.
TAAGCTCTACGAGCAGGGCCCTCCTGTACCTTTTGTATTGAACTGTACTGTAATTGTGTTGTCCCCCCTATACATTGTAAAGCGCTGCATAAAATGTTGGCGCTATATAAATTGTGTATAATAATAATAATAATAATAATGTGCTAGAATGCACTGGATACTAGCACATTATAGCAGACTTACTTTAAAATGACAAGGCTTCCATCTTTACCCGGTTTTCCTTCTGGGATTGCAGGCTCTGGACATTTAAATGGCTGGGCCATGATGATGGCACTCCCGCTCATGTGCACAGGAGTGACGGCCGTGGCACAGCACTCAAAATTGACAGTATACTCAGTGTGCTGTCAATTCAGAGCACAGTACACATGCACCAGTGACGTCACAAGCTGCTCCTAGTGTGAATATCTCCTAAACACTGCAAGTTTAGGAGATACTCACTGTACCTATAGACAAGCCCTATTATAGGTACAAGTTCAAAAGGGAGTTTACTACCGCTTTAAGAAACCTAATTGGAAAATACCATGTAGCAAAGTTATTGTTTAATGGTATTTACTCTGTTTAATTTATTTGCAGATCAAATTGGTAACCATTATTATTGCATATGGGGTCTGTATATTAAATATAAAAAGAGAAGTTCCTTGTTTGGGTTTACATACTGTTTAATAGTTTGGGTATAGCTTATGAATAGAATTGAGCGGACACCTGGATGTTCGGGTTCGACGGGTTCGGCCGAACTTCGAAAAAAAGTTCGGGTTCGGGACCGAACTTTAACCCGAACCCGGACCCGAACCCGAACCCCAACCCCATTGAAGTCAATGGGGACCCGGACTTCTAAGGACTAAAAAGGCTCTAAAAAAGTAATGGAAAGGGCTAGAGGGCTGCAAATGGCAGCAAAATGTTGTTAAGAGCATGGCAAGTGCTCTGCAAACAAATGTGGATAGGGAAATAACTTAAAATAACATAAAAAAATAAAAATAAAAAATAATAATCTTGACCTAGGAGGACGAGGTCCATATGGAGTAGGAGGTTGAGGTGGCGGTGGATGTGGCTGTGTAGGTGGAAGCGGCGGTGGAGGAGGACGAGGTAGCCAACACTGGTTCGAAAATACAACAATGGCTGGGTAAGGCCGGTGATGTGTCGAATTCTGTCCCCCGTCAAATAGTGTCCACCCTGTACTGCGCTTGCTCAGTATGTAGGACAAGGGGATTTCGCCTGCGTGGTGAGTTCAGGTGAAGGCCACACCATCCGTGGTTCAAGCCGAGCCAAGTGAGGCCGTGTCCGAAGCGTGGCGATCGAACCGAGCCCGTGAGGGGTCCTGTTACTATGTGCTACCGTATGTCCACTTGGATGGTGGGGCTTGAACCTGCACTCACAGCGCAGGCGCCGTTCATCTTCGGAGATTTTGTGAATCTCCTTGTCCTCTGTACTGCGCAAGCGCTGCGCCTTCGCAGTATGGGCCGGACACAATCTGATGGCCGGACAGTTTTTGTCACAACACCGGTATACATGTCTATTCTGCAGAAGGTACGGACAAGTCCTGTGGGATCCATGCCTGGTTCATTTTAATGAACGTGAGTTTGTCCACATTGGCTCTGGACAGGCGGCTGCGCTTGTCTGTGATAACGCCCCCTGCAGTGCTAAATACACGTTCAGATAATACACTGGCTGCAGGGCAGGCCAGCACCTCCAAGGCATAAAGGGCAAGCTCAGGCCATGTGCCCAATTTGGAGACCCAGAAGTTAAAGGGGGCAGACCCGTCATCCAGTACGTGTAGGCCTGTGGACACATACTGCTCAACCATGTTGGTGAAATGCTGCCTCCTGCTAAGACGTTCCATCTCAGCTGGTGGTGCTGGTTGTTGTGGCGTGCTGACAAAGCTTTTCCACATTTCAGCCATGCTAACCCTGCCTTCTGAGGTGCTGCCGGTGCCCCGGCTGCGTTGGCGACCTCTTCCTCCTCCTCTGCCTTCGCCTTGTGCTTCCACTGTACGCCCGCTGTCAGGTGGGAATGCCACCAGCAGCGCGTCTACCAGCGTGCGCTTGTACTCGCGCATCTTACGATCCCGCTCCAGTGAGGGAATTAAGGACGGTACGTTGTCCTTGTAACGGGGATCCAGCAGGGTGGCCACCCAGTAATCAGCACCAGTTAAAATGTGGGCAACTCGGCGGTCATTGCGGAAACACTGCAGCATGTAATCGCTCATGTGTGCCAGGCTGCCCAGAGGCAAAGAAAAGCTGTCCTCTGTGGGAGGTGTATCGTCTGTGTCCTCTGTATCCCCCCAGCCACGCACCAGTGATGGCCACGAGCTGGTCTGGGTGCCACCCTGCTGTGAAAATGGCTCCTCCTCCTCCTCCATCTCCTCCTCCACCTCGTCATCCTTCAGAACTGTGCCCTTTCTGCCGGACAATTGTGTACCTGGCGTTTGTTGGTGCAGGAACCCACCATCATAGCCACTTGTGAAAGACTGCCCTGAAAGCCTTTGAAATGATCCCGCTTCCTCCTCCTCCTCCTCATCCTGCTGTGCCACATCCTCTTCCATCATCGCCCGAAGCGTTTTTTCAAGGAGGCATAGAACTGGGATAGTAACGCTAAGAACGGCATCATTGGCACTAGACATGTTGGTGGAGTACTCGAAACAGCGCAACAAGGCACACAGGTCTCGCATGGAGGCCCAGTTATTGGTGGTGAAGTGGTGCTGTTCCGCAGAGCGACTCACGCGTGATTGCTGCAGCTGAAACTCCACTATCGCCTGCTGCTGCTCGCACAGTCTGGCCAGCATGTGCAAGGTGGAGTTCCACCTTGTGGGCACGTCACATATGAGGCGGTGAGCGGGAAGGCCGAAGTTACGCTGCAGTGCTGACAGGCGAGCAGCAGCAGGGTGAGAACGCCGAAAGTGCGCACACACAGCCCGCACTTTCTGCAGCAGCTCTGGCATATTGGGATAATTTTTAAGGAACCTCTGGACCACCAAGTTCAGCACATGCGCCAGGCAAGGGATGTGCGTCAAACTGGCTAGGCCCAGAGCTGCTACGAGATTTCGCCCATTATCGCACACCACCAGGCCGGGCTTGAGGCTCACTGACAGCAACCACTCATTGGTCTGTTGTTCCATGTCCCTCCACAACTCCTGCGCGGTGTGGGGTTTTTCCCCCAAACAGGAAAGTTTTAAAACTGCCTGCTGTCGTTTACCCCTGGCTGTGCTGAAGTTGGTGGTGAAGGTGTTACGCTGACCGGATGAGGAGGCGGTAGAGGATGAGGAAGCGGAGTAGGAGGAGTTAGCAACAGGAGGCAAACTGAAGCGCCCTGCAATCCTCGGTGGTGGAAGGACATGCGCCAAACTGCTATCTGCCTCAGGCCCAGCCACCGCTGCATTTACCCAGTGTGCTGTTAGGGAGATATAACGTCCCTGACCGTGCTTACTGGTCCACGCATCCGTAGTTAGGTGGACCTTGCCACAGATGGCGTTGCGCAGTGCACACCTGATTTTGTCCCCCACTTGGTTGTGCAGGGAAGGGATGGCTCGCCTGGAAAAATAGTGGCGGCTGGGCACGACGTACTGTGGGACAGCCAATGCCATCAGGCTTTTAAAACTCTGCGTCTCCACCATACGGAATGACAGCATTTCAAAGGCCAGAAGTTTTGAAATGCTGGCATTCAGGGCCAGGGATCGCGGGTGGCTAGGGGGGTACTTCCTCTTCCGCTCCAATGTTTGGGAGATAGAGAGCTGAACGCTTTCATGGGACATTGTTGAGATGGTCGGTGACCCAGGTGGTAGTGTTGCTGGCAGATCCTCTGTTTGCGGGGTGGCAGGTGCCACTGTCACTACAGAGGTGGATGAAGAGGCCGAGACTGCAGCAGAAGAGGAAGCAGGAGGAGCCAGAGACCTTTCTTGGTTTTTGAGGTGTCTACTCCACTGCAGCTCGTGCTTTGCACTTAGATGCCTGGTCATGCAGGTTGTGCTCAGGTTGAGAACATTTATGCCTCGCTTCAGCCTCTGATTGCACAGCCTGCAAACCACTCGTGTCTTGTCATCAGCACATTGTGTGAAGAACTGCCACGCTAGGGAACTCCTTGGACCTGGCTTTGGTGTGCTCGGTCCCTTGCTGCGTTGGGCAGTAGCAGACATACTGTCTAGGGGATGGATGCTCCGCTTTTGCACCCTGCTCCCTCTTCTGCTGTGCTGGTGGCTCTGTGCGACCACCGCCTCTTCCTCCAAACTACACTGGTCACCTGCATAACGTTCATTCCATGTGGGGTCGAGGACCTCATCGTCCTCCACATCATCTTCCACCCAGTCTTCACCCCTGCCCTCCTTGTCTGTCTGCACAATTGCGAAAGCAGCAGCAGTTGGCACCTGTGTTTCGTCATCATCCGAGACGTACTGCGATGGTCCTCCCATGTACTCATCATGAAACATAAGTGGTTGGGCATCGGTGCACTCAATCCCTTCCACTTCTGGGGCAGGGCTAGGTGGATGGCCCTGGGAAACCCTGCTAACAGAGTCATCGAAAAGCAGAAGAGACTGCTGCATGATTTGGGGCTCAGACTGCTTGGCTGATTTGCAAGGGGGTGAGGTGAAAGACTGATGGACATGGGTTTCAGGTGCCAACTCTGATCTTTCATCAGAAGAGTGAGTGGGAGACAATGTGAAGGAACCCGAGGCACTGTCAGCAACCCAATCTACTATCGCCTGTACTTGTCCTGGCCTAAACATTCGTACAGCCTCATTAGGCGCGACAAAATACCGCCGCAGGCTCGATCGCCTACTCGCACCTGAGGAAGGTGTTTCACTTGTGCGTGTATCTGGCACGCACCTGAGGAAGGTGTTTCACTTGTGCGTGTATCTGGCACAGATCCACCACGTCCTCTCCATGCAACAGGAGCTCCACCAGCAGCACCACGACCGGGGCCACCACGTCCCTTTGACCTTCTCCTCATATTTTCCAAATTTAGGATTTTGCCCTAAATGGGTGTTTTTGGAAGAGCAGAACACACCCACAGTACGTAACCGCTGAATTGCACAGCTACAGAACTGCAGAAAATGCTATTCAAAAAAATGTTTTTTTTTTAGTATAGCACAGTAGAAGAAAACTATTTAGAAATTGTTTATTTTACACACCTCCAAATATGTATAACACACTGCAAACTATTTTTTGTGCCCCATAACGGCGCTTTTTGGAAGAGCAGAACACACCCACAGTACGTAACCGCTGAATCGCACAGCTACAGAACTGCAAAAAATGCTATTCAAAAAAAATGTTGTTTTTTTAGTATAGCACAGTAGGAGAAAACTATATAGAAATTGTTTATTTCACACACCTCCAAATATGTATAACACACTGCAAACAATTTTTTGTGCCCCATAACGGCGTTTTTTGGAAGAGCAGAACACACCCACAGTACGTAACCGCTGAATCGCACAGCTACAGAACTGCAGAAAATGCTATTCAAAAAAAATTTTGTTTTTTTAGTATAGCACAGTAGGAGAAAACTATATAGAAATTGTTTATTTCACACACCTCCAAATATGTATAACACACTGCAAACTATTTTTTGTGCCCCTAAACGGCATTTTTTGGAAGAGCAGAACACACCCACAGTACGTAACCGCTGAATCGCACAGCTACAGAACTGCAGAAAATGCTATTCAAAAAAAATGTTGTTTTTTTAGTATAGCACAGTAGGAGAAAACTATATAGAAATTGTTTATTTCACACACCTCCAAATATGTATAACACACTGCAAACTATTTTTTGTGCCCCTAAACTGCGTTTTTTGGAAGAGCAGAACACACCCACAGTACGTAACCGCTGAATCGCACAGCTACAGAACTGTAGAAAATGCTATTAAAAAAAAATGTTGTTTTTTTAGTATAGCACAGTAGGAGAAAACTATATAGAAATTGTTTATTTCACACACCTCCAAATATGTATAACACACTGCAAACTATTTTTTGTGCCCCTGAATGGCTCTTTTTGCAAGCGTACATTAAAGTGCAAATTTTTTATTTATTTTTTTTTGCCCTAAATGGGTCTTTTTTTGCACGAGCAAAATAAAATGCTTTTTTTTTTTTTTTTTTTTTGCCCTATGGGTCTTTTGGAAAAGAGCACAATAAAGTGCCTTTTTTTTTTTCCCCCTAAAAGTTAGATTTTCTCTGACACTGGGCTCATGGCAGTGTAAAAAGACTGCACTGCAACACAAATAGGTAAACCTATGCAGATCGCTGATTTTAATCTCTGAATCTGGACTCCTATATAATATTCTCTCTCCCTGAAAGCACCAACAGGAACCTGGCCCTACACTACACTATCTCTCTATCTTTTCCCTCAGATTGTAGAATCAGGACTACCTCAACTATTTTTCTATCTCTCCCTAAAAGCAGCAGCAGCAGCAGACTAGATCCTCTCCCTATCTATTTTGAAGCAGAGTGACGTGTGTGCTGTGTGCCTCTAGCTTATATAGAAGCTGGGTCACATGTTGCACTGACCAATCACAGCCATGCCATTAGTAGGCATGGCTATGATGGCCTCTAAGGGCACACCAGCTAATCAAAAGGTGATTGGCTGGCCCCTGAAGCATTTCTAAATGCGTAATTAGATTGCCGAACCCGAACCCGAACCTGGACTTTTGCGCAAAGTCCGGGTTCGGGTTTGGGTTCGGGAAAAAGCTAAAGTTCGGTACGGACCCGAACTTTACAGTTCGGGTTCGCTCAACACTATTTATGAACAAACAAAAAAAAAGTTCTTGTTAAAATAAACCCCAATAATGGTAAAGGGTCACAGCCATAATTTTTCCAGATTTATGTGTCTTTTGACTTATTAAAGCTATTTATTTATTTATTTTAATGTTATTATATTTTAGGAAGAAGGGGTGTTGGTGAGTTTGCACAATCCCATGTCTTTTTCCATACAATGGTTATATGTCCACCTATGGCACTCCCTGGCTGTCTATTTCTATCCAACAGGAATCACATACTAAGAACGATTTTTTTTTTTCACATGCTGCAAATGAGAAAATTATCCTCTGGATGCTGAAAGTCTGCTTTAAACTACAGTAAGTAACCTACTATGCTCTGCAAACAGACTGTGTCTCCAGAGGAATGTAACAAAGCCCCATTTGTTAACTTAATAATTGTTATTTCTAGGTCCTATACTCATGCATTTACTGAAACACATGCATTTGATGTCTCACTCAGGAGAATCCAAAGATTAATATTCCCGTTTCTTTCCAGGCTTCAACTAATTTGTTAAAAGTGAATGTGGGAAGCACCGTAGAAGAGTGTTTATGTTTGCAACTTTGCACATTTTTATAAGGTACTTACTATTAAAAAAAATGATATTTATGTTGTTATCATAACACTGGAAGTAAAATATACAAATCTGCTACCTACTGTGTTCTTATTCAGCCAAAGCATATTCCCTCAGTACAATTTTCCTAAAAGCATGTACTCAAATAAAGGTACACTCCAATGAAAATAAAAGCCTAGCTGAAGTCACACAAACAAACATTTAGACAGATAGACAATCTCCAAACAATCTTTGTTTTCATAATGCTTGCACCACTCTTTTAAACATGGCACAAGCCCCTTTTGTTAATTAGGAGCGATTGGTTCTATTTTCTGCTGTGACAGACACAGCACAGAGACCAGGAGAGCTGGAGCTGCATGCTGCATATAGTGATTCTAGAGATATAATGATACTGCATCCTACAGTAATATTAATAATTACCAGTTCAGCAGGTTTTGATGCCTATTTCTAATCCCTATGGCAGCTAAAGAGGGGGTGTGAAAGAAATCACGGCTCCAGGTGTAACGGATATGTCCACAGGAACACACACCTGAGTGGTAGCCCCTGTCTCGCCTCCGTAGTAAATTGTCAAAATAAGAAATGGCTACACCTCACATGGGCTCCAGGTAAAGTTTATTGGAATACGAAAATATCCAAAATGACACCAGAGGACACCAGCAGTGGTCAACATAGACACGTTTTACACAACAGAATTAGGCACATTTCTGTTGTGTGAAACGTGTCTACCTTGACCACTGCTGGTGTGCTCTGGTGTCATTTTGGATATTTTCATATTCCAATAAACTTTACTTGGAGCCCACTTGAGGTGCAGCCGTTTTTCTTATTTTGATAAAAAAGGGGTGTGTTGGATGCCTGTGCATCCCTGTGGTACGCAGAGCTATCTGTGCAAGGGTGTAGTGATATATCAGCTTGAGAAATTACATCTTATTGAACATTCCAGAATTATTTTGTGGTTTCGATAAGGTGATCATCTACTTGTACTCATAGGAAGTGGAACCAACAAACTGTATTTTCTTTTTGCCTTGTTTGTAAACTTTCATTGGTGAATACTGCAACAAAACATATTTCCTCCTGATTTAATTTTTGTAATAACTATGCAACAGAGTTTGTGACAAAAGAGGGAGGAGCCTAACAAATGGTGTTGTTACACAGATGAGGTTCTCAAGCATTCTTGTTAAAGATAATACCCAAAAAGACATTGTAATTTTGAATTAAATCAAAACATACCAATTTGAATAAAGTAAAAAATAAAAAAGCTATGGCATGAATAGCCCCATATTTTTTCCTTTTGAAAGTAAACAGCACATAGAAGGATTTGTTCCAATATTTGACACCACATTTTAGGTTACCCACCCCTCTAACCCCCTTTCCTAGCTGTTTACTAACCTTAGTTCTACAGTCCCATTCTCTCCTGTGTTTAAATTCTTGTTGGAAAATTGTCTTTAGCAATGGATGCACCTATCCCGAGCCATGAATGATGCCAAATAAGGCAATATCTGGCTTATTCAATCAAAAAATGGGGGTTAATGCAGTTTAATCTAGAGGATGGGGAATGAGTTACTAAACTTTAATAAACAAAGTAAAATAGAAGACGGTACATAACCTAGCCTATGTTTTCTTGTCTCTTTATGAGAACAGTTTGGGCATTTTTAATAAGGCAGGTAGGTCAAAGAGCAACTAAAAAGGCGAGCAGTGGATTTGTTGTTCAATTTATTTTAGTGCAAAATTCCTGATTTTGTCATCGGTAAAAATTTTATCAAAGTGGATACTCTGAGTTTTTATCATTGAACTGCTAGGCAAAATTTGCTTAAAAAAAAATACATTTATTTTCTTTATTTAGAGGGTGATTTTTGGTTGTATTCCAGGTATTTAGGATTGTTTAGTTTAGTGTTTTTGTACTTATGCATGTTATTTTTTTCATTTTTTGTGAATTTGATCATTATTTGTATACTGTCACTTGACATTTTTATGTTACTTTCCTTTTCACTGTTTATTTTCTTTCACCTCACCAGTTGTGGATGAATAGGTCTGGGATAGCTGAAAGGAGCTTCCAGAAACTTTCAGGAGTATTTAAAAATTCATTGCACCCTTCAAAAAAATTTTAAATGTTCCCATTTTCCCCTATACATTGAGCCAAAATGGAAAAATTTGCTAACATGTTCTAAAATTGAAACTCAATTTTGTTCATCACTAGCATTGACTATAATATGCAATTAGCTGTAACCAATCAGATCTTGTTTTACTGTACTTATATCAGAGTACAGTTAAGATGGTTTGGATGGTTTGCTTTGGGTTACTGCAATTTGCACATAGCGCTGCACTTTGCCTTTATTTTTTTTCTGATTACACAAGGTAGTCTCTTCTTTCATGTGCTTTTAAGACATCTGTGACAGAAAAAAAGCTGCGGATGAGGATGTTATTTATATTTTTTTCTCTGCTGGCAATATGTTCGCCTGCAAATAATTTCCAGCCCTTTAGGAAAAAAAGAGCTTGCACTTGTTTAAATATGTCAGCATGATGCTATTCCTGTCATAAAATTGGTATTGTTTATAACGAAAGCCAAAGAAGCCATTGTATTATTAATATTTTACACACATACACATGAACAGTGCGCTGCGGGGCACAACATGAAAAATATTATGATAACATAATTGGAAGTGTGTATTGGGAAATAGTTCACATCCAACATCTGTGTTATGTCTTGCTGGAAAAACAGAAGATCTTAAGGCACTTTAGATATGAATGACATCGCAGTGATGCAGAACAGCTGCAGATATTTACAGTTGCTGGTCACTATCAAAGACATTGGGATTGCACCCAAATATTTTAAGTGAATATTAAATCTAGTAAACACTGCATAGTTCCATATTTGTGGCCTAACGGGTGACTCCTTTGCATAGTTTTGATATATTAGATTTATTAGAAAATTCTTTAGGGTCTGATATGTTTCCAAGGTAATTTTAATTAAGAAGAGAAAATGCAATTGTACCAGGTCTACTAGGATAGGGAAACTACCAGGGTATTTCAATAAATAGAACCAGATAGACTGGACAGTTGAACTGGGTTGACATTTTAGCTAATAACAAACATGACCAGAAGTGATATCTTTTATAGTGTACCTGAACTATGGAAGCTATGCCCAAAATAGGCAAGTATGGGGCAAAGTACTAATCTCCAGTATTGTCTGTGGTCTCCCTGAAGCTAATAATTTCCACATTACTGACTTACGATGCCTGGTTCTGCACGATTTGTGGAGGCGGCCATTTTGAGAGAGGAGCAGAGCTTTGTTTCCTCAGCCAGAGCTAACACTCCCAATTACTGGAGATCTGACAACTGGCATGAGAGTATTAATGAAGCAGTAGTAAAGACTTTGGAAGCACAGATCCAAAGAATGAATAAAGCTAAAGCTGTAAGCACAGGGGTGCCTAGGCACACTCACATACCATAAATGTCTGGCTATTTTTTAGGAGAAATTTAGGACAAAAAGGTAAATCTTTCAGTGTTCTGCTTGACACAAATACAATTTCTATATGTTCTCTATAACATGGCAAATCTTCACTTTTTGATTCCAGATCTATCTTAACCCTTTCAATACAGGACTTTTTATACCACTTCCATACCGGGCCTATTCTGGCACTTCTCTCCTACATGTACAAATCATCATTCTTTTGCTCTAAAATTACTCAGAACCCCCAAACATTTTATATATATTTTTAGCAGACACCATAGGGAATAAAATTACGGTCGTTGCAACTTTTTATCTTGCACGGTATTTGCGCAATAATTTTTCAAATGCCTTTTTTGGGGAAAAAAATGGATTCATGAATTAAAAAATAACAAAACAGTAAAGCTAGCCCAATTTTTTTGTAAAATATGTTACGCCGAGTAAATAGATACCTAACATGTCACGCTTTAAAATTGCGCACACTCATGGAATGGTGCCAATCTTCGGTACTTAAAAATCTCCATAGGCGACGATTTGAATTTTTTTACAGGTTACCAGGTTAGAGTTACAGAGAAGGTCTAGTGCTAGAATTGTTGCACGTGCTCTAACGCACATGGTGATACCTCACATATGTGGTTTGAACGGCGTTTACATATGTGGACGGGACTTACATGTGCTTTCGCTTCTGAGCGTGAGCTATTGGGGACAGGGGCGTTTTAATTTTTTTTTATTATTATTTATTTATTTATTTTACCTAATTTTTTATTTTTACACTTTTATTTTTTATTTTTTTATCACTTTTATTCCTATTAGAAGGAATGTAAACATCCCTTGTAATAGGAATGGTGTGTGACAGGTCCTCTTTATGGAGATATGCGGGGTCAATAAGACCCCACATCTCTCCTCCAGGCTGGAAAGCATGAGATCGGGAAAAATAAATCACCAATTTCATGCTTTCAGCCGCAATCGCGGCTTTGTTTACCTTTGGGAACGGGGGCGTGACGTCATCACATCGCGCCCAGGCCTCCGTCGGCCATAGAGATGGTCACCAGTCATCTCTATGCTCGTCATGTGACCAACCACCAGCACCGGACGATTCTTTTTCCAGGTCCCCGATGGCATGGGAGAGCCCGGAGAAGCACCTCCCGCCGCCTATAAGAACGATCAAGCGGCGGACACGCCGCTATGATCATTCTTATGGTGTGCAGAATCGCCGGCAGAAGAGAAGGATATCTGAATGATGCCTCTAGCTGCAGGCATCATTCAGATATCCCCCCCTAAAGTCCAGGACGTCATATGACGTCCACCCGGAGGGAGAGAGGGTTCCTGCCGGCGTCATTTTACAATGGCCCGGTATGAAAGTGGTTAATGGCCGACTGTAGTGGAAATCTAAGCAAGCTTTTAAGACACAGGGGTCCTTCATCAGGTTCCCACCTGACAATGGTGCCTAAAAGCTTACTGAAGTTTCCACTATAGTTAATTGCTAAAAATATTACTTCTTGTTACCTTGGTTATTTTGACCAAAGTACAATTCTAATGCTAGAGTATGGAAGCAAGTGGATTAGCATACAATGCATGAAGAGTGATATGATGTGTAACACATGCAGACATCTGTTAAGCTTTAAAGAGATCACATTATTCCTCCTGACTCTTAGGAATGCTTCCATCTTCCTTTCTTCCCAGGAGACCAACATTACCTTTGGTCAAACAGGTCCAGAATTTATATGTATATGTTACAGCAGTCCCAGTGAGTTACGACTGGAGGAAGAGAGACTGGGGAAATTCTTCCTCCTGACTGCAGCAGATTGATAACACAATTCTCCCATTATGCTCCTCTCATTTGTAGGCACAGTTGTCTGACTGGAATTCAACTGCTTTGTAATTAGTTGTTATTTCTCATCTCCATCCTGAGGCAGCAGTCATTTGACTAATTTTCCTTACAAGCAGCAATACATTATAATAATAATATCTTCATGTTACAATAGTTTATAATAATCCTCACCTACAGGTAGCAATAAAGATAATTTCAAAGCAGTAATCAACTTCCAGCTCAGAACTGCCACAGATATGTTCCTCTGTTATATCTCATGATGAGTGCTCTGTAGAGGATACATAGGCATTGACATCTTCTGTCAGCATCTTTTACACTACTGAGAGAATGTGCTCAGAATGAAATATAAAACAGTGCACAAGTCAAATACATCACTCACTACCATATTTGCTAGCATACGCTGCAAGGTGCAAGGACTGCCCGGCAAGAAAAAACAACAGTTAAGATCAGAAAGATGAGATCATAAAGGTTTATGAGGCACAGTGCAAAGAAATATGAAATTTTGGGGGAGATTCACTAGAACAGGTGCACCCATAATCTGGTGCAGCTGTGCATAGTAACCAATCAGCTTCTAACTTCAGCTTGTTCAATTAAGCTTTGGCAATAACACCTTGAAGCCAGTTGGTTACAATGCACAGCTGCACTAGATTCTGGGTGCAGCATTTTTAGTAAATCTTAGACCTTTGAGTCTAAGGCCAGGTTCACACTGGTATGACACGACTGGTGTAAGACTGTCATCCTACTTTACCCTGCAACATCAGTCTTAGGCCTCGTACACACGGCCGAGATTCTCGTCGAAAAAAACATGTCGTTTTTTTCGACGAGATTCCTGGACAAGAAAATTGTCCCGGCCGAGTGTACACACGCTCGTTTCAAAGAACCCGCAGTTCTTTGAATGGAGCGTACGCGGTGATGTCATCGACTACGACGAGCATGCGCTCGTCACATTCGATGCCGTCGCCGCCATCTTGGTATACCCTACGTATGCCTAGGAAGCTACCGCGCATGCGTCGAATTCATTTCGAACATGCGCGGTCTTCCCGGCGGACAGGTAAGTGTACACACACTCACTTTTCTTGTCGAGAAACAGGCTGACGAGAATCTCGACGAGAAAATAGAGAGCAGGTTCTCTATTTTCTCGTCGAGGTTACTTGTCGGTTTTCTCGACGAGAAACCCAATAGCCGCGTACACACGACCGATTTACTCGGCAAGACATCTCTGCCAGCAAGTTTCTTGCTGGTTCTTGCCGAGAAAATCGGTCGTGTGTACGAGGCCTAACATCGGTCCTACTTTGCTCCTACTTCCACCCGACTTGAATGAACAGGATACGATTTTGCTCCGACTTTGAGATAGTCAGACTTGTTCTTTGACCAATCAAAACAATACCAGTGTGAGATAAATTCCTTTTACTACTGCTGTAATCACCATGTCAGAATTTGCAAGTCAAATGGTTAGGACGAGGATCCGACTTTGATCTGACTTCAATATTGACTGGGCTGAAAACGGACCAAAGTCTGACCAAAGTAGTGCAGGAACCTTTTCTAAAGTTTGTCCGAGACAGTTAAGACAGCTCTCATAGGGAACCATTAATTTATATGCGACAAGTGCTCCCAAAGTCGGAGCTTATGCCACAACAGTGTGAACCAGGCCTTAGGCAAATAGTCCCAGGTAGTAGAAATTAGGCAAATACACCACGTAACTGAGCTTAGCAATGGAGGATTATAGGTCATGTAATCTTTGCAATTTCCCCTTTCCTATTTCTTGCTTCACACACGTATCTATGTGTCTAAAGTCTCACAAGACATTGAATGTTACTTAAAATTAGAAAGTAAGCTCTTTTTGTGCAGTCTGAAGCTACTTGTACTGTATATGGTAACTTTACAATTAAAATGATAGTACTATCTACTTCTGCAACTAACTTTGCTGTGCAGTCTTTTAAAGGTGGAGGAAGTTACTCATTAGCCATCCAATGACAAAACCACATAACAAATATAAATATTTCTATTCAGGGGTTGAGAGAACTAGTGATAATTACTTATGTAGCAATAGCCCCAGTTAAGAGGGCTGCAGGTATAGTTTTGGGCCTGTAACACACTGCTGTCAACCCCCAGGAACTGGCTCTAACCTCCCTTGGCACAGCTAGCACAAATGGAAGTGTGAAACCCACTAGGCTATAGGAATCACCACTCCGCAATAAAGCATACACAATGGTTAATATCAAATTACCTGAGCCGACTGCTTCAGCTGGGATAAACAGTACGCCACACACTTGCTTGCTTAACCACAAATACTTTTACTGAATAGAAATATAAAGTTAGACAATAGTACATTTATCTATGCAGGGCCCTGCAATATCAATAGTCGAGCAAATAACAAGTATTATGTTCTAACAGTCTTATGCGCACTCAATGTCTCTTAATAAACTACGCCCGCGAGCCTTCCCCTCGTGGCCAATATGGCGGCCAAACAATGTCTCCCTGCTGAACAGTCAGGCCTGACTAATTCACACAAAGTTAGTTCGTTGAGAAGGTTCTTCGCTAGCAATGGTGGTGCACTTTGTAGGTTATTTGTAATCCAATGGTATTAAACTGTTGGTTACTCAGCAAGCAAAAAGACAACTTAACTCCGGCTGCACAACACACTGTTTCTCTGGGGTGCAGTATAACACTCCGGTAACGGTGGGCCCTGACCAAAGGATACTGGGCCTAAAAGATAGTCAAAGTATTCTGAGCAAGTGCTCTCTCACCCGACCGGACCAGTCCGTACAACCAACTTCAGTAACTGATGTCCCGGAACACAGTCTCACGATACCCGTAGTCTCCAATCCTCTCGACCATCCGGGGGAGAGATTGATGGATGAGACGACTCTGGGTTCTCCAGTGACGATTGGAAAGCTCTCAGGATCCCCTAGGCCCAGGCTCTCCGGCCTAGTCCAAAACAACAGGCCCCAATGTAGGCTCCACTTGCTAGGAGGGCGGTGTCCGAAGAGACCCTCCTTAAATAGTCCTTCCCCAGCAGACCTTGCGCCGGGCAATGCACTGTGGGTGCCCCGCTGCACACTGGGTATGGTAGTCTTTGTGCTCATTTAAAGCAATACCCCGCTACACTTATTTATTAGTGATTTACAAGTGATACATGAAGTAATTACATCAGTAATATAATTGTGTAGACACAGTATACTAAATAATTTGCTCATTAAAGTAGTTGTAAAGGTGCATTTTTTTTCTAATAAAAATAAAAAACATACTTACCTGCTCTGTGCAAGTTATGTTGCAATCTTTGACGATCTTTAAGAATGAATTACCTTACACCACATGCAGCTTGAGAAGGCAGTGATGGGTTGTAGGGATAGGCTTTGGATATCTGTCTGTTCACAGTCGATCATTAGATTGACTTCTCATGAACATGAATGGCCATAGATGGATCGAAATTAGGCCAATCCCTGCTTAACCAGCTGAATTTTGATCCATCAAGTGAAATCAATCTAATGATCGACTTCTCATGAACGGACTTGTTGGAAAATGTTGTTTTGATCAGCTAATGCAGTCAATTGGCTGCAGCACTAATCAGTGTATTCTGACGGCAGGGGAGTCACACTGTCAGAATACAATGTCAGAATACAATGACACAGCAGGGAGAATTCTCACATTCACCTTGAATGTGTACATGGGGAAATCATTTCTTTTTTTTTCCTTCAGCTTGCCGGCTAAACAAAAAAAAAAATGAACCATATATGGCCAGCTTTAGAGGCAGTAGTGCTAACATTACTAACTGATAGATCCCCAGGTTGTTTTGAAGTGATACCACTACGTAATGACATATCCCTGACCACTGTTTGTAAAAAAAATAAAATCACTTACTTATAAAGGGTAAATTGTGCTGCTCCATACTTCCACATGCAATTTAAGGCTTCCCACAAACATGTTATTTAAAGAATTGGTGTATTTGTAATGTTGACCTTTGAAATGCATTAAAAGACTCTGCTAAAAGATATTTTTGAAAACATTTTTTTTACATTGGTATGTATCCCACCATCTCAGTGTCCAGATACCTTTTTTAACAAATGCTTGCATATTAGTTTTGAAAAAGGCCAGAAACAAATGCCAAGATTTCTCTCCCATATATTTCAGTGGGGTTCAGTGATATGTTGGGGGTTTTTGAACTTCCTGCTAGGTTAATTGAATATACTGTATAGTGAATAGAGCTTTACCCAATTTATTTGTCCTTAAATGGCTTGTTTTAAAGCTGCTTCTGCTTCTTAAAATACTGTATGTAAAAGCTTTAAAATCCACAGTCTGGACACAGGTGCACTTTAAGTCTGATTTTTTTAGGTGGTTCTTCATATTGATTTTTTTTTTACCTTGGTTTAATGTATAAGGCATAGTTGTCATTTAATGTATAAGGCATAGTTGTCATGTGGATTCCATTACAGGAATGTTAGATTTAATCAGTGTCTGCAACAGGTTTATTGGGAATGAAGTTTTGTGTACAATTCTTCCACTAACAGTGGTGTCCAAAAGGCATACACTGCTATAACTAAACCCAAAGGAGTTTGTGGTTTGATGCACTCTTAACAAAACCTTCAACCTGTTTGACTGATGCCTGGGTGATAACTTCTTAAATGTTAAAAACATACAGCTCCCAAAAGGAGTGTTCATTATTTCAATTAACACAAAAACAATACAGAGCATGTGGCTTTACTTAATAAATAATTATAATGCTTAACTCTAGTTACCCATAGAAACCAAACATAATCTATCCAGCAATGTCCTGTTTATAACACAGTCTGATTAACTCCTATGGGTTATTGCATTTTGCAAAACAATATTTATTTGCTGTGACTATGAATGCAAAAGTAATGCAGACTGAAATGGAAAGAAATCAAAAACAAAACAAATTAGTGGTGATTTTATGAAAAAGCAATAGCATCCAATTTATTTTTTTAAATTCTGGGTTGTAGGGGCAGACATTTTTACTGCTGTCCAGAAACATCTATCACATAAATTTAAAGGCATGGCTCAATTGGTAATTGTTCCCTCCTAAGGTCATAGCAACACCCCATATACTGTATAATTATGGAACCAAGTACAATTAAAAAGATCATTCAGACCTTTTAGGTTTTTAACTTTTTTATGTTGTCAATAAACTGTTAAAAAGATTTGTCATTATATGCTTTTTCTTTTAAAAACATGAAAAACATATATACTTTTCTCTTGCTTTTCAATTGCATATTCTGTATATATATTTTATCACCACAAATCCTCTTGTGTACATAATCCTAACCATAAAACCCACTCAGCATAACGTACTTAAATACATAATGTATTTAGAATACGGTTATTCTCATATTATCATTTATATTCATATCTAAGCAATTGATGAGGAAATTATCTACACTTTTTTAAGGCCAGGGTCCACTTCTTCAGGAGAAACACAAAGGTGAGTATCTGTAATGCAAATCATAACTGAGATATAATTTCTTACATCGATTCATTTTAATAAAATTTTTCCAAACTAGTTCTCAGGTCACAACAATGGTGATTATAATTTAAAAACCTAAGTAGCATTCAGGATGGTGACCAAGCCCACACTCCCCAAAATGTAAGCCAAATGGAGTAATAATCATGATAATAATTGTGTGACTGTCTGCAAAATATTCCATGAGTTTTATATATATATATATATATATATATATATATAGTGGGGCAAAAAAGTATTTAGTCAGCCACCAATTGTACAAGTTCTCCCACTTAAAAAAGATGAGAGAGGCCTGTAATTGTCATCATAGGTATACCTCAACTATGAGAGACAAAATGTGGAAACAAATCCAGACAAACACATTGTCTGATTTGGAAAGAATTTATTTAGCAAATTATGGTGGAAAATAAGTATTTGGTCACCTACAAACAAGAAAGATTTCTGGCTCTCACAGACCTGTATCTTCTTCTTTAAGAGGCTCCTCTGTCCTCCACTCATTACCTGTATTAATGGCACCTGTTTGAACTTGTTATCAGTATAAAAGACACCTGTCCACAACCTCAAACAGTCACACTCCAAACTCCACTATGGTGAGGATCAAAGAGCTGTCGAAGGACACCAGAAACAAAATTGTAGACCTGCACCAGGCTGGGAAGACTGAATCTGCAATAGGCAAGCAGCTTGGTGTGAAGAACTCAACTGTGGGAGCAATAATTAGAAAATGGAAGACATACAAGACCATTGATAATCTCCCTCGATCTGGGGCTCCACGCAAGATCTCACCCCGTGGGGTCAAAATGATCACAAGAACGGTGAGCAAAAATCCCAGAACCACGCGGGGGGACCTAGTGAATGACCTGCAGAGAGCTGGGACCAACGTAACAAAGGTTACCATCAGTAACACACTACGCTGCCAGGGACTCAGATCCTGCAGTGCCAGACGTGTCCCCCTGTTTAAGCCAGTACATGTCCGGGCCCGTCTAAGGTTTGCTAGAGAGCATTTGGATGATCCAGAAGAGGATTGGGAGAATGTCATATGGTCAGATGAAACCAAAATAGAACTGTTTGGTAGAAACACAACTTGTCGTGTTTGGAGGAGAGAGAATGCTGAGTTGCAACCAAAGAACACCATAACTACTGTGAAGCATGGGGGTGGCAACATCATGCTTTGGGGCTGTTTCTCTGCAAAGGGAACAGGACGACTGATCCGTGTACATGAAAGAATGAATGGGGCCATGTATCGTGAGATTTTGAGTTCAAACCTCCTCCCATCAGCAAGGGCATCGAAGATGAAACGTGGCTGGGTCTTTCAGCATGACAATGATCCCAAACACACCTCCTGGGCAATGAAGGAGTGGTTTCTTAAGAAGCATTTCAAGGTCCTGGAGTGGCCTAGCCAGTCTCCAGATCTCAACCCCATAGAAAACCTTTGGAGGGAGTTGAAAGTCTGTGTTGCCCAGCGACAGCCCCAAAACATCACTCACTACTCTAGAGGAGCTCTGCATGGAGGAATGGGCCAACATACCAGTAACAGTGTGTGACAACCTTGTGAAGACTTATAGAAAACATTTGACCTCTGTCATTGCCAACAAAGGATATATAACAAAGTATTGAGATGAACTTTTCATATTGACCAAATACTTATTTTCCACCATAATTTGCAAAAAAAAATATTTCCAAATCAGACGATGTGATTGTCTGGATTTGTTTCTACATTTTGTCTCTCATAGTTGAGGTTTACCTATGATAAAAATTATAGGCCTCTCTCATCTTTTTAAGTGGGAGAACTTGCACAATTGGTGGCTGATTAAATACCTTTTTGCCCCACTGTATATATATGTGTAGAGGGGTGTTCCCCTTTAACGCAGAGAGACTACATTACCCAGAACCCCGTTCGGCAATGTTTCCGCCGCAGAGACTCATGGGAGGGGTTATAAAAGGAGGAGGCGAGGCTGGGCTCGGCCTCTTTGGGACACGAGACTTCAGAGACTGATCCTCCTGTGCGGATGTGTCGGAGTGCAAGGCCTGAAGCCTGAGGTCTTGCGCAGCACCAAAGAGCCTTCCACCCCTCTGCGAGCCTGGGTGGCATCGGACTTCGCTCTATTACAGCATTGGTTGGATCGGGGACCCGATCGCTGGAGAGACTGTGTGTGTGTGTGTGACACAGTCGGTGGAAGTTCCCGGACTGGGACCGCAGTCCGGTTGGGTGAGAGGGCGTATGCCCAAACCATATACTGTTACTGTTAATAGGCCTATGGACTGCCGTGGCCCACAAGTTGTTCCTGATACTTTCACTGAAGAACCTTATCAGAGCTGAACTCAGTTCGCATAGCAAAGTGTTTATCCCATCTTTACCTTTCCCATTGGATTACAAATTATACTCTGTTAATGTGCACCACCGTTAAAGACCTGCCGGTGAAGAAAAGAACATCATCCCCTATAGACTAAGTTTTAGCTGTTTGAACCAGGCCTGGTGGGGTTTTCTAATTTGTATGGTTACTGCGCCACAGGGCGCCTAACTAACGGTCGCCCCCCTGTGTGGCGCACTTATTGCTGTTAGCTTTATATTCATAGTGTGTTAGTGTTGCAGGGCTCTGCAATATATATATATTGTAAACTGTAATAAATGTTAACCCCTTTCCTAACTAAAGCTTGAGTAAATTCTATACCCATTTCATTTTAGTATTGTCTCGGTGCTTAATTACTCATACAGTATAAGATAGACATTTTGCTGTCAGAACTAGCTGTGCCAGTAGGGGGTCGAGTATATTGCCGGGGGTTGGCGGAGCTGTCTTCAGGGCCCAAACTAAATCTGCGGCCTTCTTAAGTGAAGGTATCGCTACACGTGGGGGTTCTCGTCCGGGATCCTGATACAGCAAGCGAACACGCCAAAAGACCGGCATGGACCCGCTAGAAGTAGGACAGTGGTACACAGTGGCTGGCGCAGATCCGGCCGCGGCGGCAGTTATTGAACTCCCGGGGATCTGGCAAAGAGATGCGATAAAGCAGCTAATAACGTCCCTATCACCATGCCAGAAATGATGGGTGATGGATGTGAGACCACATGCTTCGCGTACATACGCATTAATAGAGTGGAAAGACGAAATTCCAGAGCATTTTAAAAGCCCGAGCATACAAGCTATGGATGGTCAAACCTACTATCTGCCACATGCGCTGCCACATAAGGGAGATCGGTTCCAAATAAGAAAACCATCATCTCCACAGACACCTCCCCCGCCATCCCCTAAGGCGGAAAAGCAGAAGGATACAGAGAGTCCCAGATCATCACCGGCCACCCTTAGCACAGAACTATGCGCTGTACTGGGAGAGATTGTGGCCCAGTGCAAGAAGAATCCCACAGATTACCCGATGTCGGGGTACAGAAAGCTCCGGATATTCTCAGGGAGGAAACCTGTACCCTCAGGGGAAGAGGGATTTAAGGAGTGGCTAGATGGCACCACTCAGGCCTTAGAGGAATGGGAAGTTCCAGAACGCAGCAAGAAACAGAGAATTGCTGAAAGTTTGAAGGGGCCTGCTCTGGATGCCATACGCAACCTGAAGATGAGCAGGAAAGATTGTACTGCACAGGACTACTTGGACATCTTGCAGAATGTGTTCGGTGGGACAGAAAAAGTTACCGAGCTCACCTATCAGCTGGAGCACTGCTACCAGAAAACAGGAGGAACTATCAGAATATATGGGACGTCTAGACAAGATCCTGCATAGAATTATTCTGAAGAAGGGGATCGACCCAGGGAAGGTAGACGAGGCCCGGGCTCAGCAGGTATTGAGGGGAGCTCAGCCCCTGGATCCTATTGCATTGGCGCTGCGCACCCGACAGGACGGGAAGAACCTGGAATACCCCGACCTCATTCGAATGGTCAGAGAGGAAGAGGCCATGTTGGAGGAGAAAAAGAGGGAACAGCCAGTCGAGCCAACCAAACCTCCGGTGGTGATGGTCAGCCCGGCCATGACCCCTGAAAGAGATGCATAAGTGGACACCCTGAAATCGCAGATGTCCCAAGTGTTGGGGATACTGACCTCTTTGATGGAGAAAGATCAAAGGAAACCAGAAAAGGAAAGTCCAAGAAAGGAGTTGTTCCCGAATACCTCAGCGCCCGCTTCTCTACAGGATCGGGAAGAAGAGGTGATTTGTTACAACTGCGGAGGGATTGGTCATTTTGCAAACATATGTTCCAGTCCCAGGAAGAAAAAGACAAATAACCGCCAGCCGGCGGAAAACTTCAGAGGGCCCCGGTGAAGGAGTCAACCGGGTGCCCATCATCTTCAGTGAGCTCCAAACTGAATGAAAAACAGAAGAAGAGAGGAAATAAAACACCTTGGAGGAAACACAACATTCCTCAACAGAGATACACCCCAGAGAAAGGGGGCAAGACCCCTCAGAAGGGGCACAACATTCCCCAGAGGGGATGCACACCTAAGAAAAACAATAAAATCCCTCAGCGGGTCTGTACACCCATTGAAAGGAGGGAAATCAATGCATACCAGGCTCAGGAAAGACTAAAGTCCAAAAGGAGCTGGACGAAAGAGAGTCGGAAGGGAAAGGACCAGAAGAAGGTGACCCCTACCAGGCCATATCCAGAGAAGCTGGTAGGCCCATCTCCGATAGTGCCCATTCAAGTGGAGGGAGTCTACACCAGGGCCCTCTTGGATACCGGGGCACAAGTGACCCTACTATACCGGGACTTCTACGATAGGCACTTGAGTCATCTGCCTATCCAGAAGATAGAAGAGCTGGAAATATGGGGAATTGGAACCCAGAGTTTCCCTTACGACGGCTACCTTCCCATCAAGATGACCTTTGACCCATCCGTGGCTGGGAAGGCCGAAGTGTTTGACACCCTGGCAGTTGTGTGCCCTAGGCCGCCTGGAGCCAACAAGAATTCCCTTATAATAGGGACGAACACGGACCTGGTCCGAAGACTCCTGACCCCTCTAGTGAAAGAGGAGGGGCAAGCAGCCACCAAGATCCATCCCATGCTGAAGACGGCCTACCAACGGCTGGTCCAAGAGCAGGAGACCCCTGGAGAGGGGATAGGGAAGGTGTGGAGACTTGGAAGAGAAGGGGTAGTGTTGCAGCCCGGCGAAGTAACCTGTCTCAGAGCCACTGTGAAGCTTACTTGGGAGCAGCCTGGCCCCTTTGTCGTGCTGGAGTCAGACCCAAGAGGCGAGTCCTCAGGTCTGGAAGTGATACCGGAAGTGATTCCGCTGAAGGTCCTGAAGAAGGCCCATTGTAGAGTTCCAGTGAGTGTTAGAAACGCTACCAGAGACCCCATGGAAATCCCAGCCAGAATGCTGCTGGGCCAGGTGAGCCCTGCAGCCCCTGTTACCCTGTCAGAAGTGAAGAGGACGGGTGAAGGAGGAGATGCTTGGGAGAAGCTGTCCATGGAAAACCCGAATCTGCCGGGAGCTTGGAAAGAGAGAGCCAAGGCCCAGTTGACCAGATGGGAGAAGATCTTCTCTAAAGATGAGTTCGATGTGGGGTGTGCAAGGAGTGCCACCTATCGGATCCGCCTCCAGGAAGATAATCCCTTCAGAGAGAGGGTCAGGCGGGTCCCACTAGCAGATCTGGAGGATCTAAGGGAACAACTGGCTGAACTCAAGAGGACTGGTGTGATACGGGAGTCTAGAAGCCCCTATGCCTCCCCGATAGTGGTGGTCAGTAAGAAGAATGGGTCGTTGAGGCTCTGTATAGACTACAGGACTCTCAACAGGAGAACCATACCCGACCAATACACCACTCCGAGGATAGAGGATGCCCTACAGAGCTTGTCTGGAGCCAAATGGTTCAGCGTTATGGATCTCAAGAGCGGGTACTATCAGATCCCTATGCATCCAGAAGACAAGGAGAAGACAGCTTTCATAACCCCAGTGGGGTTCTTTGAATTCAACCGGATGCCCCAAGGTCTGTCTGGAGCCCCAGCTACTTTCCAAGGTCTCATGGAGAAGACTGTAGGAGACATGAACCTTATTGAAGTCCTTGTATACCTGGACAATGTCATTGTCTTTGGGAGAACCTTGGAAGAACACGAAGAGAGGTTGGAAAAAGTGTTGAGAAGACTCAGTGAGGAAGGACTCAAGCTTTCGCCTGAGAAGTGTCGGTTCTACCAGTCTTCTGTGAACTATCTGGGGCACATAGTGTCCGAAGAAGGGGTGGCCACAGACCCCGAGAAATTGGAGGCAGTTACCTCCTGGCCACGGCCCACCACAGTAACAGAACTCAGATCCTTCTTGGGTTTCTGCTCCTACTATAGGAGGTTTGTGGAGGGATTCGCCCGAATTGCTAGACCATTGAATGAACTGCTCAAGACTGAGGGAGAAGAGGATGACTCAGGGCCCAGGAAGCCGGGAGAGTCCATCAGAGATCAGTGGAATCAGAAGTGGGAAGAGGCCTTCCAGGCATTGAAGAAGAGCCTGACCACTGCTCCAGTCTTGGCCTACGCAGACCCAACCAAGCCCTATGAACTACACGTAGATGCTAGTCATGACGGTCTGGGAGGAGTACTTTATCAAGAACACGAAGGGCAACAACAGCCTGTTGCCTATGTGAGCAGGAGCCTGACCCCCTCTGAGAAGAACTACCCCACTCACAAGCTGGAGTTCCTGGCCCTTAAGTGGGCGGTAGTAGACAAGCTCAAAGACTACCTGTATGGGGCGGAGTTCACTGTGAAGACCGACAACAACCCCCTTACCTACCTTTTCACCACGGCCAAGCTGGACGCCACTGGACACAGGTGGCTGGCCGCACTGTCTGGATTCAACTTCAGCCTAAAGTATAGGCCAGGGGCTGGGAATAGAGACGCAGACGCTCTGTCCAGGAGATCTCATGCCCCCACCAGTGATGTAGAAGATTGGACCCAAGTGGCACCGGACGGGGTGCGGGCCCTTTGTCAAGGAGCTGAATTCCAGGCCAGAGGAGGCTCCAGAGCAGAAGAAATAGGAGTTACCATGGTGGGAGTCCCAAAACACTACTGTGGAGTGACTCAATTGGACGAAGACAACCTGCCGAGATTGTCCAAGAAGGAGTTGAGGTGTGACCAATTGGAAGACCCCATGGGGAGATTGGTCCTGGAGGCCCTGGAGAATCAGGATCCAAACAGACTCCTGCGTCATCCCTCAAAGGAAGCTCGCCTGTTGAGGAAAGAATGGGACAAGTTGCAGGTACATCAGGGAGTGGTCTACCGAAGGGGCCCCTCTGATGACTTAGAAGATAAGTGGCAACTGTTCCTCCCAGAGAAGCATCGAGAGACTGTTCTGATTTCCCTGCATGACAATCATGGCCACCTAGGGGCTGAAAGGACCTTTCAACTTGTCAGAAGTCGGTTCTATTGGCCCTGCATGAGGGCAGAGGTAGAGGAGTACTGCCACTCATGTGCACGATGCATCCAGAGGAAGACTTTACCCCATCAAGCTGCCCCAATGGGCCATCTACAAAGTCAAGGCCCAATGGATCTGGTATGCATTGATTTTCTCTGCCTCGAACCCGACCTGAGTGGACTAGGAAATGTTCTGGTGATAACCGACCATTTCACCCGGTATGCCCAAGCTTTCCCAACCAAAGATCAGAAGGCCTCCACCGTAGCCAAGGTACTTATGGAGAAGTACTTTGTCCATTATGGGCTGCCACAGCGACTTCATTCAGATCAAGGAAGGGACTTTAAGAGTAAACTGATCCGGAAACTCCTGGATTTGTTGGGAATCAAGAAGACTCAAACTACACCTTACCACCCACAAGGAGATGCTCAGCCGGAAAGGTTTAACCAAACCTTGCTCAACATGTTGGGGACTCTGGAAAGTGAGAAAAAGCAACATTGGAGCAAACACATAGCAGCCCTAGTACATGCTTACAACTGCACCATCAGTGATGCTACAGGCTGCTCCCCATATCGACTAATGTTTGGGAGAGAAGCGAGACTACCTGTGGACTTGGCCTTTGGCACCTCTCTGGACCATTCCTCAGCCACATCCCACAAAGGATATGTGGACAGGCTCAAACACAGCCTGAAAGTAGCCTATGAACAAGCTCAAGCGGCCTCAGATCAAAGGGGAGCTCGAAACAAAAGAAACTTCGACTTGAAGGTCCGGGTACAAGACCTACAGCCCGGGGATCGAGTACTGTTACGCAATCTGGGGGTCCCTGGGAAGCACAAACTTGCAGATAGATGGAGATCTGAACCTTATGTCATCTATAGGAAGTTGCCGGGCCTGCCTGTCTACAAGTTGAAGCCGGAAGGAAAGGTGGGCCCCCTGAAGATGTGGCATCGAAACCACCTGCTCCCACTTGCTGAGGCAGTCAGAATACCTCCCGTGAGAGACTCCCCTGAACCGGCCTCTATCCTGGATACTCCTAGGCCGAACACTCGGTCGCAGACCTCCCGAGCCAAAGATGGAGAGGCCTCTCAACTTAGTGAAAATGAAGAAGGAGAACTTGATTGGTTGTGGCCTTCCCCAACTCCAGGAACTTCCACTATAGATCTTCCAACCACTGAAGACACTCCAGATGGAACACTGAACCCAGAAGCCACAGAGTTCATCCCATCTAGTCCTTCAGCAGATTACTGGGAAGATGCCCATGATAGTTGCTCAGAGGAAGAGGAGCCTGTGGCACCAGAGCCAGAAATCCCAAGAGAGCAAAGGGCTCGAAGAGTCATCCGGCCTCCTACGAAGCTGACCTACCCACAAATGGGGAATAGCTCAGAGGACTCTGTAGTTACCGCTAGGAGGAATGCTGAAAATCCGGATCCCTCCACTGTCCATTTAGTGGAGGGCAACCCCAGCTCACTCTCTGGCACAGCTAGGCAGGCCACCCATGATAATGTGACCTGTGGGCAAGGGAATTCTACCCCTCAGTTTTGGTGGGAATTCCCTATGCCAACATCGTTTGCAGAATTAACTAGAGTTGTACATAGTCTTTGTTAAGGTTTATCTTTGGGGACCAAAGAGTTTAAGTGGGGGGAGTGTGTAGCGGGGTGTTCCCCTTTAACGCAGAGAGACTACATTACCCAGAACCCCGTTCTGCAATGTTTCCGTCGCAGAGACTCATGGGAGGGGTTATAAAAGGAGGAGGCGAGGCTGGGCTTGGCCTCTTTGGGACACGAGACTTCAGAGACTGATCCTCCTGTGCGGATGTGTCAGAGTGCAAGGCCTGAAGCCTGAGGTCTTGCGCAGCACCAAAGAGCCTTCCACCCCTCTGCGAGCCTGGGTGGCATCGGACTTCGCTCTATTACAGCATTGGTTGGATCGGGGACCCGATCGCTGGAGAGACTGTGTGTGTGTGTGTGACACAGTCGGTGGAAGTTCCCGGACTGGGACCGCAGTCCGGTTGGGTGAGAGGGCGTATGCCCAAACCATATACTGTTACTGTTAATAGGCCTATAGACTGCCGTGGCCCACAAGTTGTTCCTGATACTTTCACTGAAGAACCTTATCAGAGCTGAACTCAGTTCGCATAGCAAAGTGTTTATCCCATCTTTACCTTTCCCATTGGATTACAAATTATACTCTGTTAATGTGCACCACCGTTAAAGACCTGCCGGTGAAGAAAAGAACATCATCCCCTATAGACTAAGTTTTAGCTGTTTGAACCAGGCCTGGTGGGGTTTTCTAATTTGTATGGTTACTGCGCCACAGGGCGCCTAACTAACGGTCGCCCGTGAGGCGCACTTATTGCTGTTAGCTTTATATTCATAGTGTGTTAGTGTTGCAGGGCTCTGCAATATATATATATATATTGTAAACTGTAATAAATGTTAACCCCTTTCCTAACTAAAGCTTGTGTAAATTCTATACCCATTTCATTTTAGTATTGTCTCGGTGCTTAATTACTCATACAGTATAAGATAGACATTTTGCTGTCAGAACTAGCTGTGCCAGTAGGGGGTCGAGTATATTGCCGGGGGTTGGCGGAGCTGTCTTCAGGGCCCAAACTAAATCTGCGGCCTTCTTAAGTGAAGGTATCGCTACATATATATATATGACAAGTCTTCCAAACAATACATGCCAATACAATGTCCTCAAAATAATAAATATATACCAGCCCCTAAATGTACCTATATGTGTCACTGAGGGACAATAGGAGATCTACATATATCTGTCAGGTATCAAAATCTGTCAGTATCAATCTTACCATACATCTCCCGTCTGTTACTCTACAGTAAGTTTTTTTCAATGTCCCACATAGGTGTGTGATACAAAGAGGGCTCAATCATGACCTGCCTTTTTATATAGTGGCTTGTCCCTTAAGGATTTCCCAAATCTCTAAAAGAATAACATACGGTAACAGAATAATGCCTTATATATTTAGGACAGGTCTTCCAAACAATAAATCCCAATACAATGTACTAACATTTTTAGATATATACCTTTCCACTGTATCACGTATGTATGTGATATAAGGAGGGCTCGGTCTTATCATATGGTGACTGCTTCCTCTAAGGATTTCCCAGATCTATACAGAAATATTATAAAAGATTCCTAGATCCCTTTTTGTTATGGGTGCGTAAAATTGTTTCCAAAGCAGCCTGTCCTGATCCCCAGGTATTTCTCCTAGGGGATCCAGAAGGGAACCCATCACATCCAGAATCTCTTTAAGAGGCTCCACCTCCCCGTCAAATATTTGCTCTAACCCCTTTTAACAATCAGTTTCTAAAGTAGGGTGGACTGACCTATATAGATACTTTCCCATATACTAAGATCTATTATGGTTTAAATCCCACTCAAGGCAGTTTTTCCCATATTGACTCAATCTTAAGTAATGACACATTTTTGACTCATTTACAATATATTACCTGTCTTACTAGAGGGGTATGAGACTATTCCCTAATATTGGCATATTTAGACATTAAGGCCTGGGTCTTAGCCTCAAGTGGAAAATATACCCATTTTGGCTCCACCTGATAGGTTCCCATTATAGAGTGCCAGATCAACTAAGCATGTCTTTGGAGACCCATTGGGATGAAAATCTGTCTTAGAGGAGCAATAAAGTCTATCATCTACCATTGAAAAAATGTACTAGAATAGCAGATGAAGAATTCATCAAGGCGAATTGTATTAGTGGAGTAGTGGAGTCTTCCAATATTACTAAACCCTTAGAGTTAGAGTTGAATTGTCAGGGATGGGAAAGTATGTCCCATCGACTGTATATGCTGAAAAAACGTTTGAGAATTTAGAGGAGGAAATTATTCATTAGTAAAGAATAGTAATTTGAATATGGTATTTAGGGAGGAGCCCGATGTTCGAGTCGAACGTAAGTTCGACTCGAACATCGGGTGATCACCTGTTCGCCGAATAGCGAACAATATGCGGTGTTCGCGGCAAATTCTAAATCTGCGGAACACCGTTTAAAAGTCAATGGGAGATTAACATGAAAAATCTAAAGTGCTAATTTTAAAGGCTTATATGCAAGGTATTGTCATAAAAGTGTTTGGGGACCTGTGTCCTGCCCCAGGGGACATGTATCAATGCAAAAAAAAGTTTTAAAAACTGACGTTTTTTCGGGAGCAGTGATTTTAATAATGCTTAAAGTGAAATAAAAGTGAAATATTCCTTTAAATTTCGTGCCTGGGGATGTCTATAGTATGCCTGTAAAGTGGCACATTTTTCCTGTGTTTAGAACAGTCCCGCAGCAAAATTCAATTTCTAAAGGAAAAAAAGTCATTTAAAACTACTCGCGGCTGTAATGAATTGTCGGGTCTCGGCAATACAGATAAAACTCATTGAAAAAACGGCATGGGTCCCCCCCAGTCCATTACCAGGCCCTTTGGGTCAAATAAAAAAAAATGGCGTAGGGGTCCCCCTCAAAATCCATACCAGACCCTTCAGGTCTGGCATGAATTTTAAGGGGTACCCTGCGCCAAAATAAAAAAAATGGCGTAGAGGTCCCCCAAAAATCGATACCAGACCCTTATCTGAGCACGCAACCTGGCAGGCCGCAGGAAAAGAGGGGGGGACGAGAGCGCCCCCCTCCTGAACCGTACCAGGCCACATGCCCTCAACATGGCAACATGGGGAGGATGCTTTGGGGTTTGACCCCACAAGCACCATGTCCCCATGTTGATGGGGACAAGGGCCTCATCCCCACAACCCTTGCCTGGAACCCTTATCGGAATCTGGAAGCCCCCTTTAACAAGGGGACCCCCAAATCCCGCCCCCCCTATGTGAATTGGTAACGTGTACATTGTACCATACCATTTCACCAAAAAAAGTGTAAAAAATAAAAATGTAAATCCATCTTCCGCCGCCCAAAAAAGAAAAAAAAATCTGCAACAGTTCCGCCTCCATGAGAGGCTCCGCCGAGTGATGCTTCTCCCGCTGGTGACAGCTGTTATATAACTGAGGGCGGGGCCACCCGGAAACCCCTGTGGCATCAAAGGGGGCGGAGTCACCCATTTACGTCACCAGGTGGCCCTGCCCTCAGCTATATAACAGCTGTCACCGGTGGGAGAAGCATCACTCGGCGGAGCCACAACAGTTCCGCCTCCATGGGAGGCTCCGCCGAGTGATGCTTCTCCCGCCGGTCACCGGGGGGCGGGGTCACCTGTTTTCATCCGTTTTCAAACTTTTTTTTTGCATTGATACATGTCCCCTGGGGCAGGACCCGGGTCCCTAAACACTTTTTATGACAATACCATGCATATAAGCTTTTAAAATTAGCACTTTTGGTTTTTCATGTTCGTGTCCCATTCACTAACGGTGTTCGCGTGTTCGAACAAATTTTTTGCCTGTTCGCAGGCTCTGGTGCGAACCAACCTGGGGGTGTTCGGCTCATCCTTAATGGTAATCACTCCGAGTGGGCGTATATTTGCATGAAACATCAGTTGTGCTGAGAGCGTGTGCCCTGTGCGCTCCTGACTCAGTTACCAGCGGCTTACGGAAAGCTACCGATCACTGCTTGTGATCGGGAGCTTTCCAATCATGTAACCATTGTGATTCTCTGTCACGGCGGTCACATGATCATAGACCCTGCCCCGCATTTGAAAGCCCTTAATGCCAGCATAACTATCAAGGTGTTATAAGTGGATAGCTAAGGTTTGAATAGCATTTGAAAAATAAGTGGTGGTAATGGACCACCTTGACATGACCTGCTATACAAAATTTACCCTTATCTATGAAATTTGGTGAGGGAAGCCTGCAGAAAATGGCAATTCACTAGAATCAGAAGGCTTAGCAGAATCAAAAGAGGTGTTATTTATGTTCCATGGTTGTTTATTGAGGTCAATTTCCTGGACATAAAGCCCATCTGATCCTCATGGATACTGGATAGTAGAACTGAACTCAACCTTAGCTAGTGTTTCATAATCCAGATTGAGAAGTGAGATAGGCCTATAAGACAAACACTTGAGAGGATCTTTATCAGACTTTAGTAACAAAATTATTGTTGCATCATGCATAGAGTCAGGCAAAGACTCTGTTTAAGGGCCTTTCTACTGACCTTGGCCAGGGTGAGGATTGATACATCCATTAATCATTTAAGGCCTTCCAGAGAGATACAATCTATACCAGAGGCTTAACCTAGGCTTACAATGATTGAATCTTCTTTAGCCCGTTGGCACTGTGTTTGGAGGAAAAAAAATGCTGACTATGACCCTAAGAACACCATCCCCACAGTCAAGCACGGAGGTGGAAACATGATGCTTTTTGTTGCTGTTTCTCTGCTAAAGGTACTTGCCAACTTTGCTGCATTGAGAGGCCAATGGATGGGGCCATGCTTTGTAAAATATTGGATGAGAACCTTCTTCCCTCTGTCTGAACACTGAAGATGGGTCATGGATGGGTCTTCCAGTATGACAATAATTCAAAACATACCATCAAGGCAACAAAGGAGTGGCTCAAGCAGAAGCGCATTAAGGTCATGGAGTGGCCTAGTCAGTCTCCAGACCTTAATCCTATAGAAAATTTATGGAGGGAGCTGAAGCTTCGAGTTGCCAAGAGACAGACAAGAAACCTTAAGGAGTTAGAGAATATCTGTAAAGAAGATTGGACCAGAATCGTTCCTGAGATGTGTGCAAACCTGGTCACTAACTACAAGAAACGTCTTGCCTCTATGCTTGCCAACAAGGGTTTCTCCTCCAAGTACTAAGTCATGTTTTGCTTGGGGATCAAATACTTATTTTACTCACTGAGCTGCAATTTAATTTAAAGCATTTGTTTTATGTGTTTTTTCTGGATTTTTGGTGGATATTCTGTCTCTATCATTTAAAATACAACTATGATAAAAATTATAGACCCTTCATTTTTTTGTAAGTGGGAGAACTTACAAAATCTGTAGGGGATCAAATAATTATTTTCCCCGATGTATATCCAGACAATGTAGGATGTTTACAGTGTATATAGTATTATTTGGGCTGGCATCCAGGCTGGCATAGATGTTGTTTCTAAAATGTGAGCTGATCACCCGCAGAAGGGCTTTCGTTGAGCATGAGGGCAACAGGTACCCTTATGGCAAATGGAAAGGCCCTGTATATACACAAACAAGGGCTGTAATCGAGCAGAAAAGGAACAATGGGTTTTCATTTCCCACAGATTAAGCTAAAGGAGGAGCATTTGCATTCAATATATGGGTGGACTAAAAGGGATGAACTCACCCAGGGATTTGGGTCTCCTCTTCCTGTGAGACACCGTACCAATTACATCATTGCATGGGTGCAGATTGCTTATGACATCATTAAACCACTTTGGGTGGATGTGCCCATATGGCATGGCAAATATTGGGACACTAGACGGGGGGGTAGATAAATGAAGAAGTCTTCACTTACCGTCCAAGCTTGCACGTGGTGACCGCTGGAGAGCCTAATGCACATTGCAGGACATTTTACCACCTAAACTCAAATAATCAGATTTTATTAGAATGGAAGAAGATTACTAATATGCTGGATAGCATTACATCAATAAAAATATATAACTATGGTTATGGTAGATGTTTCTCAAAGGCCCTTTTGAACACCCCTTCTGAAGGGTTACCTCTTGACAAGAGACTGGATGTGAGGGGTTCCCTTTTGGGTTTTCTAGGAGAAATACCTCTGACCAGGGATCAGGATAAGTACTCTGATCTGCTTTGGAAACAGATATACTGTATGTACCCATGACAAAAAGGGATCTAGGAATCTATTACAGTATTTCTTTATAGATCTGGGAAATCCTAAATGGGATGAGCCACCATATGATGATAATGAGCCCTCCTTATATCACATACCCATGTGGGACATTAGAAAGGGCATTACTGTAGAATTACAGAGGGGAGACGTATGTTAAAACGAATGCTCCTGCTGTTACTGGCACTAGGGACTGTTATATATTTATAATTTTGAGTACATTGTATTAAGAGTTATTGTTTGGAAGACCGATCTTAGATATATAACCCATGGAATATTTTGCAGACATCCATACAAGTATTATCCCTTCTGGTACCCCTCTTTGGCTTCCATTTTGGGTGCCATGGCTCAATCATCATCCGGATCGCTACTTAACTTTTTAACTTTTTATCAGCACTGCTGTTCTAAGTATGTGTTCTAAGAATTTTAATGTGGAAGCTTTGCCTGTCAAAATGGCATAGGATTCAACCATAACAGCAAGTTCTTATGCCTTGTACACACGATCGGATTTCCGATGGAATAAAATCCGATGGAATTTTCCGTCAGAATTCCGATGAAGCTGACTTCCATCAGTCTTGCATACACACTGTCAGACTAAATTCCGACCGTCCAAAACGCGGTGACGTAAAATACTACGACAAGCCGAGAAAAATTAAGTTCAATGCTTCCGAGCATGCGTCGACTTGATTCTGAGCATGCATGGATTTTTCCCCGATGGAATTCCACACAATCAGAATTCCCCATCGGATTTTTTTCCATCGGAAAAATTTAAAACATGTTCTATTTTTTTACTCCGATGGAAAAAAGTCCGATGGGGCCCACACACGATCGGAATTTCAGATGAAACAAGTCCATCGGATTTTATTCCATCGGAAATCCGATCGTGTGTACAAGGCATTAGAGTTTTCTGCATATGAGTGCAGGTATTGCTAGGTGTTTGCACTTTATGTCTGCATTTATTTATTTATTTTTTTACACCAAATTGTCTTTAATGTACATTAAAGAGTAAAACAACAGAATAGATTACTGCTATTGTTGGACCTGACCCAACTTTCCTGGTCCATGTTGAATGACAGAATTCATGGGAAGTGAAGAAATAGTTAAGAATCAGTTAAGAGGACTACTACTATAAGTTGAAGGAAAGGCCATCCCATTTTTCATAGCCTAGAATATTGACTGTGCCATATCTCTCTGGGCTCTTTGTCTGTCTTTCACTTTTCCAACTATCCCTGTGAATCATGTTTACCATATTATCTGGCAGGAAGACAATACAGGAACACAGCAGTGAATAGTAAATATAACACAAAACAGTACAGAAAATTACATTTGTCTTAAAAAGAACAAAAACAAAATGGAAGTCATACTTTTTATAGATGGTAATGGTCTTTATAGTTCTCTTCAACACTGTATGAGTTATCCATATCTATCACTTCAAAGAGCTGAACACTACCATGTTTGATTCATTCATCTCAGCCAAAATATTCTTTCAAGGAATGCAATTACCTTCGATGGAAAATAGGATCATTTTTTTTTCCTGGCTGGCTTTGCTGTAAAGTCTTTCAGTGAAGAAATGAATATGCTGATAAAAAAAAAGTCAAACAGTGTAAATAAGGTTCTCACGTTCCTTGTCAAATGTTTAACTAGTGTATTGCAGCTGTCTTGATTAAAAGGACTTGCTGGCGCATGTACAAAATTAAGTGAAACTGTCTTGAATGAAATCGAGATCATTGCCTGTGGAGACAATGAAAAGCAACTTTTCAGGTGCACATAAAGAACAATGCATTTTTATTTCAACCAATTGTTCCAGTAAAATCTGCTATGATTCAAGGTATATATTTTCAGCTTAACCTTTAAAAATGTAGTGTGCTGCAGCCTGTATATCCTCCAGTGCAAATTTACCAGTACATTCTTCAATGTGTCCAAATATCTGCAGACATTTATGTAATAAGTTTGGCTCTTCGTAGTTTTCAAAAATAGCTGCTTAAAGGCTAGATCCACCCAAAATTTATATTTCAGTGTCAGAGGTGCATGGGGGAGTTGAATCATCCAACAGGCTTTTTTATGTTTTGGAAACTTCAGTGGCAAGTCTACGCCATGTTAGTTTGTACCTTCTCCATCAGAGTTAAAAAAAAGTGTTGTGCAGTTATGAAAAATACATCTGTTGAGCATGATACCATCATATATACAACTAAAATAGTGATAACTAGGAAACTCTTAAAAACATATCTTCTAATGGAGCCACCACCAAGACATCCAGAAATCAAACAGCTTGCGCTCTCAAGGAATCATAACTATACCTGTAATTCACTTATTTTAATTTAAGCTGCCTAAATTCTAGTGCAGTTGGATTTTTGTTTCTTTTTCAGCAGGACTGCACCAGCTTGCAGTTTTGTGTTAGACACAGAGCAGTTATTAAGCAGGGTATGTTTTGGGGAATGTTCGTTAGCAAACGTCAGAGTATGGATAGGATTGAAACTGTAACAGACAGGGACAGTTCTTTATTAAGAGCCGATTCATACAGGGGCAACTTGGGATTCGATTTCAAGTTGCCCCAAGTCGCCCGACATGAGAAAATCAATGGAAGTAAATAAGAGCTGTCTTAATGTACACTACTGAAGTCACTCCGACTTCAGAAAAGGTTCCTGTACTACTTCAATCCGACTTCTAGGCGACTTGTACCCATTGATTTCAATGGAAGTCGCCTCAAAGTCGGATGCCCGTTCATAGTGAGGCAACTTTACAGTAAGCAGAAAGGAATTTACCCAGGTACTCCCCACTAAACAGGCAGCAAAGTTTAATGCAATAGGCGTATGTAAGAAACGCCATATATTGGCAAGAATTCGAAAACTGCACTCAACCACCCTTCTTGCCCTTGTTAGACGATAGTTAAATACCTTCTTAGGAGTAGTCAGGTTCCTGTTAGAGTAAGGCCTGATTAGGTGTTCCCCCAACGCAAAAGCCTCATCCGCGATGAGCACATAGGGTATGGGGGTTTCAGTTGTGCCAGGAAGTGGACAGTTCTCTGGAATATCTAGTCAATTATCTCGTAGCCTTTGACCAAATGAGGAATTTGAAAAAATACATGCATCACAGCTACTTCCGTATGATCCTATATCTATATAGGTGAAGCAGTAGTTGGAATCGGCCACGGCAAGCAGTACAAAGGAGCAATATTTTTTGTAATTAAAGAACATACTTCCGCTACCAACAGGCTTAATGACACGCACGTGCTTCCCATCTATAGCTCCAATACAATTGGGGAAATTGCACCGACTCCAAAATAGATTTGCAATATCACGCCAATTCTCTTGTGGGCCTCTTCATAACTATGGTGTTCAGCACGTCCCATAAAATTTGGCAGGTTTCACGGATGATGTAGCTGATTGTCGATCTGCCCGCCATGAACTTATAATGTAGGCTTACTAGAGAATGACCGGTTACCAGGTATCTGAAAGACAAAATACATAATTGATTATGTTCCTGTTTATGTTTTGCAGTGGCAAGTTTACGAAGTCAGTGAAAAGGGTTGAGGGACTGCTACAAGCGGTACCTAAGAAGAATCCAAGAGTCTAGAAGTGGATCGGGTTCGAAAAGGGGGGTACCGTATGTGCATGCAGAAGAGCTGCAGTTCCTGAGGCCTTTCATGGAACTAAGAGAGTAAGATAACATCTTTCATATTTGTAAAGTGTTACTATACAGTTCTATAAAGAAGGGTGTGCTAATTGTATTATATGTTTAATGCAGAACACAATCAGAGGCAGCATGCGCTGAAGAAGGAGGGTCGCAGTGTCGGAATTTGAATCATTCAGCTGAGGAAATGGAAGACACTCAGGAGACCAACATTGGAGAGCCTTCTTCCCAGGTTGAGCTGCCACAGGTCGAGCTGCCACAGGTCGAGCTGCCACAGGTCAAGCAGCCAGCTAGGCCTATCCCTCTGCAAAGACAAAGATCAAGCAGACCCTTAGGGGGAAGGCATGCCCAAAACATGGATAGGTTTGCCAACCTAATGGAGAAAATGGATAGGAAACTGGATGATCTGGAGCCAAAAGAAAGTGGGTTTGAGATTATGGTGGCAGGAATGCTAAAAAAAGTTCTGCAGGAGCGTAAAATTTATGTAAAAAAAGCAGTGATGGACCTCCTGGAGGCTAACATGCTGAATCAGCCAGCCACTGCCCCCTCACCAATTTTTGGCCCAACACCCCCATCAGGCCCCTACTACAATTTTCCAAACCCTCAGCCACCCAGAACCCACCCCTACTATCCCCCTCGCTTCCGTCCATACACAGACGAGTATGGCAATGCCATAAACCCAGGCAATCCCCCGATCCCCTATCCATCACCGTCTCCTATTACATCTACCCTTGGCGCACCAGGGAACCAAAGATTCCATCAAGAATCTTTTAATATGCCACCCACACCTTCCCCAAGGCCTTCCACCAGCTCTGCTTGTTATCAACCAACATATCAACAATTATAAATGTTGTAAATACATTTTTGAATATGGTCTATGTTTTCCTGTTTTAAAAATTAAAACCTTTAGTTATGCTGCTACTGTTATAAATATACTGTTTTATAAATATTAAAAAAGTTTGATATATATACTGTTATAAATATTAAAAAGTTTTGATTTTTCGAAATTTTTGGTATGTTTGTGTGCTAAATTTTGAAATGTTTATTCCATGATATGTTTTTTTGGGATAAAAATACTTACCTAGGTGGATGCAGCATCGCAGCGATGCTACATCTGTCCACTGCGGCTTCTTCACAAAGAACTGAGTCAACAAACATTGTCTATGGCTCACTTCTCTCCCCTCCACGAGCTGAGAGCTGCTGACTGTCAGTCAGCAGCTCTCCAGCTCTGCTCCTCCACGCTCATTGGAGTGCTGAGCTGTGAAGGGGCGGAGAGCGGCTTGCTGAGAGGCTGGGACTGCCATCAGTAAAGGCAGCTGCACTCATTTGACCCATTGGAGAAGACCGGACAAATGTGCTCAGGTTGGACTTTATTAATGTGGAAAATATGCTACTAATGTGCATAAAAAAAAAAAAGTTTACCTTAGTGTAATAATAAGTCTTTCAGTGGATGAGATACTCCTCCTATATGATGTATTCTGTCGCCCCAGATGGATGTCAACCAGACCAAGCAATTAGTCTAAACTGTAATAAAAAATGAAAAAAAAGAAGGTAATTTACTATATTGAAAATAGGAAATATCAACCAATGGTAGCTACACACACACATTGCCGCTTAGCCTACCATATGCAAATATGCGGCCTCAGATTTAGGGGGCTCTGCCGGGGTGATGCATGCAAGTTCACCCATCACCCCAGTAACATTGAGTAGAGTGAATAGTCGGCATAGTTGGATAACAACCAATTCTGCTAAATTACAACATTCGTTATTTTATTCTCTAGGGACAATGCTACAAAATTTATATCTAATCTATGGGGCTCATAAAGACTTTGTCTAGCAAAAGATCCATAGTAAAAATCAAATAAATGAAAAATAGGCTAATTCATATGTGTATATACACATATAGCATATGTATTTGCCTTGTGATCGACATGTGGGTATAGTTGAAAAACTTGTCCTCAAAACCACGCAAATTCTCATACATGGCCCAGAACTGGCCTCTGTTAGCTCTATTGGCAATGATTGAATGTATCCAGTAGCGACGTCTTCTTCTCATCCTCATCCTTCGCTTCCTTTCTTCCTCTTCCTCTTCCATCAATACTGCCAAACCAGCTGTTATGACAGCTGACATTAAGTAACACAAAGAGAGCATTTTGGACACAGAACAACAGGGAACAGGGAACGAGGAAGAAAACAGGAACAAGAATGATGTCACAAGAGCTGATAAGCTCTGATTGGCCACTGGCAAAGTCCCCTGTCCTGGAGGCGACTTCAAGTCATGTTGTTAATCGCTCCAAGTCGCTCCAACTCGTGCTGTGGTTCACGCTCAAATCGTGTCAAAGTCGCCTCGCAAAGTCCCGATGTAAGTCGTGTCGCCCCTGTGTGAACCGGCTCTAAGGCAGTTAACGTTATTGTAAAGTCATGTTTAAAAAAATAAAAATAACAAACAAGTTATAGTTATCTGCTCTGGTTCCTCTGTGACAGCTAAGTGGTTTTGCACAGAGCTGCCTGGATCCTCCTTTTCTCGGGTCCCTCTTTGCTTCTCCTGGCCCCTCCCTCCTGTCAATTGCCCCCACAGCAAGCAGCTTGCTGTGGGGGCACCTGAGCCATG
This sequence comes from Rana muscosa, assembly GCA_029206835.1. Lineage (NCBI taxonomy): Eukaryota > Metazoa > Chordata > Amphibia > Anura > Ranidae > Rana > Rana muscosa. The sequence goes on from CM055121.1 coordinate 494,581,198, forward strand.
TCCATTTAGACACAGAGCCCTGCCCCGGCCCGCCCCCTCTCTTCTGATTGGCTAACTGACTTTAACTGAGCCAATGATGCCGCTGCTGTGTCTAAGCCAATCAGGAGGAGAGTCTGGGACGGCTAAGACATTCATGGACATTGATGGAGAGAGATGGGGCTCAGTTAAGTAATTAGGGGGTGCTGGGGAGGCTGCTACACACAGAAGGTTTTTTATCTTAATGCATAGAATGCATTAAGAAGAAAAAAACTTCTGCCTTTACAACTTCTTCAATTCTATTATTGTAAGATTTGTAGGGGCAGTCAATGCATGTATTAACTATTTCAGGTTTTAATAAAATGATACCCTGTGCATATTTAATTGGTTCTATAAAAAGTACTATCCAGCTTCATTACTCAAACCTGCAGCAAAGAAGAGAGTATACACTTCTACAGTATAAGCCCAGCCAGTTACAGCTGATCCGAGATACATATGGACTACTAGGCAAGCCATACACAGTTCAAATCGTGTATAGGCAGGTGGAATGTACCAAACTGATTGATCCATCAACTTGGGTACAACCAGCATGCCGGGTTTTACCTGCAATTATTGCTAGCGGCTGCTACAGCCGCTAGCAATAATCACTGTCTTCTCCTGGCAGGCACGACTTCATCTGCCCCCCTACCCCGGGAGAAGACCGTGGCCCAGCGGGAGGTATTCCCGCATCAACACTGTCTGTGTTAATGTGGAAATCCAGCAAATTTCCTTTAGTCGTATAAAATAAAATAAAAAACTCTCAAAAAATGAAAAGGCGAAAAAACCTCCCCCCGCCCTTACCGCACCTACCTCCTTCGGTGATACAGTTTCACCACCCACGCAGCCTGAGCCTGCTTTTCCACTTCTTACAATAGAGATACACTAGAGATGCTGAGATGGATCAGAGCAGTCCTGATTGGTCAGTGTGATCCTGAAACATTTTGATCAAAGCTAACATCCCTAGGGAAAGAAGAATAAGAATAACACAGCTTTCAAACACCAGGACTGTGGCCCCAGGCAGAATGAACAGTAAAACTGTATAACCCACAGAGGCAAGTGCAGCGGGGGCCAATGGTGGGGAGGGAGGTAGAGTGGTAGGGTGCTAGTTCACCTTTTCCACTTCTGAGAAGGTGAAAAACACTTTAATGTTTCAATTGGTCATGCTTTACTGCCATTTTGCTAACATACTCTTATAAAGATCTTTTATATAGAATATATAGTCAATTATTTAAATAGGAGGGGGTATGGATATTTAACACAAAGGGGTAGATTTACTAAAGGCAAATAGACTGTGCCCTTTGCAAAGTTGCCCTCTGCAAGTGCAGTTGCTTCAGAGCTTAGTAAATGAGGTAAGGTTTCACTTTGCAAAGAGTACCCAATCACGTGCAAGGGAAATAAAAAAAACAGCATTTTTGCTTGCACATGATTGGATGATGTAAGTCAGCAGAGCTTCTGATAATTTACTAAGCTCTAGACCAACTGCATTTTCAGAGTAAAATTGCACTTTGCAAAGTGCAGTAATTTTGCCTTTAGCAAATCAACCCCATAGTCTATAGAAATGTTATGTTGTCATGATATACACCTGATAATAAGCTGTAAACAATCTCAGTTAAAAGCAAAATAGAAACTTACATTTAATTAATTCAAAGCAAGGAAGTGTTATTTTTTTTTTTGTAAATGTTACTTTTTTTGCAGTACATTGTATATATCGCAAAGGAGAGCTTCGCAGGTGGGTTTAGAGCATCTTTCAAGCATGTTATATAAAGTAAATGGGAATATTCAATTTCTCACTTCAAGCATTATTAAAAGTGCTGCTCCCAGCTAAAATTTACAGTATTTTATTAAATTTTGCAATAGTACATGTCCTCCAGGGAAGTACTTAGTCCCCCATGCAATTTGTTTGGCAATCCCTTGCCTATTACCCTCAAAAATGCTCAGTGTTGATTTTAAAGATTTATCTTCTATTGACTTAAATGGAGTTTAGATTAACATTCAGCACTTCAGCAAAGTTCAACGAACCTCCCGCAAACCAAACCCAGGTACATTTCACTCATCTCTATTATTAACCCCTTAAGTTGCTCTGTCTTGTCCTCCAACGTTAGTAGTAGCTGCACTAGAGTAGTGGAACATCAGCAGAAACTTTCCTATAGTTGTGTTCCCTGAATGCCTTTAAATGTCGTGATTGCATCATGTTTATCTGGGCTATGACTTTCTTTTTTTTCTTTTTCTAAAGCAGTGGTTTCCAAACTGTGACTCTTTGCTTGCTTTCATCCGGCCCTTGAGGCACTATTTCATCCACATTATACCAATAATGGGGCATAATTCCCCCCACTGACAACAATGAAGGGACACGATTCCCCCCACTGACACTAATGAAAAGGCACAATTCCTGCCAATGACACTAACGATGGGGCACAAATCCTCCCAATGACACCAATGATAGGGCACAATTCCGCCCAATAACACCAATGATGGAGCATAATTCCTCCCAATGACACCAACAAAGGGGCCCAATTCCTCCCAGTGACACCAATGATGAGACACAATTCCTACCAATAACACCAATGATGGGGCACAATTCCTCCAAATGACACTAATAATGGAGCACAGTTTCTCCCAAAGACACCAGCAATGGGGTCTCAATTACACCAATGATGGGACACAATTCCTTCCAATGACACCAACAATGGGGCAAAATTCCTCCCACTGACACCAAAGATGGGGCATTGTTTTTTCACACTGATGTTGGGACCATTTCTACTTCCAATGGCTACAGTCCAACCCTCCTAAAGTCTGAAGGACAGTAAACTGGCCCTTTGTTTATAAAATTTGGAGACCCTTGTTCTAAAAGAAACAATTGGCATAGACATACAAAATTGCAAACAAGTACTTGTGAAAAACTATTGTCAAAATTCTATTCTGGGACCTGGAACCTTCTACTCCCACCCATTTCAACCACCTATGATAGAGCTTCTCGCTTTCCTAAATTAACTACTATACAGGCCACCCATATTACTGATTATTAATGCCATTAGGAAATAACCTGGAAATAGAGATAATCTGTAACATTTGAAGTGTATTTTCTTACAGCGTGAATAGTAACTTGATTCCATTCCAGTAACCCATTGTGACTACAGTATTGCAGGAATGGTAATGAGACCTGGCGCCAAAGTTTTCTGGAATAGCTTCTGCTATAATATCTTCTTTCTTAAAGGGTGGAACCTGTCAAGTTTATGATTTTAGCCTTTTAACAATATATATAACTATAGAGACACATCTTTTGCCAGAAAAATGTTGTGATAATATCTGCCTTCATACACCACCATTGAGTGTTAGTTGACAATGCAATCTACTTATAGGTAGCCCTTAGGGCATGATTCACAAGTGAAAATAAATATACATGTTCACATTGTTGATAATAATAGCAAACTGTGGTAATAACTATGTGTGAAGGAAAGAATGTTCAGGCTTTTCAGAATTTGAAGTAATCTCTGTTATTTGCTGATATATTACACCTCGACCTTCAACTGACCAGGAAAGTTATAGCCAAGAGTCTGAAAGCAAAAGAGATGCACACAATGGCAAGGGCTACACAGGACAGGCAGAAAAGATATATAAAATATGGACAGTTAACTGACACTCTGCCTTTTCTAGATTTTCAAATTACACAAAATTGGAAAAAGTTAGGATAGGTGGATTGATTTCATTAAGTACAATCAGGGGAATTTAACAAACTTCTGCCGGTAGTTAACTTTAGGACTCCCTGTGCCTAATTTAGGCAAGTATTTGCACTAGTGTTGGCAACATTGCTGACATGTGTGCCATAGAGGTAATTCCTACTACCTTCATCACTTTAAGAAACTGTCGCTATGGCAGCAACACATTTTTAAAGGAAAAAAAGAAGCAGAAATTGCGCTCAGGATAAGGGAATGGCAGTTGGTGGCTGGCACCAGATTGCCTCAGTTATGGTTCTAAGCAGCTACTAACCTGAAAACATAATCAGTAAAAAACACAGAAAAAAATATATATAATAGCGCTAAACTTAAACTTGAATTAAGTGAACAAAAAATAATTGGTCATGATTATACCACAAACATGTATACAGTGCATAGAACGCTTGTTAGTGTCGCCTGAACTGATATGTGATAGTGAACCTAAAACATAAAAACCATATACCAAAAAATGTATGATGATTAAATTGATTAACACCATACATATGAAAAATGAACAAACAAGCCTATAATGTCTTGGCAAAATGTGACACACTAAAGCATCAGTCCATATATACAGAAATTCTGTTGAGAGTCCAAATGAATGCTGTGATAAACACCCGTGCACAAAACAAATTCCAAATCTCAAACGTGTTGTCTGAAGACAGGAGTGACATCCACCACCATAAGCAAGTCAGCAGCTTACCAGAACTAATTGGTCCTCTATTACGGAGGACCTGAAATTGCATAAAGACAATCCCAGCTGGATAGTAATGACTCCTATGGCCACCTCAAGCATCAGGGCAGGCCAGAGAGCTTCTTCGTGTCCCAGGAGAGCTTGCTTGCACCTAGTCTACTGCAGTCAAAAGCTGCCTGGGCAAAGAGCCTCAGCTGCGATCAGCATTGAGATGATCCATCCACCAAGATTAGTTCCTGTTTTTATTGTTTGTTTTTCAGTTCAAAACTGACCCCCGCCATTGTAATTCAGTGGCCCGGCACCCAAAAAGGGGTCGGGCGCCTGAATAGGGGGTGGCAGAGGCAGCCATAGATAGATTCATGCAATGCATGAATCTATCTATTGGTGATAGAGGGGGTGGCAGGAGAGAGGGGGCGGTGCACGTGCGCCCTTATGGACACACCGCCACTGCAAGTACCTAATAATGAGTCTAGACAGAAAGTTGTGGGGTTGGAGCTTAGACATGAACATGACGTAACATTACACGCCTCCAGAAGCTTAGTAAGCTTGACTGCCTAAAAGGAGGAAAATCAAATTTTCCTAAGCGGACAAAGTATTACTGTTTCTTCAAGGGCTTGTGTCAATGGCATTGGTTTGGGACACTTCTAAAAAATTTTAAATCTCATTGACAGATGCACCTGACCTCCTTCTGACCTGCTTTAAGGGGGTTTGCATTCCGGTAGACTTGCAAGGGGATGCGTAACTCATCTGATGTGAAAAAAAGACCATAAAGACAGTTTCTAAATTAGTCTAGACTTCTTGTGTATTTCTGTAACTTCATTGAGAATGGGTCTTACTCACAGCCCACAGAGCGTTCATTTATATATGCTTGCATAGTTTAGAATAGAATCACAGTAGAATTAGAACTATAGGTAATTTTCTTTTAAGTAAGGGAGGGTTATCACCCCAGTCATATTTTTTCCTCCATCTGTGTCCTATTGCGGAGATTTATCTTCATGTGGCCAAACAGGAAGTGAGAGGAAATCCCTGCAAATTAAGGAAATTCCTTGGGGCCCCCTAGGTCATCATAACTAGTATCCCCATAGGAAGATTTCCATTCTATTACTTTTCTGGGGACAACCCACAATCTGGGATTTTCTTTTACTTTCACTTTCAATGATAATGATAAACAGGACAAATAGAGAGGGTGAATTTCCCTAATGGACACAGAGAAGAATAAAAACTGACAGGTGTTCTAATCCATTCCCCCTCTATCGAAAACTAAAAAAATAAGTTTTGCCCCTAATTATACTTTAGGTACTGGGGAAGTTGAGCACAACTGAGATACGATACAGGCTGTTAACACTTTGTTAGACGCTTCCAGGCCGGCTCCTGTACATATACGGTGGCAGGACGTCTCTCCTGTGCGAATCGCCGTATATATAAGGCGGCTCCTTTACGAGCCATAGTAGGCGCATGCCCGCTGCACAGCGGGGGACCCGATGTGCGTGTCCGGCTGGCGCGATCGCCACTGGCCACCCACGATCGCGGGCACAAGAGCCAGAATGGGGATTTGTGTGTGTAAACTAGGGATGAGCTTCGTGTTCGAGTCGAACATACGTTCGACTCGAACATTGGCTGTTCGATCGTTCGACGAAGATCGAACGATTTGGGCCGTTCGCGCCAAATTCGAGTGACGCGAACGGCCCACAATGCACTACGCCATCGCAGTGTCATCCAGGCGCTGTGATTGGCCAAGCATGCACTGTGACCCCGCATGCTTGGCCAATCACAGCGCCGGCAGCGAGGAGAGCAATGATTGGCCACAGGCAGGATGCCTGTGGCCAATTATTGCTGAGGGTGTTTAGTACACGCCCCACACTATAAAAGGCCGCCAGCACGGCGGCCTAGTGTAGTGTGTTCCGGAGCAGGGATAGAGTAGCATAGGCAGGGACAGTGACTGTTATTTCTTTCTTGCTTAACCTGGATTCCTTTAGTTTAGGGAAAGAGAAGGATAGGTAGGGAGAGTGTCAGTGTGTTTTGTGCTTCTGCTATAGTGTGCTTAAAAAAAAACATTTATTCTAGGGACAGAAAACTCTAGGTAGGGACAGTGTCAGTTTCTTTCACTCTGCAAGTCCTTGTTTCCAGGGACCTGGAAGGACAGTGAGTGAATTGTCCTTTTGCTATATTGTGATTAAAAAAAACATTTATTCTAGGGACAGAAAACTCTAGGTAGGGACAGTGTCAGTTTCTTTCACTCTGCAAGTCCTTGTTTCCAGGGACCTGGAAGGACAGTGAGTGAATTGTCCTTTTGCTATATTGTGATTAAAAAAAACATTTATTCTAGGGACAGAAAACTCTAGGTAGGGACAGTGTCAGTTTCTTTCACTCTGCAAGTCCTTGTTTCCAGGGACCTGGAAGGACAGTGAGTGAATTGTCCTTTTGCTATATTGTGATTAAAAAAAACATTTATTCTAGGGACAGAAAACTCTAGGTAGGGACAGTGTCAGTTTCTTTCACTCTGCAAGTCCTTGTTTCCAGGGACCTGGAAGGACAGTGAGTGAATTGTCCTTTTGCTATATTGTGATTAAAAAAAACATTTTTTTCTAGGGACAGAAAACTGTAGGTAGGGAGAGTATTTTTTTTCTTTCACTCTGCAAGTCCTTGTTTCCAGGGACCTGTAAGGACAGTGAGTTAATTGTCCTTGTGCTATATTGTGCTGAAAAAAACATTTATTCCAGGGACAGAAAACTCTAGGTAGGGACAGTGTCAGTTTCTTTCACTCTGCAAGTCCTTGTTTCCAGGGACCTGGAAGGACAGTGAGTGAATTGTCCTTTTGCTATATTGTGATTAAAAAAAACATTTTTTTCTAGGGACAGAAAACTGTAGGTAGGGAGAGTGTTTTTTTTCTTTCACTCTGCAAGTCCTTGTTTCCAGGGACCTGTAAGGACAGTGAGTTAATTTTCCTTGTGCTATATTGTGATTAAAAAAAACATTTATTCTAGGGACAGAAAACTCTAGGTAGGGACAGTGTCAGTTTCTTTCACTCTGCAAGTCCTTGTTTCCAGGGACCTGGAAGGACAGTGAGTGAATTGTCCTTTTGCTATATTGTGATTAAAAAAAACATTTATTCTAGGGACAGAAAACTCTAGGTAGGGACAGTGTCAGTTTCTTTCACTCTGCAAGTCCTTGTTTCCAGGGACCTGGAAGGACAGTGAGTGAATTGTCCTTTTGCTATATTGTGATTAAAAAAAACATTTATTCTAGGGACAGAAAACTCTAGGTAGGGACAGTGTCAGTTTCTTTCACTCTGCAAGTCCTTGTTTCCAGGGACCTGGAAGGACAGTGAGTGAATTGTCCTTTTGCTATATTGTGATTAAAAAAAACATTTATTCTAGGGACAGAAAACTCTAGGTAGGGACAGTGTCAGTTTCTTTCACTCTGCAAGTCCTTGTTTCCAGGGACCTGGAAGGACAGTGAGTGAATTGTCCTTTTGCTATATTGTGATTAAAAAAAACATTTTTTTCTAGGGACAGAAAACTGTAGGTAGGGAGAGTATTTTTTTTCTTTCACTCTGCAAGTCCTTGTTTCCAGGGACCTGTAAGGACAGTGAGTTAATTGTCCTTGTGCTATATTGTGCTGAAAAAAACATTTATTCCAGGGACAGAAAACTCTAGGTAGGGACAGTGTCAGTTTCTTTCACTCTGCAAGTCCTTGTTTCCAGGGACCTGGAAGGACAGTGAGTGAATTGTCCTTTTGCTATATTGTGATTAAAAAAAACATTTTTTTCTAGGGACAGAAAACTGTAGGTAGGGAGAGTGTTTTTTTTCTTTCACTCTGCAAGTCCTTGTTTCCAGGGACCTGTAAGGACAGTGAGTTAATTTTCCTTGTGCTATATTGTGCTGAAAAAAACATTTATTCTAGGGACAGAAAACTCTAGGTAGGGACAGTGTCAGTTTCTTTCACTCTGCAAGTCCTTGTTTCCAGGGACCTGGAAGGACAGTGAGTGAATTGTCCTTTTGCTATATTGTGATTAAAAAAAACATTTTTTTCTAGGGACAGAAAACTGTAGGTAGGGAGAGTGTTTTTTTTCTTTCACTCTGCAAGTCCTTGTTTCCAGGGACCTGTAAGGACAGTGAGTTAATTTTCCTTGTGCTATATTGTGATTAAAAAAAACATTTATTCTAGGGACAGAAAACTCTAGGTAGGGACAGTGTCAGTTTCTTTCACTCTGCAAGTCCTTGTTTCCAGGGACCTGGAAGGACAGTGAGTGAATTGTCCTTTTGCTATATTGTGATTAAAAAAAACATTTATTCTAGGGACAGAAAACTCTAGGTAGGGACAGTGTCAGTTTCTTTCACTCTGCAAGTCCTTGTTTCCAGGGACCTGGAAGGACAGTGAGTGAATTGTCCTTTTGCTATATTGTGATTAAAAAAAACATTTATTCTAGGGACAGAAAACTCTAGGTAGGGACAGTGTCAGTTTCTTTCACTCTGCAAGTCCTTGTTTCCAGGGACCTGGAAGGACAGTGAGTGAATTGTCCTTTTGCTATATTGTGATTAAAAAAAACATTTATTCTAGGGACAGAAAACTCTAGGTAGGGACAGTGTCAGTTTCTTTCACTCTGCAAGTCCTTGTTTCCAGGGACCTGGAAGGACAGTGAGTGAATTGTCCTTTTGCTATATTGTGATTAAAAAAAACATTTATTCTAGGGACAGAAAACTCTAGGTAGGGACAGTGTCAGTTTCTTTCACTCTGCAAGTCCTTGTTTCCAGGGACCTGGAAGGACAGTGAGTGAATTGTCCTTTTGCTATATTGTGATTAAAAAAAACATTTATTCTAGGGACAGAAAACTCTAGGTAGGGACAGTGTCAGTTTCTTTCACTCTGCAAGTCCTTGTTTCCAGGGACCTGGAAGGACAGTGAGTGAATTGTCCTTTTGCTATATTGTGATTAAAAAAAACATTTATTCTAGGGACAGAAAACTCTAGGTAGGGACAGTGTCAGTTTCTTTCACTCTGCAAGTCCTTGTTTCCAGGGACCTGGAAGGACAGTGAGTGAATTGTCCTTTTGCTATATTGTGATTAAAAAAAACATTTATTCTAGGGACAGAAAACTCTAGGTAGGGACAGTGTCAGTTTCTTTCACTCTGCAAGTCCTTGTTTCCAGGGACCTGGAAGGACAGTGAGTGAATTGTCCTTTTGCTATATTGTGATTAAAAAAAACATTTATTCTAGGGACAGAAAACTCTAGGTAGGGACAGTGTCAGTTTCTTTCACTCTGCAAGTCCTTGTTTCCAGGGACCTGGAAGGACAGTGAGTGAATTGTCCTTTTGCTATATTGTGATTAAAAAAAACATTTTTTTCTAGGGACAGAAAACTGTAGGTAGGGAGAGTATTTTTTTTCTTTCACTCTGCAAGTCCTTGTTTCCAGGGACCTGTAAGGACAGTGAGTTAATTGTCCTTGTGCTATATTGTGCTGAAAAAAACATTTATTCCAGGGACAGAAAACTCTAGGTAGGGACAGTGTCAGTTTCTTTCACTCTGCAAGTCCTTGTTTCCAGGGACCTGGAAGGACAGTGAGTGAATTGTCCTTTTGCTATATTGTGATTAAAAAAAACATTTTTTTCTAGGGACAGAAAACTGTAGGTAGGGAGAGTATTTTTTTTCTTTCACTCTGCAAGTCCTTGTTTCCAGGGACCTGTAAGGACAGTGAGTTAATTGTCCTTGTGCTATATTGTGCTGAAAAAAACATTTATTCCAGGGACAGAAAACTCTAGGTAGGGACAGTGTCAGTTTCTTTCACTCTGCAAGTCCTTGTTTCCAGGGACCTGGAAGGACAGTGAGTGAATTGTCCTTTTGCTATATTGTGATTAAAAAAAACATTTTTTTCTAGGGACAGAAAACTGTAGGTAGGGAGAGTGTTTTTTTTCTTTCACTCTGCAAGTCCTTGTTTCCAGGGACCTGTAAGGACAGTGAGTTAATTTTCCTTGTGCTATATTGTGATTAAAAAAAACATTTATTCTAGGGACAGAAAACTCTAGGTAGGGACAGTGTCAGTTTCTTTCACTCTGCAAGTCCTTGTTTCCAGGGACCTGGAAGGACAGTGAGTGAATTGTCCTTTTGCTATATTGTGATTAAAAAAAACATTTATTCTAGGGACAGAAAACTCTAGGTAGGGACAGTGTCAGTTTCTTTCACTCTGCAAGTCCTTGTTTCCAGGGACCTGGAAGGACAGTGAGTGAATTGTCCTTTTGCTATATTGTGATTAAAAAAAACATTTATTCTAGGGACAGAAAACTCTAGGTAGGGACAGTGTCAGTTTCTTTCACTCTGCAAGTCCTTGTTTCCAGGGACCTGGAAGGACAGTGAGTGAATTGTCCTTTTGCTATATTGTGATTAAAAAAAACATTTATTCTAGGGACAGAAAACTCTAGGTAGGGACAGTGTCAGTTTCTTTCACTCTGCAAGTCCTTGTTTCCAGGGACCTGGAAGGACAGTGAGTGAATTGTCCTTTTGCTATATTGTGATTAAAAAAAACATTTATTCTAGGGACAGAAAACTCTAGGTAGGGACAGTGTCAGTTTCTTTCACTCTGCAAGTCCTTGTTTCCAGGGACCTGGAAGGACAGTGAGTGAATTGTCCTTTTGCTATATTGTGATTAAAAAAAACATTTATTCTAGGGACAGAAAACTCTAGGTAGGGACAGTGTCAGTTTCTTTCACTCTGCAAGTCCTTGTTTCCAGGGACCTGGAAGGACAGTGAGTGAATTGTCCTTTTGCTATATTGTGATTAAAAAAAACATTTATTCTAGGGACAGAAAACTCTAGGTAGGGACAGTGTCAGTTTCTTTCACTCTGCAAGTCCTTGTTTCCAGGGACCTGGAAGGACAGTGAGTGAATTGTCCTTTTGCTATATTGTGATTAAAAAAAACATTTTTTTCTAGGGACAGAAAACTGTAGGTAGGGAGAGTATTTTTTTTCTTTCACTCTGCAAGTCCTTGTTTCCAGGGACCTGTAAGGACAGTGAGTTAATTGTCCTTGTGCTATATTGTGCTGAAAAAAACATTTATTCCAGGGACAGAAAACTCTAGGTAGGGACAGTGTCAGTTTCTTTCACTCTGCAAGTCCTTGTTTCCAGGGACCTGGAAGGACAGTGAGTGAATTGTCCTTTTGCTATATTGTGATTAAAAAAAACATTTTTTTCTAGGGACAGAAAACTGTAGGTAGGGAGAGTATTTTTTTTCTTTCACTCTGCAAGTCCTTGTTTCCAGGGACCTGTAAGGACAGTGAGTTAATTGTCCTTGTGCTATATTGTGCTGAAAAAAACATTTATTCCAGGGACAGAAAACTCTAGGTAGGGACAGTGTCAGTTTCTTTCACTCTGCAAGTCCTTGTTTCCAGGGACCTGGAAGGACAGTGAGTGAATTGTCCTTTTGCTATATTGTGATTAAAAAAAACATTTTTTTCTACGGACAGAAAACTGTAGGTAGGGAGAGTATTTTTTTTCTTTCACTCTGCAAGTCCTTGTTTCCAGGGACCTGTAAGGACAGTGAGTTAATTGTCCTTGTGCTATATTGTGCTGAAAAAAACATTTATTCCAGGGACAGAAAACTCTAGGTAGGGACAGTGTCAGTTTCTTTCACTCTGCAAGTCCTTGTTTCCAGGGACCTGGAAGGACAGTGAGTGAATTGTCCTTTTGCTATATTGTGATTAAAAAAAACATTTTTTTCTAGGGACAGAAAACTGTAGGTAGGGAGAGTGTTTTTTTTCTTTCACTCTGCAAGTCCTTGTTTCCAGGGACCTGTAAGGACAGTGAGTTAATTTTCCTTGTGCTATATTGTGATTAAAAAAAACATTTATTCTAGGGACAGAAAACTCTAGGTAGGGACAGTGTCAGTTTCTTTCACTCTGCAAGTCCTTGTTTCCAGGGACCTGGAAGGACAGTGAGTGAATTGTCCTTTTGCTATATTGTGATTAAAAAAAACATTTATTCTAGGGACAGAAAACTCTAGGTAGGGACAGTGTCAGTTTCTTTCACTCTGCAAGTCCTTGTTTCCAGGGACCTGGAAGGACAGTGAGTGAATTGTCCTTTTGCTATATTGTGATTAAAAAAAACATTTATTCTAGGGACAGAAAACTCTAGGTAGGGACAGTGTCAGTTTCTTTCACTCTGCAAGTCCTTGTTTCCAGGGACCTGGAAGGACAGTGAGTGAATTGTCCTTTTGCTATATTGTGATTAAAAAAAACATTTATTCTAGGGACAGAAAACTCTAGGTAGGGACAGTGTCAGTTTCTTTCACTCTGCAAGTCCTTGTTTCCAGGGACCTGGAAGGACAGTGAGTGAATTGTCCTTTTGCTATATTGTGATTAAAAAAAACATTTATTCTAGGGACAGAAAACTCTAGGTAGGGACAGTGTCAGTTTCTTTCACTCTGCAAGTCCTTGTTTCCAGGGACCTGGAAGGACAGTGAGTGAATTGTCCTTTTGCTATATTGTGATTAAAAAAAACATTTATTCTAGGGACAGAAAACTCTAGGTAGGGACAGTGTCAGTTTCTTTCACTCTGCAAGTCCTTGTTTCCAGGGACCTGGAAGGACAGTGAGTGAATTGTCCTTTTGCTATATTGTGATTAAAAAAAACATTTTTTTCTAGGGACAGAAAACTGTAGGTAGGGAGAGTATTTTTTTTCTTTCACTCTGCAAGTCCTTGTTTCCAGGGACCTGTAAGGACAGTGAGTTAATTGTCCTTGTGCTATATTGTGCTGAAAAAAACATTTATTCCAGGGACAGAAAACTCTAGGTAGGGACAGTGTCAGTTTCTTTCACTCTGCAAGTCCTTGTTTCCAGGGACCTGGAAGGACAGTGAGTGAATTGTCCTTTTGCTATATTGTGATTAAAAAAAACATTTTTTTCTAGGGACAGAAAACTGTAGGTAGGGAGAGTGTTTTTTTTCTTTCACTCTGCAAGTCCTTGTTTCCAGGGACCTGTAAGGACAGTGAGTTAATTTTCCTTGTGCTATATTGTGATTAAAAAAAACATTTATTCTAGGGACAGAAAACTCTAGGTAGGGACAGTGTCAGTTTCTTTCACTCTGCAAGTCCTTGTTTCCAGGGACCTGGAAGGACAGTGAGTGAATTGTCCTTTTGCTATATTGTGATTAAAAAAAACATTTTTTTCTAGGGACAGAAAACTGTAGGTAGGGAGAGTATTTTTTTTCTTTCACTCTGCAAGTCCTTGTTTCCAGGGACCTGTAAGGACAGTGAGTTAATTGTCCTTGTGCTATATTGTGCTGAAAAAAACATTTATTCCAGGGACAGAAAACTCTAGGTAGGGACAGTGTCAGTTTCTTTCACTCTGCAAGTCCTTGTTTCCAGGGACCTGGAAGGACAGTGAGTGAATTGTCCTTTTGCTATATTGTGATTAAAAAAAACATTTTTTTCTAGGGACAGAAAACTGTAGGTAGGGAGAGTGTTTTTTTTCTTTCACTCTGCAAGTCCTTGTTTCCAGGGACCTGTAAGGACAGTGAGTTAATTTTCCTTGTGCTATATTGTGATTAAAAAAAACATTTTTTCTAGGGACAGAAAACTGTAGGTAGGGAGAGTGTTTTTTTTCTTTCACTCTGCAAGTCCTTGTTTCCAGGGACAGAGAAGGACACCTGAAGGTAGCCCTTATTGCTTTTTTCCCATCTCCCTGCAGGCCATCTATTAGAATGTCTGGAAGGCAAACAAGGAGAGGCAGACAGTCAGGAGGCAATAAAAGAGGGCAAGCAGGCTCTGTGTCTGGGGGCAACAGTGCTGGTCGTGGACGCGGTGCATTGTCATCAGCACATGGCCATGGGACACGCTTGTCCTTCTTTTCGGCAGCTGGACATGTTGAGCCACATCATGCCGAAGACTTGGTAGAGTGGATGACCAAGCCCTCCTCCTCCTCCTCATCCTCTCTCACCCAGGCTCAGGGTACTGGAAAAGCAGCTGCCAAAGCGTCGTCTTCCCTGGTATCAATGTCAGACAAATCATCAGTCACTCCTTCCCTAGACCCACCATGTCCTCCTCCTGAGGAGTCCCCCGAACTGTTTCAGCACAGTGTTGGGTACATGCTCCAGGAGGATGCCCAGCGTTTCGAAGGGTCTGATGATGAAACCCAGCTAGAGGAAGGCAGTAGCGTGAGAGCAGACAGAGGGGATGCTCAAGAAGGACACCAATCTGGCAGTCATGTTCCAGCAGCTGCAGCATACTGCCAGATTGGCTCCAGTGATGAGGAGGGAGGGGATGATGAGGTCAATGACTCCACGTGGGTGCCTAATAGGAGAGAGGAGGAGGAGGAGGATGAGGAGGAGGCACATCTCCAACGAGGCAGGATGCCCTTTGGTGGCCAGCGTAAGGGCAGTACACCGACGGAATCACACCGCAGAGCTCCGCCTGTGCAGGGCGCTGCCTCTGCCCGTCATTCAAAAAGTTCTTTGGTGTGGGCCTTTTTTGAGGCTAGTGCATCAGATCGCACAGCTGCTGTTTGCAACATATGTCTCAAGCGTATATCGCGTGGCCAAAACATCAGCCGCTTGGGTACCACATGCCTGACCAGACATATGTTGACCTGCCATGCAGCTCGTTGGCAAGCCTACCTCAAAGACCCACACCAAAGAACAAAGCGGACCTCTCCTTGCACCGCATCAGCTGGGATCTCCAACCCCACTATAACTTCAGTCCTCTCTGAAACATGCACTGAGAGGAATGAAGGTGTAGAATTAGGTGTGTCACAGCCAAGTACTTGCGCCCACTCTGCTAGCAGTACACCGACGTCCGATTCTAGCAGGCAAATTTCCCTGCCCCAGCTGCTGGACCGTCGAAAGAAGTTCACTCCCAGCCATCCACATGCCCAGCGGTTGAATGCTAGCTTGGCTAAATTGCTAGCGCTTCAACTGCTGCCTTTTCAGTTGGTAGACTCGGCCCCCTTCCGTGAGTTTGTGCAATGTGCGGTTCCTCAGTGGCAGGTTCCCAAACGCCACTTTTTCTCACGGAAGGCTATTCCGGCTCTCTACCGGCATGTGGAAGGCAATGTCTTGGCCTCGCTGGACAGGGCGGTCAGCGGTAAGGTGCATATTACCGCTGACTCATGGTCCAGCAGGCATGGACAGGGACGTTACCTTTCTTTCACGGCCCATTGGGTCACTCTTTTGGCAGCTGGGAAGGATTCAGGACAAGGTGCAGTAGTGTTGGAGGTTGTCCCACCGCCACGCCTCCAAAATGCTACTACTGGTTGTGACACACCTCTCTCCTCCACCCCCTCCTCTTCTTCTTCCTCCATGGCCTCTTCCTGTGGTTTGTCCTATGAACCAGCGGTGCTCCGTAGCCGTTCACGGGGCTACGCAAGTACGCAGGCAAAAAGATGCCATGCCGTGCTTGCGCTGGTGTGTTTGGGGGACAGAAGCCACACTGGGGCAGAGGTCCTGTCTGCTCTGCAGGGCCAGGCCGAGAGGTGGTTGACGCCACGCCAGCTTAAGCCAGGAATGGTGGTTTGCGACAATGGCACCAACCTCCTCTCCGCCCTCCGACAGGGACAACTGACCCATGTGCCCTGTGTGGCTCACGTCCTTAACCTGGTGGTGCAGCGGTTCTTGGGCAGGTACCCGGGCTTACAGGATGTCCTGAGGCAGGCCAGGAAAGTCTGTGTGCATTTCCGCAGATCTTATAATGCCAGTGCTCGCCTGGCTGAGCTGCAAAAGGAGTTGAACCTGCCCAAGAACCGCCTTATATGTGACATGCCCACCAGGTGGAACTCAACGTTGGCCATGCTGCAGCGGCTGCACACGCAGCAGAGGGCCATCAATGAGTACCTGTGCGACTACGGCACCAGGACAGGGTCAGGGGAGCTTGGTTTTTTTTCTCCACGCCAGTGGGGCATGATCAGGGATGCATGCACTGTCCTGGCACCATTTGAGGAGGCCACGAGGATGGTGAGCAGTGACAGTGCATGCATCAGTGACACTGTACCTCTTGTCCACCTGTTGGAGCACACGCTGCGTGGAATAATGGACAGGGCACTTGAGGCAGAACAGAGGCAGGAAGAGGAGGACTTCCTTGCCTCTCAAGGCCCCCTTTACCCAGACAGTGTTCCTTCTGTCCCACCCATCGCACAGGAAGAGGAGGAGGAGGAGGAGGAGGAGGAGGATTGTGTCAGCATGGAGGTGGAGGCTGGCACTCAGCATCATCAGCAGCAGTCTTTTAGGGATGATTTACAGTCCCAAGAAACCAGTGGACTTGTACGTGGCTGGGAGGAGGTGGCTGCGGATCATGTCGTCCTTAGTGACCCAGAGGACTCCGGAGCGAATGCCTCAGCAAACCTACGCTGCATGGCCTCCCTGATCCTGCAAAGTCTGCGGAAGGATCCTCGTATTCTTCGGATCAAGGAGAGGGACCATTACTGGCTGGCCACTCTCCTTGATCCACGGTACAAGGGTAAGGTTGCGGACCTTATGTTACCGTCGCAGAGGGAGCAGAGGATGAGACAACTCCGGGAGGCCTTGCAGAAAGGTCTGTGCAACGCGTTCCCAGAGACTGGGAGGTTGCAAACTCCTGGTCCTGGACAACGAGTTGCTGAGGCTTCGGCCAGTCAAAGAAGGAGCGGTGGGGAAGGTGGCCGTCTGACCGATGCGTTCAGACAATTCTTTAGTCCGCAGCCCCAAAGTATGATTGGTTCCAGCAACCATCGCCAGCGTCTGATAAACATGGTGCAGGAATATCTAGGGGCAAGGTCAGACTTGGACACCTTCCCCACCGAAAATCCTCTGGCTTACTGGGTCTTGAGGATGGATCACTGGCCAGAGCTTGCACAGTATGCAATTGAGCTACTGGCCTGTCCTGCATCCAGCGTTCTTTCGGAACGCACATTCAGTGCTGCTGGAGGATTTGTCACGGATCACAGGGTGCGCCTGTCCACCGACTCGGTTGATCGACTGACTTTCATCAAGATGAACCAGTCTTGGATCACCACCAGCTACCACACACCTGATGCTGATATAACAGACTAATTGATTTTAAAATGTCACATCCCTTCAAGACTGATGCTGATGCTGAGTGCCTGTGCTGTTATGTTGACTGGCTATCCTCCTCCTCCGAGTCCTCAATGATACGATTGATGATGATAGCTTGGAAGATCATTTTTGTTTATGGGTGCCGCCACCAGTGCCTAACGCCCAATTTTTCAGCCCCTGTTTAACAGGGGCGTGTAATTACAATTTTTGAAGCAATACTTTGCAACAGGGCTCATTGCTGTGCTCCAAGTACAGTATCTGTGAGGAGTTGCAGTGTTGTGCCACCAGTGCCTAAGGCCCAATTTTTCAGCCCCTGTTTAACAGGGGCGTGTCATTACAATTTTTGAAGCAATACTTTGCAACAGGGCTCATTGCTGTGCTCCAAGTACAGTATCTGTGAGGGGTTGCAGTGTTGTGCCACCAGTGCCTAAGGCCCAATTTTTCAGCCCCTGTTCAACAGGGGCATGTAATTACAATTCTTGATCTAATAATTCACAGCAGGGCCCATTGCTGCACCCACCAAGAGTAACTGTCAGGGCTTACAGTGTTGTGGCACCAGCACCACCATCAAAGGCCCAATTTTTACTACCACTGTTCAACAATTATATGTAATTAAAATTCCTGATATAATAGTTGACAGCAGGGCGTTCCAGCACCAACCAAGAGTAACTGTGAGTGCTTACAGTGTTGTGCCAACACCAACAACTAAGGGGCCTATTTCTGCAGAGTATATACGGCAGGTCCCTACTTTCAAACATCCAACTTACAAACGACTCCTACTTGCAAACGCAAGAAGACAACAGGAAGTGAGAGGAAATCTACCACTAGGAAGGAAAATTCTCTCCTGTAAGAATAAATATGGGAGAAAGGTGTCTCCTCTGTACTGATGCTTTATCAGCAATCCTTGTTTCAAGAAAAACACCACATTTCAAAAACAGTTGTCATTGGGACGGAAAGTGAGGTGAAATGTTCTGAACAGGGGCACAGACAGCAAAACAAATGTTACAGGGGTGATAACCCTTACCTATGTTTTCCAAAAAGTTTAAAAATAGATTTTTGGGCTGGAGCTACACTTCAACAATGTACCTGTTCAAAATTACAAACAGATTCTACATAAGAACAAACCTACAGTCCCTGTCTTGTATGCACCGCCTGTATACGGCTGTTCAGAGTATATAGGGCCTTTTTTATTTTATGTGCGGGGTTCCCCTTAATATCCATACAAGACCCAAAGGGGCTGGTAATGGGCTGGGGTAGGGGGGGGGGGGTCATGGGGTAGCTATGCCATTTTTCTTAAAGAATTTCATCCATATTACCGGGACCAGACATTACATTAAAGCCGCAAGCAGTTTTAAATGGCTTTTTTTTCCTTTAGAAGTGTCATTTTGTGCAGGGACAGTTCTAAACACGGGAAACACGTGGCACTTCACAGGCATACTTTAGACACCCCCCAGGTACGATATTTAAAGGAATATTTGACTTTTTTTTTTTCACTTTATGCATCATTAAAATGACTGCTCCCGAAAAACGACCGTTTTTAAAACTTCTTTTTGCATTGATACATGTCCCCTGGTGCAGAACCCGGGTTCCCAAACCCTTTTTAGGACAATAACATGCATAATAGTTGTTATAATTAGCACTTTAGAATTCGAACGTTCGCATCCATTGTATTTAATAGGGTTCTAATGTTCGTTCGAACTTCCGGTCCGTTCGCGGGTTCTGGTGCGAACCGAACCCGGGGGTGTTCGGCTCATCACTAGTGTAAACACACAAATCCCTGTTCTGACAGGGGAGGAGAAACAGATCCTCTGTTGCTACTAAGTAGGAACAACGATCTGGCTCCTCTTCTTGTCAGTCCTATCCCCTCACAGTTAGAAAAACACCTAGGGAACACAGTTAACCCCTTGATCGCCCCCTAGTGTTAACCCCTTCCCTGCCAGTGACATTTATACAGTAATCAGTGGTAAAAGGGGGATATTACTGCGCTGCCTAAAGTGAAAGTGATAAAAACCTGCTGACACAAACAAAAATATTATTTGTATATATAAATGTGAGGAACAATGTGCAGCGATAAAGGAAGTGAACTGAGTGGGAATGGGGAAGGTATACTTCTAAAATGGACACCTGTGACATGTACACATGTACCATAAAAAATAAGACATATACAATATACCTAGAAAGCATCAAGGAAATATCAAAGTGTGGTGAAGTACTGGTTATGCATAAAAATATAATGTGAAAATAAACCTAAGAATCATCGTAGAGTGTAACACTACAACATGATATAAACACAGATTGTGCACAAAATTCATATAGATCAAACGAAAATCATGACTGTATGAAAGTCCAGAGAAATATGGTGACACAATATGCAAAGAAAAGTCCAATGAAGGATGTACGTATGCTGGATTTGAGAACTCAGGGGTTAAGAGTGATTCACTCAACACAGTATAGTGTTTCCAAACACAGTGTAGGATGGGACACCACCGATTGTCTCTTAAGACAGGTATGTAAAAGAAGATGATTCCTAGAATTCAGTAATATTATCACCAATAAAGGGCTGTGATTCCACCACCTGGGGATGGGGTAGGTACACTTACCATGAGTTGTGGACTCATCCACGATCAGTGGTGAGTCAAGCAGGCAAAGGCGAGGGTATCTGTATTGTAGTCACGGTTTCCTCCTGCGATCATCGAGAATGGACTCCAGACTCCTCCAGATGATATTGGGAAGGCAAAGCCGGTGACTCTCCCTTCCTATAGCTCCGTGATGTACAGGAATCCAGCACTGGTCCACCACCTCTCAAGGGGATCGGACTTCAAACAGTGGGCATAAATTGTTGTTGGAAACAAAAGAGAGAAAGAAAAGCCTCCACATGGCGTAGGTCAAAAATTTACAAAATGTAATTAAAAAAATGAAGTAAAAGTACAATCACCATCCGATGAGTACAGGTAAAAGTGATCACATAAAATAGGGCGCAGAAGCAAGCATGTTTAGTTTAATAGTTAAATAGTTAAATATTTTGTTTTTTTCAAAATTGTTGTTCTTCTTTTGTTTATAGCGCATAAAAATTAAACCGCAGAGGTGATCAAATACCACCAAAAGAAAGCTCTATTTGTGGGGAAAAATGGACGTAAATTTTGTTTGGGTATAATGTTGCACAACCGCGCAATTGTCAGTTAAAGCGAAGCAGTGCCGTATCGAAAAAAATGGCCTGGTCAGGAAGGGGGTAAATGCTTTTGGGGCTGAAGTGGTTAGTGATGCTTTTAACTTAGTGAACCCATATTTAAAAAAAAAAATTATCTTTGTTCTGCATTTGTGATTTGTGATTTGGAAACAAAAGTAATTTGGGTTGATTCCCAATCTACAGGGGTTTGCAAACAAATGCCTTCACATTAAAATCAGCAGGAGAAAAGCAAACACAGACAAAATGTTGGCTAATCTTTAACCACTTCAGCCCTGGAAGATTTGGCTGCTCAATGACCAGGCCATTTTTTGGCTATACGGCACTGCGTCACTTTAACTGACAATTGCGCACTCGTGCGACGCTGTACCCACAAATAGAGTTTGTTTTGGTGGTATTTGATCATCTCCGCATTTTTTTTTTGCACTATAAACAAAAAAGGAGTGACAATTTTTGAAAAAAAAATCAATATTTTGTACTTTTTGCTATAATAAATATCCCCAATTTTTTTTTAAAAATGCAATTTTTTTCCTCAGTTAAGGCCGATATGTATTCTTCTACATGTTTTTGGTAATAAAATTCGCAATAACCGTATATTGATTGGTTTTCGCAAAAGTTAGAGCGTCTACAAAATAGGGGATAGATTTTTGGCATTTTTATTATTATTATTTTTTATTACTAGTAATGGTGGCGATTAGCGATTTTTATCGGGACTGCGACATTATGGCAGACAGATCGGACACTTTTGACACATTTTTGGGACCAAAATTGCACTGATTACTGTGTAAATGTCACTGGCAGGGAAGGGGTTAACACTAGGGGGCGATCAAGGGGTTAACTGTGCTCCCTAGTGTGTGTTCTAACTGTAGGGGGATGGGACTGACTAGAGTAGATGACAGATCGTTGTTCCTAGCTAATAGGAACTCGCAATCTGCCTCTCCTCTCCTCACAGTACAGGGATTTGTGTGTTTACACACACACGTCCCTGTTCTGGCTCTCGTGCCCACAATCGCGCGTGGGCGGCGGCCATCGTGACCACCGGCCTTGCGCATCGGCAGCCCTGCAGTGCAGCGGGCGCGGGCGCCTGCTATCCTGCTCAAAGGTACTGACGTACAGCTACGACGGTTTGCGGGATCGTACCGACCTGCTGCGGTATAATGACGGTGGCTGGTCGGCAAGTGGTTGAAGAAGAATTCCACATTCAATCAAAAAATTAATATAGCAAAAACAAATGCTACACACACTTTTGTAATTTAAATATTATTAAAAATTACCTTTATATTTCTATATGTAGTCACTGAAATATTCCAAAAATGCTTAAACAATTCATTGCAATATTACGAAGTGGTAAAGTGCAGCGCTCAAACATGTATTAATAGCAGAGAGTCACTGTGGTGCATACAACAAATATACAATATGAATTAAATATTGTCATTCAATAAAATATACAGTTTAGTGTATAGTGAACCGTGACACATTTACATATGACAAAAAGTGTAAGTGCATAGTTTTTATATTGTCCATAAAGTGTTTCCAGTAGATGAAGTGACTCTCCAAGGTGAGTAATAATAAAACAGTTGTCTGTAGGTATTCCACCACCGATAAAAAAGAAAGGCTTACCAGACATGTTGAACCCAACAAGGCTTACACCCAATGAGTCCACAGTTTGTTTATTCACACACAGATTGATCCTATGTTGTGCTGGCTGCTATTGTTTGTTATTTGTAGACAGTGCGTTTTTTTCCCCTTCTTTTTTTCAATTCAATGCAATATGACAACCTTTCTGTTGGTGAACAGAATGCCTCCCAAAAATGTACCGTAATTTCCTGCTTGTGTGATTGGCTCACTGATTTGCCCAGGCATTTGATCAAAGATACAAGTCACATTTTTGTCATCAGCAGCAATAGAAATTACATTTTGGTGAAATACTAATATGTACATACAAAGTACATTTTATTTGTACGCCAAATTTTAAACCAGAAAAAGCGTGCATATACAGTATCCCTGCATGCAAGCACATAAAGCAAGGATATGCAATTAGCGGACCTCCAGCTGTTGCAAAACTACAAGTCCCATCATGCCTTTGCCTCTGGGTGTCATGCTTGCTGCTGCCAGAGTCTTGCTATGCCTCATGGGACTTGGAGTTTGGCAACAGCTGGAGGTCCGCTAATTGCATATCCCTGGCCTAAAGTATGATGGTAATTGTTCTGCATTGTAGATCACAATCACAAAAATTAAGACCATCTCTGCATGTGCTGTAATATTACCTCTTATATCTGCGACTGTCAGGAATGCTTCTTTTGGAAGCTCCACATTTCAGAAAAAACTTGGAGTACAGGTCTGGGGCATGAAAACTTTTGCTTAGCCTCAATTTCGTACATAGAAAGTCATCCTCCTGCTGCCAAATAACTGAGTCATCAAGTTGGCTCTGATTCTCAATGATTTTAAAGCTAGCATGCCTCTTCTGTTAATTGGAGGCTTTTGATGTGCAGCTCCTATATCTGTACTTAACAATGCTCTTCCCTTTAATGTTTCAATATATCAAAACTATTATCTTTTTATATGTGAGCCAGTACTGTGAGATCTGTCTTAAGTTCCTCCTAATGGCCAAATACCTTACATTATAAGGCTTTTAGTGAGCCTGCAAATGGTCAACACCTTACAAAATGAAAGGGTTAAATAGTTTTCTCCAAAATGAAACTCTTAAAAAATAATGAGAGATATAATAAAAGGAGAACACAAACTTTGATAAGAGATCTATAAGAAATAGCTGAAACTTTAAAATGCCAATGAAGGTAAAGAAAGATGGAAATGTCCACACAAGATAAAGGTACCAATACTGAAACCAGGCAAAGATCTGTATTTTAGCCACTTGGGGATGTTAAAGAGGAACTTCACTACCCGCAATCGTTCCCCTTTCCCCTCTTACCTTGTCCGCTAGGTTTTCCTCAAAAAACATATTCACACGCCCAGTGAATCCAGCGTTGCCTGGTTTAATCCATGGCACGCAGCACTGCCATCTTACCTTTTGATATCATTAAGTGGCTGGCTGTCTCTTCCTGGATTGTTTGAAGCCAGCCCCTAATTACATATCACTGCACATGCACAGTGCAGTAGAGATTGCCAAACGCATGCACAGGGTACTAAAAAATTCCTGAAGCTTGAGTGAAAATGCTGGCAATGTAGGCCAGTACCTGCTGAAAAGGGTAATTTCCAATAAAAAAAGTTGATCAAGTTGGGTAACGGGAGGTGATGAGGACTAAATTGATGGCAAGTCACTTCAGAGGGTAAAGGTGCACTTTAACTAACAGGAGCCTCTATGCAATAATGAATGGCTGGTTTGTAATGTTGTTGTCACTTCTAAAAGCTCACATACTTCGGTCACACCAAATGAGGCTTTGAAATCGTGCGACTTCACTTGAAATCGCACGATTAAAAAGCTGCATATTAGTGTGATTCCAGGTGTGACTTGGAAGACATCTGTGTGACTCCATGCACATATGTCAATGCAAGTCGCACCTGAACTTGCAAAAAGCAGTGCAAGAACTACTTTCAAAGTAGCGACGCTTTCATTGCTGACAATAGGGTGTGACTTGTCATGCGTTTTGAAACTATCAAATCGCATGACAAGTCACACTGGTGCTTAGAGTGCACCCGTGCTGAAACTAAGGACATTAAAGTATTAAAATATTTATAACTAGTAGTAAAGAAGCTTCAAAACAAACCCAGACCGACCTGGTCACTCAGTTGTGTGTTAGGAAAGCAAATGAATATTCACTTTCCTAACACTGAACCGCCTCTCTGCCAATCAGGTGCTCGGGTCTGTTACCTGTCACCTGATTGGCAGAAACAACAGGAGCTGTGGTTGGACACCTATCAGGCATCCAATCATAGCAGAGGACAGGAAGAGAGGACAGTAGAAAACATTGAGGAGCGTGGAGGACACCGCCGCCGTGACCCGCTGCCCCACCGAGACAGGGTTAGGGCCGGGCGGGCGGGGGATGCACACTGGCAGCAATTGATGGGCACAGTAGCGGCAATTGATGGGAACAGTAGCAGCAATTGATGGGCACACTGGCAGCAATTGATGGGCACACTGGCAGCAAATGATGGGCAGAGTGGCAGCGTTTGATGGGCACAGTGGCGGCAATTGATGGGTACAGTAGCTGCGTTTGATGGCACAGTGGTGGCAATTTATGGGTACAGTGGCTGCGTTTGATGGGCACAGTGGCTGCATTTGATGGCACAGTGGCTGCATTTGATGGCACAGTGATGGCAATTGATGGTACAGTGGCTACGTTTGATGGGCACAGTGGCTGCGTTTGATGTGCACAGTGGCTGCGTTTGATGAGCACAGTGGCTGCAATTGATGTTTTTTTTTTCACTTTGTTTGCGCCCCCCATTCAAGTTTTAGTTTATTATTTGAATAGAGTCAGTACAATCTTTACAGAAAAAAGTACAATGTAGTATCACAATATAATATGCAAGCGAACAAGTTAAATATCAGTAGATCTCAAAATACAATATTACCATGTTGGAATACATCAATGCAAAAATACCATAAAAACTGAAAATATTGAAATATATTTATCAAAAATAGGAGTAACCCCCTACCTCTATACCCCCTCATTCTAACCTTCCCTTCTTCGAAAGTAAGTAGCAATGATGGCCTATTAAATATCTCAAAATATATGTATATAGTTACGAAAATATGAGGAGATCCTCCATTCCCCCAGACACCCCTAAAGGGAACATACTGTGCCCGAGAAGGCAAGAGGAGCTCCCCCACCCCCCCTCCTAAGCAACCCAAAAACTTTTTTTTTTTGAGAAAACATATGACCTTAATTTGAGTATATATAATAGGAAATATAGTAGTCTACTATAAGTTTAACCGGGTGTAAAAAATCCTTCTCAAAATAATAAATCAAAGTTAAATGTTCTGACTCTAAAATAAGAGAACGTTGTATAAACCTGAGAAGTCTTAAAACAATCTAGTACAAATACCTATTGTTTATGTTCGATATAACAAAAATAAATAAGAATGGGAGAAAGAGAGAAAAGAAGAGAAAATATATAGTGTTCAGTAGGAAAAAAAGGAAGAAATAGAAAAAGAAAGAAAGAAAGCCTACCTGCTCAATGTAAACATCAATATTCAGCGATTGGTGTTGCTAAATACTAAAGGGGTGTAGGGATGAGCCGAACACCCCCCCCCCTCCCCGTTCGGTTCGCACCAGAACCTTCGAACGGACCGAACCTTCGCACGAACTTTAGAACCCTATTAAATACAATGGACGCGAATGTTCAAAATCTAAAGTGCTAATTATAATGCCTAATATGCATGTTATTGTCCTAAAAAGGGTTTGGGGACCCGGGTCCTGTCCGAGGGGACATGTATCAATGTAAAAAGAATCTTTTAAAACTGTCGTTTTTTCGGGAGCAGTGATTTTAATGATGCATAAAGTGAAAAAAAAAGTGAAATATTCCTTTAAATATCATACCTGGGGGGTGTCTAAAGTATGCCTGTGAAGTGGCATGTGTTTCCCGTGTTTAGAACTGTCCCTGCACAAAATGACATTTCTAAAGGAAAAAAAGCCATTTAAAACTGCTTGCGGCTTTAATGTCATGTCTTGTCCTGGCAATATGGATAAAAATCATTGAGAAAAGTGGCATGGCTACCCCATCACCCCCACCCTACCCCAGCCCATTACCAGCCCCTTTGGGTCTTGTATGGATATTAACGGGAACCACGCACCCAAAATAGAAAAAGGCCCTATATACTCTGAACAGCTGTATACAGGCGGTGCAAAAAAGACACGGACTGTAGGTTTGTTCTTAAGTAGAATCTGTTTGTAATTTGGAACAGGTACATTGTTTAAGTGTAGCTCCAGCCAATAAATCTATTTTTAAGCTTTTTGGAGAACATAGGGAAGGGTTATCACCCCTGTAACATTTGTTTTGCTGTCTGTGCACCTGTTCAGAACATTTCACCTCACTTTCCATCCCAAGTAGGAGTCGTTTGTAAGTTGGATGTTTGAAAGCAGGGGCCTGCCGTATATACTCTGCTGAAAATTTGCCCCTTAGGTGTTGGTGTTGCCACAACACTGTAAGCCCTCACAGTTACTCTTGGTGGGCGTTGGAACACCCTGCTGTCAACTATTATATCAGGAATTGTATTTACATGCCACTGTTGAACAGTGGTAGGAAAAATTGGGCCTTTGGTGGTGGTGCTGGTGCCACAACACAGTAAGCCCTCACAGTTACTCTTGGTGGGTGCAGGAATGGGCCCTGCTGTGAATTATTAGATCAAGAATTGTGATTGCATGCCCCTGTTTAACAGGGGCTGAAAAATTGAGCCTTAGGCATTGGTGCTGGTGCCGCAACACTGCAACCCCTCACAGATACTGTACTTAGAGTGCAGCAATGAGCCCTGTTGCAAAGTATTGCATCAAAAATGTAGGCTTTAGGTGAATGCTATGCAAAGCACACAGTAGTACACTAAGTGAAACACTGAGGCTGGTTTCACACTGTGGCGGTATAGCGCCACTATTTTTAGCGGCGCTATACCGTCGGAATTACGGAGGTATTCGGCCACTAGCGGTGCGGTTTTAACCCCCGCTAGCGGCCGAAAAAGGGTTAATACCGCCGGCAATGCGCCTCTGTAGAGGCGCATTGCGGGCGGTATTACCGCGGTTTACCATTGCTTTCAATGGGAAGGAGCGGTGTAGGAGCGGTAAACGGTGTGTTTACCGCTCCTACACCGCTCCTTCCCATTGAAAGCAATGGTAAACCGCGGTAATACCGCCCGCAATGCGCCTCTACACCGCCTCTCACCGCTCCAAAGATGCGGCTAGCAGGACTTTTTTTCACGTCCTGTTAATGCACCGCTCCAGTGTGAAAGCCCTCGGGCTTTCACATTGGAGAGACAGCAGCCGCTGTTTAGGCTCGGTTTACAGGTGCTATTTTTAGCACAATAGCGCCTGCAAAACGCCCCAGTGTGAAAGGGGCCTGACTGTCTGCAGCTAGCACAATCACCTGCCTGCCTGTCACAGTATAGAGACTAACAGGAACGGATCTATCTAAACTCAATACAGTGTATAAATATATATATAACACCTTGGATGCATATATATCCTCTACACACTGTAACAGCAGCTAACTGACTCGCCTGCCTGCTCTATCTAACTCAATATAAATGACACTGTCTTATCTCTCTGAAACTGCCTCTTTCACAAATGCCAACACACTACACAAGGCCGACTTCCAGGTGGCCTTATATAGTGTGGGACATGTACTAAACCCCCTGAGCCATAATTGGCCAAAGCCACCCTGGCTTTGGCTAATTACGGCTCTCTGTTTTTTCCGCGCTGTGATTGGCCAAGCATGCGGGTCATAGCGCATGCTTGGCCAATCATCAGCCAGCAATGCACTGCCATGCCGCAGTGAATTATGGGCCGTGTCGCGCAACACGAATTTATCGCGAACGGACCATAAAGTTCGTTCTTAGTCGAACGATCGAACAGCCGATGTTCGAGTCGAACGTGTGTTTGACACGAACACAAATCTCATCCCTAAAGGGGTGTAGGAATTCCCAAAAATTGTATCCAAGGTTCCCATATAGAATTAAATTGAGTAGATCTGTCCAATGTTGAACTAATCATTTTTTCCTGTTCCATTATCCATG
The DNA here is from genome assembly GCA_029206835.1 of Rana muscosa. Lineage (NCBI taxonomy): Eukaryota > Metazoa > Chordata > Amphibia > Anura > Ranidae > Rana > Rana muscosa. Next base: position 494,609,493 of record CM055121.1, read on the forward strand.
TAACTTTTCTCTTCATACATAAAAGAGAAACTGATGTTTTTTTCCATGCTTTGGCAATGGTTATTCTAGCCACTGTAAGTATGAATAGAATCAGTTTTCTGGTAACCTTGGGAACCTGTGGTATAAATCCATTAAGTAAAGCGATCGCTGGAGATTGATGTATTGTATATCCTGTGATTTTTTATATAATATTGAAGATTTTATTCCAAAATCCTCGGATTTTGGGACATTCCCACCAAATATGAATCATAGATCCTAATCCCTGACAACCTCTAAAACAGAGAGGGGATGAGGTGGGACACATAGCAGCTACTCTTGTAGGAACTAGGTACCATCTAGTAAAGATTTTAACATTTGCTTCTATAAGTGAAGCATTAAGAATGCCTTTTATTGATCTAATAAAATTTCCACAACAGTCCTTCAGATCCCAATCACTTTGGAGGTCCTTCTCCCAAGCCAGCATATGAGGCAGTTTAATATCGTTGGAAGCAAGCGACTTATATATAACAGAAATCCCACCTCTCCTATTAATAGCCTGTTCACATCTAACTTCATATGGCGTAGGTTCTCTAGATCCAGGATTATTTTCCCATAATTTATTAGTAAAATTAGAGATTTGAAGAAATCTTGATCTTTCAGTAGAAGGAAAATCAAGATTATCAATGAAATATTGTATAGAGAGAGGGCCTGATCTTGATAAAAAACGTCCAATGCGGTACACCCCCTTATCATGCCACCACTTAAAGGAACCAACATCCCCTTTTGAGATAAATAATGGATTCTGAATCAGATCAGCCAATGGTTGCAGCTTAGAGACCAAAGAGGGGAGATTCCTAAGCGAGTCCCACAAAGCTAAAGATTGTGATAGAGCAGGAGATAAAATAGAAGGTCTGTTTTTGGGAGGACACCACAATAAATTTTCCAAAGAAAATTTAGGGGGAGCCAATTCTTCTATACAAATCCAGTCAGGTTGTTCATTTTTGAGGTATATATCAGACAACTGTGCCAGTCTAGCAGCTTGGTAATACCACCAAAGGTTCGGAAGTCCCAAGCCTCCCTGCTCAGTGAGATTATACAGGCTGCGGGAAGAAAGGCGTGGACCTTTTCTGTTCCGTATAAATTTAAGGATTTTGCTTTGGAAGGCTTTTAGGTGAATTTTTTTAATCGGAATAGGGAGCGAGCGAAAAAGATACAACAATCTGGGTAGGAGGGTCATCTTGATCGAATTAAGTCTGCCAATCCAACCGATATTGTGTGTTCTCCAGTTGCTAAGATCAGCCTCAAGTTTCCTATACATAGGTGGATAATTAGCCTGATATAAATCTTCAAATTTTGAAGTGAGATTAATACCTAAGTATTTAAGGGAGCAAGTACTCCAACTGAATTTGTATTTATTTTGTATGTAGGAAACCACAGAGTCTGGAAGAGACACATTAAGGGCTTTAGATTTGGCCATATTAACCTTGAGACCTGATATTTTGGAGAATTTTTGAAGCAGAGAGTAAATTTCAGATAAAGAAGACGTTGGGGAAGTAATAAACAACAACCTGTCATCTGCAAATAATGCACATTTATGATTTTCTTTTTCACACTGGATCCCCCTGATATTCGGATTATTCTGGATTGCAATTGCTAATGTTTCCATCACAGCAGCGAATATCAGGGGAGATAAAGGGCAACCTTGCTGAGTACCTCTAGAAATCTTAATGGAGTCAGAGAATAGCCCCTGTAATCGGACTTTAGCTTCAGGTGTAGAATATAGAGCAGATAAAATGCCTAAAACTTTCGAACCAAAACCCCAGCGCTTCATGACCCCAAATATGTATGGCCATGAAACTGAATCGAAGGCCTTTTGCAGGTCCAACGATAGGAGCATACCTTCCTGTTTTTGTTTACCTACCCATTGGGTTTGCAATATTGACACCAAATCTAACGCTCTCCTCACCTGATCTGGACCCTGTCTACCAGGGATAAATCCCACCTGATCTTTATGGATATATTGCCCAATGAAGGAAGATAACCTATTAGAGAGAATTTTGGTTAATATTTTTAAGTCATTGTTAATCAAAGAAAATGGCCTGTAATTTTCGACTAGGCTGGAGTCCTTATCAGGTTTTGGAATAACGGATATATATGCCATGTTGAGCGGTTTACCTATTGGATGACCTTCTGTCAGAAAATTAAAAAATTGTGTAAGATAGGGTGTGAGGGTCTCTAAGAATGTTTTATAGTAAGTAGGAGAAAAACCATCAGGTCCGGGAGCTTTATTCGTTTTCAATGTTCTAATAACTTCTGAAACTTCTGTCATAGATATGGGAGCTTCTAATTCCTCTCTATGTATATCTGCTAACTTGGGTAATTGTAAGCCATCTAGGAACTCCTCTATTCTATTGGAGGTAGATTGTCCTTCAAAACTAAATAAATCAGAATAGAAATCTTGAAAGGCTGTCATTATATGCTGGGGGTTTAGTGTAAGAGAGCCATCAGCTAATCTGATTTTGGGAAGAACTCTAGATTTGAATCTAGGGGATAATTTATGAGCTAACATGGGACCTATCTTATCCCTCATTTGATAAAATTTGGCCCCAGACCACTTAACAGAACCATCTGCCTTCACCGTGAGAGCCAGATTCATAGCAGCCCTAGCAGCATCTAATTTGGAGGCAGGAATACCACATGCATCCTTTTTATGTTGTTTACTCAATGTTACAAAGTCTCTTTCTAGTCTTTTCACCTCCAAAGTCTTCAATTTTTTTTGTCTAGCTGCAATCTGTATCAATTTGCCTCCCTGTCATTATGTTCAAAATATTCCTTAATCTCACGTTCAATTTCTGTGGCAATAACAGGATCCTTTAGTAACAATTGATTAAGAGTCCAATGGGATACCCTTTGAACCATACTATCCAGTTTCAAAGACAGTAGAACCATAGAGTGGTCTGATCATGCCACGTCTATAATAGAGGAGGCAATGGCAGAAGGGATATGTTTAGTAGAAACCATTATGTGATCTATACGTATGATTGGTGGGGATTTGAAAAGTTAATAAAATCTTTTGTTTTTGCATTCAGCTCCCTCCATATATCCGTCAATCTGGATCTATGAAGTAGGCGAGCAATTTGGGTACTAGCCCTGGTTGGACGGATCATTTTAGTCTTCAATGGTTTAGATTTATCTAGCCCTGTATCAAATGCTATGTTGGAATCTCCTCCCATAATGATAACTCCATCCATAAATGGCTGAAGAGTTTCAAACATTCGGTTAAAGAATCTATTTTGTCACCTAGTAGGAGCATAATATGATATGAAAGTATACAACCTCCCATTTATGGTACCTTTCACCAACAGGAATCTCCCCTCTGGGTCTCCACATTCCTTCTGTAAATTAAACTAGCAGTGTTTAGAAAATAAAATTGCTACTCCCCTAGTCTTATTTTCAGCATTGGCTAGATGAAACACTGGGAAGTGGGCATGTAAAAAAAGTGGGGGTGTACCGCTGTGGGAAATGGGTTTCCTGTAAAAAAACGACATCGATGTGATGAGACCTATATTCTTGAAAGGCATTCCATCTCTTAATTGGGGAGTTCAACCCCTGTGTGTTATGAGTAATACCCCGAAGAGGAGAAGAAATATTATTAGAGGCAGCCATGAAAAAATAGAGTAAGATCAAGCAATTTGCTGTCCCAAATAATACTCAATCTAATATAAATCCTTAATAAGAAAGAATTATTCACCAAGATTGGATTAGCAAACTTCAAACATCCCTCCAAAAAAACTCTCATTGGCAGGTAGGCTAAGAGAAAGAAGAAGACAGTAAATAAAGAAAAGAAAAAAAACAAAATCAAATTCACTCAGAAGCGATACATAGTACAGTGTTTCTCAACTCCAGTCCTCAAGGCGCCCCAACAGGTCATGTTTTCAGGATTTCCGTAAGATGAAGCAGCTGTGGTAATTACTAAGGCAGTGAAACTGATCAAATCACCTGTGCATAATAATGGCAAGCCTGAAAACATGACCTGTTGGGGCGCCTTGAGGACTGGAGTTGAGAAACACTGACATACTGTAGTATATCAAAAGGCCAAATAATGGCCCAGAATGAAGGGAGGAATAAGACTTCCTTCCTTCATTCAAAAAATACTCAGTAGTATAGCCCATAAGAAGGGCTAAGTACCCTCCTCTCAGATTGGTAAAAAACAACCGATCCAAGAAGTGGGTGGAGGCCCAATGCCTCAACACCGGCCAGTGACAGCCTCTCAAAAAGTGTGAAAACATCAAACTAAAAGCGGATTCATCTTAGATAAACCGAAAGTCCATAACAGACTATATTTTGTTTTCTAAAACACAAAAAAAAATTTTTTTCAATTGCCACCTGAGCTATCAAGTAGAGAAGATAAAGTCAAAAAGGAACTTATCATCTCCTCAGGAAACAAGATTATCTTTAACTCTCCTATGTTTGACTTTGTTCCAGTTAGAAGAGATTGACGTTTGATAGAGCCTTGTTGGGCAGGTGTAGTGTCCATGTCCGGTTCCATAGAGATAATCTTCAGGTCCAGCAAAAGATGTTCACCTTCTTGGAAATTATGAACTGCATAGTGTTTGACATTAAAGGAGAATTTTAGAGCAAAAGGAAAAGCCCATCTGTATTTTATGTCTTTTTTGATAAGGGCCGCCAATAGAGGTTTTAGGGATCTTCCTCTTTGAATAGTATAAGGAGAAATATCAGAAAAAATTTGAATAGTGGCTCCCTGGTATTGTAATAGTTCCTGTTGGCGAGATTTCTTCATTATGTCCTCTTGTATAGAATAATAATGTGGTTTAACTACCAGATCCCTTGGTAAACCGTCCTTTCTAAGTGGTCCCAGTGACCTATAAGCACGGTCCAATTCCAATTTGTGAGCAGGAATAGATGGTAATAGGATTTTTATGACATCCTGTATAGCAGCATGTACATCAAGGATATTTTCTGGCAATCCCCTGACCCTAAAATTGTCTCTCCTGGAACGGTTTTCAAGGTCCCCCCCAAAAATTTTGAGCACCTGCCACCACTGGTACTGTGGATAGCTGTATTTTCAACGTTTACAACATTGACACTGAAATAAAAGTTTCTCTCTCTACACTCTGTCTGGCAATGCAGATTTGTATCATTTTTGTTTACTGATCTATATGCAGTGCAAGTTTACACGCCTGGGTGTACAGGCATTTTTTTTAAAACAATGAGCTAGATTTAGATTAGTAGAGAGATCAGAAAAAAAAAACACCTACATGCCTAAGGCATCTGTGTGCAAGAGGTCTGAAAATCCTCCCTTACAGTTGAGCTATGCCCACACTGCAAGATTTGAATGCTCATTTAGTCTAGGAGGTAAAAGGATTATTCTTACTTGATCCTCCAATCCCCTGTCAAACACTGGACTACTCGAGTCCATTGCAGGGCTATGCTGTTGGTATTGGAGATGTCAGGGGCATCCGACTGCCGTAATGCAAGGACCAGTCTAGCAGTCTAGAGCAGCCTTCAGGAGCTGAGGATCAAGTAAGTAAAACTGCTGTCCCTTGTCCACCTAGAAATAAATGATTAGTTAACCTTTGCAGTGTGGGTACAGCTCCACTGCAAGGGTGAACGTTTACTTTTCCCAGAGTTCAGCTTTAAATAGCTTCAACAGATTTGTCTATCAACAAGGGATGTAAAAATAGTATGCTGATGTCTGCAAATGTCAGATGTACAGCACCGTTGTGGTGCACTGTTGTTTTCAATTAACATTTTGTAAGGTTTTGGCAACCATGCCACAATGTAAATATTTAACAGCCTGATTTAAATAAATATGTCATACAAATGAAAGGAAGCTGGGGGAAAGTAATATTTTCCTCCATCCACAGAATAAATACAAACTAAAATGAAATGTTTCTTGAACATAGGATATTGATTAAAACGTAGGCTTATTCATGGCCATTGATGAGAAAATCTGAAGATATTTTGGTTTAATTATTTTCCTAATATAAAGGTAATCCCATTTTCTTATTTAGTAATATGTTTAACTATGCATACATTTCAATCACAACAGTTTTCTGCCTATCACTAATGAATGATGCAGTTGTGCACATTATATGGGTGATCTTTTAACTTTTAAAGCAACACTAAAGCTTTATTTTTATTTTTATTAAAATAACAAACATGTTATACTTACCTGCTCTGTGGAATGGGTTTGCACTGAGCAGCCCCATTCTTCTTCTGGGGTCCCCCGCTGGCGCTCCAGGCTCCCCTCACTCAGTGCCCCCATAACAATCGTTTTTCCATGGGGGCATCCATGGATGCTCGCTCCCAAGCCACCCTGTTTGCATCTATTGACACATAGTGGGCGCCTCAATCTGCCCGGGAAGGATGGAGACAGCGGCAAGACCAGCCGCTCTTGTGCACATCGCTGGATCGAATCGGGCTCAGGTAAGTATAAGGGGGGCTGGGGGGTGGGATTTTGCAGCTCAGAATGTTTTTCACCTTAATTCATTCTATACCGTAAAGAGGAGTTTTGCCCCCCCCAACGAAAAAATTAAAAGTCAGCAGCTACAAATACCGTAGCTGCTGACTTTTAATATTAGGACACTTCCCTGTCCAGGGTTCCCACAATGTCGGCACCTGAGGCTGATTTTCGGATCAGCTCTTGGGTGCTGCCACCGCCATTCATGATAAGGTAAACCGGAAGTGAAGCCTTTCGGCTTCACAGCCGGCTCTCTATTGCGCATGCACGAAGCGTGCTGCACTTTCTAATTGGTCCGGCGGCTTAGGAAGGAGGAGAGGGGCTGACCTTCCGAGGGACGGCACCACGGCATTGTCTCCTGGAAGTGTGGAAGGGTACCTCTTAAAAACAGGTACCCACCCCCCGAAAGGGGCCAAATGTGGCACCGGAGGGGCAAGGAAGCATATAAGTGGAGATTCCACTTATGTGTGGAACTCTGCCTTAAGGCTTTAGAACCACTTTAACTATACCTTAATTATGAATATAGTATATTCCTTCTTTTTTTTATTTTATTCTTTGTTTTATGTATGACTGAATTTGCCTGCAAAGATACCAATTCTTCTAGGTGTTGCCTTGATATAGCTGCATATAGGGGTTTGTGTTTTGTCTATCAACCAGATCCGACCCCATCAGAATACACGGATAAGTGCTGCAGCCATGTGCTGCTTGCACTGATTGAATGCTGTTTTTTCCAGCGGGGCAGCTCGACAGAAGTCGGTCATTAAACCACATTCTGTTGAACAGATAGTGCTACACGTGTGCCATTAACATGTACATTAATTGTTATCAAACTGTCATGGGTAAAGCTCCTCTTTAAAAAAAATTTTTAGCTCTAAAACACTTACATGTCGCTGGAGGTTCACAATTTTGGGATGTATCATACCAGGGCTCAAAATTTCAATTCCTGAGCTACTAGCCAGGCCTCACCACCAGTTGCCCCACCCAACCATGCCCCGCCCGAATCCCGCCCCTAAACACGTACTCATAAATTATCTCATGAAATTACACTTAAGTGTTTTATGCAGAATTAAGTTACAAAAATAAATATTAACAACAGCCTCACCAGTGCCCATCAATACAGCATGACCAGTGCCCATCAGTACAGCATGAACAGTGCCCGTCAATACAGTGTGACCAGTGCCCATCATTACAGCATGACCAGTGCCCATCAATACAGCGTGACTAGTGCCCGTTAATACAGCGTGACCAGTGCCCGTCAATACAGTCCCACCTGTGCCTGTTAGTACAGTCTCACATGTGCCCATCAATACAGCCTCACCTGTGCCCATCAGTACAGTCTCACCTGTGCCCATCAGTACAGTCTCACCTGTGCCTGTCAGTACAGTCTCACCTGTGCCCATCAATACAGTCTCACCTGTGCCCATCAATACAGTCTTACCTATGCCCCTTAGTACAATCTCACCTCTGCCCATCAGTACAGTCTCACCTGTGCCCGTCAGTACAGTCTCACCTGTGCCTGTCAGTACAGTCTCACCTGTGCCCGTCAGTACAGTCTCACCTGTGCCTTTCAGTACAGTCTCACCTATGCCCCTGAATACAGTCTCACCTGTTCCCATCAATAGAGTCTCACCTGTGCCCATCAGTACAGTCTCACCTGTGCCCGTCATTACAGCTTCACTTGTGCAGAGGAATAGTCAAGCTGGCCGATCATCAGAGAGCGGGGATTGCCCACTGAAACAGCTTTCATTTGAATTGCTGGGTTCGCCCCACAGTCCCATCTCCCGGCATTGGACTGGTGTTCGGTTTTTAAAATGCGCCGAGCGAGGAGGTAGGATTGTGTGACGTGAGCAGTGCCAGGCGAGGACGGGGGAGAACCTGAGGAGTAATGGATGGAATCTGAGGAGTATAGTTCTAGGTGAGCTCACGTATGTTTTTAATTGATGGCTGTCTGTATCCTTAGGCCTATTGTTCTTCCTAGTGGAACGTTGGTTGTAATTTTTAACATGTTAGACGTGTCAGACGTGCTCCTTCTGGATTTCTTTGTTCAATTATATGAATACAGTATATTAACACCTATATATTTCTGTGAAGGGATGAAGTATGTTTTCCAAATTCTGCTATTCTTTTATTTATTTTTTACGTCATAGGAAGTAGAGAGCTTTAGTCACCTTGACTGTGTGTGTCTGTTAGCGTTCTCCAAGCATGGAGGACATTTTTCAATCTTTGCCCAAGGCAAAACAATGCTAAACAGGATCAGTGGGACACATTGTGAGACATATTTATTACAAGGTTACATCCTGAGTAAAGGGTGTGCTTAAGGGTGCCACTTGTGGCTGCATTGAACCTGACCATGACCACTTCCTAATTATGCATCTATTTAGATTGGAAATCTGCAAATTTTAATGACAGATTTGTTATTGAAAATAAGGCAAACTGTTGCACTTTGCTGCCCTGATGCACAGGTCTGTAAACATGTTGCAGATATATTGTTAAAGGAGATGCAGCTTGATTTGCGACTAATCAAGTCTCCAATTTGCTTGATAAATGTCTCCCAAAGTGTATTATCTCGGTTATCTGTTGTGTTGAACTGGTTCCAGCAGGCTGTGCTAAATATATAATTCTGTGTTTACAGGGAACCAATAGTGAGCTTACCCTACAAGAGAATAGAGCAATGGAGCAGCTTATTTCCCTTTTAGAAGAAAATGATACAACAGATCTCATTGATTAGATTGACCTTCTGCAAATCTTGGATCTCATGGAGGGCCAATCTAGAAATGCTAACCCCAACAAATCAACACTCAAGAAAAAGTCAGACAAATGTCCAGCCCCTAGTACTAACTCAAATGCAGCTGTATTTCTGAAATTGGTAAATAACCCTTTCATGACTAAGCCTATTTCTGACATTTGGTGTTTACAAGTTAAAATCCGTATTGTTTGCTAGAAAATTACTTAGAACCCCCAAACATTATATATATATATATATATATATATATATATATATATATATATATATTAGCAGAGAATCTAGAGAATAAAATGGCGATTGTTGCAATATTTTATGTCACACAGTATTTGTGCAGCGGTGTTTTAAACGCAACTTGTTGGGGAGAAATTAACTTTCATGAACATAAGTTCATAAAATGGTCAAATGATAGGATCTCCTGAGTGAAGTAGTGAAATATTTCAGTCTCTGTTAGACAGCTACAATAACTGTGTTGCACAGAATGCATAGCCCATGGAACTTTCACTGATGTGAATCCAACATCTAGGGAGGGGATGTGTCATTCAGGCATAAACAAAATCTCCTGGGCAAAATGGCATTTGTTTTTAACAATAGTGCTGAAACAATTCAAATGAGCAGGATAGAACACTTTTTTCAAACAAACAAATTTTTAACAGTGAATGTGGTTTGCATTTTTCGTACAAATTTTCATTCAAAATCTACTACAATATGGCCAGCATAATGCCTGGTAGACTTGTGCACGACGGAAACATTTGTTTAGTTTTGGTTCGTTTCTTTTCGGTCCTGTTGATTCGTAATCGTTCGTAATTTTGCTAGACGGGATTTTTCGTGTTCGTACTAATTCGTATTTTCGCAAGCGACATTTTTCGTTGAATCGGAATGATTCATATTAATGTAAGCCTTATTTTTAGTTGATTTATAATTCGTACTTTCGGTAGAGTACATTGTTTTTCGTTGATTCTGGACACATATATAGTGCCGTCGTACGTGTTGTACGTCACCGCACTTTGCTCGAGCATTTTTTTTCACGATAGTGTGTAGGCAAGGCAGGCTTGAGAAGAATCACGTCGAGAAAAACACAGTTTTTTTCAATGACATTAAAAGTGGTCGTGTGTACGCGGCATTATTGTGCTTCGAATGGATTCGTACATTCGTAACTTTTTCATAACAAATTATTTGCGATATAATTTATTTTGGATTTGGTTTTATTCATAATTGCTTTGTTCGGAAAGTCGAATGCTTCCGAACGTCCGAAAGTTGCTAAATTCGGACGAATTTTGATTTGTTACGTAAAGGAATTGCACAAGCCTAATGCCTAGTACACACGGGGCGAATGATGGGAGACATCAGTCAGTTCAATAAAAACTGTCTGACATTCAGCCCGTGTATGTCAGCTGGTCCCACAGAAGCCAGCCGCTTGGCAAGCTTCTGTCGGACGAGCATTCTGGAGAAAACAGCAGCCGACCGTCTCCCTATGAGCGTTTTCAGCCAATGACTGAGAGCGCTGACCAGAGTGTTCTGACGGGGGGGGGGGGGGGTATTTCGAACAGCTCAGCGGGGGAGATCACAGTCCTAATGTTGGACCGTTAGTACAGAGGTTCCCACTGGTGCTGTCAGTTTTTTTTTCATTCAACCCGTGGGTTGAGCCTTTTTTAAGTTTAAGTATCCATCTAGTACAGCCCTGTGAGAGAGGGACCCAGAAGGTTGCAAAGAAAGACAGAGACTGCGTTCCAGATACAAAAAAACAGCTGTCTTCCGCTCCCTCCACCCTCCTTCCTGTTCTCCATGTGCTAATGCAATAAAACTTTAAAAACCTTAACTAAAGTGACTGCCATCAATCCTTCTGAACATTGTGAGACAAGAAACACTACTTGAGATGATTGTACTTAGGACCTTATTGTCAAGTAAGTGAGATTAAGACATTAGTAATGTAGCTGTTGGTGAGCCGAAGATCAATATATAATGATAGCTATTGCTATTGATAGCTAAAGTGCTTCACCCTAGCATTACATGTGCATTTCTCTTGGTACAAGATAATAAGCAGTTAGTTCACACTATATAAGTTATTATCACACACAGGTCATTTTATGGCTTTTTTTACCTACCCACCTGCATCATTATTCTTTATTCAAGTTTATGAGCCATGCTGCTTATTCTGTTAACTGGTATCTGATCTTTTTGTGGGATAATGTTGTCATGAAAAAATTAAAGCCCAATTGAACTTTTAGTTTCAGTCAGCTAAATACACTCCAGGCGCATGGAAATAAAGAGTGGACAGTCAAAGCTGCTGAGTTAAACCTATAGTTCTGCTATTATTAAAGCTCATGCTCCCTGATGGTTGGAGAGTTCTAGATCTGATAGCATGGAGTCAATAAAACCTCTGTATACAGATCACTGCTTTCTACAGCATGCTGGCAGTTGACAGACTTTTCTGCTAAGGCTGTGACTGCATGTGTAAAGAAAACTAATTTTAAGTCTTTGCACCTTTATTTTGATGGACCTGGAATATATTAAAGTGAAACTAAACTCATGGATTTCACCATATCCCAAAACAATTACATTCAAGGTATGTTGTTAATGGTAACTGTCACAGTTAATTGTGCTCTCAAGCACTGTCAAGTCATATAATGGCTGGAGTCATAACTGATCTTGGCTGAAAAGATAGGAGGGCTTAGTTCTGCTTTTCGGTTGATTTAAACTAGTAGAGTTTCAACTGAATCCTACCAAATAGGCTTGGTTTATGACAAATGGACCAAATGTGTGGTTGTTGCCCACAGCAATCAAACTTCTTTGATCATAGGTTCTACTTTTTCTCCAATTTCTATATTCCAATTTCCATACATGTGCTCCAATAACTCATTAATAAAGCAATTTTATTCTTCTGTCTGCACCTATCCATTGAAGACGGCCCTGGTAACCATTAAAATGTCTGTATCTCTGGACTTTACATAATCAAACAAACAGAAATGTAAGAAATCGAGTAACGTATGCCAACCAATGAGAATTAATCTTTAATGGTTTGTCTAATAATGACAGAATAGTCTAATTTGTTGTCATAGGGTCTACTTTTGGTGCCTCCTTTGCAATATGTTACCATATAAATATTTGTTTTGGCAGTAGTAGTGGGCCCTATTTAAGAAGAATTGCATTCTTAAAAGAGTGTAAATAATAGACTTGTGCACAACGGAAAAATTTGTTCCGTTTCGGTTTGTTTCTTTCCGGTCCTGTTGATTCGTAATCATTCGTAATTTTGCTAGACGGGATTTTTCGTGTTCGGACTCATTCGTATTTTTGCAAGCGACATTTTTCGTTGAATTTTTTGTTCCTTTATAATTCGTACTTTCGGTAGGGTACATTGTTTTTCGTTGATTCTGGACACAACTCCTACTTTCGTAACTTTTTTTGGGTTCGTTGATTCGTAATTTTCCGTGTCTCTCTCACAACGACGCTGCCTATTATGCCTAATGTGCTTCGAATGGATTTGTACTTTTCTAAATACATAGCGGTTATTTGTAACGATTCGAAATCTCGTATTTTACTTTCGTTTTTTACATGCGGCTATAGGCTCCGCCCCTGTACACCATTTTGAGAGGGTTCAGCACGGTGAGGGAGAAGCAGAGAGCAGAGCAGAGTGAGTGTTATTGTGCTTCGAATGGATTCGAAATCTCGTATTTTACTTTCGTTTTTTCATGCGGCTATAGCCTCCGCCCCTGTACACCATTTTGAGAGGGAGTTCAGCATGGTGAGGGAGAAGCAGAGAGCAGAGTGAGTGCTATTGTGCTTCGAATGGATTCGTACATTCGTAACTTTTTTCATAACGAATTATGCCGAAGACATTCGGGCATTCGCTATTTTGCGGTATAATTTATTTCGGATTCGGTTTTATTCGTAATTGCTTTGTTCGGAAATTCGAATGCTTCCGAATGTCCGAAAGTTGCTAAATTCTGACAAATTTCGATTCGTTACGAAACGAATTGCACAAGCCTAGTAAATAAATTACTCCTCATCAGGGCTGGATATGCCACTACACACATATGCCATTACACACAGTATGTATATGCCTATAGGTGTTAAAGGCATTTTTTTACTATTTGCCACTACTATAAGTAGAAATGTAGTATTCTCATGTATATTTATGTATATTTATATACACATTGCCCCAATATTTAAGCTAAAAGATTTTCTATATAAGAAGGTGCCTCTAGCAAGGGTTCTTGTGCTCATCGGCTTCAGTGATGGAAACCAAGCCCTGCACCACACTTTTAAAAAAGCTTGTTGTCCAGTTGTTGTTTTTTACATTGACAATGAACAGCTAACTGAAGCACTGAAGCAAATAATTGTAGCTTATTTAACAATAAAAAAAGACAAAAAGGGATAAAGCTGGAAAATGGCAAACAGGTTAATTCCTCTGGTAAAGGAAATAATAAAATATAATTTTATAAATCGGATCAGCAAAAAATAAGATATTGAAGAGCAAAAGTTCACCCAAGAAGTGGAGTACATAAATACACTTATTTATTTATTATCTTTGTGTTTTTCTTGCTCATTATTTTGATGACGTCTGGTGGATATGTGGAGGTATCTCTAAATCGCTATAACTGCTCCATATCAATACATATTTTAAAGGGGATAAACTTCCCTTTGAGAGAAGAAGTTGGACATTGTCTTTTCAAAAACACATCTTCCAGAATTTACTTTCAATTATGAAATATTTTTCACAGAGCAGATATAGGAAAAGAGTAGCAGAACAATGGCTTGTTGGCTGATCCAGCAGGGAAGGTGCTAATACTAAGCAAATAAAATGCTACTAAAGTGTGGTGGTTGATACCAATTAACACATTGAACACATACTTGTACACACATTTGGAAAGCTTATGATTCATTTTTAAGACCTGCTGCCTGCTTTCTTAGACAAACTAACAAGCAATTAAAGCCTTTCCGAAATTCCACAATCTCTAATGGGTTTCCCTTGGGTTATGCTATTGTTTAAGGCACAGTGTGCTATTTGATTATAGCAAATTATGGAATGTTTTTTATGACTAGCCATGCCACATGTGTACTTATTGCATCTGCAAGTGCTGTTAGAGGTCCTGATGGGCTGACACAACCATCAAAGGCTGCTGCAAATGTAATATCCTGTGTATTACATACAGTATTTACTGGGAGTTACAAGGCATAATGTGAGGGAGATTTATCGATTACAAACTAGGGACCCATCTAGTACGAATAAGTCTACCTCTCATATGCCAAATAATTTGCAAAGGTTTTTAGGCATGTGTGTGACCTCTACCTGGACAGTGGATTACAAAACATTTCAAACAATTGTGAAACTTATTATGACACTTGTGACACATGCAAACCACAGAAGTGGAAATAATTTGGTTTATTGCAGGTTGGTTGGTAAGCTGAGCTGGGAATTTTCTTTGGTTTTGTTTGACATGTTTTTTTGATGCAGTGCTATTTTTCAGCACTATTATGGCACTCAGTGTCAGACAGCAGAGTAAAGGAGGACATCACCAAGCTTCAAAATGTATTGTTAAAGAGTAACTAAAGCCCAACATTTTTAAATTATGTGCATAAAGTGTGTAAAGGTAGAGACCTCTGTAATATATTTAGTGCTGTCTGTGTCTACACTAGAAAGATTTGCCCTTTTTATTGTCTATTGTCTCTATTGTTAGAATAGTTTCTAATAGGGAAATACAATTTTTTACAGTCATCATTCAATGAAACAGAATGAATAGAAGTAAAATCTTTCAATGGGGACAATTGTCCAGTTATAACTGTGTAAAAGCGGTATTTCCTCTTCACTTTTACACTTTATATTTTAAATATATACCATGTATGACCTTTCCAACAGTACAAGCCTCCTCCATGCCAGGTCAATTTTTCTTGACCTCTTGATTAAACTTTTTATATCACATGGCATTGTATTATACTTAAAGTGGTTGTATAGTCAATCTTTTAACTTTTACCTACAGGTAAGCCTATAATAAGGCTTACCTGTAGGTAAAAAAAATATCTCCTAAACCTGTACGGTTTAGGAGATATTCTCCTTGCAATGAGCCACTGACTGCAGCGGCGCATGCGCACAGGGGATTCTCGGCTGAAAGGCCGGCGGACGCCGGATCTTGCCGGAAAAAAGTCTCCCGCGTGAATGCGTGGGAGTGACGACATTGTGGCTCCAGCCACTCACAGCGCTGGAGCCGCGATACCTGGAAGACACATCGAGGCAACATGACAGCTACCTCGGCGTGGACCAGTTCTAACGTATTTCATAATGAGCTAGTATGCGGTGCATACTAGCTCATTATGCCTTTTGCCTTACAGGGGTATAAAAAAAAAGTGTCAGCGGGTATACAACCGCTTTAACATGCTTTACATGTATTTAACAAGGCCAAGAATAATGAGCAATGTGTAGTATCTAATAGAAACCAGTCACAACATTTTAGTGCTGTCTTTATGAGTGAACCACATTATTGTGACAATATTGCCTTTTTTGAACTATGCCAAAAGGCAGGGCTGCTATCTCAGGCCAAACAGGCCAAACAATTAATCAACCTAGCCAGGTGATGACTTTAACAGGGGATAGAAACAAACAATGGGTCAAGCCAGAGTCCACACCAACACTGGTAAGAGCTGTAATTTAAAGCAAAGCGGTCAAAAAAGGGGTGAAACAAAGTAAAAAATCACTTTCATTAGCAAAGCAAATGCTACAGTGATCGACCAGACTTTAGTTGGACCAGGACCAAGACCAAGGTCATGAATAGCATGCAGTTCTGTTCACTAGGACAGAGAAGAAGCAGCATGTAAAGTTACACAGAAGAGGCTGCAGGACCAGCTAGGAAAGTCATCAGAGCAACAGAAAAAGCCACGGAGTACTCAGAAAAAGTATGTGCTGACAGGAACAACTACATCAACCAACCCACCAGTGAAAGAGCAGAACAGAGGGATGGTTACTCCACATACAACTATTACTAACATATACTTTATTGGACTAATGGACTTAGCATGCTTCATATAGGGGCAATAACTCTTTATATTAGGACCGCTATTCCTGTTGGCTTACTCAAGTCAAAAAGTGTGGGAACAGCTCTGACAGAAGGGTTTCTTCACATGCACTTTCACGTACCTGAGAGGAGAGTGAAATGACGAGGTCGGCCTCTCTTGTATCTCCATGCCAGGCCCATTGGAAGTGAAACAGAGGAAGCAGAGGGACAGGAGGAACACAAGTGCCTGCAGATGTAGATCGAGGGACTTGCAGCAGGTGATGAGGTAGCCATGCAAAGTAGTCCAACCGAGGTTAAAGAACCACTCTACTTGCGCTGTAGGGCCTTGACTTGTGGCTGGTCAGAGTTCTCAGCAGTTTTGCAGCAGGAACACTCAGTGGGACCCAGAACTGGAACAGCAGAGAGCCAGGCAGGCACTCTAATGGGTCGGGAAGCCGGGATCAGAGACAGAAGCGTGGTCACAGGATTAGCTGCGGTCATCAACAGGCGGGCAGCGAAGTTCAAAATTAAGAGCAGAGATGAAATCAAGAACAAGCCGTGTCAGGAACAAGCGACAAGACAAAAGCAGGATCCGAGATCAGGTCAAGTGTAAACTAGGTCAGCAACAAAGGGAACACATTGGAAGCACACAGGACACAGAGAACAACTGAAGACCAGTCAGCACTTGAGCACAGGCAGTAGTATCCCTAAATAGTCTGTCTTGCGCCAACATGCACTGTGCGCGTGTGTGCATGCATTCCTGATTGCCTGATTTCCATTCTGCAGAAATTGACGTCTCAGGAGTTCCCTGACATAGACATATACCATTAAGGGGTCCAAAGTACTTCTTTGCAGTTAATTTGTTCATATAATGTTGCCTGGCAGATTAGTAATCTACATGATTTTTTTTTTTCTGAAAACCATTGGATGAATCCCATCTATACTAGTCACTGTTTCAAACTTCCTGTGTCATTACTTTTGTCAGAGGTAGAGGAAAATAATCAAAACAGGCATCTTAGAAAAACAAATGTATGAAAAATAAATAGCTCTGAACACAATTTCAATCCTTTGCAATCTACTGATAGTGTTTACATGTTATAAACATCACAATACAGGGTGCTCTCACTGGGAAGATGACCCATAGACCCAAGAGGCCCTTCATAAAATAATAATCAAAACAGTCACTGAGTCATGCAGGATAAACAAAGAAGTCAAATCAAATATTGTGTGCCTTAGATCAGGGGTGTCAAACTCAATTTCATCGAGGGCCGCATCAGCATTATGATTGCCCTCAAAAGGGCCGATTGTATCTGTAAGATTAGATGTCCAGCGCATCCCATCCCCTTACATTAGATGTCAAGAGCCACCCCAACATCAGAAGTGGAGTCCCTCACTCTCCCTTACATCACAGTGCACACCCCTTTCATTATGCTGCTGCTGGGAAGAAGCTGGATGCATTGTTTGAAAGCAGAAAGTAGAGGTCTGAAGGAGTACCGGAGGAGGGCTGGAGCTCTCCAGCAGCCACAGAAGAGGTGCGAGGGCCACATGAAATGTCCTAGAGGGCCAGATTCGGCCTGCGGGCCTTGTGTTTGACACCTGTGCTTTAGATGATTCACATACATTATTGGAGCTCTGCATATAGTACATCAAAGAAGTACTGAAAATTGTAACAGCAAACAAGAAATAAGAGTGAAACACACTAGATGCAGATAACTAATTTATTAACGATAAAAGCAATAAATAGAATCGCACTCACAAGGGCGGAGTGACGCGCTGACGTCACTGCTATACTCGTGTCCCGGAAGATGGGTTTTTGTATGTGTACCAGCTACGCATACGAATTAAGGCGTTTTTACACTACAATCTTGTAAGTGCAACTTGTATTTTAAGTTCATTAAAACTTTGAGGATTTTACACTATACAGAGTCTTCTTTATTTTGGAGCACCTATATGATCATCGTATGTCCCCTGCTTAGAAGACTGACTGGATTAAAGGCCCTGGCTGGGTATGGAGCCACAAGTGTTTTTGACCTTTTGTAATGAGAGGTCCATCTGATCTGGTAAGCAAGCCCCTTTTCAGCCATTGGTGGTGGTGTCAATTCACAAGATCACTTTTCAAAGGTGTTGGATGGTAGTAAAGATCCATCGGAATCACTGAGCATTTTTCACTGGAACATTTATATTACTGGACTATTTACTTGTAGAAAGGTCCCAGGCCTCCTTCAGTTAATGAGAATCTCCAGGACCAGAGATAGCTGACATCCTTCTGTATATGGTGGGTCATGGGGCATAGTGATTGAAAAGTAAGTAGTTAAAGTCATTGGGCGCCAAAGATTTTTATTTCTCTTAACAGAACTTTGGGACAGAGGGTTAGGCCCAGGCCACCGTTAGGTAGTTTACGTTTTCCTACATACATTATTGGAGCTCTGCATATAGTACATCAGAGATAGGGATGAGCTCTGTGTTCGAGTCGAACATACGTTCGTCTCGAACATCAGCTGTTCGATCGTTCGACGAAGATCGAACGATTTGGGCCAATCGCGCCAAATTCGAGTGACGCAAATGGCCCACAATACACTGCGCCATCGCAGTGCAATCCCGGCGCTGTGATTGGCCAAGCATGCACTGTGACCCTGCATGCTTGGCCAATCACAGCGCCAGCAGCTAGGAGAGCCATAATTGGCCACAGGCAGGTTGCCTGTGGCCAATTATAGCTCAGGGGGTTTAGCACACGCCCCACACTATAAAAGGCCGCCAGCGTGGCGGCCTTGTGTAGTGTGTTCCGGCACAGGGAAAGAGAAGGATAGGCAGGGACAGTGTCATTGTGCTATTCTTTGCTAAACCTTATGTGTAGGGAGAGAGAAGGATAGGCAGGGAGAGTGTCAGCGATATTCTTTGCTAAACCATGTGTGCAGGGAGAGAGAAGGATAGGCAGGGAGAGTGTCAGTGTCATATTCTTTGCTAAACCTTGTGTGCAGGGAGAGAGAAGGATAGGCAGGGAGAGTGTCAGTGTCATATTCTTTGCTAAACCTTGTTTGCAGGGAGAGAGAAGGATAGGCAGGGAACAGTGTCAGTGTCATATTCTTTGCTAAACCTTGTGTGTAGGGAGAGAGAAGGATAGGCAGGGAGAGTGTCAGCGATATTCTTTGCTAAATCTTGTGTGCAGGGAGAGAGAAGGATAGGCAGGGAGAGTGTCAGTGTCATATTCTTTGCTAAACCTTGTGTGCAGGGAGAGAGAAGGGTAGGCAGGGAGAGTGTCAGTGTCATATTCTTTGCTAAACCTTGTGTGCAGGGAGAGAGAAGGATAGGCAGGGGACAGTGTCAGTGTCATTGTTGCTAAGCCTCCTGCACAGTATACACCTGAAGCTAGCCCTTATTGCTGTGTTTTCCTGGTGTGTTACACTAACAGGCATTTGCAGCACTTACAGCGGGCGTAGTGTGCCTCCTGCACATTATACACCTGAAGCTAGCCCGTATTGCTGTGTTTTCCTGGTGTGTTACACTAACAGGCATTTGCAGCACTTACAGCAGGCGTAGTGTGCTTCCTGCTAAATATACACCTGAAGCTAGCCCTTATTGCTGTGTTTTCCTGGTGTGTTACACTAACAGGCATTTGCAGCACTTACAGTGGGCGTAGTGTGCCTCCTGCACATTATACACCTGAAGCTAGCCCGTATTGCTGTGTTTTCCTGGTGTGTTACACTAACAGGCATTTGCAGCACTTACAGCGGGCGTAGTGTGCCTCCTGCACATTATACACCTGAAGCTAGCCCGTATTGCTGTGTTTTCCTGGTGTGTTACACTAACAGGCATTTGCAGCACTTACAGCTTGCGTAGTGTGCTTCCTGCTAAATATACACCTGAAGCTAGCCCTTATAGCTGTGTTTTCCTGGTGTGTTACACTAACAGGCATTTGCAGCACTTACAGCGGGCGTAGTGTGCCTCCTGTACATTATACACCTGAAGCTAGCCCGTATTGCTGTGTTTTCCTGGTGTGTTACACTAACAGGCATTTGCAGCACTTACAGCGGGCGTAGTGTGCTTCCTGCTAAATATACACCTGAAGCTAGCCCTGATTGCTGTGTTTTCCTGGTGTGTTACACTAACAGGCATTTACAGCACTTACAGCGGGCGTAGTGTGCCTCCTGCACATTATACACCTGAAGCTAGCCCGTATTGCTGTGTTTTCCTGGTGTGTTACACTAACAGGCATTTGCAGCACTTACAGCGGGCGTAGTGTGCTTCCTGCTAAATATACACCTGAAGCTAGCCCTTATTGCTGTGTTTTCCTGGTGTGTTACACTAACAGGCATTTGGAGCACTTACAGCGGGCGTAGTGTGCCTCCTGCACATTATACACCTGAAGCTAGCCCTTATTGCTCAAGCTTTTTTTCTTTTGTGTTACACTAACAGGCATTTGCAGCACTTACAGCGGGCGTAGTGTGCTTCCTGCAAAATAAACACCTGAAGCTAGCCCTTATTGCTGTTTTTTCCTGTTGGGTAACACAGGCAGTCATCTGCAGCACTTACAGCGGGTGTTGTGTGCTTCCTGCAAAATATACACCTGAAGCTACCCCTTATTGCTGGTTTTCCCATCTCCCTGCAGGCCATTATAATGTCTGGAAGGCAAACAAGGAGAGGCAGACAGTCAGGAGCCAATAAAAGAGGGCAAGCAGGCTCTGTGTCTAGAGACAAAAGTGCTGGTCGTGGACGCGGTGCATCGTCATCAGCACGTGGCCATGGGACACGCTTGTCCTTCTTTTCGGCAGCTGGACGTGTTGAGCCGCATCATGTCGAAGACTTGGTAGAGTGGATGACCAAGCCCTCCTCATCCTCCTCATCCTCTCTCACCCAGGCTCAGGGTACTGGTAAATCAGCTGCCAAAGCGTCCTCTTCCCTGGTATCAATGTCATCATCAGTCACTCCTTCCCTAGACCCACCATGTCCTCCCGAGGAGTCCCCCCGAACTGTTTGAGCACAGTGTTGGGTACATGCTCCAGGAGGATGCCCAGCATTTCAAAGGGTCTGATGATGATATCCAGCTAGAGGAAGGCAGTAGCGTGAGAGCAGAGAGAGGGGATGCTCAAGAAGGACACCAATCTGGCAGTCATGTTCCAGCAGCTGCAGCATACTACCAGATTGGCTCCAGTGATGAGGAGGGAGGGGATGATGAGGTCACTGACTCCACGTGGGTGCCTAATAGGAGAGAGGAGGAGGAGGAGGATGAGGAGGAGGATGAGGAGGAGGCACATCTCCAACGAGGCGGGATGCCCTCCGGGGGCCAGCGTAAGGGCAGCACACCGACTGAATCACACCGCAGAGCTCCGCCTGTGCAGGGCGCTGCCTCTGCCCGTTATTCAAAAAGTTCTTTGGTGTGGGCCTTTTTTGAGTCTAGTGCATCAGATCGCACAGCTGCTGTTTGCAACATATGTCTCAAGCGTATATCGCGTGGCCAAAACATCAGCCGCTTGGGCACCACATGCTTGACCAGACATATGTTGACCTGCCATGCAGCTCGTTGGCAAGCCTACCTTAAAGACCCACACCAAAGAACAAAGCGGACCTCTCCTTGCACCGCATCAGCTGGGATCTCCAACCCCACTATACCTTCAGTCCTCTCTGAAACCTGCACTGAGAGGAATGAAGGTGTAGAAATAGGTGTGTCACAGCCAAGTACTTGCGGGCACTCTGCTAGCAGTACACCGACGTCCGATTCTAGCAGGCAAATTTCCCTGCCCCAGCTGCTGGACCGTCAAAAGAAGTTCACTCCCAGCCATCCAGATGCCCAGCGGTTGAATGCTAGCTTGGCTAAATTGCTAGCGCTTCAACTGCTGCCTTTTCAGTTGGTAGACTCGGCCCCCTTCCGTGAGTTTGTGCAATGTGCGGTTCCTCAGTGGCAGGTTCCCAAACGCCGCTTTTTCTCACGGAAGGCGATTCCGGCTCTCTACCAGCATGTGGAAGGCAATGTCTTGGCCTCTCTGGACAGGGCAGTCAGAGGTAAGGTGCATATTACCGCTGATTAATGGTCCAGCAGGCATGGACAGGGACGTTACCTTTCTTTCACGGCCCATTGGCTCACTCTTTTGGCAGCTGGGAAGGATGCAGGACAAGGTGCAGTAGTGTTGGAGGTTGTTCCGCCGCCACGCCTCCAAAATGCTACTACTGGTTGTGACCAGGGATGAGCCGAACACCCCCCTGTTCGGTTCGCACCAGAACCTGCGAACAGACAGAATGTTCGCGCGAACTTTAGAACCCTATTAAATACAATGGACTCGAACGTTCGAAATCTAAAGTGCTAATTATAAAGCCTAATATGCAAGTTATTGTCCTAAAAAGTGTTTGGGGACCCAGGTCCTGTCCCAGGGGACATGTATCAATGCAAAAAAAGGTTTAAAAAATAGACGTTTTTACGGGAGCGGTGATTTTAATAATGCTTAAAATGAAAAAATAAAAGTGAAATATTCCTTTAAATTTCGTACCTGGGGGGTGTGTATGATATGCATGTAAAGTGGCGCATGTTTCCCGTGCTTAGAACTGTCCCTGCACAAAGTGTCATTTTTGAAGGAAAAAAAGTCATTTAAAACTCACTCGCGGCTATTAATGAATTGTCGGCTTTTATCACTACATAGAAAAGTCATTGATAAAAAAAAAAAAGCGTGGGGGTTCCCCCAAATTCAATTACCAGGCCCTTTAGGTCTGGAATGGATATTAAGAGGAACCCCGCCGCAAATTTAAAAAAAAATGGCGTGGGGTTCCCCCTAAATATCCATACCAGGCCCTTGAGATCTGGCATGGATTTTAAGGGGAACTCCACCCCAAATAAAAAAAAAATGGCGTGGAGTCCCCCCAAAAATCCATACCAGACCCTTATCCGAGCACGCAACCTGGCCGGCCGCAGGGGAAGAGGGGGGATGAGAGAGCGCCCCCCCCTCCCTCCTGAACCGTACCAGGCCACATGCCCTTTTTTTGCATTGATACATGTCCCCTGGGGCAGGACCTTGGTCCCCAAACACTTTTTAGGACAATAACTTGCATATTAGCCTTTATAATTAGCACTTTAGATTTCGAACGTTCGAGTCCATTGTATTTAATAGGGTTCTAAAGTTTTCGAATTTGCCGCGAACACCCCAATTTGTTCGCTGTTCGGCGAACAGGCGAACAGGCAATGTTCGAGTCGAACATGAGTTCGACTCGAACTCGAAGCTCATCCCTAGTTGTGACACACCTCTCTCCTCCACCCCCTCCTCTTCTTCTTCCGCCATGGCCTCTTCCTGTGCTTTGTCCTCGGAACCAGCGGTGCTCCGTAGGCGTTCAAGGGGCTATGCAAGTACGCAGGCAAAAAGATGCCATGCCGTGCTTGCGCTGGTGTGTTTGGGGGACAGGAGCCACACTGGGACAGAGGTTCTGTCTACTCTGCAGGGGCAGGCCGAGAGGTGGTTGACGCCACGCCAGCTTAAGCCAGGAATGGTGGTTTGCGACAATGGCACCAACCTCCTCTCCGCCCTCCGACAGGGACAACTGACCCATGAGCCCTATGTGGCTCACGTCCTTAACCTGGTGGTGCAGCGGTTCTTGGGCAGGTACCCGGGCTTACAGGATGTCCTGAGGCAGGCCAGGAAAGTCTGTGTGCATTTCCGCAGATCTTATAATGCCAGTGCTGGCCTGGCTGAGCTGCAAAAGGAGTTGAACCTGCCCAAGAACCGCCTTATATGTGACATGCCCACCAGGTGGAACTCAACTTTGGCCATGCTGCAGCGGCTGCACACGCAGCAGAGGGCCATCAATGAGTACCTGTGCGACTATGGAACCAGGACAGGGTCAGGGGAGCTCTGGTTTTTTTAACCACGCCAGTGGGGCATGATCAGGGATGCATGCACTGTCCTGGCACCATTTGAGGAGGCCACGAGGATGGTGAGCAGTGACAGTGCATGCATCAGTGATACTGTACCTCTTGTCCACCTGTTGGAGTACACGCTGCATGGAATAATGGACAGGGCACTTGAGGCAGAACAGAGGCAGGAAGAGGAGGACTTCGTTGCCTCTCAAGGCCCCCTTTACCCAGACAGTGTTCCTTCTGTCCCACCCATCGCACAGGAAGAGGACGAGGAGGAGGGGGAGGAGGATTGTGTCAGCATGGAGGTGGAGCCTGGCACTCAGCAGCATCAACAGCAGCAGTCTTTTAGGGATGATTTACAGTCCCAAGAAACCCGTGAACTTGTACGTGGCTGGGAGGAGGTGGCTGCGAATCATGTCGTCCTTAGTGACCCAGAGGACTCCGGAACTAATGCCTCAGCTAACCTACGCTGCATGGCCTCCCTGATCCTGCAAAGTCTGCGGAAGGATCCTCGTATTCTTCGGATCAAGGAGAGGGACCATTACTGGCTGGCCACTCTCCTTGATCCACGGTACAAGGCTAAGGTTGCGGACCTTATCTTACCGTCGCAGAGGGAGCAGAGGATGAGACAACTCCGGGAGGCCTTGCAGAAAGGTCTGTGCAACGCGTTCCCAGAGACTGGGAGGTTACAAACTCCTGGTCCTGGACAATGAGTTGCTGAGGCTTCGGTCAGTCAAAGAAGGAGCGGTGGGGAAGGTGGCCGTCTGACCGATGCGTTCAGACAATTCTTTAGTCCGCAGCCCCAAGGTATGATCGGTTCCAGCAACCATCGCCAGCGTCTGATATACATGGTGCAGGAATACCTAGGGGCAAGGTCAGATTTGGACACCTTTCCCACCGAAAATCCTCTGGCTTACTGGGTCTTAAGGATGGATCACTGGCCAGAGCTTGCACAGTATGCAATTGAGCTACTGGCCTGTCCTGCATCCAACGTTCTTTCGGAACGCACATTTAGTGCTGCTGGAGGATTTTTCACGGATCACAGGGTGCGCCTGTCCCCGATTCGGTTGATCGACTGACCTTCATAAAGATGAACCAGTCTTGGATCACCACCAGCTACCAAGCACCTGAAGCTGATATAACAGAATAATTTATTTTCAAATGTCACATCCCTTCAAGACTGATGCTGATGCTGACTGAGTGACTGTCCTGTTATGTTGACTGACTATCCTCCTCCTCCTCAATGATCCGATTCATGTTGATATCTTGGAAAAACATTTTTGTTTCTGGGTGCCGCCACCAGTGGCTAAGGCCCAATTTTTCAGCCCCTGTTTAACAGGGGCATGTAATTACAATTTTTGATGCAATGCTTTGCAGCAGGGCTCATTCCTGCACTCCAACTAGAGTATCTGGGAGAGGTTGCAGTGTCGTGGCACCAGCACCAGTGCCTAAGGCCCAATTTTTCTGCCCCTGTTTAACAGGGGCGTGTAATTACTATTTTTGATGCAATACTTTGCAACAGGGCTCATTACTGTGCTCCAAGTACAGTATCTGTGAGGGGTTGCAGTGTTGTAGCACCAGTGGCTAAGGCCCAATTTTTCAGCCCCTGTTCTACAGGGGCATGTAATTAAAATTCTTGATCTAATAATTCACAGCAGGGCTCATTCCTGCGCCCACCAAGAGTAACTGTGAGGGCTTACAGTGTTGTGACAACACCACCACCACCACCAAAGGCACAATTTTTCAGCCCCTGTTCAACAGGGGCATGCAATTACAATTATTGATCTAATAATTCACAGCAGGGCCCATTCATGCACCCACCAAGAGTAACTGTGAGGGCTTACAGTGTTGTGGCACCAGCACCACCATCAAAGGCCCAATTTTTCCTACCACTGTTCAACAATGGCATGTAATTACAATTCCTGATATAATAGTTGACAGCAGGGCGTTCCAGCGCCCACCAAGAGTAACTGTGAGTGCTTACAGTGTTGTGCCAACAACAACACCTAAGGGGTCAATTTCTGCAGAGTATATACGGCAGGCCCATACTTTCAAACATCCAACTTGCAAACGGAAGGAGACAACAGGAAGTGCGAGGAAATCTACCCCTAGGAAGGGAAATTCTCTCCTGTAAGAGTTAATATTGGAAAAAGGTGTCTACTCTCTACTGATGCTTTATCACCAATCCTTGTTTCAATAAAAACCCCACTTTTCAAAAACAGTTGTCATTGGGACGGAAAGTGAGGTGAAATGTTCTGAACAGGGGCACAGACAGCAAAACAAATGTTACAGGGGTGATAACCCTTCCCTATGTTTTCCAAAAAGCTTAAAAATAGATTTTTTGGCTGGAGATACACTTAAACAATGTACGTGTTCAAAATTACAAACAGATTCTACTTATGAACAAACCTACAGTCCCTGTCTTGTTTGCACCGCCTGTATACTGCTGTTCAGAGTATATAGGGCCTTTTTTATTTTGTGTGCGGGGTTCCCCTTTATATCCATACAAGACCCAAAGGGGCTGGTAATGGGCTGGGGTGGGGGGGGGGGGGGCTGATGGGGTAGCCATGCAATTTTTCTTAAAGATTTTCATCCATATTACCGGGACCAGACATGACAATAAAGCCGCAAGCAGTTTTAAATGGCTTTTTTTCTTTTAGAAATGTCATTTTGTGCAGGGACAGTTCTAAACACGGGAAACACATGCCACTTCACAGGCATACTTTAGACACCCCCCAGGTACGATATTTAAAATGACTGCTCCCGAAAAACTGCCATTTTTAAAACTTTTTTTTGCATTGATACATGTTCCCTGGGGCAGAACCCGGGTCCCCAAACCCTTTTTAGGACAATAACATGCATATTAGCCGTTATAATTAGCACTTTAGATTTCGAACGTTCGCGTCCATTGTATTTAATAGGGTTCTAAAGTTTGCGCGAACTTTCGGTCCGTTCGCAGGTTCTGGTGCGAACCAAACCCAGGGGTGTTCGGCTCATCCCTAATCAGAGAAGTACTGAAAACTGTAACAACATACAAGAAATACAAGTGAAACACACTAGATAGTGCAGATAAGGAATTTATTAGTGGTAATTTTAATAAATAGAGTTGCACTCACAACAGATTTGTAGACCAGTCAGAAAGAGTTGTATTTTCCAGGTATATATTTCTGAACAGTTGCTCACTAGTAGCAGGCATATGGGGATGCATAGTCCAGATGGAAACCAAGATAGCCATATGATTTAATCACAGCTTCAATAGGAATGACATGGCTCAGTAAATATACCTGAGACACCGACACTAACATATTCACCTGTTCCTCAGATTGCCAGATTAAAGGTTTAAGTCTGAACTATATATCCCCGTATGCTTATTTTCATTTTAATTTTCACCTTGTCATCCTTCTACTAACAAGCTTCCTGCCTTAGGGGAACCCCAGAACAGAAACTGTGTTAGGGCTACAAAATACCCTCCTCTTCAACTGCACAATGTAGGAAGTCTTCAGTAGTCCAAAGGAAGACCTGGGAACAATACTAACTGAAAACAGTGCAGTACTGGCTGGGGGAACAGGGTCTCAGAAACTCATTAGATTACTGTATATCAAAATCATTTCAATTGTATAGTTAACTGATCAAAAAGGAGTAAGTTAGAGAAGATTATTGTTAAGGTTTATATACAGATTAACATAATGTAGCTCTAGCATATCATTGGCACAGACCACATAGCTCACAATGGAATACAATTTAAAATGCCAACATTATTTTGTACACTAACAGCTAGTAACATAACTGCTATATGACACATAGAAAGTAACTAAAATAATAAACCTATTTAACAAGTTGTCAGAAATATCCATAAGGTGTTTATGGACGTGTTACGGAGAGTGTTAACATATGGTGACAGTTCCACTTCATTCAACCTACACAGACAACATGAGTAATGAAGAAGGATTACAATGTTCCTTCATGTCTGTGCGGAAATAATTTTTTACATTATCTAGGAAGAAAATATTTAATCTAGGAGATATACTGTAAACACTATCAATAGATGGTATTTGTTTTCATGCCAAAGATATACTTTTAGAAAAATTTGAGGATGATTTAGGGAACTCAAATTTAATGAATCGGCTTTACATCCACTTTAATGCCGTGTACACACGATCGATTTTCTCGACGGTGAAAACACAGTCGAGAAAATGGACGGGAAACACGAGGAACGTCTTGTTCCCCTACACACGGCCGGTTTTCCTGACATTTTTTCTCTTGGTCGAGAAAAACGACCGTGTGTAGGCTCCCTGGCAGTGTTTCCCTATGGGAAAGAGATATCCAGCCTGGCCTAAAAGGCCTTTTGCAATCCACCCCGACCCCCACCTCCATAAGGAACAGAATATCTACAGCTGACTCCTTCATGTGCAGGTCTAATACACCTGGCCTCCTGCCCTGTCCAAGGCCTACATGTGCTGATTACATCTTCATGTGTGTGGGGTGTTTGGCTCCCATGCCCTATAAGAGAGTGTGCCCCTCTCTACCTGACTTATACTGTATATGGATGCCGACTCACCCCTGACATCACTGCAGGAGGGCTCTACCTAAAATTGGCCTAGCAAACACTGTCTGTATGTCTGTTGTAACCACTGTCTGCTTTAACCAGACATTATTCTGGCACAGAGCCACCTAGTAGCAAAATAGCTAACTGCACTCAAGTACTAAATGAATAAAAAATTTTACTTATTACTGCATAAGAAACTGAATACGATTTTAACAATGTACGGATCAATAAATACCTATTGTTTTGTGAAATGGAAAAATAAAATGTTTTCAACGTTTTTATATGGCTAATGTTTCTGACTAAGCAAATGACCATACCTTAATGTAGAAAATATATATCACATGGCAGTAATTAAATTGTTTTAAAAATTGTAGTATTTATTGTGACATTTTCTGCTCTGATAAACAAGGTGATAACTTGTACTATATAATTATCTTAAGGAACACGTTGAAAAAAATGTATCGTTAAAAAGGGCGTTTTAGAATAACAACAACAATTCAATATAGAGATGGTGTTTACTATGGGTACAGGACACAAGATGGGTCTTGGATGGGAGATATGTGTCCCCATTATTTGGGTTGGGGTCCATTTAAGGGGAACAAGAAAAAAAAACACAGTTGGAATAATTAGGGATTATCACCTATAAAGGTTGGGGGGGGTTCCTGGGTGATTCATCAAAAGGGAAACTGACTTGCAGTTTCAAAAAGGGAAAAAAAACTGCGCTAGTTTTGGTAAAGGAATGCTGAACTCTCCTAAGCAGCAATAATAGTGGGACATGCACCAAACAGATAAAAGGGGAAAAAATTGCGCTAATGAGTCCAGAATAGAGGAAAAAATGTTATTGTATATTTTTCAAAGTCCAAAAAATTCCAATTGGAAATGCTGGAGTAGACAAATGCCAAGAGAACACACATAAATCCTAATGAACTTTTGTGGATGTATGCTTACCAGATAGTAAGCCAATCAGGCAGATGGCTATGACCCAGCCTAGGCCTTTGATTAACACACCAGTGCTAATTTCCTCAAGGATGATGAACTACAGCAATGGAAGGATGACTCCACAATATGGGTAGGTATAGTGTCCAAAGTGTTTTAACAAAGAAAAGAAAAAAACATAGCGTAATCCTGCCACATAAAGTAATCCTCAATGGAAAAATTCTATGTACAGGCATACCCCACTTTTAAGTACACAATGGGTTTTATTTACTAAAGCTGGAAAGCCCAAAATCAGGCTCACTTCTGCATAGAAACCAATGAGCTTCTAACCCCAGCTTGTTCAATTAAGCCTGGTAATAAAACCTTGAAGCTCATTGGTTTTTATGCAGAAGTGAGACAGATTTTGCGCTTTCCAGCTTTAGTAAATAAAACCCATTGTGTACTTAAAAGTGGGGTATGCCTGTAGTAAGGAAGACGTAACAACACCAAGTGTGTGCTATTTCAATAAAAGTGAGCCGCCACCTTATAAGTAATCTCCTTACCAGACAGATGTAATTATAAGCCTTAATCATTGTAGTGAGAAAAGTGAATTATCCACCACAGAGT
Source organism: Rana muscosa (assembly GCA_029206835.1). NCBI lineage: Eukaryota > Metazoa > Chordata > Amphibia > Anura > Ranidae > Rana > Rana muscosa. The sequence continues at coordinate 494,639,607 of CM055121.1, forward strand.
GAACCGCCACCTCATAAGTAATCTCCTTACCAGATTACATCAGGTTGTAAGCAAAACAAATCCACTGACGGCAGAAGACGGGTGTATTGATATGGACGTCTCCCTATGGTTAAGGCTGCTATACCGGATCAGTATGACTCCCAGCTTTAACGATATGGCTCCAAGGAGCTCACAGGATAATGTACCCAAAAGAAAATAAGGACTGGATAGTGTGATAACGTCACTTATTTATTAAAGAAAGATTAAAAATACACTTACATCAAATAAGTGAAAACAGGACATGTAAAAAAAGCCGGCCGGCTGTAAAGCAAACTCCCGTCCAAACAAGCGTGGTGACGTCAGCGCGTACTCCCTTAGACGCGTTTCATCATCGTAGACATTGTCAATAAGGGACGGGTAGCGAGCTGAATCACCACATTTTATAGAACCATGCCTCGTTTTGACACCCGGACATGAAAGTATGGCGGCCATCTTGGATGATGGCAAACCACATATATAACTGTAGAAATGTTTGCAAAATTGCCCATATCTCTCCCAAATAGACCGGAAGGTCAGCAAAAAGAGGAATGACTCCATCTACCTAGATTTGGATCCCGGACATGGTACAATATCTACCCTCATATGCACGGCAACCATCTTGAAAGATGGAAAGCCGCAAAAAGATGAAACAAACCAGTACGATATTGTCATGCCACATATGGGAAAGACAAAAAACAAAGGAAAATAATTAAATTAACCTTGATCTGAGTCATGGACACGGATCAATATCCGCCATCTTGAATCATGGCAAATCCAATTATATAATACAAAAAATTAATAAATATAAAAATAAAAATACCATTTGAGTCAGAGTATCTATAATAGATAATAAAAATATTATTTTTAATTTATAAAATAATATAAACAAAAAAAAATATATAAAAATATTTTCCTTTTTAGAGGACAAAGAATTATGTGCACATTTAAGTGAATATATGTGTGTAAATAATATTTTAGATATGTATGTAAATGGTAAACACCATAATTACATACAATAATCTAAACAAACATAACCTATCCACAGTTGTGTACAAAAATATAAATAGTGATATTAGTCAATACCATGAGAATTATATATATATACTAAGGAATAGAATAATTAGTGCCACAAAAAATTAATTTTTGTCAAAATAATTAATAATTAATGTTAGCAATCACCTACATTTAGGTATAATCTGCTGTATAAAGCAAGACTAAACTATAAATGGTGATATTGAATTTTTGTATGTAAAAAATATATATGTTGATTATAAACCTTATTATAAATATGGATATTCGAATATGTGTAAAAAATTATTATTTATAGTGATAATAAATAATACCAAAAAAAAAAAAAAAAAAGATAATGAAAAAGAAAAATATGAAAAAAATATCTGAAAACTAGGCAAATCTTGTACATGACTCAGACCGAGTTCACAATGTTAAAAACAATCTTTTTAAGAATTGTCAATAAAAGCATTGACGTCCACATCAATATTCATTCCATGGGGTACATAAGTCCTAGCCTTAAAAATCCAGGACATCTCTAATTTGGAGATATCCCTTACCAAAGAGCTGCCTCTCCATTTCGGGCTAAATTTGTCGATCCCTAAAAACAACGTGTTTGAAGGATCTCTTTTATGCACTAATCTGTAATGTTTGGATACCGAATGATTTTTAAACCCTGATTTAATATTTGTAATGTGCTCGTTCAATTGAACCGGTAGGGGGCGTTTAGTCCTCCCTATATATTGTAAACCACAGGGGCATTGGAGTAAATACACCACGCCCACTGTGGAGCAAGTAATAAAGGGTTTGATCACATGTGTAACTTGTGTGCTAGTGGACAAAAAACTGGTTGTCCTTCTACTAGTGCAACTGTTAAGGGAACAAACTCTACAGTTGCGACATTTGCCAAATATGCCCCCAGCCTGGCCAATTTATTTATGGCCAGATGGGAGGAGGATGTCATCTATGCCCACAATATACCCAGTTTGTGTTTGTGGGCAAGGTATATAGATGACATCCTCCTCCTATGGGATGGAGATCCCCCATCTCTTCATGCCTTTATGACCTCCCCAATGACAATCAGAGGGGTATTGAGTTGAAATATGAGACGAGTTATTCTGAAATTAATTTCTTGGATCTAAAGATCAAAGTTGAGGGGAACAAATTAACTACGTCTACATATTTCAAGACGTGAAATATGTAGACGTAAATATAAATAATAATAATAATAATAAATAATAATTTTTTACACATATTCGAATAACCATATTTATAATATGGTTTATAATCAACATATATATTTTTTACATACACAAATTCAATTGAAATAGCACACACTTGGTGCTGTTACGTCTTCCTTACTACATAGCATTTTTCCATTGAGGATTACTTTATGTGGCAGGATTACGCTATGTTTTTTTTATTTTCTTTGTTAAAACACTTTGGACACTATACCTACCCATATTGTGGAGTCATCCTTCCATTGCTGTAGTTCATCATCCTCGAGGAAATTAGCACTGGTGTGTTAATCAAAGGCCTAGGCTGGGTCATAGCCATCTGCCTGTTTGGCTTACTATCTGGTAAGCATACATCCACAAAAGTTCATTAGGATTTACGTGTGTTCTCTTGGCATTTGTCTACTCCAACATTTCCAATTGGAATTTTTTGGACTTTGAAAATTATACAATAACATTTTTTTCTCTATTCTGGACTCATTAGTGCATTGTTTTCCCTTTTATCTGTTTGGTGCATGTCCCACTATTATTGCTGCTTAGGAGAGTTCAGCATTCCTTTACCAAAACTAGCGCAGTTTTTTTTCCCTTTATATTACTGTTCTGACATATTACTGCAGCTGTTTGTCTTTCCTTGGTCATACTATGGATATTTTCGATTTTAGGGCCACTAAGGTGGTCAATGTTGATGGGGTTTTTGAACTTTATAGAGAGGAGGAAGGCGATCTTGGGGGACTATTTATGGGATTAAAAAATCTGTTAGTTTCCGAAACCCACACTCAGTGCGATATAGCCTATTTGGAGACTTATATAAAGAACTCTATGGTCCCTAGGAGTCGCAGGTGGGAAATTACCCCCCAAATGGGGGATACAGATTTGAAAGAATGGTTCAGCTATTTCAATAAAGCGGGTGTTTCCTTCTTGAGATTCCTAATAGATAGGAAAACTGTTAAATTGGCTAAATTAGATAAAGAGATCAAGTCAATTTAAGACAAACTAATTTCTGTTAAAGACAGTGATGAGTATAGAGATAAATCTCAGAACTTATTGAAGGTCATTGAAAAAGAGGACAAAGACCAAAAAATTAAAAAGAAGAAAAAATATAATCGTGATTTATCAGATTATAAAAAATAACATTGTCTTTGAGTGGCAAAAAAAAATTGATGATGAGTGAACAGGTTAATACTGTTAATTCAGAGATGGAGGTTTCCACTCAAGGAACAGATACGGGTGGAGCTACATCATTGACACACCAAAACAAACCTCATATTCCACCTAAAAAGAATAATGGTACTAACAAACCACATAAAGCAGGAGGACAAAATGCATATCAATCACCTCATAGACCTCCAGGTAATCCTAATAGAGGTGGGTCCGTATACCAAGGACCATCCCAGTCCTGGGGTCCTATCAATAGACCCAGTTACACACAGGAGTATGGATCCCAATATCCTAATCCACCATCATGGTATAGGGCACCACCTCAAAGGGGACGTAATTTCCCCAATCGGGGAAGAGGCCAAAAAATGGGGAATCAGGACTGGTGGAGGAATGATGAGTCTAGCCAATATTCACCATATGGTGGTCATAGTAGTGACCCCATTTGGGGCATTCCCACTCATGGTAATAGCTTTTTTCCTCTGAGAGACCGTGAGACTTGTGAGGAAGAATTTGGCTATTATGATTCTCAATATTCTCAACCAAGAGAGAGGCCAACTAATTCATCCTATCCTCCACCAAGTTTTGATACACCTAATCAGAGACGCCCAGGCAGCAATGGTCCAGGGAATTGGGGTTTTTCTCGGCCAAACCAAGGCGTAAAAAGGCCGGTCGAAAAAAGCGAGGAGTTAGAGGGGGGAGGCGCCTACGAGCAACAGAAAAGGCCCAGGGTGTGACAGGCCAGGGCATTTTTAATCTCAGCTCCCAAATTCTAACACCATCTGAGAAAACAGTTCTCGATAAGGGGCTTAAATTTGCACCTCCTAGGAGTCTAGATAAGTTTGAGACTTATATGGACATACATAGATTTGTTAGAAAATTAAATATAAAGAGATACATGACCATTAATCCTATCACCAGCATTAGCAATCAAACAACGGGTGGCTTTGTCCACTCAGGTTTAGCTAATGCCTCTCTTTTTAACCCCCCAGGGGTCCTAGCACCTTCACTAAAAGTGTTTAGGGATGTGCTGATTGGAGAACTTGAGGCCTTGGAGGTAAAAAAAGCCAGAAACACCAAAATCATGCAGGAAGGACTAGATACCCTGTGTCATAACAATGATCTAGTGATCAGGCCCGCAGATAAAGGGGGGGGGATTGTAGTCCTTGATAAAAAGAACTACATGACCGAGATGTATAAAATACTGAGTGATGTTAACACCTATACCCCCCTACCGGGGGATCCTAAATCCGGATATCTACGTGATCTGGAGAGGATTGTATTGAGAGGATTATCCACTGGTATTCTAAAAAAGAAGGAAAGTTTATTTTTGGTTCCTAGGGCACCTAGGACACCTACAATCTATTATCTACCGAAGGTCCACAAGGACCCTATCTGCCCCCCGGGACGCCCTATTGTAAGTGGCATTGATTCACTGACGTCCCGGGTGGGCAGATACATAGATTTCTTTCTCCAGCCCCTTGTTCGACAGATGCCCTCATTTGTAAAGGATTCACGACATGTTATCAATGTGCTGTCGGGATTGGATATAAAGCCTGGTACTATGTTGGTAACAGCCGACGTCACATCTCTTTACACTAGTATTCCCCATAATTTGGGATTCGAGGCAGTCCATGGTTTCCTTAATAGGGACTGGGGTCTTCACTCTGACCAGATTTTATTTTTGATGGATCTTTTGGAGTTCGCAGCGACTCACAATTATTTTTGGTTCTGCAACCAGTTTTACAGACAGGATAGGGGAGTGGCTATGGGGGGCAAATATGCCCCCAGCCTGGCCAATTTATTTATGGCCAGATGGGAGAAGGATGTCACCTATGCCCACAATATACCCAGTTTGTGTTTGTGGGCAAGGTATACAGATGACATCCTCCTCCTATGGGATGGAGATCCCCCATCTCTTCATGCCTTTATGACCTCCCTCAATGACAATCAGAGGGGTATTGAGTTGAAATATGAGACGAGTTATTCTGAAATTAATTTCTTGGATCTAAAGATCAAAGTTGAGGGGAACAAATTAACTATGTCTACATATTTCAAGTCTACGGATAGAAATTCATTCATACCCACTACGAGTTGTCACCACAAACCTTGGCTTGGATCAAACCCTAAAAGCCAGTATATTAGGCTTAAGAGGAATTGTTCCAGCCAAGAAGAGTTTTTACAACAGGCTGAGATACTTACCCAAAGGTTTAAAGAAAAAGGTTACCCTGAATTAGACCTGATGTCCTCTCTTGAGACAGTTAAACAATTGAATCGTGGTGATCTTCCCATTGAAAAACCGCGACAACAAGAAAATGTTTTTTCGAAAGGTGTTCCATTCATCACCACCTATTCTTTACAACATAAAAAAAATCAAACAATTGCTGTCTCGACATTGGCATATTGTCAATAATGATCGTATACTGAGGGATATTTTGCCCGAGAGGCCTCAGGTCGTTTTTAGGGGGGCTACCCCCCGAAGAAATAGTGTGGCGCCTAATATTATTGATCCTCCATCCAAAGTGAGTTTTTTTGGACATTTTACGGGTTATTATAAATGTCGCAACTGTAGAGTTTGTTCCCTTAACAGTTGCACTAGTAGAAGGACAACCAGTTTTTTGTCCACTAGCACACAAGTTACACATGAGATCAAACCCTTTATTACTTGCTCCACAGTGGGCGTGGTGTATTTACTCCAATGCCCCTGTGGTTTACAATATATAGGGAGGACTAAACGCCCCCTACAGGTTCGATTGAACGAGCACATTACAAATATGAAATCAGGGTTTAAAAATCATTCGGTATCCAAACATTACAGATTAGTGCATAAAAGAGATCCTTCAAACACGTTGTTTTTAGGGATCGACAAATTTTGCCCGAAATGGAGAGGCAGCTCTTTGGTAAGGGATATCTCCAAATTAGAGATGTCCTGGATTTTTAAGGCTAGGACTTATGTACCCCATGGAATGAATATTGATTTGGACGTCAATGCTTTTATTGACAATTCTTAAAAAGATTGTTTTTAACATTGTGAACTCTGTCTAAGTCATGTACAAGATTTGCCTAGTTTTCAGATATTTTTTTCATATTTTTCTTTTTCATTATCTTTTTTTTTTGGTATTGTTTATTATCACTATAAATAATATTTTTTTACACATATTCGAATATCCATATTTATAATATGGTTTATAATCAACATATATATTTTTTACATACACAAATTCAATATAACCATTTATAATTTAGTCTTGCTTTATACAGCAGATTATACCTAAATGTAGGTGATTGCTCACATTAATTATTAATTATTTTGACAAAAATAAATTTTTTGTGGCACTAATTATTCTATTCCTTAGTATATATATATAATTCTCACGGTATTGACTAATATCACTATTTATATTTTTGTACACAACTGGGGATAGGTTATGTTTGTTTAGATTATTGTATGTAATTATGGTGTTTACCATTTACATACATATCTAAAATATTATTTACACACATATATTCACTTAAATGTGCACATAATTCTTTGTCCTCTAAAAAGGAAAATATTTTTATATATATTTTTTTATTTTATATTATTTTATAAATTAAAAATAATATTTTTATTATCTATTATAGATACTCTGACTCAAATGGTATTTTTATTTTTATATTTATTTATTTTTTGTAGTATATAATTGGATTTGCCATGATTTAAGATGGCGGATATTGATCCGTGTCCATGACTCAGATCGAGGTTAATTTAATTATTTTCCTTTGTTTTTTGTGTTCCCAATATGTCGCATGACAATATCGTACTGGTTTCTTTCATCTTTGTGCGGCTTTCCATCTTTCAAGATGGTTGCCGTGCATATGAGGGTAGATATTGTACCATGTCTGGGATCCAAATCGAGGTAGATGGAGTCATTCCTCTTTTTGCTGACCTTCCGGTCTATTTGGGAGAGATATGGGCAATTTTGCAAACATTTCTACAGTTATATATGTGGTTTGCCATCATCCAATATGGCCGCCATACTTTCATGTCCGGGTGCCAAAACGAGGCATGGTTCTATAAAATTTGGTGATTCAGCTCGCTCCCCGTCCCTTATTGACAATGTCTACGATGACGAAACGTGTCTAAGGGGGTACACGCTGACATCACCACGCTTGTTTGGACGGGAGTTTGCTTTACAGCCGGCCGGCTTTTTTACATGTCCTGTTTTCGATTATTTGATGTAAGTGTATTTTTAATCTTTTTTTAATAAATAAGTGACGTTATCACTAGACTTGTGCACAACGGAAAAAATCATTTAGTTTCGGTTCGTTTTTTGTGCACAACGGAAAAATTAGTTTAGTTTCGGTTCGTTTCTTTTCGGTCCTGTTGATTCGTAATCATTCGTAATTTTGCTAGACGGGATTTTTCGTGTTCGGACTAATTCGTATTTTCGCAAGCGTCATTTTTCGTTGAATTTTTAGTTGATTTATAATTCGTACTTTCGGTAGGGTACGTTGTTTTTCTTTGATTCTGGACAACACTCCTACTTTCGTAACTTTTTTTGGGTTCGTTGATTCATAATTTTCCGTGTCTCTCTCACAACGACACTGCCTATTATGCCTAATGTGCTTCGAATGGATTTGTACTTTTCTAAATACATTGCGGTTATTTGTAACGATTCGAAATCTCGTATTTTACTTTCGTTTTTTACATGTGGCTATAGCCTCCGCCCCTGTACACCATTTTGAGAGGGTTCAGCACGGTGAGGGAGAAGCAGAGAGCAGAGCAGAGTGTTATTGTGCTTCGAATGGATTCGAAATCTCGTATTTTACTTTCGTTTTTTCATGCGGCTATAGCCTCCGCCCCTGTACACCATTTTGAGAGGGAGTTCAGCATGGTGAGGGAGAAGCAGAGAGCAGAGTGAGTGTTATTGTGCTTCGAATGGATTCGTACATTCGTAACTTTTTTCATAACGAATTATGCCGAAGACATTCGGGCATTCGCTATTTTGCGGTATAATTTATTTCGGATTCGGTTTTATTCGTAATTGCTTTGTTCGGAAATTCGAATGCTTCCGAATGTCCGAAAGTTGCTAAATTCGGACGAATTTCGATTCGTTACGAAACGAATTGCACAAGCCTAGTTATCACACTATCCAGTCCTTATTTTCTTTTGGGTACATTATCTTGTGGGCTCCTTTGAGCCATATCGTTAAAGCTGGGAGCCATACTGATCCGGTATAGCAGCCTTAACCATAGGGAGACGTCCATATCAATACACCCGTCTCCTGCCGTCAGTGGATTTGTTTTGCTTACAACCTGATGTAATCTGGTAAGGAGATTACTTATGAGGTGGCGGTTCACTCTGTGGTGGATAATTCACTCTTCTCACTACATTGATTAAGGCTTATAATTACATCTGTCTGGTAAGGAGATTACTTATAAGGTGGCGGCTCACTTTTATTGAAATAGCACACACTTGGTGTTGTTACGTCTTCCTTACTACATAGCATTTTTCCATTGAGGATTACTTTATGTGGCAGGATTATGCTATGTTGTTTTCTTTTCTTTGTTAAAACACTTTGGACACTATACCTACCCATATTGTGAAGTCATCCTTCCATTGCTGTAGTTCATCATCCTCGAGGAAATTAGCACTGGTGTGTTAATCAAAGGCCTAGGCTGGGTCGTAGCCATCTGCCTGTTTGGCTTGCTATCTGGTAAGCATACATCCACAAAAGTTCATTAGGATTTACGTGTGTTCTCTTGGCATTTGTCTACTCCAGCATTTCCAATTGTAATTTTTTGGACTTTGAAAATTATACAATAACATTTTTTCCTCTATTCTGGACTCATTAGCGCAATTTTTTTCCCTTTTGACTTGCAGTTTCACCAGGATTGTTAAGTCCTTATATGGGACATGGAATTCAGAGTCTTAGAGAGATTTTTGGTTGAGAAAGAGCCTACAACCTTGATTATGGAGACTGAAGAGAGAGGGCTGAAAGGGCTAGGAAGCAGTTAGTAGGTGTCTGTGAGGTATTCAGAGGAAGAGGACACAGCTGTCTAACTACTGAAACACTAAAACCAATGTAAGTAATCAGTGCAAACAAACCTATGACACATAATTGCAAGCTGAACACTTAAGACCAAAACACAACATCTTAAAAAAGAAAACTCAAAAACAATAGTGCAGCGCAATAAAATACTGAGTAAAAATCCATAGCTAAAAAGTTCACTACTGAAGAAACCATGGAGATAGAAAAAACAGCCGCTGTGAAGATGCGCATTTCACTCTCTCATGCAGGTATCAAAAAACAGTGCACCACTTTCACCATGGACAAGATTGTCTGCTTGCCTTATCTATATGACCCCTGTGAGACAGGATGCTCAGTAAGCGCTTTTTCCCTACATGGGAAACGCGTTGAGCACTTGAATGCTACCTACGTGTTTACATCCTATGAACATCTCATAACCTACAATGTATTATGCTGTTGTTATCGTATATGGCTCTACAATTTATGCACATGGATCAAATGAGTCTGTTATTTTATGTATTACCATTTATTATGCTATTATGCTTATGTATTACATGTTATGGAATAAACCTATTTGTTTTATACACAAATCATTGATATATAACAGTTATACTATTATATTTGGTATCCATGTTTATCGCATGCTTCATATAAAGTCCCAAATTTTCTTCGTAGTTAGTCTTGCCAATTCAGGGATGGAGGTTAAGGACTGTCCTGTTCTGTCTCATATAAAGTCCCAAATGTTTTTAATCCTTTTCAATCTTCTACACAGAGTCTGACAATAGGACAATATATATATTTTTTAATATTATATAATTATATTATTAGGTTTATTACTGTTCAGATTTTTTTTGCACCATTAATGTTATGTAATTTTGGGAGTTTCACATGATTGTTGTTTTTTCATATTATTGTTTGCTGAAGGAAGCTGTTTTTGTTTGCTTGGTTTTTGGACATTTAGACTCCATTCACACAGGGGCAACTCGACTTCCAGCGCGACTTTGGGAGGCAACTTGGACATGACTTGAGTATGAATAACAGCGCGACATGAGGCAACGTACAAGGCAACTTCAAGTTGCCTCCAGGACAGGAGGCTTTCTAGTGGCCAATCAAACAAGAATCAGCTCTGTGGGAGGGAGGGAGGGGTTTGCCTGAGAAATGTATGTTCTATTCCTGTTTTGTTACTTCTGTTAAGACAGAGGATCCGACTTCTGAGGCAACTTCCATTGAAATCAATGGGTACAAGTTGCCTACAAGTCACTTAGAATTTGGATTGAAGTAGTACAGGAACCTTTTCTGAAGTCGGAGCGACTGCAGTAGTGTGCATTAAGATGGCTCCATTCACTTACATTGATTTTCTCATGCAGCGCGACTTGAGGCGACTAGGGGCGACTTGGGGCTACTTGAAGTCGGATCCAAAGTCGTCCCTGTGTGAATGGGCTCTTACCAGTAGCTGACTATTGTTCTGAACTCCAATCCTTTACCAAGTCCAAGTCCAAGTAACTCTTGTGTTGCTTAGATTTACCATTGCGCTTTAAAGTGGTTGTAAAGGCAGAAGGTTTTTTATCTTATCTTAATGTATTCAATGCATTGAGATAAAAAACCTTCTGTGTGCAGCAGCCCCCTCAACCCCCCTAATACTTACCTGAGCCCCATCTCACTCCAGTGATGTGCACAAGTCCCTCTGCCATCCGGGACTCTCCCTCCTGATTGGCTGAGACACAGTAGTGGCGCCATTGGCTCCTGCTGCTGTCAATCCAGGTCAGTCAGCCAATGAGGAAAGAGAGGGGGCAGGGCTAAACTGGGCTAAACTGCGGCTACATGTCTGAATGGACACACAGAGCAGCAGCTCAGGTGCAAGCAGCTTGCTATGGGGGCTTTTGACAGGGGGAGGGGCCAGGAGAGCAGACAGGGGACCCAAGAAGAGGAGGATCTGGGCTGATCTGTGCAAAACCACTACACAGATTAGATAAGTATAACATGTTTGTTATTTTTAAAGAAAAAAGAAACAAGACTTTAGTATCACTTTAACTTCTATTGCAAAGAATGCCAGTTCCTTGACTTGTAGTTATGCACAGGTTAGGCCCCTAAAAGAACATCCTGAAAAATTAACTGTTAGTGGAAATAAAAAAAAAATTATGAACAGTACTCAGCCCTGTTATTTTGAGAAAAAAATACAACCAGAATTGTATTTAGTAAATTGTATTGTCTTTTAAAGGGCACTGAGCAGGGAAGTGTTTGGATACTGAAACAGAAAGTTCTTAAAGAATTGTAGAACCACACAAGACATATTCATTGTGGAACATAAAGGTTTCCAGTGGTTAATACAGATGAACTCAAATGCAGAGCACAGAAATTGATCCCTCCAGAGTGAACACTGGCTTTCAAGCCCAATATACGAGCTGAGCCGTTCTCATGCTGAGTGTGTTGACATAATCTCTCACTAGGACCGCACATCATCTTTCATCGGCTTTTACAATCCCATCCAATCCATCGTCTGGCTGAAGCACAATTAAACGGAGGTTTTATTTGTAAAACTGATCTTTTGGATATACCAAGCCAAGACTAGCAGCTCAAGATAGCTGGATAGATGAAGGAAAAAACTTCACATCCAGGTTTATGCGCTAGACTATTAACATTTTGTTAGCTGGCAGCTGATAAATCTGTCACACAGTTTCATACATTGCAACATACCAATAATAAATACTATAAGCTGCTGATTAACCCTTTCACTCAGAGACACATAATCCAGCTCAATAGATAATTATATTTGGACCCCCAACCCCCTCCTTTGACATCAGCATAGACATGAGCTGGTCTAAACAGAATTCATATATTAAAAAAGGATCTGGAGTGACTTACGTCATATGTAGGTAGATTTGTAACATATATGCATACGTATATGTTATTTTCATTAAAAGCACCACTTTTATGTCTTTGGTCTTTATGTGTGAACTATAGGAGGTGAATAAAAAGCTGTCTTCTAAAAGTGTCCACTGTGCTATGATATTTTACCTAATGGTGACCTTCATTAAAGCAACGTTTTTTTTTGCGGTGCTGTAGCTGCATTTTAGTGGTGCTTTTGCGGCGCTTTTCGGGCACTAGCGGGGCGTTTTTTTTAAGGTCACGTGACAGTGTGACCGTAAAAAACAAAACAAAATATACCTGTTTTGAGGTGCTTTAGAATCGCTCTTAAGGCGCTTCAGAAGGGCTGCCCATTCAATGAATGGGCAGGGGCGTTTTTGGAGCGTTTTTTACAGCGCTCCAAACCTGCTCCAAAGATGCTACTTGCAGGACTTTTTCTAACGTCCCGCAAATGCACCACCCGAATGTGAAAGCTCTTATGCAAATGAATGGGAGGCAGTTTTCAGGCGCTTTTCAGAGGCTATTTCTAGCGTTAAAATGCCTTAAAACTGCCTCAGTGTGAAAGGGGTCTTGAGAAAAGCTCTTGCTTATCAAATATACTGCATATTAGAATACCTTAGGAAAAATGTGTGTTTCTTGGAGCAGCCAATTAATGCTTCCCTTTCATTTGTAGTCTGCATTAGATAGATTGTCAACACAAACACACATAGCCCTTAAATCTGGGATTTTTTATAGATTAGACCATGAAACTTCTGTATTAAAAGGAAATAATACAAGTGGTGTTTTTGTTGTAAGCATCTGCGGAAATTACAAGTAGTAGATAATGGCATCTAGCAATGGGTGGTGATTCCAATCTTCACTCTTTTGCAGAGCTACAGTAAGGCTGTCACTGGTATCTTACACTTTTCGATGTATTGGATGCCTTGTCCTCATTGCACACATTTTTCCACCTGCCAACATATTACTTTAAAGGGAATGTGGAGTCCTTCAATTATTATTTTTTTATGCGTCTCCTTGATAGACTCTGACAATGCAAAGCTTTGGGTCTGCAAATCCTCTAACCACATGTGTTATTTGTGTGGCTGGTATCTTATGGCAATAGCTGTTAATTAGCGAGGCTGAGTGGCTGAAGTGTAATACAGAGTTTCCTCATTTATAAATCTTTATACATAATACAATAACAAAAATATGAATGAGAAATAGTACAAAAATGTATAGGACACCTAAAAAATAACTTTTAAGTAAACACTGCAATAATAACTCAAATTACGGCACTGGCCTGCCAGTAATTCCTTTCTGTCAGCACCATTGAGGACCAGAAGATTGGAAGAGGAAGTAGATCCTGAGTATTAAATGATTGGCCTGAAGATATCTGAAAAGGGTAATCTTACTAAAAAATCTTACTAAAAATAAAGCAAAAAATACAGTTCGGTGAATGTTTGGGGGAGGACTGAGCAGTGGGTGGTGGGAATTTGGAAGCCCAACATTGGAATTTATGAAAGCTGTCCATAGATATTAGACAGCAGTAAATCCACACAAGCCGGATCTTGCCAACTGATACGTTTTTTAAGCATATTCAAATAGAAAAGTACTGAGCAGGCCAATGACAAACTTATCTCAAGGAAATACAAAAGCAAGTGGCCAGGAAAAAACAGTCTTGCTGACTGGCCAATGGTATTTAATTATGTAGCAAAGTTCCCATACTCATAGTGATTGTTTCCTGTTTCTGCAGGTAAGATTGAAGATGAGATGTCTTTATAGATACCTTTCACTAATACTGATCTAATGCTAACAATTTTGTATTATTTTCAATTCATGTATTAAAACTCATCTGGGATGGTAGCTTTAACAGTTATCACATTATTAAGTAAAATAAAACAACCAAGCAAATTTTAGTTATATACACATAATATACTGTATGTGATATCTGTCTTCTATGGGTTCTGCACCATGCACATAGTAGTTTCACGTTACTCTACCTTATTGAATAAGGCTTACTCATATCGAAGGAGATATGTGTGCATTACATGTAGTGTGGATGAGTGATTTCATGGCTGAATTATTGTCATCAATATCTAAGGCAGTGTTTTTAACATGGAGGAACCCTGGTATTAACTTCCCAGTCTCAAGGAACCTCTGCTAATAATTGCTATATCTACAGTTCATGCTACATTAGTGTGATTGGCACTGGGGAGAATGCTCCTTACATTTGTAGTCATTATGAGGAATCTCTCCTTACAGAGAGCTAAAAGATCATTGCTGCCTGTGGTTATGCATCTGAGAGGCATAAGTTGCTTATTGATCAAGGAACCCCTACACTGGAGGAACATCGAGTTCAACTGTAACCTGGTTGAGAAAGGCTGATCTGTGGGCTGTACATGAGGGCTCACATTATAAAAAAAAAAATTATGTGCAGCCCAAGTAGTCAGCTTCTTAGTTTTATTCTGTAGGCTGAATTTACATCCAATCTGTATGGGCATTACAAACACGGCAGATACCTTTGATACATTGAAGTTTATCTAATTCCCATTTTTTAATTATTATTTTGCATAGACAAAATAATGGTTAAATCCCTGTCAGGTTTTTATTGATATGCCCTATGTGTCCCATTTCGGAGATTTCCCTTCACTTCCTTTCATGTAAGCACAGCAGGAAGTGAGAGGAAATATCTCCAATTTGAAGAAAATCTGCCTTCAGACAGTTGTCCCTGGAAGATGTCCTCTTTGGAAGATCTACCTTCTATTCATGCTCTATTGACAACCTAACATTTTCAAAATTTTCTTACTTTCAGACTCAAACTGTGATCACCAGGATAGAGAGGGGTGAATCTTCCTAATGACAAAAAAAGTCTGACGAGGTCAGCTCTAACTAGAGGTAGACCGATATGGGTTTTTCTCTGGCCGATGCCGATGCGGATATTTAGAAATTGGGGTGGCCGATGGGCGATATTATGATGCTGATTTTTGCGGCCGATATATTAGGCCGATTTTTAATTTTTTTTCCTTCATTTCATAAAATCTAACAGTTTAGTTAAATAATAAAGAAGGGATACAGAAAATTGCTTAAATTAACCATTTATTAAACAACAGAACTACACATGCCTCCAGTTAGTGCACATGTATGTAATTTAGATAAACAACTATGTATCTTGAAAATACACAAAAACAGGTGAGGTAATCAAAACTTTTGAAAGAAATCAACGTAATCAACAGCAATAAAAAAAGTTTGTAAAGAGAGATGGCTGTAGAGGAGGGGGGGTACAGAGAGGTGGCTGTGGAGGAGGGGGGTACAGAGGTGGCTGTGGAGGAGGGGGGTACAGAGAGGTGGTTGTGGAGCGGGGTGGGTGGGGATGCGCTGTGGAGAGGGGTGGGTGGGGATGTGTTGTGGAGAGGGGTGGGTGGGGATGCATTATGGAGAGGGATGCGTTGTAGAGAGGGATGCGTTGTGGAGAGGGGTTGGTGGGGATGTGTTGTGGAGAGGGATTCGTTGTAAAGAGGGGTGGGTGGGCATGCATTGTGGAGAGGGGTGGGTGGGGATGCTTTGTGGAGAGGGATGCGTTGTGGAGAGGGGTGGGTGGGGATGCGTTGTGGAGAGGGGTGTTCGGGGATGCGTTGTGGAGACGGATGCATTGTGGAGAGGGATGCATTGTGGAGAGGGGTGGGTGGGGATGCTTTGTGGAGAGGGATGCGTTGTGGAGAGGGGTGGGTGGGGATGCGTTGTAGAGAGGGATGCGTTGTGGGGATGCATTGTGGAGAGGGGTGGGTGGGCATGCGTTGTGGAGAGGGGTGGATGGTGCTGGGTGGGTATGAAGAGGATTGAGTTGCATTGTGAAAATGGATGAGGATGAGAGTTACATTGTGAAGAGGATCTCCACCCAGAGTCATCCTCATCCATTTTCTCAATGCCAGCTTGTCAGTCTCAGCCAGGTTTCCTTTTAAAAGGAGATTAAATAAAGTCTGCAGGGGGGGCACAGTAGCACACACTCAATTTTTGTGACTTTGGCCTCGTACACACGGCCGAGATTCTCGTTGAAAAAAACATGTCGTTTTTTTCGACGAGATTCTTGGACAAGAAACTTGTCCCGGCCGAGTGTACACACGCTCGTTTCAAAGAACCCACGGTTCTTTGAAAGGAGTGTACGCGGTGACGTCATAGACTACGTCGAGCATGCGCTCGTCACATTCGATGCCGTCGCCGCCATCTTGGTCTACCCTACGTATGCCTAGGAAGCTACCGCGCATGCGTCGAATTCATTTCGAACATGCGCGGGCTTCCGGGAGGACAGGTAAGTGTACACACACTCACTTTTCTCGTCGAGAAACATGCCGAGGAGAATCTCAACGAGAAAATAGAGAGCAGGTTCTCTATTTTCTCGTCGAGGTTTCTTGTCGGTTTTCTTGACGAGAAACCCGATAGCAGCGTACACACAACCGATTTACTCGGCAAGACCTCTCTGCCAGCAAGTTTCTTGCTGGTTCTTGCCGAGAAAATCGGTCGTGTGTACGAGGCCTTACCCTCCATACATGCTGGTATCTATCTACATGCACCTGATAGGGTTAGGTGAATGCAGATAGATGCTGATGAGCTGACCAACCAATCACATAACAAGTGGCATAGAAGCAGCCCGCAGGCTCCACCTATCACAAGGAGGCTTGTTGTGAATGTGATATGCTAATAAGGTTCCTCTGCTACAGCCCGCCGGGGGAGGGGGGCGGTGCGGCGTCAGTGGCCAGCCGCGCGTGTGAAGGATGGAGGATTCATTTTACATGCTGCTGGAGCGGGGGCACTGGTCAGTACTGCAGGCGGGCCGGGTATAGTGTTGCAGCCGCGAATCGGCCTGATTTGTACAATAATCGGCCGATGCCGATTTCCTAAAAACGGCCAAATATCAGCCGATATATCGGTCTACCTCTAGTTCTAATGCATTACCACTAAAGAGTTTTGGCTTTACATATACTTTAAACCCATTGTTTGATCCAATATAGCTCAGAATGATTCCGTTTTTAAAAATGCAATTATAAATTCTCAAGTCTGCCATCTGTTTATTATTCTACACACTATCTATCTAATTTTATCTCTTCATTAAGTAACTAGATGCAGCATTCATACCTATAACTTTTAAATTGAGCCTTTTAATAAAATACCCCATTATTTTCTATTATTCTACAGGAATCTACATTTTTTAAGGAACATTTATTAAACATAACTAATTATTTTCTCATAATTCATCTTGAATAATTGCAAAGCAGGTTATTTGCAGACATTTAATAATATTGTGTTGAATTTCAGTTATGAAATTGCACATAATTCTGATTAATGATAAGTAAACAAGTTTAATGATTAGAATTATTTTTCTTTTTCATTTTGTTGTACATCTTTAAATTTAAACTGATGCCATAGATTCATTAATGCAGACTGAAGTTTAGGAGCTTCCAGTAGTGTAATAAGTAAAAGGACTAAGTACTTATGCATTTTAAAATGTCACTCACTGAGACTGTCTGTATTATTTTGCCTATATTTTGTATTGTGACAGACGCAACAGGGGCTGTGAAGTAAGTGAGGGTGGAAGTGGGAATTGCTGAGCTACAATTAAGTGTAAACCATAATTGATAGCCACAAATCATTTCCATGACCTCATTTGCAGTTGTGTCTGGCAACAATCATAACTCTGCTCCCCCCTCCTTCATATCCTGCTTGAAAACTAAAGAATGTGTGATAATCGCTCTGCTGTAAAGACAGATTTGAAAGGGAACCTGCATGTCAGTATGAATCGCAAAGGACACATTAACTTAGTTATGGAAAACATTAATGTTTTAATAATGGAAAAACATAAAATAAGATTACGCATAGCAAACAAAATATAATTCTAAACACTAAAATTGTCTAAAGTTTTCTACAAGTTTTAAAGTTGATCTAAAATGTTCTAAAATGTGTCTTAGTAATTAAAAAAAAGAACTGTCCGTATACAGTGATTTTTTTATTACACTTTGATGAAATGTGTTTAAAGCTGAACCCAAGGCAAAGAGATGAAATAAATATACGAGAGCTGTTTTTCCTGTCAAAGTATTTGTATTTCTGTCTATCCAGTTCTGAGAATTATAGCTTCCACACCATACTACCCTGACTAGGAGGTTAAGGCATACTATTTTTCTCTGCTACTGTTAAGTCACACTTAAAGTATAGCTATAGGCAACTTTTTTTAGTTTTGGATCTAGTAAAGAGGGATTTGAACTCCTGTCAATTTTCCTTCCTGGCTGTGCCCCCATTAGGGAGATTCACCATCTCTATTTGTCCTGTTTACAGTTATCACTGAGAGTGAAAGTAAAAACCCACATTTTGAGTTTATTGCCAGAACAGGAATAGAGGGGGATTTTCCAATGGAGACGCTAGTTCTGGTAACAAGCAAGGATTCCCTCACTTTGTAGGTACTTCCTGTTTTGACTATGGGACAGGGAGAGTAGGAAAACATCCCCAATTGGACACAGGTTGAAAAAAACTGTTTAAGAAGGAGTAGCGCACATATCTTTACCTCACCCTGCTCTCCCCTCCTACTGGTATGCTAATTGTTAGTATATTAGCATTGAAGCAAAATTGATTGGCTCATTGTTTTGCTTCTCCCTTTCTCAATTTTAGCTTCACTGTATAGGGATTGAAGAGGCAGATGTTAAGAAAAATTGAAGTATTTACACTGTTTGCTTTTAAAATACAAAATATATTTAACCACTTCAATACTGGGCACTTTCACCCCCCCTCCTGCCCAGGCCAATCTTCAGCTTTCAGCACTGTCACACTTTGAATGTAATTGCGCGGCCATGCAAGGCTGTACCCAAACAAAATGTTTATCATTTTTTTGAGACAGATAGAGGTTTCATTTGGTGGTATTTAATCACCACTGAGTTTTTTTTATTTTTTTTGCTAAACAAATGAAAAAAGACCAAACAATTTGAAAATAAAAAGTTTTTCTTAGTTTTTGTTACAACGTTTTGTAAATAAGTCATTTTTCTCCTTCACTGATGTGCACAGATGGAGCTGCACTGATGGGCACTGATGAGGAGACACTAATATTCAGAACTGATGGGCACGGATAGGCGGCACTGATATGCAGCACTGATAGGCGGCACTAATGGGGACAGATGGGCACTGACAAGCAGCACTGATGAGGAGGCACAGACAGGCATCACTAATGGGCACTGAAAGGCAGCCCTGATGGGCACTGACTGGCATCACTGGTGGGCATCACTGGTGGGCACAGGTGGGCATCACTTCTGGGCACTGGCAGGCACCGCTGATGGGACTGCACTGATAATCAGTGCAGACCCCCCTGTCAGGAAAAAAGCTTATTGGCTCTCCTCTACTCACGCGCTGTCAGCAAGAGTAGAGGAATGCCGATAACCGGCACTTTCTATTTACACTGTGATTGGACAAGTCATTGGACACTCTTTACCGTGATCAAAGATGCAGTGTGTCCGAACGACACACTGCACCACCGATTGCCATGCTGCACACCCCCTGCCCCGTCATATGACATCCGGTAAGAACAATGAAACCCCCCCATAGCAAAATGATGGCTGGGCGGGGGTTTCATTGTTTTGACTGGACATCATATGACATCCTTCAGAACAAATCGCTCATGCACGCCCATTAAAGCGTTAGTTTACCTTTTCAAAAGAAATGAAAACATGAACATCCTAAACAGCCAATAACTCTTTCCACGTGAGAGGAAGAGGAGTGCGTCACATGCTCCACCATATCCAGAACAGCCAATAACTCTTTCCATGTGAGAGGAAGGGGAGTGCGTCACATGCTCCACCATATCCAGAACAGCCAATAACTCTTTCCATGTGAGAGGAAGGGGAGTGCGTCACATGCTCCACCATATCCAGAACAGCCAATAACTGTTTCCATGTGAGAGGAAGGGGAGTGCGTCACATGCTCCACCATATCCATAATTACAGATTATAATGTTCATGGGTGTATGGGTGTAGACCCATGAACATTACATTCTGTAATTCTGGATTCCCCTTCCTGTTACGTGGAAAGAGTTATTGGCTGTTTAGGCACCAGGCACTTTCAAATGGGGGGAAAGAAAGAATTCTCAGCCATATGTAATCTCCAAGTCATGACATGTCATGTCTTACCTCTCAGTGGCCAAACAAAGGAATCACTAAATAGGATCATGCTTGCCTTTCTGAAATCTTAATTTATGCAGATGGAAAATCAAATATTGGTTGAGTGATAACATTTATTGTATTAAATTGCTGTGACTGAGGTGGGCGCAGAGTTGGCAAGTGTCCATTAATTGACATGCCGTCTATACAAAATGTGTGTTAAAACTGTCTACGAAGCTGTGAAAAACTGTCTATAAAGAGTATCAGTTTTCATCTGCATTTAAAGACCATTTAAATGTTGATGTAATAACATTTGGTATAAGACTTTTGTGGTGAGGTGTCTATATACCGATCTGCAATGTTATGTCACTCACTAAGCATTGTCAGATAAAAAAGTTGCATGTCTTATTAATACATAATTTTTTGAGAAATTGTTACTAATAGAGCACATTTGAAGATAAACAATTAGATATACTAGTGTTAAAGTGATGTACCAGTCACAATTGTGGTTTATTCCTCATTTTTTGGACTGGTGTTAGTAAAAAATACTTTTGGTTTAGATGTCCATGATAAGAGTAAGTGGGGAACAAGAAAATTCTGATGGCAGGTCTGTCTGCTGAAAATCACTTGAAAATAAGAGAAGCGGGCAATCAATATGGCCAATTTTAAATTCCTAGAAGGCTAAGTCCATCCAAAGTTAATCTATATATTTTCTTGTGGGCGTACCCTTTAGGGGTTAGCCATCGGAAAAATCTGTCCACCTTGAGAGACCAGTCCTGCAAATGATATAATAAAGGTATTGCAGGTATAAAGATGCGTATTATCCAACTATTCAATTCATCTAGGAAGAGGAAGGTCAAGGAAGGTGAACTATGAAATAAGCTTTTGAAGTAGAGCTTTGAGCTCAGAGCCACAGGCACCTCCATTTCTCATCTTTCTGTCAAAATCACCTTTTATTCACTGCTTTATACTGACTCAGGAATCCCCACTGGTCTTTGCTTTTTCAGCCTTAATACTAATAATATCCTCACTTTAGATAATGCTTTAAACAAGATATGTGATTTATTTTTCAATAACACCTTGTATTACTACTGCAGCTTGGTTATACCCTATTGGAGGTTAATCGCCACAGAGGGCTATACTTACAGAAGGAGAGGCAGGACACATAATGAAAAAAACATATGTTATCTGTACGTGCTCTTTTTTAGCTACCAAATTGCATATTTCTGAAAAAAATAACAGTTCTTTTTGGCATTGGGAAAGCTAATAGGTTTTTTACTGTGTCCTATGTCAGGTTACTACTCTGTCCTTCTCAAATCTTAGCCAAGAATATTAAATTTTCTTCAGGAAACATGATAGACCCAACCATTTTAATTTGTCTTGTGACATGTCTGTGCCACTTAAACACATTGTAAAAAAGTATCTGTACCAACGGTAGTGTTTCTCTCTATTTATACATTGTATAAATAAATTTTCAATGGTAACTATAACTTTACTGCATCTGTGATTGTTGCCAAAAAAATTCAGTTAAAAAAGACAGACATCTATGGAATACTCACCTACTATATGTGTATATCATGTGTAGCAGGGGTTGCCACTCTCTGGTACATTAGGACTGAGTTACTGCTACGAGAACCTAAATGGCCAGTCTGGTGGTTTGACTAAAAACAACATTGATCTAACCAGCTATTTTTGGGGTTCTAGACTGGCTACACCTGTGTCATGGTATGTTGAACTGATTAATGACAATTTGTCCATAACAGAGTCTATTTAGGTCTCAGATTTAACATTTTTTGATCAGATGTAGTCAGAGCTGCAAGTACTTTCTGTAAGTAAACTTTATTTGTCTGGAAATGTAGAGTCTTAAAAAATGATAAATGATAAGTACCCAAGGATAGGCCTGGCAGTGCGGATTGTAAACATGAGTTTATGAGGTCTATTCTGCTCTAGTTGACCATATTTAAATTTTTTCAAAGTTTGCTCCAATTTAGGAATATTTCATAATCTCTAGCTATATTTTAGAAGTTGTACTAATTGCTGCTGATTCCTGTACCTTGGCCAGCAATGTTCTAGACCAGGGGTCTCCACACAAGCATAAAAACAAAGGTAATAAGTGCAAAGTGCAAAATATTGTGCAAGTGGCAAACTAAGTAACGTGCCAAACAATGTAGTGTCCAAATAAACCTCAAATGCTGAAGAGGCATATAACACAATGCAAAATAATCATGGAAAAAACTTCAAATAGTGCAAGTGCAAATGACATCTGCTCTGAAACAATCGAATCTGCTGTGAAATATGTAAAATAAGCATAAAATGGAATGCAAAGGTGCATGCGTGAGAGGAGCGACGTCATGGCGCAGCAACTAGTGGATCTGTTCTGGTTTGCTGAACCCAGTGTTTGGTGCTACAGCTGGCCAGCTGGTGGCGTTCTGGACGGGGAGAGTGAGGCGAGGAGATACAGACCGACCCGGGCTGAGATTGAGGCTGACTGAGGCTGTCTGTTGCCGGGTCTACGACGAAGAAAGCTGAGAAGCGGTGAAGCTGCCTGGAGCCTGGAGTGAGAGGAGCGACATCATGGCGCTGTAGTGCAGCGTGTGGCTGCAAGCTCCATGCACTCCTCCAGGTAAATCAGCAGAAGGGAGGATGTCAGTACAATCAGCTGGGAAGCTTTGAAGCGATCTAACCTAGCCTACATAATATCCATGAGCCACGCAGCAACTAGTGGATCTGTTCTGGTTTGCTGAACCCAGTGTTTGGTGCTACGGCTGGCCAGCTGGTGGCGTTCTGGACGGGGAGAGTGAGGCGAGGAGATACAGACCGACCCGGGCTGAGATTGAGGCTGACTGAGGCTGTCTGTTGCCGGGTCTACGACGAAGAAAGCTGAGAAGCGGTGAAGCTGCCTGGATCCCATGTGACCCCGTAGGAAAGAACCCTGGAAGCCTCGGAAGCCTGGGAAGCTGCGAGCGGGAGCAGGAGAATGGTCTCAACGTCTACCGGGGCTGATAAGATGCTGCTTGGCGGACCTTACACTGCTCGTACACCCACACAGCGGTAAGATTGTGATCACTAGGAGGGAGCTGGAGAGGACCGGGACCAGTGAGGGTAAGGTGTTTGAGAACTTTATCTACCCACCTCCCTAGCTTTCCTAGTTGAACTATGTGGCAGTATTCCGCAGTAAATGTTGATTATTGACTATTTATTGAGAGTGAGGAAAGTATATCTAGAGGAGTGGGAGATGCTTAATAGGCTGTGAGTAATAAACTGTTGCACTGTGAGCAAAAGGAACTGTCATCCAGCCAGCCTGTAATATCTGCTCCTTTTGGAACGTATTGTAGCTGAAAGGTATATATATATTTGAATCACTCTCCTGACTCTCCCATTAAAATCTAGCTATATTATCCACTAAACATCGGTGAGAATAAACTACCTATGTACGAACAAAGGAAATTATATCTGGACAGCTTGTAATCCCTGCTGTGTATAGAATTGAATATAGCTGAAAAGTATACACATTTGAACTTTCCACCAAGTTGCCCCATTAAATCCATATATATTTCCCACTGAACGTCATATGAGTAAGCCATGAAAGTTAACAGACTGTAAGTGTGGAAAATAGAAAAGGAGATAGGAAGATAAGGACTGTTACTTCTGAATTTTTACAAACTACCCTTTGAATAAATTCCATAAAAAAACGTATTTAACCATATTCTCAACAGCTTGGAAGGACCCGTCTTGACACTACAGAGCCTACTGGAACTAAGATCTTTTGGTAAGGAGAAAATGGGAAAAAAGGGTCCCAAAGCTAATCAGGGGGAGAGTACAAGCCGCAATACAATAAAGTCCTACCTTGTTGTTGAAGGGTCAGATCAAAGGATAGAGAGCCGTGGTAAAAAAGCAGAATCATTATCAACGTCACCGACAAAAAATAAGGGGGACCCAGAGACAGCTCAGAGGGAACAAACAACCCCAGGGAAAAGTAAAACCAATAAGGTTAAAACCCCAGAAACAAAAAGTAAGAAGACACCTGAGAGACAACAGCAACTAGAAACATCAGAGGAGGGCCTACAAGCCCCCCCAACTAAGCAGGATATGACAGATATGATGGAAATGATATCACGCCTGGAGCGAACAATAAGCGGTGAAATGAGCGCAACTAGAAAGGATATACAAAATGTATTACAAAGGGTTGAAGGAATAGAAGAACAGCTGGAAGAACAAAAAAAACACAATAAAAGAATTAAGAGAAAGAGCCGATATGGATTGGATAGAGATTAGAAATGCCCGGTATAAACTTGAGGACCAAGAGAATCGCAGTAGAAGGAAAAACTTACGGATTAGAGGACTCCTGGAAGAGGTTAAAGATACAGAACTAAGAGATGTGCTGCGAGAAATCTTCAATGCGGCTTTAAAGCGTGAAACAACTGCTCTAATGTGCTTTGAAAGGGTACATAGAATTCAAAGAGCATATAATGCACATAGGGACTCACCAAGAGACACTATAGTAAGATTTTATGACTATGAGCAAAAAGATCAAATCTCCCAAAGTACAAGAAATTATATCCCAATGGAATATAAAGGAATTGAACTATCTATCTTTTCAGATTTGGCGCCAGAGACTTTAGCACGAAAAAGGGCATTAAAGCCATTAATAAGCCATCTTCAGGCAAATGGTATTTCCTATAGATGGGGGTTCCCGGTATGTTTGGTGGTTAAAAACCAGGGGGTCTCAGCTTATGTACGGTTCCCGGAAGATATTAAGGAATTTTGTAATAGACTGAATATACAATTTATACAAGTTGATAACTGGGAAAAGAGACCTCCGGCATGGAGAAGGTGGAAGGAGCATGACTGGAGTAGAGCTTAGATTGTCAGGTACAATATGTTAAGGGAGGGAAGGAGAGAGGGAGGACTTTTTTGGTTCTCTCTCTCTCCTTTCCTTTTATTTTTATCTCTCTCCCCCCATGGAAAGAATTTTTCATTTATTTAATTTTTAATTATTATTTTTTTTGGGAGGGGGAGAGGGAAGACCCCCTTTTTATTTTTTTGGGGGGGGGAAGTGGATGGAAGGTAGTAAAGAAAGTAGTATGGGAAGGAACTCGCCTGGAGGGGGGGTAATGGAGCAGTGATGCCCACCTGAGCCCCAGAGACCGTTCCTAAAACTGGAGGACGGGGCCCCGGAGTACAGGTGGACATACAAGGTACCCCGAAGTCACGTGATTGCTGACGATACATGTAGGGACGTAGAGGCAACCGGAAGTGACACAGGCGAGCTTGGCGCTCGTGGATACACATGTTTTGTTTACTGTTTGAATGTGAGTACCTTGTATACTTTTTATGCAATAAACGCAATTGTAGTTAAAACATACTACACTACCCTTTGATTCCTTTTACCTTCCCTGCTAATATATATGCACGGCATCTGGAGACCCCTTACACCACGAATGTAACAGCCGCTCCCCACAACCAGGGACCATATCCAGGGATTACCCAAGGCACCATCCAGGCAGGCTGGATTACGCTGGATACTGTCAGGCTTTTCTTATATGCTGTAACCTCACAGCAGTGAGGTAAGGGGCCATAGGCGTGCGCAGCCTATTTCATTAGGGTGTGCACCTCAAACCAAAGCTCAAAAACACGTGCATCTGTGTGTGTATATGTATATATATATATAGATATATATATCTATATATATATATATAGATATATATATATATCTATATATATCTATATATATATATATATATATATATATATATATGTATATATATCTATATATATATATAGATATATATATATCTCATATCTCATATACAATTGGCTTGTCAGCGAAAAAGTATGTAATATATATATATTGTGACAGCAGGAAGGTAAAGTCACCTGGTTGCATCCAGGGGGGTAGATATATTTCGCCCAGATTCAGGCTTTACGCCGACTTATACAACTAGGTGGAGAGTTGTATAAGCCCAGCTGAGGCTAGTGGGCTCATGGATGACTCATACCTCTAGGGAGAGTGTGGGGCGTCGTGCAGACAGGGAGTTGATGAGACCAGCTGAAGCTTGTCAGCTCATTTAGGCCTCTATAAGAACTCCCAGATTCATTAGGTGTTAGCTCATGCCTGGAACCAGACCTGTGTGGACTGTCTAGGGAGAGTGAACCCCTGTGCGGTGAGACAAAGCCTGTGTGGCTATTTGCTTGGACATTTAAAACCAGGGACTTAGGGACTAGGACAGCACTAGGCTGATCCCAGTTGTTAGTTAGGAAACCTGTATGTTTACTCAGAGGTCAAGTTGACCAGGATTTATTTTATTTATGTTTCTTTTGCTTTGCTGTGTTTTGTCACTGTAAATAGAAAATAAACCGCACCTTTTTGATTTTGAAAACCACAACCTCCGTTTGCTGGGCCTGTTTTTGTGTGGGGAGCCCATCCCGGGGGTCACACACACCCGCTGCCGAGCTAACCCCCTCACAGTTGGTGGAGAACCAGTGGCAGTTTTTTTTAAGCCAGCATGGAGGAGATACTGAAACAGCTGGCTCTAGCAAATGCCAATCAAC
Organism: Rana muscosa; assembly: GCA_029206835.1. Taxonomy (NCBI): domain Eukaryota; kingdom Metazoa; phylum Chordata; class Amphibia; order Anura; family Ranidae; genus Rana; species Rana muscosa. Next base: position 494,666,562 of record CM055121.1, read on the forward strand.
AGCAGACAAATGCAGGTTTGCAAAGGAGCCTTGCAGCCCAGCAGCAAGCTCATCAACAGAGCCTTGCAGCCCAGCAGCAAGCTCACCAACAGAGTCTGGAAGCTCAGCAACAAGCCCAGCAGCAATCTGAGGCCCGCTTCATAGACCTGTTACAGAAGCAAGAGCAGAGACTACAACAAATGGAAGCAGTAATGCAGCAACGTCCGCAGACCAGTGAGGAAAGCCGTCCCACTAATACCGCGTTCTTTGGGGTGAGTCGTTTATTGACAAAAATGACTGGAGAGGATGATCCAGAGGTATTTTTGACCACATTTGAAAGGACCGCTGAAAGAGAAAAGTGGCCTGAGGAGCAGTGGGCTGGATTGGTGGCTCCTCTGTTAACTGGTGAATCGCAGAAAGCTTACTATGACCTAGAGCCTAACCAAGCAAAAGACTATGTGATGCTAAAAGCTGAAATTTTGGCAAGGCTGGGTGTCACCCAGGCTGTCCGGGCTCAGCGTGTGCATAACTGGACTTTCCAGCTTGGAAAACCCCCCAGGTCTCAAATGTATGATCTCATTCACCTGAGCAGAAAGTGGCTACAGCCAGAGACTTTGTCCGCACCAAAGATTGTGGAACGTGTTGTAATGGATCGGTTTTTGAGAGCTCTTCCTACTGCCATCCAAAAGTGGGTAAGCCATGGAGACCCAGAGACGGCCGATGGTCTTGTGGATCGTGTGGAGAAATACTTGGCTACAGAGAACCTGACGGCCTCTTCCAGAGACACTCGGACTTTCCACCCTAAGACCAGACCATCCCCAGGGGCGGATAAGAGGATTCCAAGGGGTGAGGGTGGAGAGAGTGAGAGGGTGGGAGCTCTACCCCAAGTTTGGCGAGAACAGCCTGGGAAATCAGCGGCTCAAGAGGCGGCAAGAAGGATCGTTTGCTACCGCTGCCGGCAAGCGGGACATATTGCAGCCAATTGCCCGGTTGTGGAGGAACCCATGCAGTGTGACTTTCTGACGGGCAGACGTCAGTCGCTGTGTGCGACAGTCGCATGCACTGCCATTCGAGGAACTGAGAAACATTTATGCAAAATGTGTGTTAATGGTAGAAATGTTGTGGCATTGCTGGATTCAGGTAGCCTTGTGACCCTGATAAAGGCTGAATTAGTTAAAACAGAGGTCTCTGGGAATAGCAAGGTAGCTGTTATTTGTGTGCATGGGGACACCCGAGAGTATCCAGTGACTACAGTGTGTTTCGAGACCCCCAAAGGTACCCGCTCTCATCCAGTGGGGTTAGTATCTCAATTACCGCATGATGCCATTGTGGGAAGGGATTTTCCGAAGTTCTGGGAACTGTGGGATGATCCTGAGCCCCCCACTGGTGCCCCTATGTACCAGGAATGTGATAGCCAGAACTCCTCTGAGAGTGGTGAGGACTCTCCAGAATTTCCCTTGTCAGTATTGGCAGGGGAGACTCAAGAAACTGGAGAGGAGCCCACCTCCTCAGACGAAAACCTACCGTCTGTGGAGTTTTCTGATCTGGAGGTTCACAGGGAAAATTTTGCCACAGAACAGTTAAAAGACCCCGCCCTAATAAAGGCACGGGAAAACGTAGTGGAAATAGATGGCGAGTTAGTGAACCCAGATAATACCTGCACTTACCCATACTTCAGCGTAGAGAAGGACCTACTGTATCGGGTGGCAAAAAGGGCAGAAGAAACCGTTGAGCAGCTTGTGGTGCCCAAACCTTACAGGAAGTTGGTGTTGGAGTTGGCCCATGGGCACATTCTTGGAGGTCATCTGGGGACAGAGAAAACCCGAGAGAGGGTATTACAGAGATTCTATTGGCCTGGGGTGATGAAGGACATAGAAAATTATTGTTCCTCCTGCCCTGTGTGTCAGAGGTCGGCCCCGATGCCACATTTCCGTAGCCCGCTGGTCCCTCTACCCATCATTGAGGTCCCGTTTGAGAGAATCGCAATGGATTTGGTAGGTCCTATAATCAAGTCCGCTAGGGGGCACCAGTACATATTGGTTATAATGGACTATGCCACCCGTTATCCAGAAGCGATCCCTCTCAGAAATACCTCGGCCAAAACCATAGCCAAAGAGCTATCTCTTGTTTTTAGCCGGGTGGGTATTTGTAAAGAACTGCTTACGGACCAAGGTACACCCTTTATGTCCCGGGTTATGAAAGAGCTGTGTAAATTGTTCAAAGTGACGCAATTGCGTACATCTGTGTATCACCCCCAAACCGATGGGCTGGTTGAAAGATTCAACAAAACCCTAAAACAAATGTTGAAGAAAGTGGTGGATAGAGATGGAAAGGATTGGGACTGTCTACTTCCTTAGTTGATGTTTGCTATTACGGAGGTGCCCCAATCCTCTACGGGATTCTCCCCCTTTGAGTTACTGTATGGGAGACACCCAAGAGGGCTGTTGGATATTGCCAAGGAAACTTGGGAAAGTGAGAGTTCTCCCCACAGGAGTGTGATTGAGCATGTCGCCCTGATGCAAGACCGAATTGCACAGGTAATGCCCATCGTGAAGGAACATTTGGCACAAGCGCAGTTAGCACAGCAGAGAGTGTACAACCGTGGAGCCAAGACCCGTACCTTTTCCCCGGGGGATAGGATACTGGTACTTGTCCCTACGGTTGAAAGTAAATTCCTTGCCAAATGGCAAGGCCCCTATGAGATAATGGAAAAAGTGAGCGAAGTGAATTACAAGGTCAGACAACCAGGAAGGCGAAAGCCCGAACAGATCTATCACGTTAATCTGTTGAAAGCCTGGAGGGATAGAGAGTCCCTAGTCGCAGACACTTGGTCACCAGCTCAAACTGGTTGCCTGATTCCTGAGGTTGGAATAGCAGCCACCTTGTCACAACCCCAACAACAGGAGGTTAAGGAGTTTGTGCTTCGCAACAAGGAGGTATTCTCTGAGCTGCCGGGACAAACATCTGGGGTAGAGCATGACATCATTACCCCGCCCGGTGAAAGGGTGAAGTTAAAACCCTATCGGATCCCAGAGGCCCGACGGGAGGCAATACGGGAGGAAGTACAGAAAATGCTGAACTTAGGGGTGATAGAGGAGTCCCAAAGTGATTGGTCTAGTCCCATTGTGTTGGTGCCTAAACCAGATGGGAGCTGGCGATTTTGTAACGATTTTCGTCAGTTGAACAAAGTTACAAAATTTGACACCTACCCCATGCCACGTATAGATGAGTTGATCGACCGGCTGGGAACAGCCCGATACATGACGACTCTTGACCTCACAAAAGGGTATTGGCAAATCCCCCTGGCCAAGTCGGCCAAAGAGAAAACCGCATTTGTAACCCCAGACGGGGCGTTCCAATATAAAAGAATGCCGTTCGGGTTACAGAATGCACCGGCCACATTCCAGCGGAAAATGGACCAGATGCTGAGGCCCCATCGGAAGTATGCTGCGGCTTACCTGGATGACGTAATTGTCCATAGCACAGATTGGGCCTCACATCTGCCAAAAGTGCAAGCAGTCCTGGACTCTGTTCGGGAAGCGGGGTTTACGACTAACCCCAAGAAGTGTACCATTGGGCAGGAGGAAGCCAAATATCTTGGGTACACCATTGGGAGGGGAGTAATAAAACCCCAACTCAACAAAGTCGAGGCCATCCAGAGTTGGCCACGTCCCAACAGCAAGAAGCAGGTACGAGCCTTTCTGGGAATCGCTGGGTATTATCGGCGATTCATTCCCCACTTTGCTTCTAAGGCTGTGCCCCTAACCAACCTGACGAAGGGGAAAGGGTCGGTCATGATTAAATGGACCCCCGAGGCTGAGGCAGCATTCCAATTCTTGAAACAAGCCTTATGTAGCCAGCCAGTGTTGTACTCACCCGACTTCTCTAAAGACTTTGTCGTACAAAGTGATGCGTCAGATGTGGGGTTAGGAGCAGTATTGTCCCAGGTCTGGAACGGGGAAGAGCACCCAGTCATTTACCTCAGCAGGAAGTTGAAGTCCCATGAGGTAAATTACGCCACCGTTGAAAAGGAGTGTTTAGCGGTGAAGTGGGCTCTAGATTCCCTTCGGTACTACCTGCTAGGTAGGCACTTTGACATGGTTACGGATCACGCTCCGTTAAAGTGGATGGCTCAAAACAAGGAAACAAATAGAAGAGTGAATAGGTGGTTCCTGGCCCTCCAGGAATTCAACTTCACAGTAAAGCATCGCCCTGGCGTTCAAATGGGGAATGTGGATGCTTTGTCTCGAGTACATGAATGCCTGATTGCTGGTGTTCCAACCCCGAGGTTAAAACAAGAGGGGGGGTATGTGACAGCAGGAAGGTAAAGTCACCTGGTTGCATCCAGGGGGGTAGATATATTTCGCCCAGATTCAGGCTTTACGCCGACTTATACAACTAGGTGGAGAGTTGTATAAGCCCAGCTGAGGCTAGTGGGCTCATGGATGACTCATACCTCTAGGGAGAGTGTGGGGCGTCGTGCAGACAGGGAGTTGATGAGACCAGCTGAAGCTTGTCAGCTCATTTAGGCCTCTATAAGAACTCCCAGATTCATTAGGTGTTAGCTCATGCCTGGAACCAGACCTGTGTGGACTGTCTAGGGAGAGTGAACCCCTGTGCGGTGAGACAAAGCCTGTGTGGCTATTTGCTTGGACATTTAAAACCAGGGACTTAGGGACTAGGACAGCACTAGGCTGATCCCAGTTGTTAGTTAGGAAACCTGTATGTTTACTCAGAGGTCAAGTTGACCAGGATTTATTTTATTTATGTTTCTTTTGCTTTGCTGTGTTTTGTCACTGTAAATAGAAAATAAACCGCACCTTTTTGATTTTGAAAACCACAACCTCCGTTTGCTGGGCCTGTTTTTGTGTGGGGAGCCCATCCCGGGGGTCACACACACCCGCTGCCGAGCTAACCCCCTCACAATATATATATATATATATATATATATATATCATACTTTTTCGCTGACAAACGAATTGTATATGTGATATATATATATATATATATATATATATATATATATATATACAGTATATATACATCTATAGATATATACATATACATCTATACATATATATAGATATAGTTAGTTAGTTAGTGACAAGCCAGGGTAAGGTAAGGTTTATCAATTGGTTGGCTATTTTCCAAATTTTTTTTTTCATTTGTGCACAGACGCAGACCACAGTGCTGTCTCTCTCATACTCGCTCTCACCTTGATTAACTGTCTGCCTGCCTAAAGCCACTCGTCTGACGCTGCCGCTATCCAGGCTACTCCGCTGCTTCTGATGGAGTCAGGAGAGAAAGGCTGGAGGGGGGCGGAGTGCAGAATTAGATCACTCCGCCGGCGCCTGCGGGACCTGCAGCCGGAACTATAGGAGCTGCATTGGCTTATGCGGCTCCCGGCTGTGTTACTCCGCGGCTAGTTCCCTCCCTGCTCCTTCCTCCCACTCGCAGCAAACAGCTGTATTTGCCAGCCAGCGGCCGGACATGTCCCCAGGCAGTGACTGAGTGACTGGTACAACAAGGACATGTACATTGCAGGCACAGTGAGTGCAGAACAAGGGCACAGAAGGGATGATTAGGGTGTGCCTGGGCACACCCGGCACACCCCGTGGGCACGCCTATGTAAGGGGCCACCCATTCACCTTACAGTAGGTGCCGCCGATTTTGTATATCCAGCGCGATGGGATCGCGCTGGATATCGTTGCTGTGAGGATGTGCTTCTCGCGTTCGCCGCCCCCACGAGATGCAGCGCATCCATAGGAATGTATTGCGGGCGGCGAGCAGGAGGAGCGACAGAGCTCGGCGCTGGCTCCCGCGACGAGGGGCGCGGGTGGCCAAATGTCGCGCTGCCTGACCGCGATTATGAACAATATCACGGTCAGGTACTGTAGCAGAAGGCACTGAAGAGCCATCACTCTGCACATCTGCACCTTAGTAGAAGGCACTGAAGAAGCCATCACCTTGCACACATCACTTTTTATGTGCGATTGCAAATTTTGGACTTTTTTTCTTTTCTTTTTTTTTCTTTTAGCATCACACTTTGTGATTTACCTCAGTCACCTATGCACCTTTGCATTCCATTTTATGCTTATTTTACATATTTCACAGCAGATGTGATTGCTTCAGAGCAGATGCCATTTGCACTTGCACTATTTGAAGTTTTTTCCATGATTATTTTGCATTGTGTTATATGCCTCTTTAGCATTTGAGGTTTATTTGTTCACTACATTGTTTGGCACGTTACTTAGTTTGCCACTTGCACAATATTTTGCACTTTGCACTTATTACCTTTGCTTTTATGCTTGTGTGTTTTTATACCTTTGCATTTAATTCTATCAACAGCTCAGCACTACTTTTTATATTCATGCACACTCAGGTCTTGGTTTTAACTTTCAGTGTTTTGTAGCAGTTGATTCATACTTAACCCCTTCACAACTGTCATTCAGCTGGTCTACAGTAGCGTGTCAATACTTTTTATATTTATAAGCCAATGAATAGTCTCTTACTTGTCCCCTTTGTGGGCAAGTAAGTTACACATGTAGCGGCCCCCTCACCCCGTCCTCTTTAGCTAGGGGCATGTCACGCGACAGAGTGAGGTGCGCTACGGCCCATGTCCTCCCCATAACTGTGGGTGAGGTGAAGGCCAATATCTGATGTTTCCTCGGGCCGGTGTGTCTTGGGCATGTACCGAGTCTGTTGTGCAGAAACCACCAAACCACCCTTTGCTCCCATTAACAGAGTCCATACACCGATCACAGTCCAACTGTTGGTTTTATTTAGTATCTCCACATACAGGCAATGCGATGGCAGGATACGATGGGATGAGCAGGTCGAGGCACTATACTGATCCGGGTCCCTACACCCCCTGTGCTATGACCAAGGGTTGCAGGGGTCTTAATTCGAATACCTCCGCTGCGTTGCAGCCCCTATCAGGGGAAGATGTCCTCCAAGAGAGTTACCGGAGGCCCATCCGTCACCGGGTTGACGCTGCACCGGAATCTTCGGACGGGTGACCTCCCCAGCCTCCTCACCTCAGATGCGGGTCCCCTCGCAAGGGACACCCTGGAATCACTTCACCCTTGCGGGACCCAGTCGGAGTCACTGGGTCCCAAGCCTCCTCAATAGTACCTCATCCCAGGCTGAATGTGCCTGGGATGGAATCCCAGCTTCATTCCGGCCAGGCCTAGGGCGCCTAGGCCGGAACCTTGAACCGCCCGCACCCAGGCCAAAGGTGCCTGGGTGCGTGAAGAGATGATCCCCGAAGACCTCGTGGCGAGGGCGTCTCCCCCTTTTATCTCCTCCCATCAACACCACGGTGGGTTTCCCGCCCCAGCCGTACCATCTCCAGGAAGGAACCAAAAGGGTAGCACTATGGTGATGATTCTACCTGAAGCCTGTAGGTACTCCGCCACCCACAGGCAAAGGAGAATATTACATCCCCCAATCCTCCACGAATAACAAAAAGGGGTCTAAACCCTGACATAATTACACACCTGGGTCACACTACCCCCAGGTGTATCCCATTAAATCTGAAGACCCCGCTACACACTCCCCCCTGTGATTTGACGCTAAAATCATCTCAATTTCAACATTGTGTATGGAAGTGCTGATGGTATCAGAATAAATATAAATTGGTGCCTTCGTCCCATTGGGTATTGTATAGGAGAAAGAGGCTTAAATGGACTATGTGGGCACCGTATGTGAGACCAATGTACAGTCAAAGGTATAAATATAAAAAAGGTTTTTATTACACAGATATAAAACAAATTTACCATGTACATGTTTATAGATTAAAAATCGTTGTGACAAACATAAGACCACTCATATAGACATACCATTGTTGCCAATGGAATATCATACATATACAGTAGCATAGTATACAAGACTCGACATGTTTCACGTTTTATGATTCCGTAGAATCCGCTTCTTCAGGAGCTAGATACTATCAATATTTTTCAGTAGATAAATATGAGTTTTTGTCACATGGCTATAAACAAAGAAACGACATGGTTAATATAAAATGGAAAAATGTGGATGTATGAAATTATATTTTACAATAAAAATTGAATCCATCACATGAACCATAAAACCAGACAAAGCCCCAAAGTCTCACCATGGGAGCTGGGCCACGCAGTGGCCGAGATGCGGATCAGTCAAATGGGTCCGCCCTGGAGTGTTCTTTGGTGAGGGCCCAGTTTATCCTCCAGGGCGGACCCATTTGACTGATCCGCATCTACTTTATCTACTGAAAAATATTGATAGTATCTAGCTCCTGAAGAAGCGGATTCTACGGAATCATAAAACGCGAAACATGTTGAGTCTTGTATACTATGCTACAGTATATATATATGATATTCCATTGGCAACAATGGTATGTCTATATGAGTGGTCTTATGTTTGTCACAACGATTTTTAATCTATAAACATGTACATGGTAAATTTGTTTTATATCTGTGTAATAAAAACCTTTTTTATATTTATACCTTTGACTGTACATTGGTCTCACATACGGTGCCCACATAGTCCATTTAAGCCTCTTTCTCCTATACAATACCCAATGGGATGAAGGCACCAATTTATATTTATTCTGATACCATCAGCACTTCCATACACTTTATTAAGGTGGATAACACACCTCGAGGCGACTCTATAAAAAGTGCTTTATATATTTTTCTTCTAAACATTTTACCCTTAAAAAAATGTAACACCTCATGCAACCCAACATGTAATTGCCATCATCCCAAATATGTATAAAATGAGAAAAAAACTCTAGTTTGTGGGATTTTGGAGGCAATGTAAAAAATATGAAAAAAACTCAATTAAAATTTCGAAATATTTATTTATACACATGCCACGTAACGCGGACACATATATGAAAAAAGAACAAATGGTACAAAAAAGCACATATATATGAAAATTGTACAGAAACTACATAGATCTGACATGATACAAATCTTCCGAAGATGAATACAATAGCCTGAGTTGACCGCTCCAGCCAGAAGCAGATCAAGGGAGGCTTGACCAACGCATTTCAAACTGTAAACGCCCTTCTTCAGGGAATTCAAATGCATTCACTTCTACGAGAATAAATTTTCTATTAAATACAGAAGCAATAAAATAAATTTCCACTTTAATTTCAACTGTTATATGGAATACAGCAAAACAGCAAAAAAACTTACACAAAAAACTCATATGAAAAAATGTTCCATCAATGCTCCCATATGTGCATCTCAGGTTCCAGTAACACTGTGTTGTGGATTCCCCGATGCCCTCAAAGTTCCAGGAAAACTTTTCCATCAGAAACAAGTCCATATAAGAAGTACGGACATATGAAAAAATTGGTCCAAGATAGGTGCCTTAAATAAAAAAATAACATACATAGGTATGAAAGTAATTCCATTGGGGAGTAAAATAAATCTCCCTAAAGAAAATGGATATGGTACCTGTAGATGGAAAGTGGAAATCTACAATTCGGATTCATCAGGTAATATAACTCATATAGGAGGACAAAAAAACAGTGGATTCTTGAGTCCAAAGATATATGTCCTAAAACATCAAAAAAAATATATGAAATAAGATAAAAATTATTCTATCCATCAAAAAGAGAGAGAAGAAATTCCTCCCTCTCCTAGGTGGAACTTTTAAAATATTACCTGTCAAGAGGATCAAGGATCACGATTGATATCCAGAAAAGGTTCCATGCAACAGAGGTCCATACAGAAACATCCTCTGCCTGCCAGCAGAGGGAGAGAATGACACCATATAACTTCTTTGGCGTCCTATATATCCCTCTGCTGTGTCTGATTGGTCCAGACAGGGTCACATGACGCACCTGCTCATAAAGCAGAGAGTCATGTTGCCATGGATACGCCGCATTTGCCACGCCAGATCACGTCCAGCGCCGGTCACATGACGCAACCGCACCAATCAGCGGCGCGTCTGCCATCGGCGCATGTAGGCAGCAAAGCAAGGCAGCGAAGCCGAAAAACTGGCCCACGGTCCCATTACATGCCCGATCTGATGCCATCCATCACGCCCCACTAAAGAGAAGGGCACGATGAGTGACCACAGAAGCCCGATCAGCCCCAATTCTGGTCCGTTCTGCACCGCAGGAAGTGCAGAAACGGCCATCTTGAATGTGGGCAAATTTAGGGGATACCGATATAAAGGGTAAAAAAGATGGTGCTGGGTTGTGATGGGACAGTCAGACATGGAGTAACAGTGTGAACTGGTACCCAGGATATAGATCCTTCTCCCAGAACAATGATATGGACGGGGAGCGGGCCATGGACTATTACCACCGGTGCCGTTTTTAACCTATGATAGGAATATGTCCCTAACAAGGAAAAAATTGATAGGGGGCAATTTCCAATGGGGAAAACCCCCTCCTCGGCACCGGATATGAACATGTAAAGTCGGAAAAAAGGGAATACTGGATAGAGAGATATGACGGGCCACCCCAAAGACGTACCTCTGGTTGTGTCACTGACCAATTGGATGCATGCATGGGAGCATATCAAGAAATCCTTTCCGCCCAGGGGATCATATATACCTCCGCAGAAAAGACTGTTAAGAACATTCAACATACAAAATACATATAAACAACAATCTATATATATCTCAAACCCCACATGTGTGTCAATGTGTCTAGAAAAAAGAGAGATCATCCTGTATCCATTGATATGGAGAAAAGCTGGAATAACAGAGATAATTAAAAATTGAGAAATCAATTTCAAACAAGGATGGGTGGGACATCGGGGTATATCAATAAAAGGAAAAAACCCAAAACAGAAACAGAAACAAAACTAATCAGTCTTTCCAGAGCTAAAGCCCTCCAGGAATGGACGAAAACTTTCAACTTCATTCAGACCTGGGGGCGTGGTTGCCCTAAGGTGCCTGATCCAGCGCATTTCCCACTGGAGCAGGACCTTATTCCAATCCCCCCCCCCTACATGGAATATAAATCCTTTCAATGACTGAAAAAATTACATTAGGCATTCTATACCTATGTTTTTTAGCTACGTGTCTCCCAAGAGGCAAGTAGAGATTCCCTATCCTCATGCTATGTATATGTTTTTCCACTCTCTTCCCTAATTCTTGTCTTGTTTTTCCGACGTAAAAGGATCCACACTGACAGACCATCAAGTAGACCACACCTTGTGTCTTACAATTGGCAAAATGCCTAAATGTGAAGGTCTCCCCATTGGGTAAAGTGAGCGTGGATCCTCCGCCAATGACAGTACATTGAGAGCATGCCCCACAAGGATAGGTCCCAAAGATTTTGCATGGGTCCTTTCTAGCCTCTCCCTTGTATTCACTTTTGACCAACATGCCACCGATGGATTCTGCCTTTTTGAAAGTGATCACTGGTTTGGATGGTACTAGTGTCTTAAGGATTGGATCCTCAGTAAGGATGGGCCAGTATTTGGTTAGAATCTGTCTGATTTTCTTATGCTCATTGGAGAATTTGAAAATTATCCTTGAAGTATTATATTCCTGAGTTTTTTTTCTTTTTCTTAGAAGTTTTGAAAATCAAAGTGTGTCTTTCCATTCCCTTTACTCTGTTGAAAGCTTTCTTTAAGGTGGATCTACTATAACCTCTCGCTAGTAGGCGGTTACTTAGCTCATTAGATTCAAATTGAAAATCCTCATCTGATGTACAATTCCTCCTGATTCGGAGGAACTGGCTAAAAGGTATGGATTCTTTGAGTGTTGTTGGGTGGAAACTGGCTGCGTGCAACATCGTGTTGCCAGCCGTCTCCTTCCTAAACAGTCTGCTTTGGACTTTTCCCTGTATATCTTTAGATATAAGGATATCGAGAAAGCTGACTTTCTCAAAGTCGTAGGACATAGTAAAGAATAAATTTAGGTTGTTGGTATTCATAAGTTCCAAAACTTTCTTGAGCATATCTTCAGGCCCATCCCAAATAATGAAGATGTCGTCTATGTAGCGCTGCCACATAAGAATGTGGCAGGCACACATAGACGCATCATCTCCCAGGAGGAAGTCCTTCTCCCACTCCCCCAGGTACAGGTTGGCATATGAGGGTGCACAGCACGTCCCCATAGCCACCCCCTGCACCTGGAGGTAGTGGGAGCCCTGAAATAAAAAAATATTATGATGTAAAATAAAATCAAGCATCTGTATGATGAATTGATTAAACTTCCAGTCAGTGGTTGGGCGTTGTCGTAACACTCTTTGGACAGCTAAAATACCAAGATCGTGTGGTATGCTGTTATAGAGTGACTCTACGTCTACAGTCACCAAAAAGGCCGATGGAGGTACGACAAGACCTTCCAATATTTGCAGAAGGTGGATTGTGTCTTTAGTGTACGAAGGGAGATCCATCACATGGGGTCTGAGGTGCTGGTCAATGACTCGGCTAGCACCTTCAGAGATGGAACCATTACCCGATATGATGGGCCTACCTGGTGGCCTCAACAGGTTTTTGTGCACTTTGGGAAGTGCATACATCATAGGGGTACGTGGGTGTCGGGTTCTAATAAAGTCCCAGGTATCTTGGTTTATGGCACCGTCTCTGAATGATTCATCAACCAATTGATAGAATTCACTATTCATTCTATCCACTATGGATGAGGAGATTTTGCGATAGCATTTAGGATCCCTGAGAATTTTCATGCACATCTCCTCATAATCTGGGTTGTCCATAAGGATGATGTTACCCCCTTTATCTGAGCCTTTAATCGTGATGTTAACATTGTTCTTAAGGGTTTTTAGGGCATGTTTTTGCTCTGGATTGAGATTGCAATGTAAAGTCTCTTTCCTCAGGACCTCAATTTCCTTAGATGTTTGTCTTACAAACAGAGCTAAAGCAGGATTCTGGTTGATTGGTGGGAAGTTATGAGACTTCCTTTTAAATTTTTTGGGGGTAAAAAATGTCTGATTATTTTCCCCATCATCACTCTCCTCTTCCTCCAAATTCTCCTCCCCTATCTGACTCAAAGGGGCGTTTTCTTGGAGTAGGAGATTTAGGTCCCTCAAGGCCTTGAAGTCGGCCGCTTTAAGATTCGGTGCCACTTCATTTTCTTGATTCTCTTGTTTAGCATACAAGCTCTTATAAAAGAGCTTACGAGCAAACAGATGAATATCCTTCACTGTTTCAAAACTGTCCGTATTGCTGGTTGGGCAAAAAGAAAGGCCCAAAGACAATACTTCATGTTCCAAATCAGATAACTTGTAGGAGGATAGATTTATAATATTAAGTTTTCCCCCGGAGTTATTTTGGTCACAAAGGGTTCCATGACTAATTGTGTCATGGGCGAGGGTGGAAAAGGTTGTATTTTGCCCTTCTCTAAAAAATCCTCCACTGGAAGTGACTGGACTCGAGAGATGGCCCCAGATTTGGGTATTGCCCCCAATTCCCTCTGAGAAGCCATTTTACTTCGAGTGGTAGATCCCTTGGGGTTATTTTTATATGTACCCCGACTATGTCCACTCCCTCTTCCATTTTGTGTGGAGAATACCTTGGAATCCGTTGTTGCTTTTTTGTTGCATTGTAGGACCTCTCCATCAGTTCCATTGGATCTAGGTGAAGGACCTTTCCTTTTAGTCCCAAACAGACGACCTGTGTTTGAGGAGACTGAGGAGGAAGAGTTAGACGGGGTGTCAGACGAATAATCATTTTGTGCATTGGTATCTCCCCCTCGATTTTTATATTTATTAAATTGATTGTTTTTATATTTTTTCTCTTGATTCCATCTATATGCTCGACCCTCACTGAACGCATTTTTATCTCTCCAATACTTTTTCTCTTTTTTCACAAGTATTGTTTTACCAAAATTTTCCAAATGTTCTTTGAGATTTTTTTCAAAGTTACTGTATTCTTTATGCGTTTTTAGGAGTGAGAGGCAAGCATATAGTGATTCTATTTCTATATCCAAAACAACCAGCTGCTGTCTATACTCCTCCTGCAATAACATCATCAAATTCATTGAACATTCATTTAACTTGGTTTCCCAGTTCAACTTGAGGTTTTTACTGATATTTTCCAAGATCGGAAATATCTGAATCCTCAAGCCGATAGGATTAATATGTTCTTTAATATACCTATCAAATGAATTAATGTGCCAATATAGGGCAGATTTTTTCTCTAGTGTTTTCCTAAGATTGAAAAATAAAGATGACAGATCTGAGATTGGCTGTTCAGTCCCTTGATAGTTCTTCTGAATCCCCGACATAAGCTCCTCCCATCCATCTCCCTGAAGATCCCCCATATTCAATGATTGAAAGGAGAAACAAAACAAATTTCAGAACACAAAAGACATATGTTATTATAGCTGTATTTCCAAAATAAATATCAGCTCTCAAAAAATGTGCACCACACTCCTGCCAATGTTGGATTTCTCCAAGATGGCAGATATATGGGAAAAATAGTGCATCAAGTTATTTATAATTATAACACAAAAATGGGGTCCATGTATGGGTGCATGGGTGTGAGGACGAGGTTTATAGGTGTATTGTCCACCCTATGATACGTGAAAAAATGTAACACCTCATGCAACCCAACATGTAATTGCCATCATCCCAAATATGTATAAAATGAGAAAAAAACTCTAGTTTGTGGGATTTTGGAGGCAATGTAAAAAATATGAAAAAAACTCAATTAAAATTTTGAAATATTTATTTATACACATGCCACGTAACGCGGACACATATATGAAAAAAGAACAAATGGTACAAAAAAGCACATATATATGAAAATTGTACAGAAACTACAAGATCTGACATGATACACATCTTCCGAAGATGAATACAATAGCCTGAGTTGACCGCTCCAGCCAGAAGCAGATCAAGGGAGGCTTTGTCCAACGCGTTTCAAACTGTAAACGTCCTTCTTCAGGGAATTCAAATGCATTCACTTCTACGAGAATAAATTTTCTATTAAATACAGAAGCAATAAAATAAATTTCCACTTTAATTTCAACTGTTATATGGAATACAGCGAAACAGCAAAAAAACTTACACAAAAAACTCATATGAAAAAATGTTCCATCAATGCTCCCATATGTGCATCTCAGGTTCCAGTAACACTGTGTTGTGGATTCCCCGATGCCCTCAAAGTTCCAGGAAAACTTTTCCATCAGAAACAAGTCCATATAAGAAGTGCGGACATATGAAAAAATTGGTCCAAGATAGGTGCCTTAAATAAAAAAATAACATACATAGGTATGAAAGTAATTCCATTGGGGAGTAAAATAAATCTCCCTAAAGAAAATGGATATGGTACCCGTAGATGGAAAGTGGAAATCTACAATTCGGATTCATCAGGTAATATAACTCATATAGGAGGACAAAAAACCAGTGGATTCTTGAGTCCAAAGATATATGTCCTAAAACATCAAAAAATATATATGAAATAAGATAAAAATTATTCTATCCATCAAAAAGAGAGAGAAGAAATTCCTCCCTCTCCTAGGTGGAACTTTTAAAATATTACCTGTCAAGAGGATCAAGGATCACGATTGATATCCAGAAAAGGTTCCATGCAACAGAGGTCCATACAGAAACATCCTCTGCCTGCCAGCAGAGGGAGAGAATGACACCATATAACTTCTTTGGCGTCCTATATATCCCTCTGCTGTGTCTGATTGGTCCAGACAGGGTCACATGACGCACCTGCTCATAAAGCAGAGCGTCATGTTGCCATGGATACGCCGCATTTGCCACGCCAGATCACGTCCAGCGCCGGTCACATGGCGCAACCGCACCAATCAGCGGCGCGTCTGCCATCGGCGCATATAGGCAGCAAAGCAAGGCAGCGAAGCCGAAAAACTGGCCCACGGTCCCATTACATGCCCGATGTGATGCCATCCATCGCGCCCCGCTAAAGAGAAGGGCACGATGAGTGACCACAGAAGGCCGATCAGCCCCAATTCTGGTCCGTTCCGCACCGCAGGAAGTGCAGAAACGGCCATCTTGAATGTGGGCAAATTTAGGGGATACCGATATAAAGGGTAAAAAAGATGGTGCTGGGTTGTGATGGGACAGTCAGACATGGAGTAACAGTGTGAACTGGTACCCAGGATATAGATCCTTCTCCCAGAACAATGATATGGACGGGGAGCGGGCCATGGACTATTACCACCGGTGCCGTTTTTAACCTATGATAGGAATATGTCCCTAACAAGGAAAAAATTGATAGGGGGCAATTTCCAATGGGGAAAACCCCCTCCCCGGCACCGGATATGAACATGTAAAGTCGGAAAAAAGGGAATACTGGATAGAGAGATATGACGGGCCACCCCAAAGACGTACCTCTGGTTGTGTCACTGACCAATTGGATGCATGCATGGGAGCATATCAAGAAAACCTTTCCGCCCAGGGGATCATATATACCTCCGCAGAAAAGACTGTTAAGAACATTCAACATACAAAATACATATAAACAACAATCTATATATATCTCAAACCCCACATGTGTGTCAATGTGTCTAGAAAAAAGAGAGATCATCCTGTATCCATTGATATGGAGAAAAGCTGGAATAACAGAGATAATTAAAAATTGAGAAATCAATTTCAAACAAGGATGGGTGGGACATCGGGGTATATCAATAAAAGGAAAAAACCCAAAACAGAAACAGAAACAAAACTAATCAGTCTTTCCAGAGCTAAAGCCCTCCAGGAATGGACGAAAACTTTCAACTTCATTCAGACCTGGGGGCGTGGTTGCCCTAAGGTGCCTGATCCAGCGCATTTCCCGCTGGAGCAGGACCTTATTCCAATCCCCCCCCCCCTACATGGAATATGAATCCTTTCAATGACTGAAAAAATTACATTAGGCATTCTATACCTATGTTTTTTAGCTACGTGTCTCCCAAGAGGCAAGTAGAGATTCCCTATCCTCATGCTATGTATATGTTTTTCCACTCTCTTCCCTAATTCCTGTCTTGTTTTTCCGACGTAAAAGGATCCACACTGACAGACCATCAAGTAGACCACACCTTGTGTCTTACAATTGGCAAAATGCCTAAATGTGAAGGTCTCCCCATTGGGTAAAGTGAGCGTGGATCCTCCGCCAATGACAGTACATTGAGAGCATGCCCCACAAGGATAGGTCCCAAAGATTTTGCATGGGTCCTTTCTAGCCTCTCCCTTGTATTCACTTTTGACCAACATGCCACCGATGGATTCTGCCTTTTTGAAAGTGATCACTGGTTTGGATGGTACTAGTGTCTTAAGGATTGGATCCTCAGTAAGAATGGGCCAGTATTTGGTTAGAATCTGTCTGATTTTCTTATGCTCATTGGAGAATTTGAAAATTATCCTTGAAGTATTATCTTCCTGAGTTTTTTTCTTTTTCTTAGAAGTTTTGAAAATCAAAGTGTGTCTTTCCATTCCCTTTACTCTGTTGAAAGCTTTCTTTAAGGTGGATCTACTATAACCTCTCGCTAGTAGGCGGTTACTTAGCTCATTAGATTCAAATTGAAAATCCTCATCTGATGTACAATTCCTCCTGATTCGGAGGAACTGGCTAAAAGGTATGGATTCTTTGAGTGTTGTTGGGTGGAAACTGGCTGCGTGCAACATCGTGTTGCCAGCCGTCTCCTTCCTAAACAGTCTGCTTTGGACTTTTCCCTGTATATCTTTAGATATAAGGATATCGAGAAAGCTGACTTTCTCAAAGTCGTAGGACATAGTAAAGAATAAATTTAGATTGTTGGTATTCATAAGTTCCTCCTGGGAGATGATGCGTCTATGTGTGCCTGCCACATTCTTATGTGGCAGCGCTACATAGACAACATCTTCATTATTTGAGATGGGCCTGAAGATATGCTCAAGAAAGTTTTGGAACTTATGAATACCAACAACCTAAATTTATTCTTTACTATGTCCTACGACTTTGAGAAAGTCAGCTTTCTCGATATCCTTATATCTAAAGATATACAGGGAAAAGTCCAAAGCAGACTGTTTAGGAAGGAGACAGCTGGCAACACGATGTTGCACGCAGCCAGTTTCCACCCAACAACACTCAAAGAATCCATACCTTTTAGCCAGTTCCTCCGAATCAGGAGGAATTGTACATCAGATGAGGATTTTCAATTTGAATCTAATGAGCTAAGTAACCGCCTACTAGCGAGAGGTTATAGTAGATCCACCTTAAAGAAAGCTTTCAACAGAGTAAAGGGAATGGAAAGACACACTTTGATTTTCAAAACTTCTAAGAAAAAGAAAAAAACTCAGGAAGATAATACTTCAAGGATAATTTTCAAATTCTCCAATGAGCATAAGAAAATCAGACAGATTCTAACCAAATACTGGCCCATCCTTACTGAGGATCCAATCCTTAAGACACTAGTACCATCCAAACCAGTGATCACTTTCAAAAAGGCAGAATCCATCAGTGGCATGTTGGTCAAAAGTGAATACAAGGGAGAGGCTAGAAAGGACCCATGCAAAATCTTTGGGACCTATCCTTGTGGGGCATGCTCTCAATGTACTGTCATTGGCGGAGGATCCACGCTCACTTTACCCAATGGGGAGACCTTCACATTTAGGCATTTTGCCAATTGTAAGACACAAGGTGTGGTCTACTTGATGGTCTGTCAGTGTGGATCCTTTTACGTCGGAAAAACAAGACAGGAATTAGGGAAGAGAGTGGAAAAACATATACATAGCATGAGGATAGGGAATCTCTACTTGCCTCTTGGGAGACACGTAGCTAAAAAACATAGGTATAGAATGCCTAATGTAATTTTTTCAGTCATTGAAAGGATTCATATTCCATGTAGGGGGATTGGAATAAGGTCCTGCTCCAGCGGGAAATGCGCTGGATCAGGCACCTTAGGGCAACCACGCCCCCAGGTCTGAATGAAGTCGAAAGTTTTCGTCCATTCCTGGAGGGCTTTAGCTCTGGAAAGACTGATTAGTTTTGTTTCTGTTTCTGTTTTGGGTTGTTTCCTTTTATTGATATACCCCGATGTCCCACTCATCCTTGTTTGAAATTGATTTCTCAATTTTTAATTATCTCTGTTATTCCAGCTTTTCTCCATATCAATGGATACAGGATGATCTCTCTTTTTTCTAGACACATTGACACACATGTGGGGTTTGAGATATATATAGATTGTTGTTTATATGTATTTTGTATGTTGAATGTTCTTAACAGTCTTTTCTGCGGAGGTATATATGATCCCCTGGGCGGAAAGGATTTCTTGATATGCTCCCATGCATGCATCCAATTGGTCAGTGACACAACCAGAGGTACGCCTTTGGGGTGGCCCGTCATATCTCTCTATCCAGTATTCCCTTTTTTCCGACTTTACATGTTCATATCCGGTGCCGGGGAGGGGATTTTCCCCATTGGAAATTGCCCCCTATCAATTTTTTCCTTGTTAGGGACATATTCCTATCATAGGTTAAAAACGGCACCGGTGTCGGCACTATTGTCCATGGCCCGCTCCCCGTCCATATCATTGTTCTGGGAGAAGGATCTATATCCTGGGTACCAGTTCACACTGTTACTCCATGTCTGACTGTCCCATCACAACCCAGCACCATCTTTTTTACCCTTTATATCGGTATCCCCTAAATTTGCCCACATTCAAGATGGCCGTTTCTGCACTTCCTGCGGTGCGGAACGGACCAGAATTGGGGCTGATCGGGCTTCTGTGGTCACTCATCGTGCCCTTCTCTTTAGCGGGGCGCGATGGATGGCATCACATCGGGCATGTAATGGGACCGTGGGCCAGTTTTTCGGCTTCGCTGCCTTGCTTTGCTGCCTATATGCGCCGATGGCAGACGCGCCGCTGATTGGTGCGGTTGCGTCATGTGACCGGCGCTGGACGTGATCTGGCGTGGCAAATGCGGCGTATCCATGGCAACATGACGCTCTGCTTTATGAGCAGGTGCGTCATGTGACCCTGTCTGGACCAATCAGACACAGCAGAGGGATATATAGGACGCCAAAGAAGTTATATGGTGTCATTCTCTCCCTCTGCTGGCAGGCAGAGGATGTTTCTGTATGGACCTCTGTTGCATGGAACCTTTTCTGGATATCAATCATGATCCTTGATCCTCTTGACAGGTAATATTTTAAAAGTTCCACCTAGGAGAGGGAGGAATTTCTTCTCTCTCTTTTTGATGGATAGAATAATTTTTATCTTATTTCATATATATTTTTTGATGTTTTAGGACATATATCTTTGGACTCAAGAATCCACTGTTTTTTTGTCCTCCTATATGAGTTATATTACCTGATGAATCCGAATTGTAGATTTCCACTTTCCATCTACAGGTACCATATCCATTTTCTTTAGGGAGATTTATTTTACTCCCCAATGGAATTACTTTTATACCTATGTATGTTATTTTTTTATATAAGGCACCTATCTTGGACCAATTTTTTCATATGTCCGTACTTCTTATATGGACTTGTTTCTGATGGAAAAGTTTTCCTGGAACTTTGAGGGCATCGGGGAATCCACAACACAGTGTTACTGGAACCTGAGATGCACATATGGGAGCATTGATGGAACATTTTTTCATATGAGTTTTTTGTGTAAGTTTTTTTGCTGTTTCGCTGTATTCCATATAACAGTTGAAATTAAAGTGGAAATTTATTTTATTGCTTCTGTATTTAATAGAAAATTTATTCTCATAGAAGTGAATGCATTTGAATTCCCTGAAGAAGGACGTTTACAGTTTGAAACGCATTGGACAAGCCTCCCTTGATCTGCTTCTGGCTGGAGCGGTCAACTCAGGCTATTGTATTCATCTTCGGAAGATTTGTATCATGTCAGATCTATGTAGTTTCTGTACAATTTTCATATATATGTGCTTTTTTGTACCATTTGTTCTTTTTTCATATATGTGTCCGCGTTACGTGGCATGTGTATAAATAAATATTTCGAAATTGTAATTTAGTTTTTTTTCATATTTTTTACATTGCCTCCAAAATCCCACAAACTAGAGGTTTTTTCTAATTTTAAACATTTTACCCTTATTTCTTTAAGGATATAACTTTTCTATACATATGTAGCGGGGTGTTCCCCTTTACTGCAAGAGAGACTACATTACCCAGAACCCCATTCGGCAATGTTCCGCCGCAGAGACTCATGGGAGGGGTTATATAAGGAGGAGGCGAGGCTGGGCTCGGCCTCTTTGGGAAACGAGACTACACAGACTGATCCTCCTGTGCGGATGTGTTGGAGTGCAAGGCCTGAAACCTGAGGCCTTGCTCAGCACCAAAGAGCCTTCCACCCCCCTCTGCGAGCCTGGGTGGCATCTGACTTTGCTCAGCTACAGCCTTGTTGGATCGGGGACCCGATCGCTGGAGAGACTGAGTGTGTGTGTGACACAGTCGGTGGAAGTTTCCCGGACTGGGACCGTAGTCCGGGCGGGTGAGAGGGCATACGCCCAAACAATATACTGTTACTACATATAGGCCTATAGACTGTCGTGGCCCACCAGTTGTTCCTGATACCCTTATTGAAGAGCCGTACCATAGCTGAACTTACAGTTCGTACAGCCAAGTTCCTACCCATCTTTGCATACCCCATTGGATTACAAAGTTTGTACTCTGTTAATGTGCACCACCGTTAAAGATCTGCCGGTGAAGAAAAAGGACTAAGTTATAGATCTCAGAAACCAGGCCTTGTGGGGTTTCTAATGTGTTTTGGGTTACTGCGCCATAGGGCACTTAACTAACGGTCGCCCGTGTGGCGCACTTGTTGCCTGTCAGCTCTTTAGTGTGTTAGCGTTGCAGGGCTCTTCATTACCATTTATTATTCTGTAAACTGTGATTACTGTTATATCTTTCTTACCAAGAGCTTAAGTAAAACCTTATACTTATTTAAATTTAGTATTGTCTCAATGCTCACTTATTCATAAAGTATAAGATATACAATTACTGTCAATACTAGCTGTGCCAGTAGGGGGTAGAGCCTATTGCAGGGGGTTGGCGGAGCTGCCATCAGGGCCCAAACTAAATCTGCGGCCTTCTTAGTTGGAGGTATCGCTACATGTGGCGGTTCTCGTCCGGGATCCTGATGCAGCAAGTGAACGCCAAAGGTGCCGGCATGGACCCCATGGATCCACGAGCGGTAGAAGAATGGTGCAAAGCCTCTAACGCAGAGCCAAACCAGTCGATAGTCATCAGCCTCCCAGGGGAGGCATGGTCGACTGAAACTGTAGAGGAATTGATGAAGTCAGTGTCCCCAAATCACACACCGTGGGTGACCGAGATAAAGTCAGACCCAGACATCTCATATCAGTATGCATTAGTGGAGTACTGGAACGGGATGCCAGAGGCCTGTAAGCGCAAGTGTGTGCGGACGCCAGACAACAGAACTTATAGGTTGGCGCACGCAGTAACTGAAAATAAGGAACCATCACCAACGGGATCACCGCAAGCTGCGGCCCGTACCCCACCGGAAGAAAGGGGCAGGGCGACGCCCCCGGTGGCGCCTGCACCTGCCACTGTTATATCACCAGAACTGATAGGTGTGATAGGAGATCTGCTAACCAAGTGTCAGAAGGCAAACACGGTGCATGTAGAGACTAGCTACCGGGGACTAAAGACATTCTCAGGGAAGCTCCCTGTCCCCGCAGGGGAAGAAGACTTTGACACCTGGGTGGAGCAGGCATTGCAGGCAGTAGAGGCATGGGAGGTGCCTGAAGTGCAGAAGAGGCAACAAGTGATGGAAAGCCTTAAAGGCGCAGCAGCAGAAGCAGTGAAAAGCTTTCGGTTTGGGAACGCAGATTGCACGGCTCAAGACTGTCTAGCCATGCTGCAAGAAGAGTTTGGTCAATTGGAAAAGGTGACTGAGATGGTCTACCAGTTTGAACACACTTTCCAACAACCGGAGGAGAAACTTTCCGAGTATGTTAGAAGACTGAACAGGTTGTTGTGTAAGATTGTGTTGAAGAAGGGGATGAGGCCCCAAGACACAGATGTGGCAACAATGAAGCAAGTCTTAAAGGGAGCGCTGCGCTCGGATCCAGTCTGGTTGCACCTGAAAACCTCAGGAGGAGGAACATTGCTGACTTATGCTGACTTGATAAAAATCATCAGAGATGAGGAGGCACTGCAACAGGACCAGCAGTTGATTAGGACAAGTGTTGTACCCGCACAGGTGCTAGTCAATCCAGTAATGACCCCTGAAAGAGATTCGGAGATAGACACCCTGAAAGCTCAAATGTCCAAGGTGTTAGAGATGTTGACCTCTCTGATGGAAAAAAACACAGAGGGTCCCAAGAGAGAAGTACCAAGGAAGGAATTATTCCCAGTTGCCTCAGCACCTGCATCTTTACAAGAATGGGGAGATATCATCTGCTTTAACTGTGGAGGAATTGGACATATTGCGGCTACATGCTCCAGTCCCAAAAAGAAGAAAATAGACAACCGCAAGCCGGCGGGAAACTTCAGAGGGCCCCGGTGAAGGAGTCAACCAGGTGCCCATCACCTTCAGTGAGCTCCAAACTGAAAGCAAAGCAGAAAATAACAGGAGATAAAACGCCTCGGGGGAAACACAACATTCCTAAACAGAGATACACCCCAGAGAAAGGGGGTAAGACCCCTCAGAAGAGGTACAGCACTCCCCAGAGGGGGTGCACACCTAAGAAAAACAATAGTATTATTCAGCGGGTCATTACACCCAGTAAGGTGGGGGGAGTCAATGCATACCAGGCTCAAGAAAGACTGAAGTCCAAAGGGGATTGGACGAGAAGAGGTTCAAAGAAAAAAAGTCTGAAGGAAGCGACCCCTGCCGGGCCTTACCCGGAGAAGCTGGTAGGCCCATCTCCTATAGTGTCCATTCAAGTGAAGGGAGTCTACACCAGAGCAATCTTGGATACTGGGGCGCAAGTAACCCTGCTATACAGAGACTTTTACGATAAGTACTTGAGTCACCTACCCATCCGGAAAATAGAGGGACTAGAGATATGTGGGATTGGAACCCAGAACTTCCCCTACGATGGCTATCTGCCTGTCAGGATGACCTTTGACCCATCTGTGGCTGGAAAAGCCGAAGTGTTTGACACTCTGGCAGTTGTGTGCCCTCGGCCACCAGGAGCCAACAAGAGCTCCCTGATAATAGGGACAAACTCGGACCTGGTCCGAAGACTTCTGACCCCTCTAGTGAAAGAGAAAGGGGCAGCGGTCACCAAGATCCACCCCATGCTGAAGACAGCTTACCAAAGGCTGGTCTTAGAGCAGAAGACCCCGGGAGAAGGGATAGGGAAGGTGTGGAGACTTGAAAGAGGAGGGATAGTGCTGCAGCCCGGTGAAGTAACCTGTCTCAGAGCCACTGTGAAGCTTACTTGGGAGCAGCCTGGACCCTTTGTCATGTTGGAATCTGATCCAAGAGAAGGGTCCCATGGTCTGGAAGTGATACCAGAAGTGATTCCGCTGAAGGCCCTAAAGAAGGCCCATTGTAGAGTCCCAGTGAGTGTTAGGAACAATACGGATGGCCCCATGGAGGTCCCAGCCAGGATGCTGCTAGGCCAGGTGAGCCCTGCTGCCCTTGTCAACCTGTCAGAGGTGGGCGAAGGAGGAGATGCTTGGGAGAGGATATCAATGGAAAACCCGAATCTGTCCAGGGCTTGGAAAGAGAGAGCCAAGGCCCAGCTGAACAGATGGGAGAAGATCTTCTCTAAAGATGAGTTTGATGTGGGGTGTGCAAGGAGTGCCACCCATCGGATCCGCCTCCAGGAAGATAAGCCCTTCAGAGAGAGAGTCAGGCGGGTCCCCCTAGCAGATCTGGAGGATCTAAGGGAACAACTCTCAGAACTCAAAAGGACTGGAGTGATACAGGAATCTAGAAGCCCTTATGCATCCCCGATAGTGGTGGTCAGGAAGAAGAATGGGTCATTGAGGCTCTGTATTGACTACAGGACTCTCAACAGGAGAACCATACCCGACCAGTATACTACTCCAAGGATAGAGAATGCCCTACAGAGTTTGTCTGGAGCCAAGTGGTTCAGTGTTATGGATCTCAAGAGCGGGTACTATCAGATCCCCATGCACCCAGAAGACAAGGAGAAGACAGCTTTCATAACCCCAGTAGGGTTCTTTGAATTCGACCGGATGCCTCAAGGTCTGTCTGGAGCCCCAGCTACTTTCCAGCGTCTTATGGAGAAGACTGTAGGAGACATGAACCTTATTGAAGTCCTTGTGTACCTGGACGATGTCATAGTCTTTGGAAGAACCCTGGAGGAACATGAGGAGAGGCTGGAAAAAGTATTGAGGAGACTCAGTGAGGAGGGACTCAAACTTTCGCCTGAAAAGTGTCGGTTCTACCAGTCTTCTGTGAACTATCTGGGGCACATAGTGTCCGAAGAAGGGGTGGCCACAGACCCCGAGAAATTGGAGGCAGTTACCTCCTGGCCACGACCCACCACAGTAACAGAACTCAGATCCTTCTTGGGTTTCTGCTCCTACTATAGGAGGTTTGTGGAGGGATTCGCCCGAATTGCTAGACCATTGAATGAACTGCTCAAGACTGAGGGGGAAGAGGACGACTCAGGGCCCAGGAAGCCGGGAGAGTCAGTCAGAAATCAGTGGAACCAGAAGTTTGAAGAGGCCTTCCAGGCATTAAAGGAGAGTCTAACTACTGCCCCAGTCTTGGCCTACGCAGACCCAAACAAGCCCTATGAACTACACGTAGATGCTAGTCATGACGGTCTGGGAGGAGTACTTTATCAAGAACACGAAGGGCAACAACGGCCTGTTGCCTATGTGAGCAGGAGCCTGACCCCCTCTGAGAAGAACTACCCCACTCACAAGCTGGAGTTCCTGGCCCTCAAGTGGGCGGTAGTAGACAAGCTCAAAGACTACCTGTATGGGGCGGAGTTCACTGTGAAGACCGACAACAACCCCCTTACCTACCTTTTCACCACGGCCAAGCTGGACGCCACTGGACACAGGTGGCTGGCCGCACTGTCTGGATTCAACTTCAGCCTAAAGTATAGGCCAGGGGCTGGGAATAGAGACGCAGACGCTCTGTCCAGGAGATCTCATGCCGCCACCAGTGATATAGAAGATTGGACCCAAGTGGCACCGGACGGGGTGCGGGCCCTTTGTCAAGGAGCTGAATTCCAGGCCAGAGGAGGCTCCAGAGCAGAAGAAATAGGAGTTACCATGGTGGGAGTCCCAAAACACTACTGTGGAGTGACTCAGTTGGACGAAGACAACCTGCCGAGATTGTCCAAGAAGGATTTGAGGAGTGACCAATTGGAAGACCCCATGGGGAGATTGGTCCTGGAGGCCCTGGAGAATCAGGATCCAAACAAACTCCTGTGTCATCCCTCAAAGGAGGCTCGCCTGTTGAGGAAAGAATGGGACAGGTTGCAGGTACATCAGCGAGTGGTCTACCGAAGGGGCCCCTCTGATGACTCAGAAGATAAGTGGCAACAGTTCCTCCCAGAGAAACATCGAGAGACTGTTCTGATTGCCCTGCATGACAATCATGGCCATCTAGGGGCTGAAAGGACCTTTCAACTTGTCAGAAGTCGGTTCTATTGGCCCTGCATGAGGGCAGAGGTAGAAGAGTACTGCCACTCATGTGCATGATGCATCCAGAGGAAGACTTTACCCCATCAAGCTGCCCCAATGGGCCATCTACAAAGTCAAGGCCCAATGGATCTGGTGGGCATTGACTTTCTCTGCCTTGAACCTGACCTGAGTGGACTAGGGAATGTTCTGGTGATAACCGACCATTTCACCCGATATGCCCAAGCTTTCCCAACCAAAGATCAGAAGGCCTCTACCGTAGCCAAGGTACTTATGGAGAAGTACTTTGTCCATTATGGGCTGCCACAGCGGCTTCATTCAGATCAAGGAAGGGACTTTGAGAGTAGTGATGAGCCGAACACCCCCGGGTTCGGTTCGCACCAGAACCCGCGAACGGACCGAAAGTTCGTACGAACATTAGAACCCTATTAAATACAATGGATGCGAACGTTCGAATTCTAAAGTGCTAATCATAACAACTATTATGCATGTTATTGTCCTAAAAAGGGTTTGGGAACCCGGGTTCTGCACCAGGGGACATGTATCAATGCAAAAAGAAGTTTTAAAAACGGTCGTTTTTCGGGAGCAGTCATTTTAATGATGCATAAAGTGAAAAAAAAAAGTCAAATATTCCTTTAAATATCGTACCTGGGGGGTGTCTAAAGTATGCCTGTGAAGTGCCACGTGTTTCCCGTGTTTAGAACTGTCCCTGCACAAAATGACACTTCTAAAGGAAAAAAAAGCCATTTAAAACTGCTTGCGGCTTTAATGTAATGTCTGGTCCCGGTAATATGGATGAAAATCTTTAAGAAAAATGGCATAGCTACCCCATGACCCCCCCCCCCCCTACCCCAGCCCATTACCAGCCCCTTTGGGTCTTGTATGGATATTAAGGGGAACCCCGCACATAAAATAAAAAAGGCCCTATATACTCTGAACAGCCGTATACAGGCGGTGCATACAAGACAGGGACTGTAGGTTTGTTCTTATGTAGAATCTGTTTGTAATTTTGAACAGGTACATTGTTGAAGTGTAGCTCCAGCCCAAAAATCTATTTTTAAACTTTTTGGAAAACATAGGTAAGGGTTATCACCCCTGTAACATTTGTTTTGCTGTCTGTGCCCCTGTTCAGAACATTTCACCTCACTTTCCGTCCCAATGACAACTGTTTTTGAAATGTGGTGTTTTTCTTGAAACAGGGATTGCTGATAAAGCATCAGTACAGAGGAGACACCTTTCTCCCATATTTATTCTTACAGGAGAGAATTTTCCTTCCTAGTGGTAGATTTCCTCTCACTTCCTGTTGTCTTCTTGCGTTTGCAAGTAGGAGTCGTTTGTAAGTTGGATGTTTGAAAGTAGGGACCTGCCGTATATACTCTGCAGAAATAGGCCCCTTAGTTGTTGGTGTTGGCACAACACTGTAAGCACTCACAGTTACTCTTGGTTGGTGCTGGAACGCCCTGCTGTCAACTATTATATCAGGAATTTTAATTACATATAATTGTTGAACAGTGGTAGTAAAAATTGGGCCTTTGATGGTGGTGCTGGTGCCACAACACTGTAAGCCCTGACAGTTACTCTTGGTGGGTGCAGCAATGGGCCCTGCTGTGAATTATTAGATCAAGAATTGTAATTGCATGCCCCTGTTGAACAGGGGCTGAAAAATTGGGCCTTTCGTGGTGGTGGTGGTGGTGTTGCCACAACACTGTAAGCCCTCAGAGTTACTCTTGGTGGGTGCAGGAATGGGCCCTGCTGTGAATTATTAGATCAAGAATTGTAATTACATGCCCCTTTTGAACAGGGGCTGAAAAATTGGGCCTTTCGTGGTGGTGGTGGTGTTGCCACAACACTGTAAGCCCTCAGAGTTACTCTTGGTGGGTGCAGGAATGGGCCCTGCTGTGAATTATTAGATCAAGAATTGTAATTACATGCCCCTTTTGAACAGGGGCTGAAAAATTGGGCCTTTCGTGGTGGTGGTGGTGGTGGTGGCGTTGCCACAACACTGTAAGCCCTCAGAGTTACTCTTGGTGGGTGCAGCAATGGGCCCTGCTGTGAATTATTAGATCAAGAATTGTAATTGCATGCCCCTGTTGAACAGGGGCTGAAAAATTGGGCCTTAGGCACTGGTGGCACAACACTACAACCCCTCACAGATACGTTACTTGGAGCACAGCAATGAGCCCTGTTGCAAAGTATTGCTTCAAAAATTGTAATGACACGCCCCTGTTAAACAGGGGCTGAAAAATTGGGCCTTAGGCACTAGTGCCACAACACTCCAACCCCTCACAGATACTGTACTTGGAGCACAGCAATGAGCCCTATGGCAAATTATTGCTAAAAAAATTTTAATTACACGCCCCTGTAAAACAGGGGCTAAAAAATTGGGCCTTAGCCACTGGTGGCGGCACCCATAAACAAAAATGATCTTCCAAGCTATCATCATCAATCGTATCATTGAGGACTCGGAGGAGGAGGATAGCCAGTCAACATAACAGCACAGGCACTCAGCATCAGCATCAGTCTTGAAGGGATGTGACATGTTAAAATCAATTAGTCTGTTATATCAGCATCAGGTGTGTGGTAGCTGGTGGTGATCCAAGACTGGTTCATCTTGATGAAAGTCAGTCGATCAACCGAGTCGGTGGACAGGCGCACCCTGTGATCCGTGACAAATCCTCCAGCAGCACTGAATGTGCGTTCCGAAAGAACGCTGGATGCAGGACAGGCCAGTAGCTCAATTGCATACTGTGCAAGCTCTGGCCAGTGATCCATCCTCAAGACCCAGTAAGCCAGAGGATTTTCGGTGGGGAAGGTGTCCAAGTCTGACCTTGCCCCTAGATATTCCTGCACCATGTTTATCAGACGCTGGCGATGGTTGCTGGAACCGATCATACTTTGGGGCCTCAGCAACTCGTTGTCCAGGACCAGGAGTTTGTAACCTCCCAGTCTCTGGGAACGCGTTGCACAGACCTTTCTGCAAGGCCTCCCGGAGTTGTCTCATCCTCTGCTCCCTCTGCGACGGTAACATAAGGTCCGCAACCTTACCCTTGTACCGTGGATCAAGGAGAGTGGCCAGCCAGTAATGGTCCCTCTCCTTGATCCGAAGAATACGAGGATCCTTCCGCAGACTTTGCAGGATCAGGGAGGCCATGCAGCGTAGGTTTGCTGAGGCATTCGCTCCGGAGTCCTCTGGGTCACTAAGGACGACATGATCCGCAGCCACCTCCTCCCAGCCACGTACAAGTCCACTGTTTTCTTGGGACTGTAAATCATCCCTAAAAGACTGCTGCTGATGATGCTGAGTGCCAGCCTCCACCTCCATGCTGACACAATCCTCCTCCTCCTCCTCCTCCTCCTCCTCCTCTTCCTGTGCGATGGGTGGGACAGAAGGAACACTGTCTGGGTAAAGGGGGCCTTGAGAGGCAAGGAAGTCCTCCTCTTCCTGCCTCTGTTCTGCCTCAAGTGCCCTGTCCATTATTCCACGCAGCGTGTGCTCCAACAGGTGGACAAGAGGTACAGTGTCACTGATGCATGCACTGTCACTGCTCACCATCCTCGTGGCCTCCTCAAATGGTGCCAGGACAGTGCATGCATCCCTGATCATGCCCCACTGGCGTGGAGAAAAAAAACCAAGCTCCCCTGACCCTGTCCTGGTGCCGTAGTCGCACAGGTACTCATTGATGGCCCTCTGCTGCGTGTGCAGCCGCTGCAGCATGGCCAATGTTGAGTTCCACCTGGTGGGCATGTCACATATAAGGCGGTTCTTGGGCAGGTTCAACTCCTTTTGCAGCTCAGCCAGGCGAGCACTGGCATTATAAGATCTGCGGAAATGCACACAGACTTTCCTGGCCTGCCTCAGGACATCCTGTAAGCCCGGGTACCTGCCCAAGAACCGCTGCACCACCAGGTTAAGGACGTGAGCCACACAGGGCACATGGGTCAGTTGTCCCTGTCGGAGGGCGGAGAGGAGGTTGGTGCCATTGTCGCAAACCACCATTCCTGGCTTAAGCTGGCGTGGCGTCAACCACCTCTCGGCCTGGCCCTGCAGAGCAGACAGGACCTCTGCCCCAGTGTGGCTTCTGTCCCCCAAACACACCAGCGCAAGCACAGCATGGCATCTTTTTGCCTGCGTACTTGCGTAGCCCCGTGAATGGCTACGGAGCACCGCTGGTTCATAGGACAAACCACAGGAAGAGGCCATGGAGGAAGAAGAAGAGGAGGGGGTGGAGGAGAGAGGTGTGTCACAACCAGTAGTAGCATTTTGGAGGCGTGGCAGTGGAACAACCTCCAACACTACTGCACCTTGTCCTGCATCCTTCCCAGCTGCCAAAAGAGTGACCCAATGGGCCGTGAAAGAAAGGTAACGTCCCTGTCCATGCCTGCTGGACCATGAGTCAGCGGTAATATGCACCTTACCGCTGACCGCCCTGTCCAGCGAGGCCAAGACATTGCCTTCCACATGCCGGTAGAGAGCCGGAATAGCCTTCCGTGAGAAAAAGTGGCGTTTGGGAACCTGCCACTGAGGAACCGCACATTGCACAAACTCACGGAAGGGGGCCGAGTCTACCAACTGAAAAGGCAGCAGTTGAAGCGCTAGCAATTTAGCCAAGCTAGCATTCAACCGCTGGGCATGTGGATGGCTGGGAGTGAACTTCTTTCGACGGTCCAGCAGCTGGGGCAGGGAAATTTGCCTGCTAGAATCGGACGTCGGTGTACTGCTAGCAGAGTGGCCGCAAGTACTTGGCTGTGACACACCTAATTCTACACCTTCATTCCTCTCAGTGCATGTTTCAGAGAGGACTGAAGTTATAGTGGGGTTGGAGATCCCAGCTGATGCGGTGCAAGGAGAGGTCCGCTTTGTTCTTTGGTGTGGGTCTTTGAGGTAGGCTTGCCAACGAGCTGCATGGCAGGTCAACATATGTCTGGTCAGGCATGTGGTACCCAAGCGGCTGATGTTTTGGACACGCGATATACACTTGAGACATATGTTGCAAACAGCAGCTGTGCGATCTGATGCACTAGCCTCAAAAAAGGCCCACACCAAGGAACTTTTTGAATGACGGGCAGAGGCAGCGCCCTACACAGGCGGAGCTCTGCGGTGTGATTCCGTCGGTGTACTGCCCTTACGCTGGCCACCAAAGGGCATCCTGCCTCGTTGGAGATGTGCCTCCTCCTCATCCTCCTCCTCCTCCTCTCTCCTATTAGGCACCCACGTGGAGTCAGTGACCTCATCATCCCCTCCCTCCTCATCACTGGAGCCAATCTGGCAGTATGCTGCAGCTGCTGGAACATGACTGCCAGATTGGTGTCCTTCTTGAGCATCCCCTCTGTCTGCTCTCACGCTACTGCCTTCCTGTAGCTGGGTTTCATCATCAGACCCTTCGAAACGCTGGGCATCCTCCTGGAGCATGTACCCAACACTGTGCTCAAACAGTTCGGGGGACTCCTCAGGAGGAGGACATGGTGGGTCTAGGGAAGGAGTGACTGATGATGAGTCTGACATTGATACCAGGGAAGAGGACGCTTTGGCAGCTGCTTTGCCAGTACCCTGAGCCTGGGTGAGAGAGGATGAGGAGGAGGAGGAGGACTTGGTCATCCACTCTACCAAGTCTTCGGCATGATGTGGCTCAACATGTCCAGCTGCCGAAAAGAAGGACAAGCGTGTCCCATGGTCATGTGCTGATGACAATGCACCGCGTCCACGACCAGCACTGTTGCCCCCAGACACAGAGCCTGCTTGCCCTCTTTTATTGCCTCCTGACTGTCTGCCTCTCCTTGTTTGCCTTCCAGACATTCTAATAGATGGCCTGCAGGGAGATGGGAAAAAAGCAATAAGGGCTACCTTCAGGTGTCCTTCTCTGTCCCTTTACTTAAGGATTTCTAAATATGGTTGAGGATTATTGCTTTTGCACAGAATAGCACAACGACAATTTCCCTGACTGTCCAAAAAACAAGGATTTCAAAGATGGTTGATGAGGAATGCTTTGGCACACTATAGCACAAGGAGAATTCCCCTCACTTTCCTTCTTTGTCCCTAGAAACAAGGACTGGCACAGTGAAAGAAACTGACACTCTCCCTACCTACAGTTTTCTGTCCCTAGAAAAAATGTTTTTTTAAAGCACACTATAGCACAAGGAGAAATCCCCTCACTTTCCTTCTTTGTCCCTAGAAACAAGGACTGGCACAGTGAAAGAAACTGACACTCTCCCTACCTACAGTTTTCTGTCCCTAGAAAAAATGTTTTTTTAAAGCACACTATAGCACAAGGAGAAATCCCCTCACTTTCCTTCTTTGTCCCTAGAAACAAGGACTGGCACAGTGAAAGAAACTGACACTCTCCCTACCTACAGTTTTCTGTCCCTAGAAAAAATGTTTTTTTAAAGCACACTATAGCACAAGGAGAAATCCCCTCACTTTCCTTCTTTGTCCCTAGAAACAAGGACTGGCACAGTGAAAGAAACTGACACTCTCCCTACCTACAGTTTTCTGTCCCTAGAAAAAATGTTTTTTTAAAGCACACTATAGCACAAGGAGAAATCCCCTCACTTTCCTTCTTTGTCCCTAGAAACAAGGACTGGCACAGTGAAAGAAACTGACACTCTCCCTACCTACAGTTTTCTGTCCCTAGAAAAAATGTTTTTTTAAAGCACACTATAGCACAAGGAGAAATCCCCTCACTTTCCTTCTTTGTCCCTAGAAACAAGGACTGGCACAGTGAAAGAAACTGACACTCTCCCTACCTACAGTTTTCTGTCCCTAGAAAAAATGTTTTTTTAAAGCACACTATAGCACAAGGAGAAATCCCCTCACTTTCCTTCTTTGTCCCTAGAAACAAGGACTGGCACAGTGAAAGAAACTGACACTCTCCCTACCTACAGTTTTCTGTCCCTAGAAAAAATGTTTTTTTAAAGCACACTATAGCACAAGGAGAAATCCCCTCACTTTCCTTCTTTGTCCCTAGAAACAAGGACTGGCACAGTGAAAGAAACTGACACTCTCCCTACCTACAGTTTTCTGTCCCTAGAAAAAATGTTTTTTTAAAGCACACTATAGCACAAGGAGAAATCCCCTCACTTTCCTTCTTTGTCCCTAGAAACAAGGACTGGCACAGTGAAAGAAACTGACACTCTCCCTACCTACAGTTTTCTGTCCCTAGAAAAAATGTTTTTTTAAAGCACACTATAGCACAAGGAGAAATCCCCTCACTTTCCTTCTTTGTCCCTAGAAACAAGGACTGGCACAGTGAAAGAAACTGACACTCTCCCTACCTACAGTTTTCTGTCCCTAGAAAAAATGTTTTTTTAAAGCACACTATAGCACAAGGAGAAATCCCCTCACTTTCCTTCTTTGTCCCTAGAAACAAGGACTGGCACAGTGAAAGAAACTGACACTCTCCCTACCTACAGTTTTCTGTCCCTAGAAAAAATGTTTTTTTAAAGCACACTATAGCACAAGGAGAAATCCCCTCACTTTCCTTCTTTGTCCCTAGAAACAAGGACTGGCACAGTGAAAGAAACTGACACTCTCCCTACCTACAGTTTTCTGTCCCTAGAAAAAATGTTTTTTTAAAGCACACTATAGCACAAGGAGAAATCCCCTCACTTTCCTTCTTTGTCCCTAGAAACAAGGACTGGCACAGTGAAAGAAACTGACACTCTCCCTACCTTCAGTTTTCTGTCCCTAGAAAAAATGTTTTTTTAAAGCACACTATAGCACAAGGAGAAATCCCCTCACTTTCCTTCTTTGTCCCTAGAAACAAGGACTGGCACAGTGAAAGAAACTGACACTCTCCCTACCTACAGTTTTCTGTCCCTAGAAAAAATGTTTTTTTAAAGCACACTATAGCACAAGGAGAAATCCCCTCACTTTCCTTCTTTGTCCCTAGAAACAAGGACTGGCACAGTGAAAGAAACTGACACTCTCCCTACCTACAGTTTTCTGTCCCTAGAAAAAATGTTTTTTTAAAGCACACTATAGCACAAGGAGAAATCCCCTCACTTTCCTTCTTTGTCCCTAGAAACAAGGACTGGCACAGTGAAAGAAACTGACACTCTCCCTACCTACAGTTTTCTGTCCCTAGAAAAAATGTTTTTTTAAAGCACACTATAGCACAAGGAGAAATCCCCTCACTTTCCTTCTTTGTCCCTAGAAACAAGGACTGGCACAGTGAAAGAAACTGACACTCTCCCTACCTACAGTTTTCTGTCCCTAGAAAAAATGTTTTTTTCAAGCACACTATAGCACAAGGAGAAATCCCCTCACTTTCCTTCTTTGTCCCTAGAAACAAGGACTGGCACAGTGAAAGAAACTGACACTCTCCCTACCTACAGTTTTCTGTCCCTAGAAAAAATGTTTTTTTAAAGCACACTATAGCACAAGGAGAAATCCCCTCACTTTCCTTCTTTGTCCCTAGAAACAAGGACTGGCACAGTGAAAGAAACTGACACTCTCCCTACCTACAGTTTTCTGTCCCTAGAAAAAATGTTTTTTTAAAGCACACTATAGCACAAGGAGAAATCCCCTCACTTTCCTTCTTTGTCCCTAGAAACAAGGACTGGCACAGTGAAAGAAACTGACACTCTCCCTACCTACAGTTTTCTGTCCCTAGAAAAAATGTTTTTTTAAAGCACACTATAGCACAAGGAGAAATCCCCTCACTTTCCTTCTTTGTCCCTAGAAACAAGGACTGGCACAGTGAAAGAAACTGACACTCTCCCTACCTACAGTGTTCTGTCCCTAGAAAAAATGTTTTTTTTAAAGCACACTATAGCACAAGGAGAAATCCCCTCACTTTCCTTCTTTGTCCCTAGAAACAAGGACTGGCACAGTGAAAGAAACTGACACTCTCCCTACCTACAGTGTTCTGTCCCTAGAAAAAATGTTTTTTTAAAGCACACTATAGCACAAGGAGAAATCCCCTCACTTTCCTTCTTTGTCCCTAGAAACAAGGACTGGCACAGTGAAAGAAACTGACACTCTCCCTACCTACAGTTTTCTGTCCCTAGAAAAAATGTTTTTTTAAAGCACACTATAGCACAAGGAGAAATCCCCTCACTTTCCTTCTTTGTCCCTAGAAACAAGGACTGGCACAGTGAAAGAAACTGACACTCTCCCTACCTACAGTTTTCTGTCCCTAGAAAAAATTTTTTTTTAAAGCACACTATAGCACAAGGAGAAATCCCCTCACTTTCCTTCTTTGTCCCTAGAAACAAGGACTGGCACAGTGAAAGAAACTGACACTCTCCCTACCTACAGTTTTCTGTCCCTAGAAAAAATGTTTTTTTAAAGCACACTATAGCACAAGGAGAAATCCCCTCACTTTCCTTCTTTGTCCCTAGAAACAAGGACTGGCACAGTGAAAGAAACTAACACTCTCCCTACCTACAGTTTTCTGTCCCTAGAAAAAATGTTTTTTTAAAGCACACTATAGCACAAGGAGAAATCCCCTCACTTTCCTTCTTTGTCCCTAGAAACAAGGACTGGCACAGTGAAAGAAACTGACACTCTCCCTACCTACAGTTTTCTGTCCCTAGAAAAAATGTTTTTTTAAAGCACACTATAGCACAAGGAGAAATCCCCTCACTTTCCTTCTTTGTCCCTAGAAACAAGGACTGGCACAGTGAAAGAAACTGACACTCTCCCTACCTACAGTTTTCTGTCCCTAGAAAAAATGTTTTTTTAAAGCACACTATAGCACAAGGAGAAATCCCCTCACTTTCCTTCTTTGTCCCTAGAAACAAGGACTGGCACAGTGAAAGAAACTGACACTCTCCCTACCTACAGTTTTCTGTCCCTAGAAAAAATGTTTTTTTAAAGCACACTATAGCACAAGGAGAAATCCCCTCACTTTCCTTCTTTGTCCCTAGAAACAAGGACTGGCACAGTGAAAGAAACTGACACTCTCCCTACCTACAGTTTTCTGTCCCTAGAAAAAATGTTTTTTTAAAGCACACTATAGCACAAGGAGAAATCCCCTCACTTTCCTTCTTTGTCCCTAGAAACAAGGACTGGCACAGTGAAAGAAACTGACACTCTCCCTACCTACAGTTTTCTGTCCCTAGAAAAAATGTTTTTTTCAAGCACACTATAGCACAAGGAGAAATCCCCTCACTTTCCTTCTTTGTCCCTAGAAACAAGGACTGGCACAGTGAAAGAAACTGACACTCTCCCTACCTTCAGTTTTCTGTCCCTAGAAAAAATGTTTTTTTAAAGCACACTATAGCACAAGGAGAAATCCCCTCACTTTCCTTCTTTGTCCCTAGAAACAAGGACTGGCACAGTGAAAGAAACTGACACTCTCCCTACCTACAGTTTTCTGTCCCTAGAAAAAATGTTTTTTTAAAGCACACTATAGCACAAGGAGAAATCCCCTCACTTTCCTTCTTTGTCCCTAGAAACAAGGACTGGCACAGTGAAAGAAACTGACACTCTCCCTACCTACAGTTTTCTGTCCCTAGAAAAAATGTTTTTTTAAAGCACACTATAGCACAAGGAGAAATCCCCTCACTTTCCTTCTTTGTCCCTAGAAACAAGGACTGGCACAGTGAAAGAAACTGACACTCTCCCTACCTACAGTTTTCTGTCCCTAGAAAAAATGTTTTTTTAAAGCACACTATAGCACAAGGAGAAATCCCCTCACTTTCCATCTTTGTCCCTAGAAACAAGGACTGGCACAGTAAAACACACTGACACTCTCCCTACCTATCCTTCTCTTTCCCTAAACTAAAGGAATCCAGGTTAAGCAAGAAAGAAATAAATGTCACTGTCCCTGCCTATGCTTGTCTTTCCCTGCTCCGGAACACACTACACTAGGCCGCCGTGCTGGCGGCCTTTTATAGTGTGGGGCGTGTACTAAACACCCTCAGCAATAATTGGCCACAGGCATCCTGCCTGTGGCCAATCATTGCTCTCCTCGCTGCCGGCGCTGTGATTGGCCAAGCATGCGGGGTCACAGTGCATGCTTGGCCAATCACAGCGCCTGGATGACACTGCGATGGCGTAGTGCATTGTGGGCCGTTCGCGTCACTCGAATTTGGCGCGAACGGCCCAAATCGTTCGATCTTCGTCGAACGATCGAACAGCCGATGTTCGAGTCGAACGTATGTTCGACTCGAACACGAAGCTCATCCCTATTTGAGAGTAAACTGATCCGGAAACTCCTGGATTTGTTGGGAATCAAGAAGACTCGAACTACACCTTACCACCCACAAGGGGATGCTCAACCGGAAAGGTTTAACCGAACCTTGCTCAACATGTTGGGGACTCTGGAAAGTGAGAAAAAGCAACATTGGAGCAAACACATAGCGGCCCTTGTACATGCTTACAACTGCACCATCAGTGATGCTACAGGTTACTCCCCATATCGACTCATGTTTGGGAGGGAAGCGAGACTACCTGTGGACTTGGCCTTTGGCACCTCTCTGGACCATTCCTCAGCCACATCCCACAAAGGATATGTGGACAGGCTCAGACACAGCCTGAAAGTAGCCTATGAACAAGCTCAAGCGGCCTCAGATCAAAGGGGAGCTCGAAACAAAAGAAACTTCGACTTGAAGGTCCGGGTGCAAGACCTACAGCCCAGGGACCGAGTACTGTTACGCAATCTGGGGGTCCCTGGGAAGCACAAACTTGCAGATAGATGGAGATCTGAACCTTATGTCATCTGTAGGAAGTTGTCGGGCCTGCCTGTCTACAAGTTGAAGCCGGAAGGAAAGGTGGGCCCTCTGAAGACGTGGCATCGAAACCACCTGCTCCCTCTTGCTGAGGCAGTTAGAATACCTCCCGTGGGAGATTCCCCTGAACCGGCCTCTATCCTGGATACTCCTAGGCCAAATACTCGGTCGCAGGCTTCCCGAGATGAAGATGGAGAGGCCTCTCAACTTAGTGAAAATGAGGATGGAGAACTTAATTGGCTGTGGCCTTCCCCAACTCCAGGAACTTCTACCATAGACCTTCCAAACACTGAGGACACCACAGATGAAACATTTAACCCAGAAGCCACAGAGTTCATACCCTCTAGTCCTTCAGCAGATTACTGGGAAGATGCCCATGATGGTTACTCAGAGGAAGAGAAGCCTGTGGCACCAGAGCCAGAAATCCCAAGAGAGCAAAGGGCTCGAAGAGTCATCCGGCCTCCTAAGAAGCTGACCTACCCACAAATGGGGAATAGCTCAGAGGATTCTGTAGTTACTGCTAGGAGGAATGCTGAAAATCCGGATCCCTCCACTGTCCATTTAGTGGAGGGCAACCCCAACTCACTCTCTGGCACAGCTAGGCAGGCCACCCATGATAATGTGACCTGTGGGCAAGGGAATTCTACTCCTCAGTTTTGGTGGGAATTCCCTATGCCAACATCATTTGTAGAATTGTCTAGAGTTGTACATAGTCTTTGTTAAGGTTTATCTTTGGGGACCAAAGAGTTCAAGTGGGGGGAGTGTGTAGCGGGGTGTTCCCCTTTAATGCAAGAGAGACTACATTACCCAGAACCCCATTCGGCAATGTTCCGCTGCAGAGACTCATGGGAGGGGTTATAAAAGGAGGAGGCGAGGCTGGGCTCGGCCTCTTTGGGACACGAGACTACGCAGACTGATCCTCCTGTGCGGATGTGTTGGAGTGCAAGGCCTGAAGCCTGAGGCCTTGCTCAGCACCAAAGAGCCTTCCACCCCCCTCTGCGAGCCTGGGTGGCATCTGACTTTGCTCAGCTACAGCCTTGTTGGATCGGGGACCCGATCGCTGGAGAGACTGAGTGTGTGTGTGACACAGTCGGTGGAAGTTTCCCGGACTGGGACCGTAGTCCGGGCGGGTGAGAGGGCATACGCCCAAACGATATACTGTTACTACATATAGGCCTATAGACTGTCGTGGCCCACCAGTTGTTCCTGATACCCTTATTGAAGAGCCGTACCATAGCTGAACTTACAGTTCGTATAGCCAAGTTCCTACCCATCTTTGCATACCCCATTGGATTACAAAGTTTGTACTCTGTTAATGTGCACCACCGTTAAAGATCTGCCGGTGAAGAAAAAGGACTAAGTTATAGATCTCAGAAACCAGGCCTGGTGGGGTTTCTAATGTGTTTTGGGTTACTGCACCATAGGGCACTTAACTAACGGTCGCCCGTGTGGCGCACTTGTTGCCTGTCAGCTCTTTAGTGTGTTAGCGTTGAAGGGCTCTGCATTACCATTGATTATTCTGTAAACTGTGATTACTGTTATATCTTTCTTACCAAGAGCTTAAGTAAAACCTTATACTTATTTAAATTTAGTATTGTCTCAATGCTCACTTATTCATAAAGTATAAGATATACAATTACTGTCAATACTAGCTGTGCCAGTAGGGGGTAGAGCCTATTGCCGGGGGTTGGCGGAGCTGCCATCAGGGCCCAAACTAAATCTGCGGCCTTCTTAGTTGGAGGTATCGCTACACATATATCGCCATTCACCCTGTTGCGGATTTTCTATGTGTTGTATGTATATACTTGTTATACATGTTTTTTATCAAAAACATTTGTACCCATATTACAAATTTTTGTATCATCATGACATTAATCTTTATACTTGTGTCCATCTTTTTGAAGCCTCCTCCCAGAGTGACACAGTGACTGACATAGTGGAATGCGGCTCTACTGTTTCACCACTGGGGGGGATCCAGACTGTCCCACTGTTCTCAGACATTGAGGAGGGGCATGCCCCCTTCCAAGATGGAGCCCATGGCATCGGCCCGGGATCTGCGCCGCCGACTGATTTGCGGATCATCCTGTGTTGCCGCCATTTGGGGACCCATGTCCTGTGGGAGATGTCCCAGCGACTATCGCCGCTTTGGGGCACAATCTGTCCTTTTGTCCAGACAGAATGACCACGCATGCGCACCACGGGACAATTATCTGGCGATGTCAGACGCTTAGCGTCATGGATGCCAGCGGGGCGGGGCCTTCACTTGACACAGATAAAAGCAGACACAACAGCTGACACATCAGCTGTATGCTGCTTTGAGGACACATCCTTACCCTTCCCATTGGCATCAGCAGTAAGTACCACATGTAGTCCCTGATTTGTTTTTCTTAGCAGATGGGGAAATACATTCATAGAATTAAGATATTGTCACCACTACTCCTCTAATTATAAAACCCTATTCTATCAGGGAAGCCTGCTAGATACAGGAATCTGGGATCCATGCATTGCTATTATATCATATATTGTCATTTTTTTCACATCGTCTTTTTTAGCCATTATGGTAACAATTTATTATTTTTCACTCAACACACAAACTATGCATTTAGATACAATTTACAGCACAACCATTGATTTATGTTACTATGTATGTATATATGTATATATGTGATTATATATTTATCTTTATCACATTCACATACACAGATACACCAGCACTAATTTCACCATGCTTGTCAGCTGATCCCAATTAAGTCAACATCCTGTCTTTATATAGACCTCCTACAGGTTATACTCTCCCCAAGGCACTCAGGGACACTTCCATCTGTGGTCAGATTCTAAATATACTTACCAGATAGACCCAAACTAATATATAGTGCAGTGTTATTTAACCACTTCCCACCCAGTCAATAGTGAATTGACGTCCGGGAAGTGGTTGCATTATCCATACTGGACGTCATATGACGTCCTGCAGGATAATGCCTTGCACGCGCCCGCGGGGGCGCGCAGCGCGGTGATCGGGGACGGCGTGTGTCCCTCGGACACAGCGCTTCCCCGATCACGGTAAACAGCCAATTTCATTGGCTGTTTACCATGTGATCGGCTGTGTCAAAGTCACAGCCGATCACGTGTCACAACAGACTCAGCGGCGCGCTCCGTGCGCGCCGCCAGAGGCTTGCAGAGCGGGGATTGGGGAAGGCGAGTGTCCCTTGGACACAGCGCGTCCCCGATCAGGGTAAACAGCCAATGAATTGGCTGTTTACCACGTGACCGGCTGTGTCCAATCACAGCCGGTCACAAATGTAAACAAACTGCAGGAGTTACTACCTGATCCCTGCTCTCTCCTCACACATCGATCTGTGAGGAGAGAGAAGAGATCAGTAAGTTAGCTCAGTGTAGTTTGTCTACATCAGTTTACAGTGCACAACACACCCCCCCCCCATAAAGAGGACCTGTCACACAGCCCAGCACATCAATCAGCCCAGCCAATCAGCCCATCTGTCAATCAATCAGCCCACCTGTCAATCAATCAGCCCATCTGTCAATCAATCAGCCCACCTGTCAATCAATCAGCCCACCTGTCAATCAATCAGCCCATCTGTCAATCAATCAATCAGCCCATCTGTCAATCAATCAATCAGCCCATCTGTCAATCATCTGTCACAGGCCCACCTCCATCGGTACCGCCATTGGTACCGCCACACAGGCTACCAGTACCGCCATCGGTACCACTACCAGTACCGCCACCAGTACCGCCACTAGTACCGCCATCAGGCCCAGCCCGCTACCAGTATCACCACTAGTGCCTCCATCGGTACCACCACCCGTACAACCGTCGTTAGTGCCACCACCACCTGTACCACCACCTGTACCGCCATCGGTACCATCACCACCCATACCACTATCGGTACCACCAGCACCTGTACCGCCATCGGTACCACCACCACCCATACCGTCACCTGTATCGCCACCACCACCACCCGTACCACCATCAGTACCACCACCACCTGTACCGCCATCGGTACCACCACCACCCATACCGCCATCGCTACCACCACCACCCGTACCGCCACCTGTACCGCCATCGGTACCGCCACCACCACCACCCGTACTGCCATCGGTACCATCACCACCCATACCACTATCGGTACCACCACCACCTGTACCGCCATCGGTACCACCACCACCCGTACCGCCACCTGTACCGCCACCACCACCACCCGTACCACCATCGGTACCACCACCATCTGTACCGCCATCGGTACCACCACCACCCATACCGCCATTGCTACCACCACCACCCGTACCGCCACCTGTACTGCCATCGGTACCGCCACCACCACCACCCGCACCGCCATCGGTACCACCACCACCTGTACCGCCATCGGTACCACCACCACCCATACCGCCATCGCTACCACCACCACCCGTACCGCCACCTGTACCGCCATCGGTACCGCCACCACCACCACCCGTACCGCCATCGGTACCACCACCACCTGTACTGCCATTGGTACCACCACCACCCATACCGCCATTGGTACCACCACACAGGCCCACCACTAATACCTCCATCGGTACTACCACACAGACCGCCACCACTACCACCAGCAGTACCATTACACAGGCCCACCAATAAGCACTGCCATAATGTCCCAAAGGGTTTACACACCTGAGGAGGCATATGCCATTCTTGCCATGTCGGATGATGAGAGCAGCGGGGAGCTCCCATTATCCGATTCTGGTTCGGAATACGAGCCAGTGGAGGATAGTGGCTCAGAGTCCGAGTCCCCGGAGGAAACCATCCCTCCCAAAAGAATGCGATCAGCACCAAGATCAGCACCAAGATCAGCACCAAGATCAGGAGAACTGCCCACCACCAGCAGCGCCATACCCCAGGAAGAGGAACCCAGTACAAGTAATGGAAATGCACGCCCAACCCGAAGAATCCAGCCCCAGTCCTACCTTCCCGATGCCCTGGCAAACCCCTTATGGTTGCCTGCCAACTCAGGATCCGCTATCATCCCCCCTTTCACCACACAGCCAGGTGTGCAGCCCGACACTACAAATTTTTCTAAATTTGATTATTTTTGTTTATTTTTCCCACAAGATTTGCTGCAGAATATAGTGGATCAAACGAATCTGTATGCATCCCAATTTATTGCTGCCAGCCCCGATTCTTCCTACACCTGCATGTTCCAGTGGCGGCGTCTAACATTGGAGGAATTTAAATTATTTTTGGGCCTTATGTTCAATATGGGGCTTACAAAAAAGAATGAAGTCCATTCATATTGGTCCAAACGCCCCATCCAACACATGCCCATATATTCCGCTGTCATGTCCAGGAAAAGATACGACATGATTATGCGCTTTCTCCACTTCAATGACAATTCACAGTGCCCTCCCCGAGATCATCCCAACTACGACAAATTGTACAAGATACGCCCCCTAATCAATGCCTTTTCCCAGCGATTTGAAGAAGTTTTCATCCCAGTCCAAAAAATTTGTGTGGACGAGTCCCTCGTACATTTCACCGGCCGACTGCAGTTCAAGCAGTACATACCAAGCAAGGGAGCCAGGTATGGGTTAAAATTAAATAAATTATGTGATCGAGCCACTGGATACGTCTTCAAATTCAGAATCTACGAAGGCAAAGACTCCCAGCTCCAGCCCCGTGATTGCCCCACATATATTGGAACCAGTGGGAAAATTGTCTGGGAGTTGGCATACCCCCTGTTCGGAAAAGGTTACCATTTATATGTTGATAATTATTATACCAGCCTGCCCCTTTTTCGCCACCTTTGCAGTAAACAAACCCCGGCCTGCGGTACCTTCAAAAAAAACGGAAGGGATTCCCACAAAATTTATTGACCAAAAAATTGCGACCTGGAGAATCGGCATTCATGAGGAACGAGGAGGTGTTGGCCATGATGTGGAGGGACAAGAAAGATGTCCACATCCTCTTTACGATCCACAATGACACCTTGGTGGAGATCCCAAGAGGACGCGGCCCCATTGTAAAGCCCGAATGTGTCCACGACTACAATTTGTACATGGGGGGTGGATTTAAACGACCAGATGCTACAGCCCTACTTATCAACAAGAAAGTCCCGTTATTGGCACAAAAAAGTTGCGTTTCACCTTTTTCACATGGCCCTTTTTAATTAGTTTGTCTGCTACCAAAAAGCAACTCAAAATCACCAACTCCACTACCTCCAATATATCGAAGATATCATCGATGCCATCATTTACCAACAAGATCCCGCCCCAGGAAGCATTCGCTCTGATAGTGTGAGTCGGCTTCACGAGCGACACTATCCGTTTAGCATCCCCCCCACAGAATCTGGAAGAAGACGCCAAAAGAAATGCCGTGTATGCAGCAGAGGAGGAGTAAGAAGAGACACCAGCTATTATTGTCCCGATTGTCCCTCCCAACCTGGCCTGTGCATCGGAAATTGCTTCAAAAATTATCATACATCCATTAGTTCCCCTTATTATTAACAGACTGCCATTTCCCCATTTGCCTGCTACCATGTTACTAACTACCTTCCATGTTAATTAACTGACCCTGGCCTGTTTACCGACGATGTCTTTGCTTGCCTATTTAAACCACGTTTCTGACCTCCACGTGCACCAACCTCAGCCTGTTTACCGACGATGCCTCTGCCTGCCGATTTAAACCACGTTTCTGACTTCCACGTGTACCGACCTTGGCCTGTTAATCGACCATGTTTTTGCCTGCCACTTGGACTGATCTTTTGCTTGCCTATTTAAACCACGTTTCTGACCTCCACGTGCACCAACCTCAGCCTGTTTACCGACGATGCCTCTGCCTGCCGATTTAAACCACGTTTCTG
The DNA here is from genome assembly GCA_029206835.1 of Rana muscosa. Taxonomy (NCBI): domain Eukaryota; kingdom Metazoa; phylum Chordata; class Amphibia; order Anura; family Ranidae; genus Rana; species Rana muscosa. Next base: position 494,711,545 of record CM055121.1, read on the forward strand.
ACTTCCACGTGTACCGACCTTGGCCTGTTAATCGACCATGTTTTTGCCTGCCACTTGGACTGATCTTTTGGCCATCTACTTTTAGTACACAGGGGTCTCACATATGTGAGGGGCTTCAGAATAGCGTTCTGAGTAGAGAAAACCAGTTTTTCGTTTTCTGTGCTCCAAGAACAGGGTCTGGTTGCCCGGAGGCTTCAAAGCAATTTTGGTGGGAGAAGCCTCTACCCCTGTCCCCCTGGCCCTAAGCTTGATGGTCCTTCCTGCTGCCTGAACCAATAATTTGGCTGTGCTGACCATATTACTGCCTGTAATGACCCATGACATTATGGACCATGTTTCTTCCTGCTGCTTGGACCAATACTTTGGCTGTGTTGACCATATATCTGCCTGCTGCCTCTACTGACTTTGGACAGCATTTCTGCCAGGACACCTCTGCCTGCTACCTGGACCTGTGCTTTGGCTGTGCTCTGGCTGTGCTGACAGTATCTCTGCCTGTGCGAACTATGGACAGTATTCCTGCCTGCTGCCTGGATGATTGCTTTTGCTGTCACTGACCTCATCCCTGCCTGCTGCCTGGACCGATGCTCTCCTCTGTGGACCACTGCACTTCTAAAACCACAGGTAATCTTTTGTTATTTGGTATGTACCTGCTATGTGTTAGATATATGAAGGGCCTTCAAAAATGTGATCGGTAGTCAGAAAATGATATGTGCAATTAATGTTGCTAGAATGCCTGGAGGTGCTACTTGGATGTTGGGCCTCTGTATGTGCATTTTAATTTTTTCTCCACATTTCCAAAACCTTCTGGAAAAAAATGAACCATTCAAAAGACTCATAATGCTTCATAGATTATACGTTGGGGTGTGTGCTTTCCAAAATGGGGTCATTTTGTGGAAAATTCTATTGTCCTGGTGCTCCAGGGCCTTCAAAAATGTAATAGGTGGTTGAGAAAGGATATGTGCGATTTATGCTTGTAGAACGCCTGAAAGTGCTACTTCAATGTTGGGCCTCTGTATATGGCCAGGCTGTGTAAAAGTCTCACACATATGGTATCACTATACTCAGGAGGAGTAGCAGAATGCATTTTGGGGTGTCATTTTTGCTATGTATATGCTATGCGTTAGAAATATCTTATAAATGGACAACTTTGTGTAAAAAAAATGCATTTTAATTTTTTCTCCACATTTTCCAAAACCTTCTGGAAAAAAATGAACCGTTCAAAAGACTCATAATGCTTCATAGATTATACGTTGGGGTGTGTGCTTTCCAAAATGGGGTCATTTTGTGGAAAATTCCATTGTCCTGGTGCTCCAGGGCCTTCAAAAGTGTAATAGGTGGTTGAGAAAGGATATGTGCGATTTATGCTTGTAGAACGCCTGAAAGTGCTACTTCAATGTTGGGCCTCTGTATATGGCCAGGCTGTGTAAAAGTCTCACACATGTGGTATCGCTATACTCAGGAGGAGTAGCAGAATGCATTTTGGGGTGTCATTTTTGCTATGTATATGCTATGCGTTAGAAATATCTTATAATAGGACAACTTTGTGTAAAAAAAATGCGTTTTCATTTTTTCTCCACATTTTCCAAAACCTTCTGGAAAAAAATGAACCGTTCAAAAGACTCATAATGCTTCATAGATTATACGTTGGGGTGTGTGCTTTCCAAAATGGGGTCATTTTGTGGAAAATTCCATTGTCCTTGTGCTCCAGGGCCTTCAAAAATGTAATAGGTGGTTGAGAAAGGATATGTGCAATTTATGCTTGTAGAACGCCTGAAAGTGCTACTTCAATGTTGGGCCTCTGTATGTGGCCAGGCTGTGTAAAAGTCTCACACATGTGGTATCGCTACACTCAGGAGGAGTAGCAGAATGTATTTTGGGGTGTAGTTGCAATTATGCATATGCTGTGTGAGAGAAAAAACTGTTAATATGACCAGTTTGTGTAAAAAAAAAAAAAAATCCAAATTTTCCCAAGAATTGTGGGAAAAAAATACAACTTCAAAAAACTCACCATGCCTCTTAGTAAATACCTTGGACTGTCTACTTTCCAAAAAGGGGTAATTTTGGGGTTATTTGTACTTTCCTGGCTTGTTAGTGTCTCAAGAAATGAGATATGCCTCCAGTACATCAGGCGTGATCAGATGTGATAAATTTTCAGTGATTGCCACCATAGTTTGTAGACTCTATAACTTTCACAAAGACCAAATAATATACACTAATTTGGGTTATTTTTACCAAAGATATGTATCAGTATACATTTTGGCACAAATTTATGAAGAAAAATTACTTATTTGCAAAATTTTACAATAGAAACTAAAAAAAAGTGTTCTTTTTTTAAAAAAAATCTGTTTTTTTGCTTATATCGCAAAAAATAAAAAACCCAGTGGCGATTAAATACCACCAAAAGAAAGCTCTATTTGTGAGAAGAAAATGATACAAATTTTGTTTGGATACAGTGTAGCATGACTGAATAATTGTCATTCAAAGCGTGAGAGTACTGAAAGCTGAAAATTGGTCTGGGCGGGAAGGTGCATAAGTGCATGGTATTGAAGTGGTTAATAACATCTTTGCTATTTATTCCATAGCCCTCTCTGTACCCAGAAGGGTTAATTATCTTCATTATCCTCTGCTCCATGCGCTTGATGCCTCTGGGATGAATTGGATGTGTCGCCTCAGGAGGTATGGCTATACCTACTGTGACAGCAGGAAGGTAAAGTCACCTGGTTGCATCCAGGGGGGTAGATATATTTCTCCCAGATTCAGGCTTTATGCCGACTTATACCTCTAGGGAGAGGGCTGGGCGTCGTGCAGGCAGGGAGTTGATGAGACCAGCTGAAGCCTGTCAGTTCGTTTAAGGCCTCTATAAAAACTCCCAGATTCATTAGGTGTTTGCTCATGCCTGGAACCAGACCTGTGTGGACTGTCTAGGGAGAGTGAAGCCCTGTGCGGTGAGAAAAAGCCTGTGTGGCTATTTGTTTGGACATTGACTAAACCAGGGACTTAGGGACTAGGACAGCACCAGGCTGATCCCAGTTGTGAGTTAGGAAACCTGCATGTTTAGTCAGAGGTCAAGCTGACCAGGATTTATTTTGTTTATGTTTCTTTTTGGCTTTGCTGTGTTTTTGTCACTGTACATAGAGAAATAAACCGCACCTTTTGATTTTGAAAACCACAACCTCCGTCTGCTGGCCCTGTTTTTGTGTGGGGAGCCCAACCAGGGGGTCACACACACCCGCTACCGAGTTAACCCCCTCACAGTTGGTGGAGAACCAGTGGCAGTTTTTTTAAGCCAGCATGGAGGAGATGCTGAAACAGCTGGCTCTAGCAAATGCCAATCAACAGCAGACAAATGCAGGTTTGCAAAGGAGCCTTGCAGCCCAGCAGCAAGCTCACCAACAGAGTCTGGAAGCTCAGCAACGAGCCCAGCAGCAGTCTGAGGCCCGCTTCATAGACCTGTTACAGAGGCAAGAGCAGAGACTACAACAAATGGAAGCAGTAATGCAGCAACGTCCGCAGACCAGTGAGGAAAGCCGTCCCACTAATACCGCGTCCTTTGGGGTGAGTCGTTTATTGACAAAAATGACTGGAGAGGATGATCCAGAGGTATTTTTGACCACATTTGAAAGGACTGCTGAAAGAGAAAAGTGGCCTAAGGAGCAGTGGGCTGGACTGGTGGCTCCTCTGTTAACTGGTGAATCGCAGAAGGCTTACTATGACCTAGAGCCTGACCAAGCAAAAGACTATGTGATGCTAAAAGCTGAAATATTGGCAAGGCTGGGTGTCACCCTGGCTGTCCGGGCTCAGCGTGTGCATAACTGGACTTTCCAGCTTGGAAAACCCCCCAGGTCTCAAATGTATGATCTCATTCACCTGAGCAGGAAGTGGCTACAGCCAGAGACTTTGTCCGCACCAGAGATTGTGGAACGTGTTGTAATGGATCGGTTTTTGAGAGCTCTTCCTACTGCCATCCAAAAGTGGGTAAGCCATGGAGACCCAGAGACGGCCGGTGGTCTTGTGGATCGTGTAGAGAAATACTTGGCTACAGAGAACCTGACGGCCTCTTCCAGAGACTCTCGGACTTTCCACCCTAAGACCAGATCATCCCCAGGGGCGGATAAGAGGATTCCAAGGGGTGAGGGTGGAGAGAGTGAGAGGGTGGGAGCTCTACCCAAAGTTTGGCGAGAACAGCCTGGGAAGTCAGGGGCTCAAAAGGCAGCCAAATGGATTGTTTGCTACCGCTGCCGGCAAGCGGGACATATTGCAGCAAATTGCCCGGTTGTGGAGGAACCCATGCAATGTGACTTTCTGACGGACCGACGTCAGTCGCTGTGTGCGACAGTCGCATGCACTGCCATTCGGGGAACTGAGAAACATTTATGCAAAATGTGTATTAATGGTAGAAATGTTGTGGTATTACTGGATTCAGGTAGCCTTGTGACCCTGATAAAGGCTGAATTAGTTAAAACAGAGGTCTCTGGGAATAGCAAGGTAGCTGTTATTTGTGTGCATGGGGACACCCGAGAGTATCCAGTGACTACAGTGTGTTTCGAGACCCCCAAAGGTACCCTCTCTCATCCAGTGGGGTTAGTATCTCAATTACCGCATGATGCCATTGTGGGAAGGGATTTTCCGAAGTTCTGGGAACTGTGGGATGATCCTGAGCCCCCCACTGGTGCCCCTATGTACCAGGAATATGATAGCCAGAACTCCTCTGAGAGTGGTGAGGACTCTCCAGAATTTCCCTTGTCAGTATTGGCAGGGGAGACTCAAGAAACTGGAGAGGAGCCCACCTCCTCAGACGAAAACCTACCGTCTGTGGAGTTTTCTGATCTGGAGGTTCACAGGGAAAATTTTGCCACAGAACAGTTAAAAGACCCCGCCCTAATAAAGGCACGGGAAAACGTAGTGGAAATAGATGGCGAGTTAGTGAACCCAGATAATACCTGCACTTACCCATACTTCAGCGTAGAGAAGGACCTACTGTATCGGGTGGCAAAAAGGGCAGAAGAAACCGTTGAGCAGCTTGTGGTGCCCAAACCTTACAGGAAGTTGGTGTTGGAGTTGGCCCATGGGCACATTCTTGGAGGTCATCTGGGGACAGAGAAAACCCGAGAGAGGGTATTACAGAGATTCTATTGGCCTGGGGTGATGAAGGACATAGAAAATTATTGTTCCTCCTGCCCTGTGTGTCAGAGGTCGGCCCCGATGCCACATTTCCGTAGCCCGCTGGTCCCTCTACCCATCATTGAGGTCCCGTTTGAGAGAATCGCAATGGATTTGGTAGGTCCTATAATCAAGTCCGCTAGGGGGCACCAGTACATATTGGTTATAATGGACTATGCCACCCGTTATCCAGAAGCGATCCCTCTCAGAAATACCTCGGCCAAAACCATAGCCAAAGAGCTATCTCTTGTTTTTAGCCGGGTGGGTATTTGTAAAGAACTGCTTACGGACCAAGGTACACCCTTTATGTCCCGGGTTATGAAAGAGCTGTGTAAATTGTTCAAAGTGACGCAATTGCGTACATCTGTGTATCACCCCCAAACCGATGGGCTGGTTGAAAGATTCAACAAAACCCTAAAACAAATGTTGAAGAAAGTGGTGGAAAGAGATGCAAGGGATTGGGACTGTCTACTTCCGTATTTGATGTTTGCTATTAGGGAGGTGCCCCAATCCTCTACGGGATTCTCCCCCTTTGAGTTACTGTATGGGAGACACCCAAGAGGGCTGTTGGATATTGCCAAGGAAACTTGGGAAAGTGAGAGTTCTCCCCACAGGAGTGTGATTGAGCATGTCGCCCTGATGCAAGATCGAATTGCACAGGTAATGCCCATCGTGAAGGAACATTTGACCCAAGCGCAGTTGGCACAGCAGAGAGTGTACAACCGTGGAGCCAAGACCCGTACCTTTTCCCCGGGGGATAGGATATTGGTACTTGTCCCTACGGTTGAAAGTAAATTCCTTGCCAAATGGCAAGGCCCCTACGAGATAATGGAAAAAGTGAGCAAAGTGAATTACAAGGTCAGACAACCAGGAAGGCGAAAGCCCGAACAGATATATCACGTTAATCTGTTGAAAGCCTGGAGGGATAGAGAGTCCCTAGTCGCAGAAACTTGGTCACCAGCTCAAACTGGTTGCGTGATTCCGGAGGTTGGAATAGCAGCCACCTTGTCACAACCCCAACAACAGGAGGTTAAGGAGTTTGTGCTTCGCAACAAGGAGGTGTTCTCTGAGCTGCCGGGACAAACATCTGGGGTAGAGCATGATATTATTACCCCGCCCGGTGAAAGGGTGAAGTTAAAACCCTATCGGATCCCAGAGGCCCGACGGGAGGCAATACGGGAGGAAGTACAGAAAATGCTGAACTTAGGGGTGATAGAGGAGTCCCAAAGTGATTGGTCTAGTCCCATTGTGTTGGTGCCTAAACCGGATGGGAGTTGGCGATTTTGTAACGATTTTCGTCAGTTGAACAAAGTTACAAAATTTGACACCTACCCCATGCCACGTATAGATGAGTTGATCGACCGGCTGGGAACAGCCCGATACATGACGACTCTTGACCTCACAAAAGGGTATTGGCAAATTCCCCTGGCCAAGTCGGCCAAAGAGAAAACCGCATTTGTAACCCCAGATGGGGCGTTCCAATATAAGAGAATGCCGTTCGGGTTACAGAATGCGCCGGCCACATTCCAGCGGAAAATGGACCAGATACTGAGGCCCCATCGGAAGTATGCTGCGGCTTACCTGGATGACGTAATTGTCCATAGCACAGATTGGGCCTCACATCTGCCAAAAGTGCAAGCAGTCCTAGACTCTATCCGGGAAGCGGGGTTTACGGCTAACCCCAAGAAGTGTACCATTGGGCAGGAGGAGGCCAAATATCTTGGGTACACCATTGGCAGGGGAGTGATAAAACCCCAACTCAACAAAGTCGAGGCCATCCAGAGTTGGCCACGTCCCAACAGCAAGAAGCAGGTACGGGCCTTTCTGGGAATCGCGGGTTATTATCGGCGCTTCATTCCCCACTTTGCTTCTAAGGCTGTGCCCCTAACCAACCTGACGAAAGGGAAAGGGTCGGTCATGATTAAATGGACCCCCGAGGCTGAGGCAGCATTCCAATTCTTGAAACAAGCCTTATGTAGCCAGCCAGTGTTGTACTCACCCGACTTCTCTAAAGACTTTGTCGTACAAAGTGATGCGTCAGATGTGGGGTTAGGAGCAGTATTGTCCCAGGTCTGGAACGGGGAAGAGCACCCAGTCATTTACCTCAGCAGGAAGTTGAAGTCCCATGAGGTAAATTACGCCACGGTTGAAAAGGAGTGTTTAGCGGTGAAGTGGGCTCTAGATTCCCTTCGGTACTATCTGCTAGGTAGGCACTTTGACATGGTTACGGATCACGCTCCGTTAAAGTGGATGGCTCAAAACAAGGAGACAAATAGAAGAGTGAATAGGTGGTTCCTGGCCCTACAGGAATTCAACTTCACAGTAAAGCATCGCCCTGGCGTTCAAATGTGGAATGTGGATGCTTTGTCTCGAGTACATGAATGCCTGATTGCTGGTGTTCCAACCCCAAGGTTAAAACAAGAGGGGGGGGTATGTGACAGCAGGAAGGTAAAGTCACCTGGTTGCATCCAGGGGGGTAGATATATTTCTCCCAGATTCAGGCTTTATGCCGACTTATACCTCTAGGGAGAGGGCTGGGCGTCGTGCAGGCAGGGAGTTGATGAGACCAGCTGAAGCCTGTCAGTTCGTTTAAGGCCTCTATAAAAACTCCCAGATTCATTAGGTGTTTGCTCATGCCTGGAACCAGACCTGTGTGGACTGTCTAGGGAGAGTGAACCCCTGTGCGGTGAGAAAAAGCCTGTGTGGCTATTTGTTTGGACATTGACTAAACCAGGGACTTAGGGACAAGGACAGCACCAGGCTGATCCCAGTTGTGAGTTAGGAAACCTGCATGTTTAGTCAGAGGTCAAGCTGACCAGGATTTATTTTGTTTATGTTTCTTTTTGGCTTTGCTGTGTTTTTGTCACTGTACATAGAGAAATAAACCGCACCTTTTGATTTTGAAAACCACAACCTCCGTCTGCTGGCCCTGTTTTTGTGTGGGGAGCCCAACCAGGGGGTCACACACACCCGCTACCGAGTTAACCCCCTCACACTACATATGGAAATTAATACTCAGGGTATACCATCCACCATTTGGTCTGCTTAGTGCAGCCAATAATGGAATGATACACTGATATGTTTATTTATTACTTTTATCTTAGATATATACCTCTGAAATCTGTGTTCTTTGGTGAGGGCCCAGTTTATCCTCCAGGGCGGACCCATTTGACCGATCCGCATCTCGGCCACTGCGTGGCCCAGCTCCCATGGTGAGACTTTGGGGCTTTGTCTGGTTTTATGGTTCATGTGATGGATTCAATTTTTATTGTAAAATATAATTTCATACATCCACATTTTTCCATTTTATATTAACCATGTTGTTTCTTTGTTTATAGCCATGTGACAAAAACTCATATTTATCTACTGAAAAATATTGATAGTATCTAGCTCCTGAAGAAGCGGATTCTACGGAATCATAAAACGCGAAACATGTTGAGTCTTGTATACTATGCTACTGTATATGTATGATATTCCATTGGCAACAATGGTATGTCTATATGAGTGGTCAATTTCAACATTACAATTTGGGGTGAGAAAAATCAATGTCACATCAGCAACAGGCTAGTATTTTCAAAGAAGGGCCCTACTTATTTTGTTTCTCTTTAAAGGACTCATCCAATGCTAAAGGGTATATGCTTACAGTGGTGCACTCCTGCAACTATCTTCATATAGAAATGCCTTTCTAAACTGGTATAAATGGAGGTGGTACACTTTTTAAATTCAGTTTAAAAACATTTGATGTCTGATCTCTAGAGAAGATTTTATCACTACTATATAAGACTCCATTCACAGAGGGGCAACACGACTTCCAGCGCGACTTTGGGAGGCAACTTGGACACGACTTGAGTATGAATCACAGCGCGACATGGGGCAACTTACAAGGCAACTTCAAGTTGCCTCCAGGAAAGGAGGCTTTCCAGTGGCCAATCAAACAAGAATCAGCTCTGTGGGAGGGAGGGGGAGGGAGGGGTTTGCCTGAGAAATGTATGTTCTCTTCCTGTATTGTTGCTTCTGTTAAGACAGTGATCCGACTTCTGAGGCGACTTCCATTGAAATGAATGGGTACAAGTTGCCTACAAGTCGCCTAGTAGTCAGATTGAAGTAGTACAGTAACCTTTTCTGAAGTCGGAGTATTAAGACGGCTCCATTCACTTACATTGATTTTCTCATGCAGCGCGACTTGAGGCGACTAGGGGCGACTTGGGGAGACTTTAGGTCGGATCCAAAGTCGTCCCTGTGTGAATGGGCTCTTAGAGTATTTGGACATCAGTTCATGAAAAAAAATATAGCAGAAGCATTTTTAAGAAAAAATATATATTGTGAGAACTAACTGTAACTACCCAACAATGGTAGTATTTATGAAACCATTCATTGCCTGAAGATAGACAAATATTTCTGAGTACTTTGTCTTAGACATTTTTGTACATTTGTGGTTATTTAAAAACTCCATCAGCAATATATAATGTCATTGAAACTGTCAGTTGCAAGGTTCTTGTTTATGGATTACCTTTCTGTGATATCAGCAAAGTCATCTTATACGTGTTGTGTTTGTATTTCAGAAGACATTAGCTAAACATGACATGTCCCATAAAGAGAAAGTTACGTTGTTTACAGAAAATACACCCTGTTTCCAGACACAGTTTATTTTGTAGTAAATGAGCAGTAAAACAGATGTATATGGTTTGTGCTTTAAGAACATTAGAGTTTAGGTTTATGTATTGTTTCCTGTGTGTCTTGACGCCACAACCAGCATAGGACTGACTATGGTACACTTGTTTCTTTATTTAGATATGTAGCAGCATTTGCCTTCCCTTAAAGTTCATGTAAACACTTACTGAATGACATTTAGTTTGTTAAGGTATGTAATTGCCATTTTTGTTAATATTTGTTTTTCTTTTATGTTATCCTTTGTTGCATCTTAGTGATGCTGATCTCCACCAGCCTTTGCATCCTGTCTACATACATGCACTCCAGTGATGGCTGATTGGGATTTTTTTCAGAGCAAGCCACGTTGGACCATGTCTGTGTAACTTGTGTTGAAATGGGAACTTGTAATCTTCATCAGAAGCTGGTGAAATAATTTGAAATGCAATAGCACAATGGAAAGACAAGGACAATGTATTGTGAATTTACACCAGGAAAATGGTAGGACCAACAGATAATCTTTTAGCGAAAGCTGCAGATTTAAAACAAACTTCAGGAACTACAGTACTTTTAAGAATATGCTGTTTTTTAAGTCCAACTAGGTGTATGCCAACTCATGAACTTATCTGTTATATTTACTATTTATATTCAACATCGTTATACTCCTGGTTTTCTGACAGGAGATGCAGTATGCACTCTTCTACGCAGCAACCACACTGCCCACCCAACCCCTCCGCTGTCAATTCACAGAATACTTTATATTTTGTGACTAGGCTCAAATAATACAAAGCCTTCCATGACTGGGCAAGAGGAGATGAGGAGTGGACAGAGCAGCTTCAAATGACTCAGCACTCAGAGAAAATATAAATTGTAATTAAAAGAGATAAGTCTAATTAGATTGTATCATCTTGTTGGACTTAACACCTTGTAGGCCATCATACTTTTAAAAGTGCTGCAATTCCTGAAGTTCTTCTTTTAACGTGATTTAAAAATTACTAGTGAATTGACATTAACATGTTGAAGCTTTTATAGCATTTAAGGGATTGTGTTTATCTAAACTAAATTAAAAAAAAGTACAATTGTGTTCACTTTGTGTTATCTTACATTATTCCTTGAACATAACTGGGATTACGTAGCAATAGACTAAATGCACAAACCTTTAAAGCACTAAGCCATACATGGAGGGACCTGATTGCATGGGCAGCAGCAGAGTCATCCTGCAATACTTTTTTCAGCAAGCATTCCCAACACTGATGCTTTGAATGGGCAATGTTTGGCAGTAAGTAAGTAAACGAAAATACTAAAGCCTAATGCCGTGTACACACGACCGTTTTTAATGACGAGATTTTTTTTTAAATGGTCATTAAAAATGATCGTGTGTGGGCTTTAATGACGTGAAAAAAAATGTGCATGCTCAGAATCAAGTATGAGACGGGAGCGCTCGTTCTGGTAAAACTAGCGTTCGTAATGGAGATAGCACATTCGTCACGCTGTAACGGACTGAAAAGCACAAGGCTGAAAAGCGCGAATCGTCGCTCAACAAACTTTACTAACATGAAGGGTGGCGCCATCCGAATGGAACTTCCCCTTTATAGTGCCGTCATACGTGTTGAACGTCACCGCTCTTTACTCAAACATTTTTTCCCATGATAGTGTGTAGGCAAGGCAGGCTTGAGAGGAAACACGAAAAATCAAGTCGAGAAAAATTTAGTTTTTTTCAATGACATTAAAAACGGTCGTGTATATGCGGCATTATGCCGCGTACACACGACCGTTTTTAATGTCATGGAAAAAAACAAAATTTTTCTTGACGTGATTCTTCTCAAGCCTGCCTTGCATACACACTATCGTGAAAGAAAATGCTTGAGCAGAGTGTGGTGACGTACAACACGTACGACAACATGTACGACGGCACTATATAGGGGAAGTTCCATTCGGATGGCGCCACCCTTTGGGCTGCTTTTTCTGATTTTGTGTTACCGCGTGTTAGTAAAAGTTTGGTGTTAGCCGATTCGTGCTTTTCAGTCTCTGTGCTTTTCAGTCCGTTACAGCATGACGAATGTGCTATCTCCATTACGAACGCTAGTTTTACCAGAACGAGCGCTCCCGTCTCATAACTTGCTTCTGAGCATGCGCGTTTTCCCCCCGTCATTAAAGCGTACACACGGCCGTTTTTCACGACGAGAAAAACGATGACGTGAAAAACGACGAGAAAAAATAGAGCATGTTCTAAATTTTTAATGCCCATTTTTCTCGTTGAGAAAAATGCTCTGGAGCATACACACAATCGTTTTTAATGACCAATTTAAAAAATGGCATTTTTCTCGTCATGAAAAACGGTCGTGTGTACGTGGCATTAGATGTATTTTTACTGTCCACTCGGTTTAATAGCCTCCAGACAATATCTTTATTTTTCCAAGACAGGATTTCCAATAATTCAAAGGGTAGTAGAAAAAAGGGATTTTTATAACAGCTTACCTGTAAAATCCTTTTCTTGGAGTACATCACGGGACACAGAGCGACTTAGTCATTACTAATGGGTTATATAGTTTACCTTCAGGTGTTGGCACTGGCCAATTCCAAACCGGAAGTACCCTCCCCTATATAAGCCCCTCCCACCCGGGAGCACCTCAGTTTTGTAGCCAAGCAATAAGTGTCCCAAAAAGAGGGGTGGGAGCTCTGTGTCCCGTGATGTACTCCAAGAAAAGGATTTTACAGGTAAGCTGTTATAAAAATCCCTTTTTCTTTTTCGTACATCACGGGACACAGAGCGACTTAGTCATTACTAATGGGACGTCCCAAAGCAATGCCAAATGAGGGGGGGGTACATAAGCTGGGCGCCATCAGGCATGAGGATCTTTTGCGGCCTGCAACACACTGCGCCCAAAGGCGACATCCTCCTGACTTCTAACGTCTACCTGATAGAATCTAGTAAACGTGTGTACCGAAGACCATGTTGCGGCCTTACATACTTGAGCCAGGGAGGCCTGGTGATGCACTGCCCATGAAGTTCCAACCGCTCTTGTGGAGTGCGCCCTAACTTTGAACGGAGGCGGTCTCTTTCTCAAGCCATAGGCTTGTATTATGACCTGTCGAATCCACTTGGCTAAAGTAGATTTTGATGCTGCCTGACCCCTTCTGGGGCCTTCCGGCAGAACAAACAAAGAATCCGTTCTGCGAATCTGAGCAGTGGCTTTTAGATAAGCTTTAACTGCTCTTACCACATCCAAAGAATGTAATAACTTTTCCTCTACTGAGCTAGGTTTGGGGAAAAAAGAAGGAAGAACCACATCTTGGTTCAAATGAAACCTCGATACCACCTTAGGAAGAAAGGCTGGATGAGGACGTAATACTACTCTGTCCTTATGGACAACCAGATATGGCTCCTTACAGGACATAGCTGCTAATTCCGACACTCTTTTAGCCGAACAAATGGCTACTAAGAAAACCAATTTCCTGGTGAGAAGAACCAAGGAAATGTGTTGTAATGGTTCAAACGGTTGTTTCTGTAGAACCGACAGAACCAGGTTTAAGTCCCAAGGACATATGGGAATACTAACCGGAGGGCTAATACGCATCACTCCTTGTATAAAGGCTTTGACTAGTGAATGCGAAGCCAAGGGCCTTTGAAAAAATATTGACAAGGCCGAAATCTGACCCTTGATAGTACTCAAGGCCAGCTTCCTATCTACAGCCCACTGTAGGAAGTCCAGAATCCTCCCTATCATGTACTTACGTGGATGCCATTTCTTGGTCTCACACCACGTAATGTACGCTTTCCAGATCCTATAATAGATCTGCCTGGATACCTTTTTCCTGGCATTGATCATGGTAGATACCACAGAATTAGAGAGCCCTCTCTTTTTCAGAATGTGGGCTTCAATAGCCAGGCCGTCAAACCTAGGGCTGGTAAGGAAGGGTGGTATATCGGTCCTTGCGACAGCAGGTCCGGACGAAGTGGGAGGGTCCAAGGACTCCTCACTGACATTTTTACAATCTCCGCGTACCATGCCCTTCGGGGCCACGCTGGAGCCACCAGAATCACTGGTTTCTTTTCTACCCTGATTCTGCGGAGTAATCGCGGTAACAATTGTGGCGGTGGGAATGCATATATCAGCTTGAACTGATCCCAAGGGAACACTAGGGCATCCGAGCCGCAAGCTAGGGGATCCCTTGTCCGAGAGACAAACCTGTCCACCTTTGCGTTGAATCTGGATGCTAGCAGATCTACATCCGGTGTTCCCCACCGCTGGCATATTGCCTGGAAAACCTCGGGGTGAAGAGACCATTCCCCCGGGCATAATTGTTGGCGGCTTAGAAAGTCCGCTCTCCAATTTTCCACTCCTGGGATGAAAACCGCGGATATGGCTGGGACATATCTTTCTGCCCACTCCAGGATGCAATTTGCTTCCTTCTGGGCTGCACGACTTTTGGTGCCACCCTGATGATTGATATATGCCACTGCTGTGGCATTGTCTGATTGAATTCTGACAGGGGACCCCTGGAGTTTGGATATCCATGCTACTAGGGCATACCGGGCTGCTCGTATCTCTAAGAGATTGATGGGCAGGGCCTTTTCTGCTTCTGACCACCTGCCCTGGAGAGACCATTGCTCCAGCACTGCCCCCCAGCCGATGAGGCTGGCATCTGTAGTGACCACCTTCCAAGAAACCGGACTGAAGGGTTTCCCTCTTTCCAGATTCTGGGGCACCAACCACCAATGGAGGCTCTTGCGAACGGAAGGGGACAGGGACATTGGTAAGTCTAAAGCCTGAACTTTTTTGTTCCAGGCTGACAGTATGGCCCTTTGCAAATTCCTTGAATGGAATTGACCGTAGGGTACCGCTTCGAATGAAGCCACCATCTTTCCCAGCAGCCTCATGCAGAGACGTATGGATGGTTTTCTTTTTGTACCCACTAAGTGGGTCAAATTTCTTAAAGACGACACCTTCTCTGGAGGTAAGAAAATCTTTCTCTGATTTGAATCCAGCCTTAGCCCTAAGTATTCCAGACTTTTGACTGGTCTTAGAGCTGACTTGTCCCGGTTGATAATCCAACCGTGATATTCCAGATACTCGATTGTCTTGTGAATAGCTACTTCCAGCTTTTCCACTGAGTGGTCTATTAGTAGCAGGTCGTCTAGATATGCCATTATCGTTACACCCTGTGTTCTTAGATTGGCCAATAATGGGGCCAGAATTTTTGTGAACACTCGTGGTGCTGTGGCCAGACCGAAAGGTAAGGCTCTGAACTGAAAATGGCGCCCTTCTACTGCAAAGCGTAGAAATTTCTGATGGGCCGGAAAGATGGGAATATGCAGATAAGCATCCCTTATGTCGATCGAGGCTAGCCATTCCTGCCCTTGTAGGGCGGTGGCCACTGATCGGATCGACTCCATCCGAAAAGTCCTGATATTTAGGAACTTGTTTAGCCCTTTTAGATTTAATATGGGCCTCACGTCCCCATTTGGTTTGGGGACTGTGAAAAGGTTCGAGTAAAACCCGAATCCGCTTTCTTCCAGGGGAACCTTCATGATTACCCCTTGGAGCAATAGTTGTTCTAGTGCCAGAAGGAGGGATCCTCTCTTTTGGGGATCTCTTGGCACGTTTGACCTCATAAATTGGGCAGGAGGAGTGCCTTTTAACTCCAGCTTGTATCCCAGACTTACTGCGGAGAGCACCCATCTGTCTCTGATGGTGTCCCGCCAGGTCTCTGTGAACAACTGAAGTCTTCCCCCCACCCGATTGAGCGGGGGCAATACTTCATGCCTTAGGGGGAGGTTTTGTACCTCTCTTGATCCAGGGCTTCTTGTTACCCTGTGATTGTCCCTGATTTCTGCCCCCTGAATTTGACCGCGGAGGCCGTCGGAACTGCTTCACAGCCGATGTGCCCGGGACTGGAGAGGTAGGCCTCTTAAAAGAAGGACTTCTACCCTTGTTCTTAACCGGTAAGAGTGAACTTTTACCGGCAGAAATTTTCTGGATATATTTGTCCAGATCTTCTCCAAATAAGCGTTCTCCATGAAATGGGAAGCTAACCAGCAGTTTTTTACAGGGAGCTTCAGCAGACCAGTTTTTGAGCCACAGAAGCCTACGCATATGTACTATAGACAGCGTAAAGCGGGAGGCCTGTTGGATTGTATCCTTTATGGCGTCCACCGCAAAACACAAGGCTCTAGGCAGGTCAGCTAGGGCATGAGCCTGCTGATCTGGTAAGTCCCTTAAGACTTGTTTCAACTGATCTTTCACTGCTTGGCAGACTCCAATCGCTGCTACCGCAGGTTGTGTCACCATACTTGCTGTAGAGAAAGCAGATTTTAGTAAAGACTCCAATTTTTTATCTATTGGGTCTTTGAACATTGGAACATTATCTACTGGACATGTCAGTGATTTGTTAACAGAAGAGATGGCTGCGTCCACTATAGGGACCCTCCATTTTCTTATGAACTTATCCTCCATGGGATAGATCACCGGAAATCTCTTGGGGGGAGCAAATATTTTATCAGGATGCTCCCAATCCTGGTAAATAAGCCCTTCTAATAAAGGGTGGATTGGGAAGGAACAGACCGCCTGGGGAGCTTTTAGCGACCCCAGCGAGGAAACCGTAGTGGATGGTGGTTCCGCCAGAGGCATTTTAAATGCTGATCGGACCATGTTAGTCAGAGACTGAACCCATAATCTTTCAGCCTGAGAAGCTGAGAAAGGTTCTTCCACTGTTGATTCCTCTATGAGTGAATCAACCTCATCCTGATCCCCTTCAGGTAGGTCGATCTCTGTGTGGGGCTGTTCCTCCACTAACAGGCACTCTGAAGGAGGAGACGGAGATCGGACGCGCTTTCCCTGAGATAGGGAAGCAGCGATCAATGCTGTTAATCTCTCTTCTAATCCTCCCAGAGTTGAGGATAAAACCTCCTCTGTTATATATACAGGAGCAGGTGGACTGGGGACAGCCGCAGCACCAGGCATTCCTGCGGGGTTTCTACGGCTACTGACCTCTGCATTCTCAGGGGAGATTGGTGCAGTGCAAGCATGCCCAATATCCTCAGAGCCCGATGGAGACCCCTTTGGCTTCCTGGAAGATCTATTTCCGGAGCGTCTGGACGACATATCCTTTAAGCACAAAGCTGAGGTATTCCCGTCGTCATACACCAATTTTTGCTGGTAATAGTCTAACACAGGTGCTGCTATATACCAGCTGGTGTCCACTAAAGTGCCTTTCTATGGGGATGCCTGCATCAACCGCCTCTGTGTGCCACTGTTTGTTGCTAGCTCTGTTTGCATGCAGCTGACACTTGTACTGTGTCTTTTAACCATGCTGGGACGCCCGCACATGCGCAGAAGCGCCGCGGCGCGCATCGAGCGTCATCCACCCGCCCCGCCCCTTTTTTTTCATAGGAGGCGCGTGCACGCGCCCGCGCGCGCGCCCGTGCGCCAATGGCGCCCTTTTCGAAAACCAACAGAGGACTAGGAGCCAGGGCCCTTTTTGCCGGAGGGCCTGTGCGGTGGATGAACGCAGCAACAGGGCAGAGGAAGTGGATTCCCTCAGAGAAACTTACCAGCTGCCTGGATCTTTTGAGTTGAGAAAACCAAAGATCCACATTACAAGAAAAATGGACTACAGCGGCCTCTAGTGGTTTAACACAGGTACCGCGGTCCCTGTTTTTTTTTTTTTTTTTTTCTTGACTACTATTAAAATTTTACATTTTCAGTAGTTATAGGCAAACACAGATATTTAGCGGGAATACCGTTAGGTAACAGACAGAAAGACAAATTAGGCTTGGGGGTCCCCCAATAGAACCAAGTTCCTGAGGGCCCCCACTTACCTGATCCCCGCCGCAGGACTTTGTTTGGTCCACAAAAGTCCAAACTTCACCTATCACGGCAGGCATTGTAATTAAACCTTCAGGGACCGGGTTCCCAAGGATTCCACTCCCCTGGACCTGTATAGCACCCTGCACAGACAGCGTCTTGGTCGTGGGTATGACCAGAGCTCTGGATCCCAGGGTCCAGCCCTCCTAAGAGAAGCATTACAGGCAAAACCTTGCTCTTCTGCTGCAAGGCCCGGGTACCGACCGTTTAGCTATGAAGCTTTTTTGGTGGGATCCGGAACAGCTTACTAAGGCCCAAAAGAACCTGTACGCAAGCCCAGTGAAAACACATGTTACTCTTTGGCCAACACCTTAGACACTGGCAAAAAACTGAGGTGCTCCCGGGTGGGAGGGGCTTATATAGGGGAGGGTACTTCCGGTTTGGAATTGGCCAGTGCCAACACCTGAAGGTAAACTATATAACCCATTAGTAATGACTAAGTCGCTCTGTGTCCCGTGATGTACGAAAAAGAAAAAGTCATTTAATTCTTTTAACTACATAAAAATATTAAAAGTATGGATTTTTCATTGACGAGAGTCAAAGTGTAAAAATAATACAAATGTATAAGAAGGCCCACAGAAAATAACAGCCAAATTAAAAATATTTTCAAGATATGAAAAAAGATTTATTAAATAAGTCTTTATTAAATATGTATTAAATATGTATTTTTTTTTAACTTGGGAGGTATTAGACATGTGCGCCGTCAATAAATTTGTTTCGTTTCGTTCCGTTCCGTTTCGTATTAGACGAAAATACGTATTTCGTAATTCGTGTCCGAAATTCAATTTGGATTAGTTTCGTACGAAATACGAATTTTCGTTAGATCCGTTAACTTTTCGTAATAATTACGAACATTCGTTATGATGAATTTAAAAAGCAAAAAATACCTTTCTCAATATAGCAGTCGTCAACTCATTATGCTCATTATGAGGGGCTCCCACCATCCCTGTGCTGTGCTGACTTCCTCTTGGGGCTGTACCCCTGCTGTGCTCATTATGAGGGGCTCCCATCATCCCTGTGCTGTGCTGACTTCCTGGGTTTGTAGTAGCCCATTAATTCGTATTTTCTGTCCAAAATTCTATTTGGATTTGTACGAAATACGAAAGTTTGTTAGGTTCGTTAACTTTTCGTAACAATTACGAACATTTGTTATGAGCGGCTCCCACCATCCCTGTGCTGTGCTGACTTCCTCCTGGGGCTGTGCCCCTGCTGTGCTCATTATGAGGGGCTCCCACCATCCCTGTGCTGTGCTGACTTTCTCCTGGGGCTGTGCCCCTGCTGTGCTCATTATGAGGGGCTCCCATCATTCCTGTGCTGTGCTCATTATGAGGGGCTCCCACCATCCCTGTGCTGTGCTGACTTCCTCCTGGGGCTGTACCCCTGCTGTGCTCATTATGAGGGGCTCCCATCATCCCTGTGCTGTGCTGACTTCCTGGGCTTTTAACTTCATCATAACGAATAATCATAATCATTATGACAATAATAAAACGGTATTAACGAACATTCTTATTTTGTCCAATTCTGAATCTCCCATCGACTACCAGTACCAGTCTCAGCGGTCTCCCACTCCCGAAACTAAATTCGTCAACGAAAATTTCATATTTCGTATAAAATTCGTAAGAATAGAAATTGTATTTTGGATGCTTCCGAATGTACAAATTTTCGGAAATTCGTACGAATTTTCGATTCGTACGAAACGAATCGCACAAGTCTAGGAGGTATACAGTACTATGTTAAGACAATGTAAATAGGTCTATATATAACATTTGTATTAATTTATAATGATTATGCTAATATCAATGAAAAACAACATTTCCATTTATGTAGTGCTACCGCCAGAGAAGCTGCTGAATTATTTTGGAATTTCTCTGCACACCTGAGGATGACACCCCAAGCATGGCCTAAAAGAAGAGAGGATTAGCAAGTATACTTATACAAGCAATTAGACAAAAATGTTACTCTTAAGCACTGTACACACAATCGGATTTTCGTCCGATGGATTTCTCCATTGGAAATCCGATGAAACTGTTTTTCATCAGTCTTGGCCACACACCATCAGTCCAAAAACCGACGGCAACAAAACGACGGCACGTACAATACGTACGACGGCGCTATAAAAGGTAAGTTCAAATCTAATGGCGCCACCCCTTGGGCTGCATTTGCTGTTTTGTGTTACCGCATGTTAGTAAAGGTTTGGTTAAAGCCGATTCGCGCTTTTCAGTCTCCGTGCTTTTCAGATTGTTTCCTGGTGTTCAGTTTGTGATTGTGGGTTCGTATTTGTTCTTCAGTGCGTGCAGTCAGGTCGTTACTGCTTGGCAGTGCCTTCTTGGCCGTTTGTTTACTGTTTTTCAGGTCGTTCTTCTCAGGCCTTGCTGTTCCACGGTGCGTTCTGTTTGAGTTCGTTCTGACCAGGCGACCGGTTTAAAACCATGTTTGAAGTGCGTTCTCGTTCTCGAGCTCGTGCTGGCTATGGACTTGGTGTTGCGGTTAACACTGTAACCCGAGTTCAGTCCGTGAACAGGGTGAGGAGGAGTTCATGGACCAAGAATTGGTTGCTCCAGCGGGACCAATTCTCTCATATGTATCTGCTGCGGGAAATCCATGAGAATAATCCTGATGATTTCAGCAATTATCTCAGGATGACGGACCCCATATTTCACCGTCTGTTGGATTTGCTGTCCCCCTATATCACGAGGCAGGACACTGTGATGCGCCAGGCGATCACTGCCGAGCAGAGGCTTATTTCCACGTTGAGATACCTGGCGACTGGGAGAAGCTTGCAGGACCTCAAGTTCACAACAGACATCTACCCCCAGGCTCTCGGGATCATTATCCCTGAAACGTGTTCTGCCATTATTCAGGTTCTGCAAAAGGACTATATGAAGGTAAGTTTGCTCCTTTAAGATCACATTATATGTTTTGATTGTTTGCTAATGTTATTTTTTTTTCCTCCTTCCCAAATTTGCCTGTTTGTAATATCCTGGGAAATTTTCCCCATGCATGTTTTTTATCTCTATTGCCCTTTTTTTGGGGCCTACATGCCCATTTCCCTTCACTAACCTCTCCAGCATGCTATCCAGGGCCCAAACACAGCTAGCCTAGTTTTTTACTCAGGATTTTTTTGGGTCATTGCCATCGTAGTTTAGCAACCCTCCCCCCCTAAAATGTGTACAAATGTTTTATTACTCATTCAAGCTCAGCAAAGTGGTCGAGTCTTTATTTGGGGCCCCCAAAATCACCTCAAACACCCCCCCCTTAGAATATTTTCTAATGTCCCCTCAGCGGGGGTGAGTCATGTGCTAAGTGGGCCTTCTTTTTTGACCATGAAATACTCCCTTAAATAATAATGTTAGCCTGATGTTGGTCAACAATGTCTTTGTGTTATCTGTTTGCACTGTAAACTTAAAACGTACTAATGTCTTCTTTTTGTTTGACTCCACAGTTTCCTTGCACACCACAGGAATGGTAGACTGTGGCTGATCAATTTGCCCAGCGGTGAGACTTCCCCAACTGTGGAGGGGCAATTAATGGCAAGCACGTCCACATAGTGCCGCCACCCCGTTCGTGGTCATTCTATTTCAACTATAAAGGTTTTAATAGCATTGTGTTAATGGTGGTGGTGTCGGCACGGTACGAGTTCCTGTATGTGGACGTGGGGAAGAACGGCCGGATGTCCGATGGTGGAGTATTCACGCAGACAGAGTTCGCTCACCATCTGCAGGCTGGGGGTCTTGCACTGCCTCCAGATGCAGAGAACGTGGAAGGACTACCGTTTGTTTTCATCGCGGATGAAGCCTTTGGACTGGGACCACACCTCATGCGGCCGTTTCCCCAACGCACCCTCACCCCGGAGAGTAGGGTTTTTAATTACCGGCTGGCCAGAGCCTGTAGAGTTGTGGAGAATGCCTTCGGGATAATGGCCATCCAGTTCCGCCTGTTTCAGACAGCTATTCATTTGGCGGAATACAAGCTGAACACCATAGTTTACTGCTGCTGCATATTGCACAACTTTCTGAGACATTTTTCCCCAACATATGTGTCAACAGTTGGGCCTGAGGCCAGTCCATCCGAGATGACCATTCTGACCGGCCTCGACACTGCCCATCCTGGCTTGGCCCCCCAAAGTGCCCGTGAAGTACGTGATAAATACGTTGAGTACTTCATGGGTAGGGGGGCCATCGCAATGCCAGACCACATCTGACCTTTTTGTTTTATCAATAAATTATTATTATATTTTCCTAAAAATGTGTTTTGTCATTCTTGATTTTATGTGTCTCCCAGGTTCTTGCAGTGCCAAGTGTATTTCTTCTTAGTAAATAGCCACAATTATCCCTTTAAAAAACATTGATTTTGCATTTTCTAAACTGCGATTGAGCATCGAAAGAACAAGCCACACCTTTTTGAGTGTTCCAGAAACTTTTTACTCCGTGCAACACATTTTTTGTGGCTTTTATACAAATACAATGTAGAAAGTTTGAGCTCCCCAAAATTTTTTATTTTTTTTGGAGGATTGTTTGGCAGAAACATGCAAGCGTCAAAATCGTCAAATTTGTTTTAAAAATTTAAACAAAAGAACAAAGTAAAAAGGAGAAACTTGAGATGGGGTGATGTCACCCCTGATCCATCCCAAATGTGAAGAACCCCACTTTTTTTTTGTGGCTCAAATGTGTCTTTTCAACATGATCCCATGGCTAAAGTAAACATGTGCTATCTGCCATCATGGGGGATCAATGGACGTGCTTTGGGGGTGCAAAGCCTTCCTCTAACCTACTTGAGTAGGGAGGAAGAGGTTGCACCCCCAAAACAGGGACATAGATATCCTGTGACGGCAGATAGCACATGTTGAGTCACTGTGTGCATCTTCACATTTGGGCTGGTGGAAATACCATTGCAAATTTGTTACGCCAAACAAAACACAAAAACAGGTGGGGGGTCACACTATTTGCCCCAAAATATCTATAATGTTTTCATATTTTTGCTCAATCACATTCATTCTCTTTCTCATAATGTCAATTTCGCTACTGCATTCCATTATTTCTTGAATAATTATTTTGGCACTAGCACTCAAGAATGGAGGATTTTGAGTTCCTGACACACCACCACGTTCATCCCCTAAAAAAAAAAAGAGAAATTTAGAAATATGCACGCCTACACCTGTATTTACCTTGACAGACACTGACCTGTTGTGGGGATAAGCTCCAACTCTCCTTCCTCCACCTCCCCTTCCTCCACCTCCGCTTCCGCCACCTCCACTTCCTCAACATGCTGATCTTGGGCTGCTTTGGGATCTTGGGGGAGTTTAGGTAGTCTGTGCTTCCTCATCTCCTCAGATTGTTGTCCTCCCAGTCTCCTCTCCCCTATGGGAATGCCAAAAAAAAGTATCCTTTAGCACACAGAGATTTTAGCGAAGATATTATATACATTGTTTTGAAGTGGGGTACAATTGATATTTGGGCCTGAGTTCCAAGATGAACACATGAGATCTTGAGAACTCTACAAAGCAGCATGTTTTTTCTAGGGGCCTAAAAAACACACTTGGAGAACCACAAAGGTATCCACTGGAGCACCTGTGTGTGACACCCTTAAAAATTTGGTCATGCGGGCAACACTATAGTATCTTGCTCCTGAACAAAAAGCTGTGTACCCAACTGCTTGAGTGTCATCTCCTTTACCCAGAATCCAGTTTAGCCTTTCATTCACATTCTACTTTACTTACAACACATCATCTAGCCAACAATGTGTAGATAAACATTGTTTTAGGAAAATGAGACATACCCACATGTAGTTTACGTGGATATGTGCCAAACATGTTTTGTGGAAGACGAACAATTAAAAAAAAAAAAAAAAAAAATAAGTGGACCCTCAACTTAACATTAAAGTTGCCTTTTTCAAATGTGAAACCAGTCAATCCAAGCACATGGTGCAAAACATGGAAGAATCCATATTACAATGTGAAAGAACACAGTAAAAATAAAAGCTTACTTTTTTTCAATGTTTTTTTTAAGCTTCCTATACTGCTCCGGCTCCCTCAGCTTCAGGTCAGACCACCTTTTACGGAGCTGCTCCTTGGATCTCATGACGCCATATTTCTGATAGAGAGTCTTCGCCACTTTGTCCATTATTTGTGACTTCCTGAGATTAGGGGTGTCGTATGGCCCATGCTTCCCATCGTAATCCTTCCTCCGCAGGATGTCAACCATCTCCACCATCTCAGCAAATGACATATTAGTCGCCTTATATCTTTTATTCCTGGATCGGGACGTTTCCGCCTCCGGGCTTTCCTCGTCGTTACTTTCGAGTAAAGAAGCCACCTGTGTCACCGACATTTTGCCGTCTCCCACTGTGCGCCGAACGTTAAGGGGCGGGGAAATGCTGAAAAAGACCGTCATGGGCGGGCGACGCGGGCGGAGTTACACGCATGCGCAGGGTATAAAAATGGGAATGAAGTTATTAGGGTTGCGCGGAGTAAGAACGACCGGAAGTGCAGAAAAGACCACAACTAAGGTAAGAAGGGAACTGGGGCCTGCAATGGCCTATAATGGTTCATGATTGTAAAGGCCAATATTGTGATAAGTCGAGGAGAATCGAATCTGATCTGTCATTTTTTTCCCAGGGTTTTTTACTTGCAGACAGTCAAATATGCATAAACTACGTGAGCCGGATGTCATGCTGATTTTTATTGAGAAATATAAAGAAATGCAAAACCTCTTTACGTCGGGCAACAATTGAAAAATTAGCGGATTATATGAAGCCCTGGGTCCCAGACGCAGACTACACTATGATGAACAATAAGATAAACAACATGCGTAATGCATATAAAAAAATCTGCAAAGAAGTCCGTGATTCGAAGAGATCAGGAGCAGCAGCAGACGATGTACTACAGCCCAAGCTGTGGTACTTCAAGCACCTGCAATTTCTGGATGACCAGATTGAGGCCAGGGAATCAATGTCCAGCCTTCCCTCAACCCTTCCTTCCACTCTTCCCTCCAGCGTTCCTTCCACCCTTCCCTCCAGCGTTCCTTCCACCCTTCCCTCCACCCCTGCAGAGGTGGAGGAGGAGCCACCCGAGCTTGAAGAGCCTGATCTTCGCATCTTCAGCCAGGTATAGTATTTTCGAACATAAATATTGGCCTCAAAGTACTATTGTGATGAACTTGATTTATTCTCCCAAAATGATAACATTCCCCCCCCCAACAAAAGGGACAAAAATGATTGTTTAAGTATCTAAAAAAAACAGGGACAGAATAAAACTATTTTCTATTTCTAAAACCAAAATATTAAAACAGTCATGAGATGAAAATTGTGTGTGATAGTTTCCACAAAATATCTAACTATCGGCATTTTTTTTACACAGGATGAGGCCAGCCAGGAGGAAGAGGCGCAGGAATGTGGCAGGCAGGAGGAGGCAGGGGTGAGTGTCAGCCAGGAGGAGGCAGGGCCAAGTGGGACTCAGCAGGTCCCCAGGCCTAGTGGCAGCACAGTCTCACAAGTGGCTCCCCTTCACGTCAGACCGAAAAAACATCAGCGGATGACACAGATGGAGGAGGAGTCACTCAAGATGATCCGTGAGGCTGCTGCCATCATGAGGGCCCCCCTCAACCCTGTGGAGGGGTTTAGTTTGTATCTCGCAGACAAATTACTCCAAATGGAGGCGGGACAACGTGCCCTCTGCGAGCACATTATCTACATGGCCGTAAACATGGGGTGAGGGGTCAGCTGACTGAGGCCACCCATATCTCTCATCAGGCCAATCCTTCTCCTCCTTCTCCTCCTCCTCCTGCCACATTACCACCCACAGTGGAGGGAACGCTGCAGAGAGGCGTGGAGGGAACACTGCAGGGAAGCGTGGAGGGAAGGCTACAGGGAAGAGCAGGAGGTGATTCCCTGGCTTCGAGCTGCTCTTCCAGAAGTTGCAGTTTCATGGAGTACCACAGCTTGGGATGATGTATGTCTTCGGCTGCTGCTCTTGATTTCATGCTGTTGTTTATCTTATTGTTCATCATAGTCATGTCTGCCTTTGGGGTCCAATGACTTCATATTTTCCGCTAATTTCTGAATTGTTGCCCTTCATTTTTTGTTTGATATTTTCCCAGAATAAATGGAAATTTGATTTCAGCCAAAATACTTGCCTGATGTGTTTTTATTGGGAGTAGCAATAACATTTCCTAAATACAATGTGTAATTAATAACAAGGGACACCAACCTCCATGAGGGAAAAATTAAATAATCAAATGTTGTTGTGAGAAATTAACACACAAAAAAATGCTAAAAAATAAATTAAAAAAATTATTTAATTTGTGAGGTAGGCCTTTAATAATAAATCAAGGGGGGGCGCATGCGCGGCGCGATGCTGGACGGACGCTGCTGAGCAGAGCTCCGTCTGACCAGGTCTGCTAGGCAGGATTTCCGGGGCTATTCCAGCACACGATTCAGCCCAGAGTCACTCAGCACCCCTGTGAGACACCCAGGTACATGCCATCAGGCAAAAGGGACGGAGAACCCGCTCACAACACTCGCTCACCAACTTTCTTTTGGAGACCGAGCGCTCCTGCACAGCAAGAAAGATGACCCAAAATGGCGCCGGATCACACGCGGCCCCGAGCAGCTCCATGCAGGCTCAGACAGCAAATCCTCCAAACAGTGAGTACAATCCTCCCCTGACAAAAGCTGACCTAGATGCCAGCCTCACAGCCATTTATGAGAAGCTGGTGGGGAAGCTGGAATCTGAAATACATAAATCCACCAGCGCTCTATCACAGGAGATAGCCAGCATAGGAGGAAGAACTGACATTTTGGAGGCTAAACATGACGAGCTTTCCTTGGCTCACAATGACCTGAGAAAGGATTATGAATCACTTGCAGACAGCTTTTCCTTTATGCAAGCTCACGTAGAAGATTTAGACAACAGGAACAGGAGACACAATGTAAGGCTGCGTGGTGTCCCTGAAACGATCACTGATCTTAACCAGACCATCACTAAACTGTTTCATAACCTTGTTCCAGACAAGCCCCTGTCTGCCTTTGCATGCGACAGAGTACATAGAGCTCTGAGGCCCAAACCAACTCCTGATAAACCCCCTCGTGATATAATCATCTGTATGAAAGACTTTGTCACTAAGGAAGACGTAATGAGAGCGGCTAGGAACACTCAGAACATAGACCTAGATGGAATCAGGATCCAGATCTACCCGGACATATCTCCTGCGACTCTGGATAGACGCCGCAGGATGAAGGAGGTTACCAGTATCTTACAATCTGCCGGTATTAAGTACAGATGGGGATTTCCCTTCAAGTTGTCTATTATGCACAATGGCACCACGTATTCTGTCTATAATGTTATAGAAGGGAAGGATCTGCTGGTCAAGCTGGGCCTCTTGGATCAGGCCCCTCAACGCCGATTCCCTCCCACACCTAGATCATCACCCATATGGTCCACCCCTAGGCGCTCACAAAGGGATCAGAGAAACCAAAGGGACCAAAGAAGATGGAACCCTCCCTCCCCAGATCATCATGCATGATCCTGCAAGTTCTATTCTCATAAACTGACCACACTATTCTTTTGAGATTTTGAGTCATTGCTCGCTGAGTCTTATTTCCACCCCCTGTTTTTTTTTTTTTTTTCTTCTTCTCACTACAAAGGCATGCTCTCATGACATAAGGTGCAGTCCTAGGTATATCTTTTTGTTCCCCCATCTTTCGAACCTCTACCTCTGGATCCACATTAACGAGCACTACTATATATATATTCAGCTGTATCTCCCCCATTGAGAACAGGGGGTCACCCAAATCTCACTATGCTCCTGGTAGAGACGTGCCTAAGTGATGGTACCCCTTACTCTCAACAAATTGTTATTGAACAGGTCAACTACAAATCTCTCCCACGGCTGAAACAATACCCACTGGATTTATCCTGAAAATTCATAATTGGTTCTGAAATTTCTGAGTAGCAAGTTCCAACCCTTCTCGGACTACTAAATTGATCAATATTCTATAAACTGACCACACTAAACCTACACAATTTTACCCCCCCCTTTTTTTTTTTTTTTTGCAATATTCACACTGCAATTCTCCTTCCCCATCATACCACTTGCCCTAACTGGAGCTCATCCAAATATAACCAAAGACTTCCTGGGCTGTTGTACTGTTAAAATTTTTTTCTTTTGTCATGTTTGTATCCCTGACAGGTCGAACACTCCCTGCTGAACCTGGTCTTGCTATATGATCTTCACTCAATAACAAACCCTCTGGACTAACGTGAGACCTTTGTCCTACTCCCCTTTTTTTTTATTTTTTTTATTATTATTCGGTTAATTTTTTACCGCTGCCCCACAATTTTTCATGTTTTGTACCTTTTGTGATAACTACCATTTCTCACCATGTACCCTACACTGTGATTTTTCAATGTTTTAAATTGCCTGGCGAGTCCGCCATCGCTGGATTGTTCCCCGCTCTGCCTCCGTGGTTTGCTCCCTCATCTCATTGAGGTGGGGGGGCGCACCTCGTTGGTAGAATTAGGACAGATTTGTCCTCTACATATGGTTTTTGGGTCAGGAGGCTCATTGTTTCCTGGCCCCCAGTTTTTTCTCATTTATTTTTCATTTACTTTTGCCCTTTTGGCCTCAAGAATGTTCAGAAATGTTAATGGAAGACCACAATTGTCTTTTCTCTATAATCACAATAAGTTGCTCATATTCTTAGTTGCTATAAGATATATGACGAAACTTCTATATTCACACTCTATCAAAATACATGTATGGCATTATACAACTTTTCTACATAATTTCCCCTTCCCTGTTATACTTGAACTTCTTGGGAGTGCTCATTATTTGACGGAGCTTGTGATATCTTATAGCTTTAACTATAACTTTCCTAACAAAACTCTCCCTCTTTCTTTTTCGTACATCACGGGACACAGAGCGACATAGTCATTACTAATGGGTTATATAGTTACCGTCAGGTGCTGGCACTGGCAACTTCCAAAACCGGAAGTACCCTCCCCTATATAAGCCCCTCCCATCCGGGAGCACCTCAGTTTTTTGCCAGTGTCTAAGGTGTTGGCCAAGAAGAAACATGTGTTTTTCACTGAGCTTGCGTACAGGTTCTTTTGGGCCTCAGTAAGCTATTCCGGATCCGACCAAAAAAGCTTCATAGCTAAACGGTCGGTACCCGGGCCTTGCAGAGAAGAGCAAGGTTCTGCCTGTAATGCTTCTCTTAGGAGAGCTGGACCCTGGGATCCAGAGCTCTGGTCATACCCACGACCAAGATGTTTTCTGTGCAGGGTGCTATACAGGTCCAGGGGAGTGGAATCCTTGGGAACCCGGTCCCTGAAGGTTTGATTACAATGCCTGCCGTGATAGGTGAAGTTTGGGCTTTTGTGGACCAAACAAAGTCCTGCGGCGGGGAACAGGTAAGTGGGGGCTCCCAGGAACTTGGTTCTATTGGGGGACCCCCAAGCCTAATTTGTCTTTCTGTCTGTTACCTAACGGTATTCCCGCTAATATCTGTGCATGCCTGTAACTACTAAAAAAATGTAATAATTTTTAATGGTGGTCAAGAAAAAAAAAAAAAAAAAAAGGAATGTTTTTTTTTTATATGTTTAGTATATTAAACTGCGGTACCTGTGTTTGTCCACTAGAGGCCGCTATGGAATGTTTTTCTTGTCATATGGACTAGTTTCTTCTCAGAGAACAAAGTCCAGGCAGCTGGTGAGTTCTCCTACAGGAAACTGTTTCCTCTGCCATGTTGCAGTGTTCGTCTATCCCCCGGCCTGCGGCAAAGGGGGCCCTGGCTCCTGTCCCTGGTTTCCATGTTTGAAAATTAGCGCCGAGGCGCACGTGGCCGCGCGCGTGCGCGTGCACGCGCCTCTATATATAGAGGTGGCCGGAAAAAGGGGCGGGGCCTGGGGGATGACGCTCTGTGCGCGCCGCAGCGCTTCTGCGCATGTGCGGGCGTCCCAGCAGGTTTTTAAAAAAAAAAAGCCACATTATTGCAGTAAGCTGGCTATGAAGTACAGAGACAGAGCTGGCAACATTTAAAGGCATACAGCAAGCGGTTGATACAGGCATCCCCTAGAAAGGCACATTAGTAGACACCAACTGTGATATAGCAGCAATTGTGCTAGACTATTCTCAGTAAAAGTGGTGTATTACGGCTGGAATACCTCAGCTTTAGGCTTAGGAATATGCCGTCCAGTAGCTCCGGAACTGAATCTTCCAGGAAGCGAAGGGGGTCTCATCGGGCTCGGAGGATCTTGGGCATACTCCTGCTGCACCAGTCTCCCCTGAAGTTCAGAGGTAAGTGACCGTAGAGACCCCGCAGGGGTACTTGGTACTGTGGCTGTCCTCAGTTCACCTGCTCCTGTGTATGTAACAGAGGAGGTTTTTTCCTCAGCTCTGGGAGGATTAGAGAGAGATTGTCAAAATTTATCGCTGCCTCCCTGTCAGGGAAAGCACGCCCGATCTCCGTCTCCTCCTTCAGAGTGCCTGTTAGCAGAGCAACAGTCCCATACAGGGATCGACCTGCCTGAAGGGGATCAGGATGAGGTTGATTCTGTTATAGAGGAATCAACAGTGGGGGAACCTTTTCTCAGCATCTCAAGCTGAAAGATTATGGGTTCAGTCTCTGACTAACATGGTCCGATCAGCATTTAAAAATGCACCTTGCGGAACCATCAACCACTACTGTATCCTCGTTGGGGTCGCTAGAAGCCCCCAGACTGTTTGTTCTTTTCCACTTCACCCTTTACTGAAAGGGCTCATTTACCAGGATTGGGAACGTCCTGAGAAAATATTTATTCCCCCAAGAGATTTCCGGTGGTCTATCCCATGGAGGATAAGTTCATCAAAAAAAAAAAAAAAAAAAAAAAATGGAAGGTCCCTACAGTGGACGCAGCCATCTCTTGTATGTATAAATCACTGACATGTCCAGTGGATAATGTCCAAATGTTCAAGAACCCAATAGATAAAAGATTGGAGTCCTTATGAAAATCTGCTTGGTGATACAACCAGCAGTAGCAGCTATTGGGGTCTGCTAAGCAGTGAAGGATCAGTTGAAACAGGTCTTGAGGGACTTGACAGATCAGCAGGCTTTGCCCTAGCTGATCTACCTAGAGCCTTAGGCTTTGCGGTTGACGCCATAAAGGATTCAGTCCATCAGGCCTCCCGCCTTACGCTGTCTATAGTACATATGCGTAGGCTCCTATGGCTCAGAAACTGGTCTGCTGAAGCTCCCTGTAAAGAATGGCTGGTTAGCGTCCCATTTCATGGTGAACGCTTATTCAGGGAAAACCTGGACAAATATATCCAGAAAATTTCCAGCGGTAAAAATACGCTCTTGCCGGTTAAAAGCAGAGTTAGAGGTCCCTCTTTAAGAGGCCTGCTTCTCCAGTCCCTGGGGCATCGGCTGTGTACAGTTCCGACGGCCTCCTCGGTCAAATCCCGGGGGTAAAAAACAGGGACAGTAGCAGGGTAATGAGAAACCCTGGGTCAGGGGAGGTACAAAACCTCCCCCAAAGTTAAATTCATTGAAGCCCCCACTCAGTCGGGTGGGGGGAGGACTCCAGTTGTTCGCAAAGAGACCTGGCGGGACACGATCAAGACAGATAGGTGCTCTCCGCAGTAGGTTTGGGATACAGTTTGGAGTTAAAAGACTCTCCTCCTTCCCATTTTGAGGTCAAACGTGCCAAGGGATCCCCGGAAGAGAGAGTCCCTCCTGTTGGCACTAGAACAACTATTGCTCCAAGGAGTAATTATGGAGGTTCCCCTGGAAGAATGAGGGTTCGGGTTTTACTCAAACCTCTTTACAGTCCCGAAGCAAACGCGGACGGGAGGCCCATATTAATTCTAAAAAGGGCTATACAAATTCCTGTATATCAGGACTTTCCGATGGAGTCGATCCGATCGGTGGCCACTGCCCTACAAGGGGAGGATTGGTTAGCCACGATCGACATCAAAAATGCTTATTTGCACATTCCCATCTTTCCAGTCCACCAAAAATTTCTATGCTTTGCAGTAGAAGGGCGCCATTTTCAGTTCAGAGCCTTACCCTTCGGTTTGGCCACAGCACCACGAGTGTTCACAAAAATTCTGGCCCTTTATTGGCCAATCTAAGAACACAAGGTGTAATGATAATGGCATATCTGGATGACTTGTTGCTGATAGACCACTCAGTGAAAAAACTAGACGTGGTCGTTCACAAGACGATCAAGTATCTGGAATCTCACGGTTGGATTATCAACCGAGACAAGTCAGCCCTAAAAACCAGTCAAAAGTCTGGAATACTTGGGGCTAAGGTTGGATTCAGGCCAGAGAAAAATATTCTTGCCTCGAGGAAAGGTGTTGTCTTTGAAAGATTTGATCCACTTAGTGGGTACAAAAAAGACAGCCGTCCATACGCCTGTATATGAGGCTGCTGGGAAAAATGGTGGCTTCATTCGAAGCAGTACCCTACGGTCAATTCCATTCAAGGAATTTGCAAGGGGCCATACTGTCAGCCTGGAACAAAAAAGTTCAGGCCCTAGACTTACCAATGTCCTTGTCCCCTTCCGTTCGCAAGAGCCTCCGTTGGTGGTTGGTTCCCCAGAATCTGGAAAAAAGGAAATCCTTCAGTCCGATTTCTTGGAAGGTGGTCACTACAGATGCCAGCCTTATAGGCTGGGGAGCAGTACTGGAGCAATAGTCTCTCCAGGGCAGATGGTCGGATGCAGAAAAGGCCCTGCCCATCAATCTCTTAGAGATACGAGCAGCCCGGTATGCCCTAGTAGCATGGACATCCAAACTCCAAGGGTCCCCTGTCAGAATTCAATCAGACAATGCCACAGCAGTGGCATATATCAATCATCAGGGGGGCACCAGGAGTCGTGCAGCCCAGAGGGAAGTAAATTACATCCTGAAATGGGCAGAAAAATATGTCCCAGCCATATCTGCGGTATTCATTCCAGGAGTGGAGAATTGGAAGGCGGACTTTCTAAGTCGCCAGCAATTAGGCCCAGAGGAAGGGTCCCTTCACCCCGAGGTTTTCTGGACAATATGTCAGCGGTGGGGAACATCGGATGTAGATCTTCTAGCATCCAGATTCAACGCAAAGGGGGACAGGGTTGTCTCTCGGACAAGGGATCCCCTAGCTTGCGGCTCGGATGCCCTAGTGTTCCCTTGGGATCAGTTCAAGCTGATATATGCATTCACACCGCCAATGGTTACCTCGATTACTCCGCAGAATCAGGGTAGAAAAGAAACAGTGATTCCGGTGGCTCCAGCGTGGCCCCAGCGTGGCCCCGAAGAGCGTGGTACGCGGAGATTGTAAAATTTCAGTGGGGAGTCCTTGGACTCTCCCACGTCGTCCGGCTTTCGCAAGGACCGATATACCACCCTTCCTTACCAGCCCTAGGTTTGACGGCCTGGCTATTGAAGCCCACATTCTAAAAAAGAGAGGGCTCTCTAATGCGGTGGTATCTACCATGATCAATGCCAGGAAGCCGGTATCCAGGCAGATCTACTATAGAATCTGGAAGGCGTACATCGCGTGGTGTGAGGCCAAGAAATGGCATCCACATAAGTACGTAATAGGTAGGATTCTGGACTTCCTACAGTGGGCTGTAGATAGGAAGCTTGCCTTGAGTACTATCAAGGGTCAGATTTCGGCCTTGTCAATATTTTTTCAAAGGCCCTTGGCTTCGCATTCACTAGTCAAAGCCTTTATACAAGGAGTGATGCGTATTAGTCCTCCGGTTAATATTCCCATATGTCCATGGGATCTAAACTTGGTTCTGTCGGTTCTACAGAAACAACCATTTGAACCATTACAGCATATTTCCTTGGTGCTTCTCACCAGGAAATTGATTTTTCTAGTAGCCATTTGTTCGGCTAAAAGAGTATCGGAATTAGCAGCTATGTCCTGTAAGGAGCCATATCTGGTTATCCATAAGGACAGAGTAGTGTTACGTCCTCATCCAGCCTTTCTTCCTAAGGTGGTATCGAGGTTTCATTTGAACCAAGATGTGGTTCTTCCTTCTTTTTTTCCCCAAACCTACTTCGGTAGAGGAAAAGTTATTGCATTCTTTGGATGTAGTAAGAGCAGTTAAAGCTTATCTAAAAGCCACTGCTCAGATTCGCAGAACGGATACTTTGTTTATTCTGCCGGAAGGCCCCAGAAAGGGTCAGGCAGCGTCAAAATCTACTTTAGCCAAGTGGATTCGACAGGTCATAATGCAAGCTTATGGCTGGAGAAGGAGACCGCCTCCGTTCAAGGTTAGAGCGCACTCCACAAGAGCAGTTGGAACTTCATGGGCAGTGCATCACCAGGCCTCCCTGGCTCAAATCTGTAAGGCCGCAACGTGGTCTTCAGTTCACACGTTTACTAGGTTCTACCAGGTGGACGTTAGAAGTCAGGAGGATGTCGCCTTTGGGCGCAGTGTGTTGCAGGCCGCAAAAGATCCTCATGTCTGATAGCGCTCAGCTTATATATGGTGTATCCCCCCCCTCATTTGGCATTGCTTTAGGACATCCCATTAGTAATGACTATGTCGCTCTGTGTCCCGTGATGTACGAAAAAGAAAATAGGATTTTTATAACAGCTTACCTGTAAAATCCTTTTCTTGGAGTACATCACGGGACACAGAGCTCCCACCCCTCTTTGGGGACACTTATTGCTTTGCTACAAAACTGAGGTGCTCCCGGATGGGAGGGGCTTATATAGGGGAGGGTACTTCCGGTTTTGGAAGTTGCCAGTGCCAGCACCTGACGGTAACTATATAACCCATTAGTAATGACTATGTCGCTCTGTGTCCCGTGATGTACTCCAAGAAAAGGATTTTACAGGTAAGCTGTTATAAAAATCCTATTTTTACAACTATGGGTATTAGAATAATCTCCCATAACGTCCAGGGCTTTAATTCTCCCAATAAACGCAAAAAAGCATTCAAACATTACAAAAGATTGAGAGCTGACATCATCTTATTACAAGAGACCCATTTTGCCCAAGCCAACCACCCACAATATTTTGATAAAACATTTAGTCAACATTATTATACTACCTTTTCAAACAAAACCAGGGGGGTCGCCATCTTTATCAAAAACTCAATTATTTTTGAAGTCCAAAATATTTACAAAGATAAGGATAGCCGCTTCATTATTCTGAAGGGCACAATTAACAGGCGCTCAATTACATTAGTGTCAGTTTACGCCCCTAACGAGTCACACTCATCCTTTTTCAAAAATTTCTTCTCCATATTAGACCAACACACTTCGCCCCACATGATTGTAGGAGGCAATTTCAACTTAGCCGCCCACCCCTCTTTAGACAGAAGTAACACAACCCCATCCTCTAAAGCCTTCTCC
Organism: Rana muscosa; assembly: GCA_029206835.1. NCBI lineage: Eukaryota > Metazoa > Chordata > Amphibia > Anura > Ranidae > Rana > Rana muscosa. The sequence goes on from CM055121.1 coordinate 494,746,553, forward strand.
AAAACTATAAATCACTCTCTGAATAATCTTCAATTAATTGACACATGGAGATCACACCATATAGGGATTAAGGCATTTACACATTACTCTCATCCTCACGATTGTTATGCCCGCCTTGACTACATTTTTAGCACCCCTATTCTCTTAGCAAACTCCTCTTCAGCCCAGATCCACCCTTGCCCGTGGTCAGACCATAATATGACCGCATTTGAGACCTCCCACATAGGAATGGCCCCAACTACCTTTAAATGGCGCATTAACAACTCTCTACTCACAGACCCCGCTACCTTTCAATTAATAAATTCACATATTGAAAATTACTTCAAAGAAAATATAACAAATGAGACACCCCCCACATCCATATGGGCTGCCCACAAAGCTGTTCTTAGGGGCCATCTTATAAACATTGCTGTGGCTAGGAATAAAGCTAAAATTGCAGACATTAAATGTCTCACTAAAGAATTAAACGACTTATATAACAAGATGAGTCACTCAGTCTCCCCAGAGCTAACTAAACTAATCCAAACCAAGCGTCAAGCATTGAATACATTATTATCCGATGACACTGAAAAATCTCTACGCTTTTCAAAAGCCAGATTCTTGCTATTCAGTAATTCTTCCTCAGCAATGTTTGCTAGAAAAATCAAGCAAGGTGCTAATCCTACACATGTCTACAAGCTGCGTAATTCGAATGGTAATTTCGTAACTCACCCCCAGGATGTGCTTCAAATATTCACAAACTTTTATAAAGACCTACTTTCAGGCCCGCAAACAATTCCCAACCCCTCCTCTTTAAGGTGGCTAGACAACCTCCCACTCCCTAAACTTAGCGATCATCAGACCTCCTCCCTTAATATACCCTGCACAGACGAGGACATTTTGAACATAATCAAATCACTTAAGACATCCACAGCCCCAGGTCCAGACGGTTTTTCATCTTCATACTATAAAAAATTTGCCCCTCTTCTGGTACCTAATCTCACTAGACTATTCAATCATATACTAAATGGAGGCCAATTCCCTGACGAGATGTTGATGGCTAACCTCTCCTTAATCCCAAAACCACATAAAGATCACTCTCTTCCCCAAAACTTTCGCCCCATATCTGTCCTCAATAATGATATTAAGCTTTTTGGTAAATTACTAGCCAACAGACTAGCTTCTGTTGTCACTTCCTTAGTACACACTGACCAGTCGGGCTTTATCCCAGGACGTCAAATTACGGATAACATCAGACTAGTGTCCAACGTTATACAAGACGCTAATCTTCACTCCCGCCCAATCTGTCTTTTAAGCCTTGATATACACAAGGCTTTCGACAGCGTCAGCTGGTCATACATCAATCACCTCCTTCCTAAACTTGGTCTCTCAGAAAAATTCATACACGGCTTTAATGCCCTTTATCACTCCCCAAAGACTAGAATTAGAATTCCAGGTAGCAACTCCGAATTTTTCCCCATAAATAGAGGTACTAGACAGGGCTGTCCACTTTCCCCCCTCCTGTTTGCCCTGGCAATGGAGCCCCTTGCCATAGCTATCAGACAAAATATTAACATTAAAGGATATCAGAAAAGCGTCACTCAATTTAAAATTAGCCTATATGCTGACGACGCTCTATTATTTCTGACCGATCCAATTACCTCCATTCCCAACTTATTAGATGAACTCAACTCCTTCCATGCAATCTCTGGCCTATCTATAAACACCAACAAAAGCTCTGCTCTACCTATTAACTACCCCCCAAACATGCTAAGCACACTCCAAAATAATTTTAACTTCATCTGGCCATTCAACTCAATCAAATATTTGGGAGTCTATATTACCCCCACCCACACATCTCTTTATAAAGCCAATTACATTCCTCTCTTCTCCCACATAAATTCACTACTTAAATCATGGTCCAATCATCATATCTCCTTCTTAGGTAGAATCTGTGCATTCAAAATGTTGATCCTCCCCAAGCTTCTATACTATTTCAGAGCGCTCCCCATTAATGTCCCCAAATCCAGAATAACATCCCTTCAAAGGGAAATTAATAAATTTATCTGGAACAATAAAAAACCCAGGTGCAGTTATGCGCTTATGCATAACCCACAAAACAAAGGCGGCATGGGCCTCCCAAACCTCTGGCACTATTATTTAGCAGCCAGACTCTCACATATGGCCCAATGGCATTCCCCCACTACACACATTCCATGGTTGATCTTTGAATCTTCTTCCATCTCCCCTTTATCTTTAAAAGGCATTTTATGGTCCCCTATAACTCACTACCGCTCTCTTCTTAAGGAAAACATGATTATCGCCCACTCTTTGCAACTATGGAATAAAATCAAAGACTATTACGCCTTGTCCTCAACTACCCCCCCTTTGGCCAACTTCCTGGGAGATCCCAGGTTTACCCCCGCGTTCCCAAACTACAATCTCTTTCACCACTGGATTCAACTTAAATTAACCACTCTTAGATCACTAGTGACCAACCTAAAATTCCCAACCTTCGCATCCCTCCAATCTAGTCACAAACTCCCTGACTCTGAACTCCCCCAATATCTCCAAATCCAAAACTTTTTTGCCACTCACTATTCCCTTTCCATCGACACCCCATGCACCACTTTTGAGCGCATCTGCACTTCCTCTTACAGAGATAAGGGTGTCATTTCACAAATATAGAATTCTTTAAACGATCTACACCAGCCCGAGAAAACAGGCCCTATGATACGTTGGGAAGCTGACTTAAGCTGCTCCCTCCCCATAGAAACCTGGTTAAAAATGATAGACAACCTCCGCAAAAGCAATCGCGCTGCAGCCTTTAGGGAATCCCCCCTTAAACTCTTGGTCAGATGGTATATGACCCCTGCCAAGATCCATTCATTTTATCCCTCAGTCTCCAATACCTGCTTTAGAGGCTGCCCTGATGAAGGGAACTATCTCCACATCTTCTGGAGCTGTAAACTCCTTGAACCCATATGGCAAGCAGTAGTAAACACTTTAGAACCCACACTCAAGAAAAAAATCCACCTCTCACCACAAATCTGCATTCTTTATGCTGAGGTTTCAGATATCCCCTTACCTTGTACTAGACTACTTCATTCACTGATAAGCTCCGTTCAATGGATGATCGCCCTAAACTGGAAAACACACAACCTTCCTTGGCCCCAGGTCTTAGCCAGAATGGAGGCTCTTAGATTATCTGAAAGGATCCACCATACTCTCTTAGATAGCATACACACATACAATGGTAAATGGATGTATTGGTCTCCAACTTAACAGAACTTAGATTGCATATGGATATAACCTTTGTTGCCATTCTCATGTACAAAATTTTGTAAACCCAAGCACCACCGTACTTTGTATATCACTTTATACTGAAGTTTGTCATTTTACTGTCTTCCAAATAAAAATTTTGTAAATAATAATAAATCAAATTATTAAGAAGATCACAAGAAACAGGAAAGACATAAGTTAGTCAGAACTCGTGATAAAGAAGTGCAGCAAAAACGAGATTTTAAATACCATTCTAAAGCAAAAAACAATGCGCTGCATTAAACGAGGCAATAACTTGCAGAATGACGAATGTGCTCTCTCCATTAGGAACGCTAGTTTTACCAGAACGAGCACTCCCGTCTCCTAATTCAGTCTGAGCATGCGTGGGTTTTTTATCCGATGGACTTGCCCATAGACGATCAAAGTTTTCTATCGTTTTTTTATCCATCGGAAAAATTTAAAACATGTTCTATTTTTTAAAACTGATGGAAAAAAGACCGATGGGTCCCATACACGATCGGTTTGTCTGATGAAAACAATCCATCGGACGGTTTTCATTGGTTAAACCGATCGTGTGTACAGGGCTTAAGAGATGGGGTTAACCACTTCCCGCCCGGCTTATAGCAGAATGACAGCCGGGCGGTGGTTCTGTTATCCTGAATGGGCGTCATATGACGTCCAGCAGGATAACATGCCGGCACGCGCCCTTCAGATATCAATCAGTAAAGCCTATAAGTAGCTCCTCATCAGTGCTAGCTATCCAGTGCCATCTATCAGTTTCCATCAGTGTGTCACAACGGGTACTTACCGAGGCCGAGATGCCGAGAGCGGTTCACCCTTGCGACTTGACGCACTCCGCCCCCTGGAAGTGAGACAGGGAGAGAATGGCGAGAAGAGGCACTGGTGACCAGCAGGTGGAGAGGACTTGCAAGGCTGGCTGGAATAGCTGAGTAGTCCGTAAAGATGCTGGAGGTTAATCACCAGGCAGTGGCAGGGATAAAACAGGAACTTGATGGTAACATCCCAGACAATCAGGTTCAGCAGGGATTGACGGAAACCGGCTGCGGCTGGTGGTGCAGATCGAGGGTTTAAAGCTGCTGATAGCAAAGTCCAGATAGGTACAGGAATCAGATCAGGGCTGAAGATTAGAAGGAAGATCCGAGGTGCAGGCAGGAAGTCAAGGGCTGGAGAAAACAGCAGATCCGGGTCACAGGCCAAGGGTCAAGCACAGGCAGAAGGCAGAAGTCCGTAAAACAAGCAGAAGGTCAGGTCCAGGAGAGATGAGAGAGGTAATCAAGCCGATCCGGGTCACAACTGGGTTTTCAAACAGGACTCAGGAAACTGGATACACAGGAAAGCTGACAACAAACCAGCAACCTGTCAGTGAGCTAGGCCTCTTTATATATGCCCGCCTGTATTCTGATTGGCGCAGCTGCGCGCACGTGCACGCACCATTGCGTCGGCGTGCGCACCCGTGAACGTCGGTGCACTGTCCCAGGCACGCGCATGCGCCGAAGCGTCGACCCACTGCGCATGCGTACTGGGTGCTGGTTGGGTTGAAAGTTTCCCTGACACAGTGTTGCCTATTAGTGCCCATCAGTTCAGCCTATCAGTGCCCGTCAGTGCCTCCTAACAGTGCCAACTAATAGTGCCCATCAGTGCTACCTATCAGTGCCCATCAGTGCCACCTATCAGTGCCCATCTGTGCAGCCTGTCAGTGCCACCTAACAGTGCCACCTATTAGTGCCACCTATTAGTGCCCATCAGTGCCACCCATCAGTGCTGCCCATCAGTGCCCATCAGTGCTGCATATCAGTGCCATCTATCAGTGCCCATCAATTCTATATATCAGTGCCACCTAATCAGTGGCATCTCATCAGTGCCCATCAGTGCTGCCTCATCAGTGTCCATTAGTCCAGCCTCATCAGTGCCCGTCAGTGAAGGAGAAAACAACATTTTATAACAGAAACAAAGAAAAACGTTTTTTTTTCTAAAATGTCTGTCTTTTTTAGTTTGTTTAGCAAAAAATAAAAACTGCAGAGGTGATCAAATACCACCAAAAGAAAGCTCTATTTGTGGGAAGAAAATTATAAAAATTTGGTTTTTGGTACAGTGTTTTGGTACAGGCAATTGTCATTCAAATCACGTCCTGGGCAGGAAGGGGGGAAAGTGCCTGGTATTGAAGTGGTTAAACACTTATTTTCTGGCTAACAATAGTTAATAGAACTAAGTTGTATTCCCCTAGCAACAGTGTATAAAGACAGTCCTAACTTGTTATAACAGTTCCAGTTTTATCCTACTGGCTAGTAGCTGATAAAAAAAAATGTTAGTCAAGCAAATTTGGGGCCCTTGAGGAAAGTACAACAGTTGCGGCAGACAACAACTGAACTTGTACAATTTTAGTCTATTACCACAACCAGGGCACTCCCTTCTGGATCTCCAGACACATGCTCTTATTCGGTTCAAATCCTCAGACAGGGATAAGGGTTGCTGTGACTTTTCTCTTTCAATCCTACTGAGACACTCCCTCCTTAACCGCTTGCTGACTAGCCGCCGTCATTATACTGCGGCAGGTTGGCACGGCTGCATGAATCGCCGTAGGTGTACACCGGCCGCTTTAAGAGTGATAGAGGGGCACACACACGCCCGTGGCACGACGCCAGGAGCCGATGCACATGGCCAGTGGCTGCGATGTTCGCCGGCCACGCGCGATCCGACCACAGAGAGCCAGAACGGGTATCTGTGTATGTAAACAAACAGATCCCCATTCTGACAGGGGAGTAGAGAGAGATCTGCTGTTCCTAGTGATCAGGAACAGCAATCTCTCTCCTCCTCCAGTCAGTACACTCCCCCCACAGTTAGAAACACCTCCCTAGGGAACACGTAACCCCTTTACTGCCCCTAGTGTTAACCCCTTCCCTGCCAGTGACATTTATACAGTAATCAATGGCTAGTTTTAGCTCTGATCACTGTATAAAAGTAATTGGTCCCAAAAAAGTGTCAAAAGTGTCCGATCTGTCCGCCTCAATGTTGCAGTCCTGCTAATAATTGCAGATTGCCACCATTACAATTAAAAAATAAATAAATAATAATAATGCCATAAATCTATCCCCTATTTCCTGGTGCCTCCATGGCAGCATACATGTGATAGAGCTCCGCCTCGACTCCTCCTTCAGGACTAGTGAATAGCATAAATTAAAGGCATAGCCCCTCCCCAACATTCTCCTTTTTTCATCATACCTCTTGACTGGGGCAAGCGGAGGTAGTAGACGCGTTATCGTGTCCTTGGAACTTCAAGACGGCTTACGCCTTTCCTCCTCGCCCACTCATCTCAAATTTTCTCCTCTGGGCTCCTAAGGGAACCATTCAAAGTACTAGCAATGCTACCTTATTGGCCGAAGAGACCTTGGTTCCCACTAGCCATGCACCTCAGTGTGAATCCTCCTATCAGAATTCCCCCCTTTCCGCAGTTATTGACCCAGGGCAGACTGGCTCATCCAGACCCACAGAAGCTGGATCTTCGTGTATGGAGGTTGAAAAGAGGAGGTTCGAGTTGTTAGGCTGTTCCCAAGAGGTCATATCCACCCTGCTTAAAGCCAGAAAACCAACAACCAATGCAATATATGCAAGGATTTGGGACAAGTTCTTATCCTACGCCACAGGAAAGGAGTTTGATCCAATCTCTCCTTCCACTGCTGATGTTTTGAGCTTTCTTCAAACTGGTCTCGAATTGGGGCTCAGCCAGAGCTCCCGTAAGGTACAAGTGTCTGCAATCTCTGCAGCAACTAACACCAGGCTGGAGCAACAGGTCTTTATTTTGGCACACCATCATTGGGCCATCATCTTTCAAGTCTTCATTCACCCTTCTACTGTGAGTTGCTGTGAGTGACGCTCCTTGGGCGAATCATCAGCTGCGGATCCTCCAGGGATATACATCCAAAGCTTAAGTCGACCCTCTAGACGTATGTTTAGCAGGGTCCACAGAGTCCGGTAAGCCTCCTCTTTATTGGTGGTGTTTTTTTTCACATATTCATTCAAGATTGTTTGGCACTGTTCAATCATCACGAATAGATTTTGAAGTATTGTGGAACACTATTGGATTATTATTTATACCATCATGAACTCACTTTGATCATTCACCAGAGACGTTCCAGTTGTTTTTTCACTATGATGGACTATTGACACCTGAATTGAGATTTTCAGTTTTTTCTTTTCTGTAGGGTGTTATTTATTCATTTGTTTTTTCACATTTATCAGCGCTACAATTTTTTGGTATTTTGTATATGGACCTTTTTGCCTATTGGTTTTGTAGCTGTTTTTTTCTTTATATTAGCAGCGAGGAAATTTTTGTATTTGTTTTCATAACTAACACCAGGTGGGCAAAAGATCCTCTAGTGGTTATGTTCCTCAGAGGCGTACTGAAGATGCGCCCTTCATCCAGGCGTTCTTTTCCAAAATGGGATCTTCCTATACTACTGGAAGTCTTATCCACTCACCTGTTCGTGCCGGTTAAAGAGGTCTCAATTTGGAACCTAACCTTAACCACTTGCCGACTGCCGCACGACGATGTACGTCAACAGAATGGCACGGGCAGGCAAATGGGCGTACCTGTACGTCCCTTTAAATTTGCCTCATGAGTGTGCCCGTGGGTCCCGGGAACACGATGTTCCCGGGTAGCCCGCGGTTGCGGTCGGCAAAGGCAGAACAGGGTGATGCCTTTGTAAACAAGGCATTCCCCTGTTCTGCCTAGTGACATGTCAGGAATCTACTGTTCCCTGTGATCGGGAACAGTGATCGCTGACATGTCACTAGTAGGTCCTCCCCCTAACAGTTAGAATCACTACCTAGGACACACTTAACCCCTTCAGAGCCCCCTAGTGGTTAACCCCTTCACTGCCAGTATCATTTTTACAGCAATCAGTGCATTTGTATAGCACTGATCGCTGTAAAAATGACAATGGTCCCAAAAATGTGTCAAAAGTGTCCGATGTGTCCGCAATAAAGTCGCAGTCACGATAAAAATCGCAGATCGTCTCCATTACTAATAAAAAAAAAATGCCATAAAACTATCCCCTATTTTGTAGACGCTATAACTTTTGCGCATACATCAATATACGCTTATTGATATAGAAAGTATTAACGCGCTACTATGTATGAAACAAAGGGATTATTACAACTGCTACAAGGCACTGAAAGGTACTGAAACCATAACCTGGATAAAATGTGTATAAAAAAATAATGCTGAGCTGTTGGAAATCTCTATATAAATGGGTGATCGTGGGGGGTGCTATAATTTGAACAATTTTTGTATTCTTAGCAAATAAAAACCACAATATCTAAAACAAATATATAAATGTAAAAGAATGTGTAAAATGTGACATGAATCACAGAAATAAGTGTATACAGTAAAAGCCGTTTAGCCATATATTTGTATCCAATTGCTGTGCTGCAAAATGGTCTAACCGTGACTTATAAAATCATAAATAGTAATTCTTGAGCAAAGGTAGTGCAATGGTTAAAATCATAAATAATATTCTTTAGTGGTGAAAAAGTGCAAACAAAACATATTGTCTTGCGATAAATAAACAAAGGCTGAAGTGCTGGGTGATGTTGTGACTTCCACACTGTGTTGGTTTTAATGAGTGACTTCTTGATGTGTAATCTTGTGACTCCCACGCTGTGCTTTTAAAGAAGGGTGGCCCCTTACCTCACTGCTGTGAGGTTACAGCATATAGTGTAAGCCCTCTGTTGTTCCTGCTGCCTCTTATCCGGATGCTATCTGGAACATGGGGATGTGTGAATGCCTGGCGGGGGTTAATCCTCTGGCCGTGGAGTCTCCAGGATGGTGTGCATATGTGGAGGTTTAAAAATATGGAGGCAAGAAATGGCCCGATATAGTGTAGTAATTTTTTCTATAAGGTTTATTTGATCGTAGATAGAAGTATAAAGTACTCACATTTAAAAATTCAAAAAGGGTATGTAAAATACGAGCGCCGAGCAGCAAGCACCGGAGGTGACGCAGACGAGCTCGGCGCTCGTATTTTACATACCCTTTTTGAATTTTTAAATGTGAGTACTTTATACTTCTATCTACGATCAAATAAACCTTATAGAAAAAATTACTACACTATATTGGGCCATTTCTTGCCTCCATATTTTTAAACCTCCACATATGCACACCATCCCGGAGACTCCACGGCCAGAGGATTAACCCCCGCCAGGCATTCACACATCCCCATGTTCCAGATAGCATCCGGATAAGAGGCAGCAGGAACAACAGAGGGCTTATACTATATGCTGTAACCTCACAGCAGTGAGGTAAGGGGCCACCCTTCTTTAAAAGCACAGCGTGGGAGTCACACGATTACACATCAAGAAGTCACTCATTAAAACCAACACAGTGTGGAAGTCACAACATCACCCAGCACTTCAGCCTTTGTTTATTTATCGCAAGACAATACGTTTTGTTTGCACTTTTTCACCACTAAAGAATATTATTTATGATTTTAACCATTGCACTACCTTTGCTCAAGAATTACTATTTATGATTTTATAAGTCACGGTTAGACCATTTTGCAGCACAGCTATTGGATACAAATATATGGCTAAACGGCTTTTACTGTATGCACTTATTTGTGTGATTCATGTCACATTTTACACATTCTTTTACATTTATATATTTGTTTTAGATATTGTGGTTTTTATTTGCTAAGAATACAAACATTGTTCAAATTATAGCACCCCCCAGGATCACCCATTTATATAGAGATTTCCAACAGCTCTGCATTATTTTTTTATACACAATATACGCTTATTGCGATTTTTTTACCAAAAATATGTAGAATAATATGTATTGGCCTAAACTGAGAAAAAATTAGGTTTCTTAAAAAAAAACTGGGGATATTTATTATAGCAAAAAGTACAAATTATTCCTTTTTTTCAAAATTGGCGCTCTATTTTTGTTTATAGCGCAAAAAAACAAAAACGCAAAGGTGATGAAATACCACCAAAAGAAAGCTCTATTTGTGGGAAAAAAAGGACGTTGCACGACTGCGCAATCGTCAGTTAAAGCGACGAAGTACCGAATCGCAAAAAGTGGCCCGGTCATTTGGCAGCCAAATGGTCCAGGGCTGAAGTGGTTAAAAACAACTTTTCTCTTGGCTATCACATCCGGCAGGGAGATTTCGGAACTCAACTTTCTGGGCATATGGGATGATCACATATCCTTTTTCCCAGACAGGGTAGAACTTCGCCCTCTTTGAGGGTTCACACCTAAAGTCAACACAACGGCACATCTATTGGAACCATGGGCATTACCAGTTTTCTTGGACTCAGAATCAAACTCCTGTCATGAGTTAGATTTATCCAAAGCCCTCAGGGCCTACTTGGAAGCCACAGCAAAATTTAGGAACTCTGAAAGACTATTCATCATCCCATGGGGCAAGAATAAAGGAAAGGAAACTTCCACCAGAACCTTGGCATCCTAGGTTGTCTGGTTAATTCAGAAAGCTTACAGGGTGAAGAACTTAGAACCTCCGGCTCTTGGGCAGCGAGGGCAAATGTTTCTTTGGAAACAGTATGCAGGGCCGCCACTTGGTCTTCTTGACACACGTTCCTTTAAACATTATCGTATTGATCCCGGGGGTCTTACAACAGTAGAGTTCGGGAGAAGAGTGCTTTATACCGCTATGTCTGTATCTAATAAAAAAAAAATTGTTAAAGCATTAAACCCACCCGTGTGAGCTAGTTATTTATCACATGTATGCTGCCATGGAGGCACCAGGAAAACAGAAAATTGTATCATACTTACAGTAGGTGCCACCGATATTGTGTCAATCTCGCCTCTTGTAGCGGCGAGATTGACACCCTACGAGCCCCGTCGCGAGAGACAGCGCCGAGCTGTCTCGTCATCGGGAAAGGAAAAATTTTGTTTTTCCTTTCACAATGAGCGACACGCATTGCCGGTAGACGGAGATCCGACGTGTATTCCCGCCAATACCAGGCACTGTGTTTGGTATGAATCCTGAGCGGGAACTCCACGCCAATTTTTAAAGAAAAAAACGGCATGGGTTCCCCCTCCAGGAGCATACCAGGCCCTTCGGTCTGGTATGGATTTGAAGGGGACTCCCCTAAGCCGAAAAATCGGCGTGGGGGTCCCCCTCAAAATCCAAACCAGACCCTTATCCAAGCACGCAACCTGGCAGGCCGCAGGGGAAGAGGGGGGGACCGAGAGAGTGCCCCCCTCCCTCCTGAACCGTACAAGGCCGCATGCCCTCAACATGGGGGGGTTTGGTGCTCTGGGGCAGGGGGGCGACCTGCGGCCCCCCACCCCAAAGCACCCTGTCCCCATGTTGATGGGGACAAGGGCCTCTTCCCGACAACCCTGGCCGTTGGTGGTCGGGGTCTGCTGGCGGGGGCTGATCAGAATCCGGGAGCCCCCCTTTAATAAGGGGGCCCCCAGATGCCGGCCCCCCACCCTATGTGAATGAGTATGGGGTACATCGTACCCCTACCCATTCACCTGGTGGAAAAAAAATGGCAATAAAAAACACAGCACAGCTTTTTAAAGTAATTTATTGCACAGCTCCGGGGGTCTTCTTCTGACTTCGAGGGGTCTCCGGTGTCATCACCGCGCTCTCTGGTTCTTTCTTCCTTCTGCCAGGCCACCGCTATCTTCTTCCAGCTCTTTTGCTAGCGGGGCCCGGTCTTCTCCGTCGCCTTCTTCCCTCTTCTCCTCTACGGTTCTTTCTTTCTTCTGCCGGGCCTACGCTATCTTCTTCCAGCTCTTTTGCTAGCGGAGGCCCGGTCTTCCCCGTCGTCTCGTCCGGCTCTCCGTTGTCCTTCTGCCTGCCCCTCCACTATCTTCTTCCAGCTCTTTTGCTAGTGGAGGGGCCGGTCTTCCCGTCGGCGTCTTCTTCTCTCTTCTCCTCCTCGATGTTGACTCGTCGATTCCTTCCGCTGTAATGCTGGGTTTTGCGGTGCGCTCGGTTTATATAGGCTTCTCATGACGTCACAGTCACATGTTCCCATGACTTCACAGTCACATGCTCCGGGGCCACCCGGAACATGTGACTGTGACGTCATGAAAAGCCTATATAAACCGAGCGCACCGCAACACCCAGCATTACAGCGGAAGGAAGCGACGAGTCAACATTGAGGAGGAGAAGAGAGAAGAAGACGCAGACGGGAAGACCAGCCCCTCCACTTGCAAAAGAGCTGGAAGAAGATAACGGAGGCCCGGCAGAAGAAAGAACCGGAGAGGAGAAGAGGTAAGAAGAAGACGGAGAAGACCGGGCCCCGCTAGCAAAAGAGCTGGAAGAAGATAGCGGTGGCCCGGCAGAAGGAAGAAAGAACTGGAGAGCGTGGCGACGACACCGGAGACCCCCCGAAGTCGGAAGAAAACCCCCGGAGCTGTGCAATAAATTACTTTAAAAAGCTGTGTTGTGTTTTTTTATTGCCATTTTTTTTCCACCAGGTGAATGGGTAGGGGCACGATGTACCCCATACTCATTCACATAGGGTGGGGGGCTGGCATCTGGGGCCCCCTTATTAAAGGGGGCCCCCGGATTCCGATCAGCCCCCGCCCGCAGACCCCGACAACCAATGGCCAGGGTTGTCGGGAAGAGGCCCTTGTCCCCATCAACATGGGGACAGGGTGCTTTGGGGTGGGGGGGCTGCAGGTCGCCCCCCTGCCCCAGAGCACCAAACCCCCCCATGTTGAGGGCATGCGGCCTGGTATGGTTCAGGAGGTAGGGGGCCGCTCTCTCGGTCCCCCCTCTTCCCCTGCAGCCTGCCAGGTTGCGTGCTTGGATAAGGGTCTGGTTTGGATTTTGAGGGGAACCCCCACACCGATTTTTCGGCTTAGGGGTGTCCCCTTCAAATCCATACCAGACCGAAGGGCCTGGTATGCTCCTGGAGGGGGAACCCATGCCGGTTTCTTCTTTAAAAATTGGCGTGGAGTTCCCGCTCAGGATTCATACCAAACACAGTGCCTGGTATTGGCGGGAATCCACGTCGGATCCCGTTCAATACAGTGCCGTGTCTCCTCGCCATTGCAGCGAGCGCGAGATGTTTCGCCACCCTGTCGCAGAGAATCTCCGTGATAGGATCGCGATGAATATACAATGTCGGCGGCACCTACTGTACCTTAATTTTCCTTTCCTGGTGCCTATTCATGGCAGCATATGCTCCCACCCTCAGTATTCTATATTACTGAGAATTTTGTGGGATGGGATATGCCTTTAATTTATGCTATTCACTAGAAGAAGGAGTCGAGGCAGAGCTCTATCACATGTATGCTGCCATGGATAGGCACCAGTAAAGGAAAATTACGGTAAGTATGATACAATTTTCAGTTTTTGCGCAAACCAATCAATATACGCTTATTGCGATTTTTTTACCAAAAATATGTATAAGAATACATATTGGCCTAAACTGATGAAGAAATTCTTTTTTTATTTTTTTGGGGATATTTATTATAGCAAAAAGTAAAAAATATTGCATTTTTTTCAAAATTACCGTAGAGGTGATCAAATACCACCAAAAGAAAGTTCTATTTGTGGAAAAAAGGACATACATTTTATTTGAGTACAATGTTGCATGACTGCGTAATTGTCAGTTAAATTGACGCAGTGGTGTATCACAAAAAATGGCCTGGTCATTAAGGGGGCAAATCCTTGATTAAGTGGTTAGAAGCAATGGTCTCTAGTTTAGTCTGATCACACACCATCCCAGGAACAATCTTCCTAATATCTAAGGCAACATCCTGCATAATGAGCAGTCTCTTTGCTTCTCAGGTCTTACCCAATTGTGGTTAACTATGGCAGGCTTCCATTCAGTCAGCAGTCTTTTTCCAACACACCTGGTAGCCTGACTGTCCCTCTCCTTTTAATCCAGGGGGACTCTAAAGAATGATAAAAATATGTAGCATTTCATTGCTTTTCACAGTAAAGCTAGTCATACATGGAGCAAATTTCTGCCAGTCCTTGATGAACTGGCTAAGTGTTGGCATCCTCCTACCCGTCATCCTTCGATCTGAAAATCAGGTAGAAATATGTTAGCTGAACAGCAGCTGCATTCATGGGCGTGTGCAGACCTGTTTTCAGGGGGGCATCATTTTAAGGTCACCCATGCTCCGTCCCTTTTTTGACAATGTCATGAAGAGGAGGGGCTTAGTCATTATCATATAAAGCGCAGGCATGCAAAGGTTTGAGAAACCTGATGCAAAAGCTAAATAGAAGGATCAAGCTGCCATTGTCTGATTAGCATTTGTTAATTTGCTTTTATGTTTACAGAGGTTTCCACTACTGACTTTTCTTTCTGAAAAGGCCAGCACCATGGCTGTGTTGTTCTGATATTTATATTCATTAACCGAGAGGAGGTATGCAGATAATTTTTTTTAACTTTCCTTAAACTTTTCTGTTATGCATACAGGCTCTGGCTTAGAAAGCATTCAGACCCATGGGTCAGCATTACAGCCAGGTAAAGAGCATTTTTAGAAGGTTAACAATGATATCTCCCTCATATCTATCATGAAATAATTAATTTAACACCTTGCCCGCAATTATACTCTCTCTCTCTCTCTCTCTCTCGTTGCCAGTTGCCAACTGTTTTCTCTACCTTTTCTGGGCTCTGAGGCATTTGGGTCAAACTCTTCAGGATCAAAGTCCTTTTAATCAGGGTTTGGAGGTTCTTCCCCCCCCCCAAAACTTTTTGAACCTATGAAATTGCAGGTCTCTAATAAGGTCTTAGGACTGAAAGTCAGTCCTCTCCTCCCTAGCTGTACCACCCTGGAACCCCTCGCTCTGCATGGGTGAGAACCCCTGAGTACTCAACAATACATGCAAACCAGCCCCCTTAAAAGGACCCTGACCCAAATATTGGAAAAATATATCTGCCATTAAGGACCTATCCCTGGCGTTTTGTATTTTTTTTTCTAAATAATATTAGTAATGGTAGCCTTTGTATTGTTCTCAAAAAAGCTTTCCAATAAAGTCAATGTTTGGTTATATTTAAAAGACAAAATAATCTCTGTAATTATTAACATGTCATTAAATGTATTTTTTTTTTAATGCAAACAGTGGAAATAACTGAATTTGACCTGGGGTCCTTCCCTTGCAGTCCCTGTACAACAGCTGGAGTGTGAGAAGACAAAGTAGTACAAGCAGCCAATCAGTTCATATGATGACAAGAAGCAGGAGAGAGCAGAGTGACAGAGAAATAAGGTCAGCACCTGTGTTGCTTCTCTTTTGACTGTCCACCACAGCGTAGAGTAGGTCCAGAAAAAAATGGGTTGCATGATGCTGGGCATCAGACTGAAGACATGTAGCTGCAGAAGAAAGTATTGGTGTGGAAATCCAGAGACTGAAGCTGAATATTGCAAAAGCTGGTTTTGTTTGTTTTTTCTAAAGGGCTATTCATTTTATTTTATTTTATTTTTAGCTCAAGTTTTGCTTTAACCACTTAAGCCCTGGACCATTTGGTAGCTAAAGGACCAGAGGTGAATTCAGAATTTTGCACTGCGCTGCTTTAACTGTAAATTGTGCGGACATGCAATGTTGTACCCAAACGAAATTTGTGTCCTTTTCTTCCCACAAATAGAGCTTTCTTTTAATGGTATTTGATTGCCTCTGTGATTTTTATTTTTTGCGATATGAACGGAAAAAGACCGAAAATTTTGAAAAAAAATGATATTTTCTACTTTTTGTTATAAGAAAAATCGAATAAACTCAATTTTAGTTATACATTTAGGCCAAAATTTATTCAACCACATGTCTTTAGTAAAAAAAATGTCAATAAGCGTATATTTATCAGTTTGCGCAAAAGTTATAGCGTTTACAAACTAGGGTACATTTTCTGGAATTTACACAGCTTTAAATTTATAACTGCCTATCTCATTTCTTGAGGTGCTAAAATGGCAGGGCAGTACAAAACCCCCCCAAATGACCCCATTTTAGAAAGTAGACACCCCAAGGAAATTGCTGAGAGGCATGTTGAGCCCATTGAATATTTTTTTTTGTCCCAAGTGATTGAATAATGACAAAAAAAAAAAAAAAAATTACAAAAAGTTGTCACTAAATGATATATTGCTCACACATGCCATGGTTATATGTGGAATTGCACCCCAAAATACATTCTGCTGCTTCTCCTGAGTACAGGGATACCATATGTGTGGGACTTTTTAGGAGCCTAGCCACGTACGGGACCCCGGAAACCAAGCACCGCCTTCAGGATTTCTAAGGGTGTAAATTTTTGATTTCACTCCTCACTACCTATCACAGTTTTGAAGGCCATAAAATGCCAAAATAGCACAAAACCCCCCCAAATGACCCCATTTTAGAAAGTAGACACCCCAAGGAAATTGCTGAGAGGCCTGTTGAGCCCATTGAATATTTTTTTTTTGTCCCAAGTGATTGAATAATGACAAAAAAAAAAAATTACAAAAAGTTGTCACTAAATGATATATTGCTCACACATGCCATGGTTATATGTGGAATTGCACCCCAAAATAAATTTTGCTGCTTCTCCTGAGTACGGGGATACCACATGTGTGGGACTTTTTAAGAGCCTAGCCGCGTACGGGACCCCGAAAACCAATCACCGCCTTCAGGATTTCTAGGCACAAATTTTTGATTTGACTCCTCACTACCTATCACAGTTTCGAAGGCCATAAAATGCCAAAATAGCACAAAACCCCCCCAAATGACCCCATTTTGGAAAGTAGACACCCCAAGCTGTTTGATGAGAGGCATGGTGAGTATTTTACAGCTCTCATTTGTTTTTGAAAATGAAGAAAGAACATTTTTTTTTTCTTTTTTTTTCAATTTTCAAAACTTTGTGACAAAAAGCGAGATCTGCAAAATACTCACAATACCTCTCAGCAAATAGCTTGGAGTGTCTACTTTCAAAAATGGGGTCATTTGGGGGGGTTTTGTGCCATCTGGGCATTCCATGGCCTCCGAAACTGTGATAGGCAGTGAGAAGTGAAATCAAAAATTTACACCCTTTAGAAAGCCTGAAGGCGGTGCTTGGTTTTTGGGGTCCCGTACGCGGCTAGGCTCCCAAAAAGTCTCACACATGTGGTATCCCCGTACTCAGGAGAAGCAACAGAATGTATTTTGGGGTGTAATTCCACATATGCCCATGGCATGTTTGAGCAATATATCATTTAGTGACAACTTTGTGCAAAAAAAAAAAAACTAAAAAAAATTGTCTTTTTTCCGCAACTTGTGTCAACATATAAAATATTCCATGGACTCGACATGCCTCTCAGTATATAGCTTGGGGTGTCTACTTTCCAAAATGGGGTCATTTGGGGGGGTTTTGAACTGTTCTGGCATTTTATACACAACATTAGGAAGCTTACATCCACTCTTCTAACCACTTGAAGACAAAGCCCTTTTTGACATTTTTTGTTTACATGAAAACATATTTTTTTTTGCAAGAAAATTATGTTGAACCCCCAAACATTATATATATTTTTAAAGCAAAGGCCCTACAGAATAAAATGGTGGGTGTTGCATTTTTTTTTCTACACAGTATTTGCGCAGCGATTTTTCAAACGCATTTTTTGGGGAAAAAATACACTTTTTTTAATTTTAATGCACTAAAACACACTATATTGCCCAAATGTTTGATGAAATAAAAAAGACGATCTTAGGCCGAGTACATAGATACCAAACACGACATGCTTTAAAATTTCACACAAACGCGCATTGGAGACAAACTACATACATTTTTAAAAGCCTTTAAAAGCCTTTACAGGTTACCCCGTTAGATTTTCAGAGGAGGTCTACTGCTAAAATTACTGCCCTCAATCTGACCTTCGCGGTGATACCTCACATGCATGGTGCAATTGCTGTTTACATATGACGCCAGACCGACGCTTGCGTTCGCCATTGGGCAAGAGCAGGGCAGGACAGGGGTGCTTTTTTTTTTTACATTTTTTTTTTTTATTATTAATTTGGCTTTTTTATTTTATTTTTAAACTGTTGCTTCCATATTTTTTTTTTTATCATTTTTATTGTTATCTCAGTGAATGTAAATATCCCCTATGATAGCTATAGGTAATGACAGGTACTCTTTTTTGAAAAAACTGGGGTCTATTGGACCCTAGATCTTTCCTCTGCCCTCAAAGCATCTGACCACACCAAGATCGGTGTGATAAAATGCTTTCCCAATTTCCCAATGGCGCTTTTTATATCCGGGGGGGTCATTCCCTCCCACTGCTTGTAAAAGCAGTCCAGAGGCTAATTAGCCACTAGGATTGCTTTTACATGAAAGCCGGCCGCTGGCTGAAAAGAATGATACCAAGATGATACCTAAACCCGCAGGCATCATTCCGGTATAAACATTCAAATTCCAGCAACATACCAGTACGTTGCTGGTCCTTGTTGGACATGTATTGTAATCTTTTTTTTCATGCAGCCTGTTGGCTGAACGAAAAAAAAAGATTGATCGGTGGGTCCGCCCACCATTAGAATACCGCCCTTCATCCACCCACTTCTAATGATGGGCATACATGCACCATTTATATATGCCGAAGCATGGGGGCATCTTCCCGCAAAAGTTATGCCGCGTACACATGGTCAGACTTTTCCACGGGCAAGCCTCCATCGGAATTTCGACTGTATGTACGCGGCATTAGGAGCAAAATCGCTCCTCCGCCCCTGCTGCCCCAATGCTTCGGCATATATGCTTTTTTTTTTTTAACTGTGGTGGCGAAATCACCTCCTACAGCACTGGAGTCGCAGGGATCAGGCCTGTCTCTGCGAACGCTGCAGTTATGTGTGTTGTGTTTTGCAAGTGACAGTGATCGATCGATACTGCACTTGGGTGGCCTGGGCTGGACGGAGGGGCAAAACGCAGGTGCTAGCAGGTATCTGGGCTGATTCCGCTAACACTGCGTTTTTGGGAACCCTAAACTGCTTGGGACGCTAGTATAGATCTGATCAGATCAGATATTGATCTGTTCAGATACTATACCACTAAGGGGGGTGTATGCTTCACGCGTGGGTATTAGCGTTACTGGCACTAACCTGACGCTGCCTGGGGTGTGACGCAGATCCTCTCTGACGCTAAAACCTAATTGATATCACCCGCCGGGCGATCAGGGGGTTAAACCTTTATTGGGTTATATACGGCGGGTGCCCTGACACTATAAAAAGCAAACTAACTAACCAGCGTCACCCGTAACACTTATATGGTGATTACTGGTGAAAGGGTTAACTAGGGGCAATTAGGGGTTAAAACCTTTATTAGGTAATATATGGGGGTACCTGACGCTATATAAAAACCTGACGGCGAACCTAAAAAAAAAATACTGGCTACCGATCTGCATCACCGACACTAAGACAACGATCATAAAAACGATCGCTTAGCGACAGTGGTGATAGGGGGTGAAAGGGTTACCTGGGGGGCGATCAGGGGGTTAAACCTTTATTAGATAATATATGGAGGTACCTGACGCTATAAAAACCTGCGGCGAACCTAAAAAAAAATACTGGCTACCGATCTGCATCACCGACGCTAAGACAGCGATCAGAAAAAATGATCGCTTAGCGACAGTGGTGATAGGGGGTGAAAGGGTTACCTGGGGGGCGATCAAGGGGGTTAAACCTTTATTAGGTAATATATTGGGGTACCTGACGCTATAAAAACCTGCGGCGAACCTAAAAAAAATTACTGGCTACAGATCTGCATCACCGACGCTAAGACAGTGATCAGAAAAATTATCGCTTAGTGACAGTGGTGATAGGGGGTGAAAGGGTTACCTGGGGGGCGATCAAGGGGGTTAAACCTTTATTAGGTAATATATGGGGGTACCCGACGCTATAAAAACCTGCGGCGAACCTAAAAAAAATTACTGGCTACCGATCAGCATCGCCGACGCTAAAACATCGATCAGAAAAATTATCGCTTAGTGACCGTGGTGATAGGGGGTGAAAGGGTTACCTGGGGGGCGATCAAGGGGGTTAAACCTTTATTAGGTAATATATGGGGGTACCCGACGCTATAAAAACCTGCGGCGAACCTAAAAAAAATTACTGGCTACCGATCAGCATCACCGACGCTAAGACATCGATCAGAAAAATGATCGCTTAGCGACGGCGGTACTAGGGGGTGAAAGGGTTGTCTGGGGGGTGATCAGGGGGTTAAACCTTTATTAGGGGGGGTTAGGGGGCTACACTGGACCTAAAACTAAATGTACTGACACTTTTACAGTCACAAATGTCACTGATTGCAGTGATCACTAAATAAATGGTCACTGCAATCAGTGACACTGTGACTGGGGGCTGGGGGGTGATCTGGGGGGGTCTGGGGGGGGCCTGGGGGGGGCGATTTATGTACCTATGTGTCCTGGTGTCAGTGTAGTGTTGTGTGCACTAACCTGCATCTTCTCCTGTACGGCGCTCGGTATATGTGAGCGCCGCAGGAGAGATGACATCACTTCCTCCAGCCTGTGTAAACAAGCACACAGGCAGGGGAAGCTCTCATTCGCCGGGAGCGATCGAGAGGGGGTGGCCGGAATTGAACGGCCGTCCCCTCATGCCGGATCGCTCCCGAAGGTAAAACGACCGCTCACTGTAAAGAAGGGGGGTCCGATCGGACCCCCCAACTATACAAAGGCAATCACGTACATATACGTGATTCTGCCTGTCGGTGCCATTCTGCCGACGTATATTTACAGTGGGCGGTCGTTAAGTGTTTAACATAATCAGATGATAATGTACATCATTTATATACAATATTTATGCATGTACCCAGTATTACCATTTACATTTTTTTCATCACCGTCATATAAATAATTTGCCACTTCATAGGGATCAATTCAAAATGCAAACGCTTTATTCAAAATGTTGCTGAAATGGATCACAAACTCATTTTGGATTAAAAACACAAATGGGGTGATCCATGAATTCAAACACACCCCAGGCCCATGGTAAAATCAATCCACCACTGATCATATCCATACAATAATGTATAGCTTATAGGAGAATCAGTATACTGTTGTTTATAATTACACATTAAATATATTTTTACCTGCTTTGATTTTCTAGATTACAGAAGATATTAGTTAAAGTGTTACTAAACCCAGGACCCTACATTCACTATATCTGGTCTCCCACAGTACACAGAACATGGAAATGTAATAATTTTAGTAAATATAAACTGGTAAATGCCTTTTCTCATTAGCAGTATATAGAAATCTTGTGACTCCCTGAGACTGAATAGGTTTTTTCCTGTGCTGTGATCACCATTAAGGTATTGGTAAATCGCTATCATGACAAGCGTAGCTTCTCCAGCAAGAATAAATTTAGTGCTTGCATTCGTTCCTCGTAATTGAGGGCGCCCAGTCCCCTTTTTAATTTCATTGCCCTTCTTTGGACTCTCTCCAGTTCCAGCACATCCCTTCTGATGACTGGTGAACAGGACTGGACAGAGTACTTCAAATGTGGTCTAACCAGAGTTTTATAAAGTGGTAGGATTTTAGTTTTATCCCTGGAGTATATCCCTTTTTTTTATACATGCTAATATTCTGCTGGCTCAATCTGTCATCTCTTAGGACCCCCGGCTCTTTCTCCATCCTTGATTCCCCCACCGGTTCTCCCCCTAGTGAGTAGTTTGCATTTATGTTTTTTGCTCCCAAGTGCATTACTTTACATTTCTCCCCATTAAACCTCATTTGCCATGTAATTGCCCACTCCATTATTTTGCTCAGGTCTTTCTGTAAAATTTCTATATCCTGATGTAACGACATTGCCCTGCCTATTTTTGTGTGGTCTGAAAAAACTGTGATTGAGCGTTATGAATAAATTGAATAGAATTGGTCCCAAGACAGAACCTTGGGGTACCCAACTTACCACTCCAGACCAGTCTGAGTACACAATATTTATCATCACCCTTTGGACACACCCCTGTAACCAGTTTTCTACCCAAGAACAAACCTTATGGTCCATGCCTACAGATTTCAGCTTGTAAATTAAGTGTTTATGGGGGACTGTATCAAATGCATTTGAAAAATCCAGGTACACTAAATCCACAGGCCTTCTCCTGTCTAGATAAAAAATGGGTAGTGGCGTTGCTAGATAGTATGAAACATAATATATTAGTCAATCAGTAAGTCCTCGAAGTGGAGTACTCAGTGTACGCATAAAAGGGGAGAGATGAAGAGGGGGACCTGTATATACTTTAACAGTCCAGAAACCATGGCAGCCTTTGAGGGGGAAGTTGAAAGCAGACCCCAGATATGCCAAGAGAAGAGAAACACATGTGCCTCTAGGTTAGAACTCTAAACATTTTAATAAGATACAGGTGCATTATCCACTTACATAGAATTTAGGGAAGTAAGGCACCGTGTGGATGGGCTTGTGCCTTACTTTCCTAACCTCTATTTAAGTGTATAATGCACCTGTATCTTATTGTAGCGCCCCCCTCACTCCCCTCTTTGCATCAGCTCATTTCTCTTCTTGTCTAGGGGTACCTCAGAGAGGAGAGAGCAGGGACACCACGCCTGACCTTCACCACAGGTGTCAGTGCGGTGTAAGCAAAGTTCTTTCTATACCTTCGGGTCAGTGTTGTGCACCTAAGACCTCCACGTGACATTACCTTGAACAATGTCCACCAGAAAAGAGCCCCACACCATTAAAGTCCAACACTCCTTTATTCCTCTCGAGTGAACAGCATGATCAGTTAGACTCCCTTAGAAAACAGAACAGAAAAGGAGGTGTGGATGTGAGTAGGCCCAGACACAATTGGTTCTCCACTTTCCTCCCTGAAAGTGGGTTGCGGTCTCCGAGCGAGGGGGAATTTCCTTCCGGGCGGTCTCCGGTGGGAGGCTCACCTGTCACTGGCAATATGCTGCACCCGGTCTTCAAGTGAGGAGCTCCCCCCGGTCCATTACGCCTTCCGGATTCGGGTTCCCAATCCCTGGGTTCCCTAGGACCTCCTTCCCTCGCGGAACCCAGTGTTGGGCACTGAGCTCCAGACCTCCATCCGAGTACCTCACACCAGGCTAGAGGTACCTGGGATGGAACACGACCTCCGACTGTCCTCTAGGCCTAGGCCGCCTAGAGGACCGACACGAACCACCGCCCACAAGCTGAAGGTGCCTGGGACTCGACCCCGTGACAAAGATGGCCGGCCCCTTTATACCCTCTCCCAGCAAGCACGGCGGGTTCCCCGCCCCACCATACCGCTGCCAAGGGAGGACAAAAAGGAGGCCCGGCACACAGCAATGGCTCAACTCCCAGCCCATGGCGACAGCGCCACCTGCTGGGCTGTAGGGAATTACACATCCCTGGTGTCTCTGCCAGTTAAATTTACACCCGGGAAAGTACATACCCGCTACATTATTAAAATGTTTACAGTTCTAACCTAGAGGCACCTGTGTTTCTCTTCTCTTCCCCTGTCTAGATGACAGCTCACTTCCTCGTAGATTGTTAGCAGATTGGTCTGGAAGGAACGAACTTTCATAATCCCATTGTCACGGTCTGGAGTCAGGCTCAGAGGCCAGTAGCTATAGCAGCAGAGCAGGTATTCACACAGGTCACCCTGGCTGATGACACGGGTTCATCTGAGGTGCGGAGTGTAAGCACTAACCGGTATTCACCAGAGCTCCTGATGGTGGAGATGGGCTTTGCTGCGTGTTAGTACCAAGTTGCGGTCCTCAGGATAGCCAGGTGAGCAAGCCGGGGTCTGGAAGCAGATAGAACAGATAGGGATCAAGCAGAAGCGTAGTCGGGGGAATGAGCCAAAAGTCGGTAACAAATAGTTGCAGGTTGGGATTCAGCAGAAGCGTAGTCGGGGGACGAGCCAAATGACGGTAGCAAATGGTAGCAAAGATACGGTCGGCAGCAGGAGAGACAAGAGCAAGATATTGGCTGGTAGTGATGAGCCGAACACCCCCGGGTTTGGTTCGCACCAGAACCCGCGAACGGACCGAAAGTTTGCGCGAACATTAGAACCCTATTAAATACAATGGATGCGAACGTTCGGATTCTAAAGTGCTAATTATAACGAATGTTATTGTCCGAAACAGAGTTTGGGAACCCGGATTCTGCACCAGGGGACATGTATCAATGCAAAAAGAAGTTTTAAAAATGGACGTTTTCCGGGAGCAGTCATTTTAATGATGCATAAAGTGAAAAAAAAAAAAGTCAAATATTCCTTTAAATATTGTACCTGGGGGGTGTCTAAAGTATGCCTGTGAAGTGCCACGTGTTTCCCGTGTTTAGAACTGTCCCTGCACAAAATAACATTTCTAAAGGGAAAAAAGTCATTTAAAACTGCTTGCGGCTTTAATGCAATGTCTGGTCCCGGTAATATGGATGAAAATCTTTAGGAAAAATGGCATAGCTACCCCATCAACCCCCCCCCCCCCTACCCCAGCCCATTACCAGCCCCTTTGGGTCTTGTATGGATATTAAGGGGAACCCCGCACACAAAATAAAAAAGGACCCATATACTCTGAACAGCCGTATACAGGCGGTGCATACTAGACTTGTGCACAACGGAAAAATTTGTTCCGTTTCGGTTCGTTTCTTTCCGGTCCTGTTGATTCGTAATCATTCGTAATTTTGCTAGACGGGATTTTTCGTGTTCGGACTCATTCGTATTTTTGCAAGCGACATTTTTCGTTGAATTTTTTGTTGCTTTATAATTCGTACTTTCGGTAGAGTACGTTGTTTTTCGTTGATTCTGGACACAACTCCTACTTTCGTAACTTTTTTTGGGTTCGTACTTTCGGTAGAGTACGTTGTTTTTCGTTGATTCTGGACACAACTCCTACTTTCGTAACTTTTTTTGGGTTCGTTGATTCGTAATTTTCCGTGTCTCTCTCACAACGACGCTGCCTATTATGCCTAATGTGCTTCGAATGGATTTGTACTTTTCTAAATACATTGCGGTTATTTGTAACGATTCGAAATCTCGTATTTTACTTTCGTTTTTTACATGCGGCTATAGCCTCTGCCCCTGTACACCATTTTGAGAGGGTTCAGCACGGTGAGGGAGAAGCAGAGAGCAGAGCAGAGTGTTATTGTGCTTCGAATGGATTCGAAATCTCGTATTTTACTTTCGTTTTTTACATGCGGCTATAACCTCCGCCCCTGTACACCATTTTGAGAGGGAGTTCAGCACGGTGTGGGAGAAGCAGAGAGCAGAGCAGAGTGAGTGTTATTGTGCTTCGTATGGATTCGTACATTCGTAACTTTTTCATAACGAATTATGCCGAAGACATTCGGGCATTCGCTATTTGCGGTATAATTTATTTCGGATTCGGTCTTATTCGTAATTGCTTTGTTCGGAAATTCGAATGCTTCCGAATGTCCGAAAGTTGCTAAATTCGGACGAATTTCAATTCGTTACGAAACGAATTGCACAAGCCTAGTGCATACAAGACAGGGACTGTAGGTTTGTTCTTATGTAGAATCTGTTTATAATTTTGAACAGCTGCATTGTTTAAGTGGATCTCCATGGCAAATTCCTTTTTTTTAGTTTTTTGTAAAACATAGGGAACGGTTATCACCCCTGTCACATATTTTTTGCTGTCTGTGCCCCTGTTCAGAACATTTCACCTCACTTTGCGTCCCAATGACAACTGTTTTTGAAATGTGGTGTTTTTATTGAAACAAGGATTGGTGATAAAGCATTAGTAGAGAGGAGACACCTTTCTCCCATATTAATTCTTACAGGAGAGAATTTTCCTTCCAAGGGGTAGATTTCCTCTCACTTCCTGTTGTCTTCTTCCGTTTGCAAGTAGTAGTAGTTTGTAAGTTGGATGTTTGAAAGTAGGGACCTTCCGTATATACTCTGCAGAAATTGGCCCCTTAGGTGTTGGTGTTGGCACAACACTGAAAGCACTCACAGTTATTCTTGGTGGGTGCTGGAACGCCCTTCTGTCAAGTATAATATCAGGAATTGTAATAACATATAATTGTTGATCAGTGGTAGTAAAAATTGGGCCTTTGATGGTGGTGCTGGTGCCCCAACACTGTAAGGCCTGACAGTTACTCTTGGTGGGCGCAGCAATGGTCCCTGCTGTGAATTATTAGATCAATAATTATAATTGCATGCCCCTGTTAAACAGGGGCTGAAAAATTGGGCCTTTGGTGGTGGTGGTGGTGGTGATGGTGGTGCTGGTGCCACAACACTGTAAGGCCTGACAGTTACTCTTGGTGGGCGCAGCAATGCTCCCTGCTGTGAATTATTAGATCAATAATTATAATTGCATGCCCCTGTTGAACAGGGGCTGAAAAATTGGGCCTTTGGTGGTGGTGGTGGTGGTGATGGTGGTGCTGGTGCCACAACACTGTAAGGCCTGACAGTTACTCTTGGTGGGCGCAGCAATGCTCCCTGCTGTGAATTATTAGATCAATAATTATAATTGCATGCCCCTGTTGAACAGGGGCTGAAAAATTGGGCCTTTGGTGGTGGTGGTGGTGGTGATGGTGGTGCTGGTGCCACAACACTGTAAGGCCTGACAGTTACTCTTGGTGGGCGCAGCAATGCTCCCTGCTGTGAATTATTAGATCAATAATTATAATTGCACGCCCCTGTTGAACAGGGGCTGAAAAATTGGGCCTTAGGCACTGGTGGCACAACACTGCAACCCCTCACAGATACTGTACTTGGAGCACAGCAATGAGGCCTGTTGCAAAGTATTGCATCAAAAATTTTAATTACACGCCCCTGTTAAACAGGGGCTGAAAAATTGGGCCTTAGCCACTGGTGGCGTCACCCATAAACCAAAATGATCTTCCAAGCTATCATCGTTAATCGTATCATTGAGGAGGAGGAGGAGGATAGCCAGTCAACATAACAGCACAGGCACTCAGCATCAGCATCAGTCTTGAAGGGATGTGACATTTTAAAATCAATTAGTCTGTTATATCAGCATCTGGTGTGGGGTAGCGGGTGGTGATCCAAGACTGGTTCATCTTGATGAAAGTCAGTCGATCAACCGAGTCGGTGGACAGGCGCACCCTGTGATCCGTGACAAATCCTCCAGCAGCACTGAATGTGCGTTCTGAAAGAACGCTGGATGCAGGACAGGCCAGTAGCTCAATTGCATACTGTGCAAGCTCTGGCCAGTGATCCATCCTCAAGACCCAGTAAGCCAGAGGATTTTCGGCGGGGAAGGTGTCCAAGTCTGACCTTGCCCCTAGGTATTCCTGCACCATGTATATCAGACGCTGGCGATGGTTGCTGGAACCGATCATACTTTGGGGCTGCGGACTAAAGAATTGTCTGAACGCATCGGTCAGACGGCCACCTTCCCCACCGCTCCTTCTTTGACTGCCCGAAGCCTCAGCAACTCGTTGTCCAGGACCAGGAGTTTGTAACCTCCCAGTCTCTGGGAACGCGTTGCACAGACCTTTCTGCAAGGCCTCCCGGAGTTGTCTCATCCTCTGCTCCCTCTGCGACGGTACGATAAGGTCCGCAACCTTACCCTTGTACCGTGGATCAAGGAGAGTGGCCAGCCAGTAATGGTCCCTCTCCTTGATCCGAAGAATACGAGGATCCTTCCACAGACTTTGCAGGATCAGGGAGGCCATGCAGCGTAGGTTAGCTGAGGCATTCAGTCTGGAGTCCTCTGGGTCACTAAGGACGACATGATCCGCAGCCACCTCCTCCCAGCCACGTACAAGTCCACTGGTTTCTTGGGACTGTAAATCATCCCTAAAAGACTGCTGCTGATGATGCTGAGTGCCAGCCTCCACCTCCATGCTGACACAATCCTCCTCCTCCTCCTCCTCCTCCTCCTCCTCTTCCTGTGCGATGGGTGGGACAGAAGGAACACTGTCTGGGTAAAGGGGGCCTTGAGAGGCAAGGAAGTCCTCCTCTTCCTGCCTCTGTTCTGCCTCAAGTGCCCTGTCCATTTTTCCACGCAGCGTGTGCTCCAACAGGTGGACAAGAGGTACAGTGTCACTGATGCATGCACTGTCACTGCTCACCATCCTCGTGGCCTCCTCAAATGGTGCCAGGACAGTGCATGCATCCCTGATCATGCCCCACTGGCGTGGTGAAAAAAACCCGCGCTCCCCTGACCCTATCCTGGTGCCGTAGTCGCACAGGTACTCATTGATGGCCCTCTGCTGTGTGTGCAGCCGCTGCAGCATGGCCAACGTTGAGTTCCACCTGGTGGGCATGTCACATATAAGGCGGTTCTTGGGCAGGTTCAACTCCTTTTGAAGCTCAGCCAGGCGAGCACTGGCATTATAAGATCTGCGGAAATGCACACAGACTTTCCTGGCCTGCCTCAGGACATCCTGTAAGCCCGGGTACCTGCCCAAGAACCGCTGCACCACCAGGTTAAGGACGTGAGCCATACAGGGCACATGGGTCAGTTGTCCCTGACGGTGGGCGGAGAGGAGGTTGGTGCCATTGTCGCAAACCACCATTCCTGGCTTAAGCTGGTGTGGCGTCAACCACCTCTCGGCCTGCCCCTGCAGAGCAGACAGGACCTCTGCCCCAGTGTGGCTCCTGTCCCCCAAACACACCAGCGCAAGCACGGCATGGCATCTTTTTGCCTGCGTACTTGCGTAGCCCCTTGAACGCCTACGGAGCACCGCTGGTTCCGAGGACAAACCACAGGAATAGGCCATGGAGGAAGAAGAAGAGGAGGGGGTGGAGGAGAGAGGTGTGTCACAACCAGTAGTAGCATTTTGGAGGCGTGGCGGTGGAACAACCTCCAACACTACTGCACCTTGTCCTGCATCCTTCCCAGCTGCCAAAAGAGTGACCCAATGGGCCATGAAAGAAAGGTAACGTCCCTGTCCATGCCTGCTGGACCATGAGTCAGCAGTAATATGCACCTTACCGCTGACCGCCCTGTCCAGCGAGGCCAAGACATTGCCTTCCACATGCCTGTAGAGAGCCGGAATAGCCTTCCGTGCGAAAAAGTGTCGTTTGGGAACCTGCCACTGAGGAACCGCACATTGCACAAACTCACGGAAGGGGGCCGAGTCTACCAACTGAAAAGGCAGCAGTTGAAGCGCTAGCAATTTAGCCAAGCTAGCATTCAACCGCTGGGCATGTGGATGGCTGGGAGTGAACTTCTTTCGACGGTCCAGCAGCTGGGGCAGGGAAATTTGCCTGCTAGAATCGGACGTTGGTGTACTGCTAGCAGAGTGCCCGCAAGTACTTGCCTGTGACACACCTAATTCTACACCTTCATTCCTCTCAGAGCAGGTTTCAGAGAGGAGTGAAGGTATAGTGGGGTTGGAGATCCCAGCTGATGCGGTGCAAGAAGAGGTCAGCTTTGTTCTTTGGTGTGGGTCTTTAAGGTAGGCTTGCCAACGAGCTGCATGGCAGGTCAACATATGTCTGATCAAGCATGTGGTGCCCAAGCGGCTGATGTTTTGGCCACGCGATATACGCTTCAGACATAGGTTGCAAACAGCAGCTGTGCGATCTGATGCACTCGCCTCAAAAAAGGCCCACACCAAAGAACTTTTTGAATGACGGGCAGAGGCAGCGCCCTGCACAGGCGGAGCTCTGTGGTGTGATTCCGTCAGTGTGCTGCCCATACGCTGGCCACTCAAGGGCATCCTGCCTCGTTGGAGATGTGCCTCCTCCTCATCCTCCTCCTCCTCCTCTCTCCTATTAGGCACCCACGTGGAGTCAGTGACCTCATCATCCCCTCCCTCCTCATCACTGGAGCCAATCTGGCAGTATGCTGCAGCTGCTGGAACATAACTGCCAGATTGGTGTCCTTCTTGAGCATCCCCTCTCCCTGCTCTCACGCTGCTGCCTTCCTCTAGCTGGGTATCATCATCAGATCCTTCGAAACGCTGGGCATCCTCCTGGAGCATGTACCCAACACTGTGCTCAAACAGTTCGGGGGACTCCTCAGGAGGAGGGCATGGTGGGTCTAGGGAAGGATTGACTAATGAAGATAATGATACCAGAGAAGAGAACGCTTTGGCAGCTGCTTTGCCAGTACCCTGAGCCTGGGTGAGAGAGGATGAGGAGGATGAGGTGGGTTTGGTCATCCACTCTACCAAGTCTTCGGCATGATGTGGTTCAACATGTCCAGCTGCCGAAAACAAGGACAAGCGTGTCCCATGGCCATGTGCTGATGACAATGCACCGCGTACACGACCAGCACTGTTGCCCCCAGACACAGAGCCTGCTTGCCCTCTTTTTTTGCCTCCTGACTGTCTGCCTCTCCTTGGTTGCCTTCCAGACATTTTAATGGATGGCCTGCAGGGAGATGGGAAAAACAGCAATAAGGGCTACCTTCAGGTGTATATTGTGCAGGAGGCTTAGCAACAATGACACTGACACTGTCCCCTGCCTATCCTTCTCTGTCCCTAAACACAAGGATTGAAAATATGGTTCAGCAAAAAAGTTTTAGAACAGAATAGCACACTGACACTTTCCCTCACTGTCCTACTCTGTCCCTCCCTACAAACAAGATTTAGCACAGAATAGCACACTGATAATTTCTACGAGTGTCCTTCTCTGTCCCTCAACTCAAGGATTGAAAATATGGAACAGCAAAATTGGTTTAGAACAGAATAGCACACTGTCATTTTCACTCACTGTCCTACTCTGTCCCTCCCTACAAACAAGATTTAGCACAGAATAGCACACTGATAATTTCTATGAGTGTCCTTCTCTGTCCCTCAACTCAAGGATTGAAAATATGGAACAGCAAAATTGGTTTAGAACAGAATAGCACACTGTCAGTTTCACTCACTGTCCTACTCTGTCCCTCCCTACAAACAAGATTTAGCACAGAATAGCACAATGATAATTTCTATGAGTGTCCTTCTCTGTCCCTCAACTCAAGGATTGAAAATATGGAACAGCAAAATTGGTTTAGAACAGAATAGCACACTGTCAGTTTCACTCACTGTACCTCTCTGTCCCTCAACTCAAGGATTGAAAATATGGTTCAGCAAAATAGTTTTAGAACAGAATAGCACACTGTCAGTTTCCCTCACTGTACCTCTCTGTCCCTCAACTCAAGGATTGAAAATATGGAACAGCAAAATTGATTTAGAACAGAATAGCACACTGTCAGTTTCACTCACTGTACCTCTCTGTCCCTCAACTCAAGGATTGAAAATATGGAACAGCAAAATTGGTTTAGAACAGAATAGCACACTGTCAGTTTCACTCACTGTACCTCTCTGTCCCTCAACTCAAGGATTGAAAATATGGTTCAGCAAAATAGTTTTAGAACAGAATAGCACACTGTCAGTTTCCCTCACTGTACCTCTCTGTCCCTCAACTCAAGGATTGAAAATATGGTACAGCAAAATTGATTTAGAACAGAATAGCACACTGTCAGTTTCACTCACTGTACCTCTCTGTCCCTCAACTCAAGGATTGAAAATATGGTTCAGCAAAATAGTTTTAGAACACAATAGCACACTGACACTTTCCCTCACTGTACCTCTCTGTCCCTCAACTCAAGGATTGAAAATATGGAACATCAAAATTGGTTTAGAACAGAATAGCACACTGTCAGTTTCACTCACTGTACCTCTCTGTCCCTCAACTCAAGGATTGAAAATATGGTTCAGCAAAATAGTTTTAGAACACAATAGCACACTGACACTTTCCCTCACTGTACCTCTCTGTCCCTCAACTCAAGGATTGAAAATATGGTTCAGCAAAATAGTTTTAGAACAGAATAGCACACTGTCAGTTTCCCTCACTGGACCTCTCTGTCCCTCAACTCAAGGATTGAAAATATGGAACAGCAAAATTGGTTTAGAACAGAATAGCACACTGTCAGTTTCACTCACTGTACCTCTCTGTCCTTCAACTCAAGGATTGAAAATATGGTTCAGCAAAATAGTTTTAGAACACAATAGCACACTGACACTTTCCCTCACTGTACCTCTCTGTCCCTCAACTCAAGGATTGAAAATATGGTTCAGCAAAATAGTTTTAGAACACAATAGCACACTGACACTTTCCCTCACTGTACCTCTCTGTCCCTCAACTCAAGAATTGAAAATATGGAACAGCAAAATTGGTTTAGAACAGAATAGCACACTGTCAGTTTCACTCACTGTACCTCTCTGTCCCTCAACTCAAGGATTGAAAATATGGTTCAGCAAAATAGTTTTAGAACAGAATAGCTCACTGTCAGTTTCCCTCACTGTACCTCTCTGTCCCTCAACTCAAGGATTGAAAATATGGAACAGCAAAATTGATTTAGAACAGAATAGCACACTGTCAGTTTCACTCACTGTACCTCTCTGTCCCTCAACTCAAGGATTGAAAATATGGAACAGCAAAATTGGTTTAGAACAGAATAGCACACTGTCAGTTTCACTCACTGTACCTCTCTGTCCCTCAACTCAAGGATTGAAAATATGGTTCAGCAAAATAGTTTTAGAACAGAATAGCACACTGTCAGTTTCCCTCACTGTACCTCTCTGTCCCTCAACTCAAGGATTGAAAATATGGTTCAGCAAAATAGTTTTAGAACAGAATAGCACACTGTCAGTTTCACTCACTGTACCTCTCTGTCCCTCAACTCAAGGATTGAAAATATGGAACAGCAAAATTGGTTTAGAACAGAATAGCACACTGTCAGTTTCACTCACTGTACCTCTCTGTCCCTCAACTCAAGGATTGAAAATATGGTTCAGCAAAATAGTTTTAGAACAGAATAGCACACTGTCAGTTTCCCTCACTGTACCTCTCTGTCCCTCAACTCAAGGATTGAAAATATGGTTCAGCAAAATAGTTTTAGAACACAATAGCACACTGACACTTTCCCTCACTGTACCTCTCTGTCCCTCAACTCAAGGATTGAAAATATGGTTCAGCAAAATAGTTTTAGAACAGAATAGCACACTGTCAGTTTCCCTCACTGTACCTCTCTGTCCCTCAACTCAAGGATTGAAAATATGGAACAGCAAAATTGGTTTAGAACAGAATAGCACACTGTCAGTTTCACTCACTGTACCTCTCTGTCCCTCAACTCAAGGATTGAAAATATGGTTCAGCAAAATAGTTTTAGAACACAATAGCACACTGACACTTTCCCTCACTGTACCTCTCTGTCCCTCAACTCAAGGATTGAAAATATGGTTCAGCAAAATAGTTTTAGAACACAATAGCACACTGACACTTTCCCTCACTGTACCTCTCTGTCCCTCAACTCAAGGATTGAAAATATGGAACAGCAAAATTGGTTTAGAACAGAATAGCACACTGTCAGTTTCACTCACTGTACCTCTCTGTCCCTCAACTCAAGGATTGAAAATATGGTTCAGCAAAATAGTTTTAGAACACAATAGCACACTGACACTTTCCCTCACTGTACCTCTCTGTCCCTCAACTCAAGGATTGAAAATATGGTTCAGCAAAATAGTTTTAGAACACAATAGCACACTGACACTTTCCCTCACTGTACCTCTCTGTCCCTCAACTCAAGGATTGAAAATATGGTTCAGCAAAATAGTTTTAGAACACAATAGCACACTGACACTTTCCCTCACTGTACCTCTCTGTCCCTCAACTCAAGGATTGAAAATATGGTTCAGCAAAATAGTTTTAGAACAGAATAGCACACTGTCAGTTTCCCTCACTGTACCTCTCTGTCCCTACAAACAAGGATTAGCACAGAATAGCACACTGTCACTGACACTCTCCCTACCTATCCTTATTTGTCCCTAAACACAAGGAATCCAGGATTAGTAAAGGAAAAAAATGACACTGTCCCTGCCTATGCTTCTCTTTCCCTGCTCCGGAACACACTACACAAGGCCGCCGCGCTGGCGGCCTTTTATAGTGTGGGGCGTTTACTAAACCCCATCAGCAATAATTGGCCACAGGCATCCTGCCTGTGGCCAATCATTGCTCTCCTCGCTGCCGGCGCTGTGATTGGCCAAGCATGCGGGGTCACAGTGCATGCTTGGCCAATCACAGCGCCTGGATGACACTGCGATGGCGTAGTGCATTGTGGGCCGTTCGCGTCACTCGAATTTGGCGCGAACGGCCCAAATCGTTCGATCTTCGTCGAACGATCGAACAGCCGATGTTCATCCCTATTGGCTGGTGAAGGCACAATATTCTGGCAACCAGGAAGTGCAGGGACATGGCTTAAATCAGGAAGTTCATGGGAGGAGCAAAGGGTTCAAGGTTCAAGGCAAATAACATTCAAAACAAGATCATTCAAGGAATTGTCTAAGAAACTATCCAAGGAACTATCCAAGGAGCTGTCCAGCATTCCAGGTGGCTCAGCAAGCAGAGTCACCACCAGACACGCCAGAGGTCCCAGTTTCATTCCCAGGTCCTAACACCCATGCTGATTACTACTAATGATATTTATTTCTTCAGTAAATTTTTGGATATAGTCCCTTATCATCCCCTCCAAAAATGTACCTACTACTGATGTTAGGCCAACTGGCCTGTAGTTTTCAGGGATCTTTGTTTGCCCTTTTTTTAATATTGGTACCACATTGTCTTTTCTCCAATCAGCTGGTACCATTCCTGTCAGTATGCCTTCCGCAAAGATTAGGAACAATGGTCTGGCTATAACCTGACTGAGTTCTCTGAGGACTCTAGGTTTAAGCCATCTGGACCTGGTGATTTATTTGTATTAAGTTTATTAAGTCTTTCCTTGACTCCGGCCTCTGTTAGCCACAAGGGTATGCCCTGGGATGTGTCACTAACAGTACTGTCATGGTCAGAATACCCCTCCTTTTCCTGTGTAAAACTGAGGAGAAGAAGGCATTTAGTACAGTGGCCTTCTCTGTGTCATCTGTAACCATCCTCCCATCCTCGTCTTTTATGTGGGCAATGTGCTCTCATCTTGCCCTTTTACTGTTAATATATTGTGAGGGGGTTAGCTCGGCAGCGGGTGTGTGTGACCCCCGGGATGGGCTCCCCACACAAAAACAGGCCCAGCAAACGGAGGTTGTGGTTTTCAAAATCAAAAAAAAGGTGCGGTTTATTTTCTATTTACAGTGACAAAACACAGCAAAGCCAAAAGAAACATATAAACAAAATAAATCCTGGTCAACTTGACCTCTGACTAAACATACAGGTTTCCTAACTAACAACTGGGATCAGCCTAGTGCTGTCCTAGTCCCTAAGTCCCTGGTTTTAAATGTCCAAGCAAATAGCCACACAGGCTTTTTCTCACCGCACAGGGGTTCACTCTCCCTAGACAGTCCACACAGGTCTGGTTCCAGGCATGAGCTAACATCTAATGAAGCTGGGAGTTCTTATAGAGGCCTAAATGAGCTGACAAGCTTCAGCTGGCCTCATCAACTCCCTGCCTGCACGACGCCCAGCCCTCTCCCTAGAGGTATGAGTCATCCATGAGCCCACTAGCCTTAGCTGGGCTTATACAACTCTCCACCTAGTTGTATAAGTCGGCGTAAAGCCTGAATCTGGGCGAAATATATCTACCCCCCTGGATGCAACCAGGTGACTTTACCTTCCTGCTGTCACATACCCCCCCCTCTTGTTTTAACCTCGGGGTTGGAACACCAGCAATCAGGCATTCATGTACTCGAGACAAAGCATCCACATTCCCCATTTGAACGCCAGGGCGATGCTTTACTGTGAAGTTGAATTCCTGGAGGGCCAGGAACCACCTATTCACTCTTCTATTTGTTTCCTTGTTTTGAGCCATCCACTTTAACGGAGCGTGATCCGTAACCATGTCAAAGTGCCTACCTAGCAGGTAGTACCGAAGGGAATCTAGAGCCCACTTCACCGCTAAACACTCCTTTTCAACGGTGGCGTAATTTACCTCATGGGACTTCAACTTCCTGCTGAGGTAAATGACTGGGTGCTCTTCCCCGTTCCAGACCTGGGACAATACTGCTCCTAACCCCACATCTGACGCATCACTTTGTACGACAAAGTCTTTAGAGAAGTCGGGTGAGTACAACACTGGCTGGCTACATAAGGCTTGTTTCAAGAATTGGAATGCTGCCTCAGCCTCGGGGGTCCATTTAATCATGACCGACCCTTTCCCCTTCGTTAGGTTGGTTAGGGGCACAGCCTTAGAAGCAAAGTGGGGAATGAGTCGCCGATAATACCCAGCGATTCCCAGAAAGGCTCGTACCTGCTTCTTGCTGTTGGGACGTGGCCAACTCTGGATGGCCTTGACTTTGTTGAGTTGGGGTTTTATTACTCCCCTCCCAATGGTGTACCCAAGATATTTGGCCTCCTCCTGCCCAATGGTACACTTCTTGGGGTTAGCCGTAAACCCCGCTTCCCGAACAGAGTCCAGGACTGCTTGCACTTTTGGCAGATGTGAGGCCCAATCTGTGCTATGGACAATTACGTCATCCAGGTAAGCCGCAGCATACTTCCGATGGGGCCTCAGCATCTGGTCCATTTTCCGCTGGAATGTGGCCGGCGCATTCTGTAACCCGAACGGCATTCTTTTATATTGGAACGCCCCGTCTGGGGTTACAAATGCGGTTTTCTCTTTGGCCAATTTGGCCAGGGGGATTTGCCAATACCCTTTTGTGAGGTCAAGAGTCGTCATGTATCGGGCTGTTCCCAGCCGGTCGATCAACTCATCTATACGTGGCATGGGGTAGGTGTCAAATTTTGTAACTTTGTTCAACTGACGAAAATCGTTACAAAATCGCCAGCTCCCATCCGGTTTAGGCACCAACACAATGGGACTAGACCAATCACTTTGGGACTCCTCTATCACCCCTAAGTTCAGCATTTTCTGTACTTCCTCCCGTATTGCCTCCCGTCGGGCCTCTGGGATCCGATAGGGTTTTAACTTCACCCTTTCACCGGGCGGGGTAATGATGTCATGCTCTACCCCAAATGTTTGTCCCGGCAGCTCAGAGAATACCTCCTTGTTGCGAAGCACAAACTCCTTAACCTCCTGTTGTTGGGGTTGTGACAAGGTGGCTGCTATTCCAACCTCAGGAATCACGCAACCAGTTTGAGCTGGTGACCAAGTGTCTGCGACTAGGGACTCTCTATCCCTCCAGGCTTTCAACAGATTAACGTGATAGATCTGTTCGGGCTTTCGCCTTCCTGGTTGTCTGACCTTGTAATTCACTTCACTCACTTTTTCCATTATCTCGTAGGGGCCTTGCCATTTGGCAAGGAATTTACTTTCAACCGTAGGGACAAGTACCAGTATCCTATCCCCCGGGGAAAAGGTACGGGTCTTGGCTCCACGGTTGTACACTCTCTGCTGTGCTAACTGCGCTTGGGCCAAATGTTCCTTCACGATGGGCATTACCTGTGCAATTCGGTCTTGCATCAGGGCGACATGCTCAATCACACTCCTGTGGGGAGAACTCTCACTTTCCCAAGTTTCCTTGGCAATATCCAACAGCCCTCTTGGGTGTCTCCCATACAGTAACTCAAAGGGGGAGAATCCCGTAGAGGATTGGGGCACCTCCCTAATAGCAAACATCAGATAAGGAAGTAGACAGTCCCAATCCTTTCCATCTCTATCCACCACTTTCTTCAACATTTGTTTTAGGGTTTTGTTGAATCTTTCAACCAGCCCATCGGTTTGGGGGTGATACACAGATGTACGTAATTGCGTCACTTTGAACAATTTACACAGCTCCTTCATAACCCGGGACATAAAGGGTGTACCTTGGTCCGTAAGCAGTTCTTTACAAATACCCACCCGGCTAAACACAAGAGATAGCTCTTTGGCTATGGTTTTGGCCGAGGTATTTCGGAGAGGGATCGCTTCTGGATAACGGGTGGCATAGTCCATTATAACTAATATGTACTGGTGCCCCCTAGCGGACTTGATTATAGGACCTACCAAATCCATGGCGATCCTCTCAAACGGGACCTCAATGATGGGTAGAGGGACCAGCGGGCTACGGAAATGTGGCATCGGGGCCGACCTCTGACACACAGGGCAGGAGGAACAATAATTTTCTATGTCCTTCATCACCCCCGGCCAATAGAATCTCTGTAATACCCTCTCTCGGGTTTTCTCTGTCCCCAGATGACCTCCAAGAATGTGCCCATGGGCCAACTCCAACACCAACTTCCTGTAAGGTTTGGGCACCACAAGCTGCTCAACGGTTTCTTCTGCCCTTTTTGCCACCCGATACAGTAGGTCCTTCTCTACGCTGAAGTATGGGTAAGTGCAGGTATTATCTGGGTTCACTAACTCGCCATCTATTTTCACTACGTTTTCGCGTGCCTTTATTAGGGCGGGGTCTTTCAACTGTTCTGTGGCAAAGTTTTCCCTGTGAACCTCAAGATCAGAAAACTCCACAGACGGTAGGTTTTCGTCTGAGGAGGTGGGCTCCTCTCCAGTTTCTTGAGTCTCCCCTGCCAATACTGATAAGGGAAATTCCGGAGAGTCCTCACCACTCTCAGGGGAGTTCTGGCTATCACATTCCTGGTACATAGGGGCACCAGTGGGGGGCTCAGGATCATCCCACAGTTCCCAGAACTTCGGAAAATCCCTTCCCACAATGGCGTCATACGGTAACTGAGATACTAAGCCCACTGGATGAGAGAGGGTACCTTTGGGGGTCTCGAAACACACTGTAGTCACTGGATACTCTCGGGTGTCCCCATGCACACAAATAACAGCTACCTTGCTATTCCCAGAGACCTCTGTTTTAACTAACTCAGCCTTTATCAGGGTCACAAGGCTACCTGAATCCAGCAATACCACAACATTTCTACCATTAACACACATTTTGCATAAATGTTTCTCAATTCCTCGAATGGCAGTGCATGCGACTGTCGCACACAGCGACTGACGTCTGCCCGTCAGAAAGTCACACTGCATGGGTTCCTCCACAACCGGGCAATTGGCTGCAATATGTCCCGCTTGCCGGCAGCGGTAGCAAACGATCCTTCTTGCCGCCTCTTGAGCCGCTGATTTCCCAGGCTGTTCTCGCCAAACTTGGGGTAGAGCTCCCACCCTCTCACTCTCTCCACCCTTACCCCTTGGAATCCTCTTATCCGCCCCTGGGGATGGTCTGGTCTTAGGGTGGAAAGACCGAGTGTCTCTGGAAGAGGCCGTCAGGTTCTCTGTAGCCAAGTATTTCTCCACACGATCCACAAGACCATCGGCCGTCTCTGGGTCTCCATGGCTTACCCAGTTTTGGATGGCAGTAGGAAGAGCTCTCAAAAACCGATCCATTACAACACGTTCCACAATCTTTGGTGCGGACAAAGTCTCTGGCTGTAGCCACTTTCTGCTCAGGTGAATGAGATCATACATTTGAGACCTGGGGGGTTTTCCAAGCTGGAAAGTCCAGTTATGCACACGCTGAGCCCGGACAGCCTGGGTGACACCCAGCCTTGCCAATATCTCAGCTTTTAGCATCACATAGTCTTTTGCTTGGTCAGGCTCTAGGTCATAGTAAGCCTTCTGCGATTCACCAGTTAACAGAGGAGCCACCAGTCCAGCCCACTGCTCCTCAGGCCACTTTTCTCTTTCAGCAGTCCTTTCAAATGTGGTCAAAAATACCTCTGGATCATCCTCTCCAGTCATTTTTGTCAATAAACGACTCACCCCAAAGGACGCGGTATTAGTGGGACGGCTTTCCTCACTGGTCTGCGGACGTTGCTGCATTACTGCTTCCATTTGTTGTAGTCTCTGCTCTTGCTTCTGTAACAGGTCTATGAAGCGGGCCTCAGATTGCTGCTGGGCTTGTTGCTGAGCTTCCAGACTCTGTTGGTGAGCTTGCTGCTGGGCTGCAAGGCTCTGTTGATGAGCTTGCTGCTGGGCTGCGAAGTTCTGTTGTTGAGCTGCAAGGCTCTTTTGCAAACCTGCATTTGTCTGCTGTTGATTGGCATTTGCTAGAGCCAGCTGCTTCAGTATCTCCTCCATGCTGGCTTAAAAAAAACTGCCACTGGTTCTCCACCAACTGTGAGGGGGTTAGCTCGGCAGCGGGTGTGTGTGACCCCCGGGATGGGCTCCCCACACAAAAACAGGCCCAGCAAACGGAGGTTGTGGTTTTCAAAATCAAAAAAAAGGTGCGGTTTATTTTCTATTTACAGTGACAAAACACAGCAAAGCCAAAAGAAACATATAAACAAAATAAATCCTGGTCAACTTGACCTCTGACTAAACATACAGGTTTCCTAACTAACAACTGGGATCAGCCTAGTGCTGTCCTAGTCCCTAAGTCCCTGGTTTTAAATGTCC
This sequence comes from Rana muscosa, assembly GCA_029206835.1. NCBI lineage: Eukaryota > Metazoa > Chordata > Amphibia > Anura > Ranidae > Rana > Rana muscosa. Next base: position 494,786,922 of record CM055121.1, read on the forward strand.
AAGCAAATAGCCACACAGGCTTTTTCTCACCGCACAGGGGTTCACTCTCCCTAGACAGTCCACACAGGTCTGGTTCCAGGCATGAGCTAACATCTAATGAAGCTGGGAGTTCTTATAGAGGCCTAAATGAGCTGACAAGCTTCAGCTGGCCTCATCAACTCCCTGCCTGCACGACGCCCAGCCCTCTCCCTAGAGGTATGAGTCATCCATGAGCCCACTAGCCTTAGCTGGGCTTATACAACTCTCCACCTAGTTGTATAAGTCGGCGTAAAGCCTGAATCTGGGCGAAATATATCTACCCCCCTGGATGCAACCAGGTGACTTTACCTTCCTGCTGTCACAATATCTAAAAAAAAAATATTTGAATGTTTTTTACTTTCCTCCACTGTGTCTCTCATAGTCTTTTTTAGCTGCCCTGATTGCGTTCTTACACTTCTTATTGCATTCCTTTTAGTGTTGGAATGCTGACGGTGACCCATCCCATTTATATTTTTTAAAGGCCATTTTTTCTCTTTAATGAGGCTTTTTACATTACGGTTTAGCCACCCAGGTTTAATCTTCTCTCTTCTATATTTATTGCCCATTGGAATGCACTGTGTGATACCTCTGTTTAATTTGCTCCTAAAGCCTTCCCATTTTTCTTCTGTGTTCAATGTTTCTAGGATTTGGTGCCAATTAATGTCATGTAGTAATGGCCGCAGTTAAGAAAAATTGGCTCGTTTGAAATTGTGTGTTCTGGTGCTACCCTCGTGCCTCCTTTTTCTATGATTTACGATAAATGCGATCATCCTATGATTGCTAGATCCCAAGTTGTCCCGTATTGCCACATCTGAGATCAGACTTGGATCATTCGTAATTATAAGATCTAGCAGGGCATTCTTTCTAGTTGGGGAATCCACCACTTGGGACATGAAGTTGTCCTGTAAAACATTCATGAAATGACGGGCCTTTAATGAGTGAGCTGTCCCTTCTGCCCAATCAATATCAGGATAATTGAAGTCCCCCATTATGAGGAAATTTCCCTGTCTCACTGCCATTTCTAACTGTGATAATAGGTCCAGCTCCATCTCCTCATTCAGGTTTTGTGGCCTATAACATACCCCCACTATTAATTTCCCACTTACTTCTTCTCTTTTAAGTTCTACCCACACTGATTCAACTTCCCCCTCAACCCATTCACAATGTCACTCCTCTCTACCACTTTTGCATCATTTTTGACATATATACACACCCCTCCCCCTCTTATACCTTCCCTGTCCTTCTGATACAAGGAATACCTCTGGATATTGGCCAGCCAATCATATGAGCTGTCAAACCAAGTTTCAGTTATTCCCACAAAGTCTAAGTCCTCCTCGTGTAGTAGAAGCTCCAGTTTCTCTATTTTGTTAGCTAGACTCTTAGCATTTGTGTATATGCCTCTCAGTGTTGTATGAGTGCATATTAATTCCTCCTTATGTTTCCTTGGGTTTTGTTTTTGAATTGTCCACGCATTCACCCTGGGATTAGATGTTACAGCTGTATTATTACTGCTGACACCAGTATTACCCTCTGTAATTTGCTCACTCCCAGATATTTCTTCCTCTGACCCCCCAATACCTCGTTTAAATGCCCCTCCATCTTTCTGGCCATCTTTCTTCCCAATAGAGATGCACTATCCCCATTAAGGTGCAGCCCATTCTTACTAAAGAGCCGGTAACCGACTGAGAAGTCAGCCCAGTATCAGTGCCTGGTAAAGCTTGTAGGAGGAGTTATCAAACTGCACTGGCTATCCTATCAGGATGCAGGACCCTTGACCCCCTGTCCGGACAGTGCTGATTGACCCTATGCTGATCACATGCACTCTCCCAGGAAAAAAAAAAACTCTCTAGCAATACACACCAAACTAAGCATGTGCAGCCTGATTCCACTAACTCTGTCTTATCTGGACATGTTTTGGGGGAAATTCAAGAAGGGAGAATCTGTGCATACAGGATCAAACAGCCTTTTTACACAATGCAGAGGATTAACCCCTTAGGTTCCACAGTGAGTATAACAAGCATGCTTTTCTGTATATACAGACTGTGAAAATTCAAAAAGTACAACGTGGGGTGGGATTTTAAATGTGCCTCGGTGGGGTTAGAAAAATGTATATACAGACTGATTTTACTGTTGAGATTTTAGTAACTCTTGACCTGGACCACCAATTTTATCTCTTCTTCTTCCTTCTAATCTGCGTCTTAAAGGGAAAGTACATGCATTTTAGGATTGTTAGATTTAAAGCAGAACTAAACCCTGCTATCTTTTACAAGGAAGCAGCCATATGACAGCTTTACAGTTCAGTTGAGAGCTAACATAAGCACACTAGTAGCCATATCTTTTATCATTCAAGGCATTCCTTGAATGTAACTGTTTTTGGAGACACTTAAAGTGGTGTATTTATTTCAGTTTCAAGTGCAGATTTTCCACTGGAGGGAGTTCTGTATTTGCCTGCATTCAATCAGACCTGTGGCTTAATGTGTACCTCCACTTAAAAGTGAACGTTTTGCCTATCCCCCCCCCCCCCACACACACCTTTATTGGAAGGGTTTTTTTGGGGGGGGGGGGGAGCGAATGTCTTTTTCTGACAGGTAACCACTTTCACTTCTGCAATTCTCATCTAGACGAAAATAGTGGAATTTCGCTCAGTTCCAGGAGACTGTGAGATCAAAGTATAAACAGAAATGTCATTCCTATACCCATATAACACATAGGTAGCAGTGATCCCAGGTGCTCGATCCACAGTCGCTGGCTGAGTAAAGTAATGTAGGAAAAATACGATCCGCACTCTGGTTGTTTAATAAAATCTTCTTTTTATTAACAAGACACAGTGAACAAACGCAGATGAAAACAGTTGACATGTTTCAGCCTATACAGCCTTAGTCATTATGACTGAGGCTGTATAGGCTGAAACGCGTCAACTGTTTTCATCTGCGTTTGTTCACTGTGGCTTGTCAATAAAAACAACGATTTTTTTGAAGCGCAACAACCGAAGTGAGGATCATTTTTCCTACAAGACTGTGAGATCAGTCTGAAATTGCAGCGTTGCTCGCACATGCACTGCTGGACTGGTGAGTACCTGTTTATGAAAAAAGTCAGCAGCTACAATATTTGAAGCTGCTGACTCTTATATATATATATATATATTTTAAAAGAAACCATAGTTCCTTTTTAACAAAACTTGATTAGTGGTAAGTAAAGCCATTTTTAGCAGTGCAAAGGAGAAAACAAAGCCTGCACCTGCAATGGGCAAAATAATTTTCTTTTCTGTATACATAGTTACAACAATAAATAGAGGCAAAATTTTTTTAAAACCGTAACAAACTTTTATATGTGATTATATTAATTTAACTGATGTTTACACGTGATTATTTTTTTTTTAACTCTGTACAGTCACATAGTGGTTAGGATTGGCATTGCAGCTCACCCACCCATCTTGCCTTTTATAGCAGCTTTCCTTTCTGCTAATTATGATAAAAATCAGCACTTTACAATAAAGCAGCAACAGAGAATTTTTTGAAGATCTATTTTTAGATATTAACCCTAAGCCTAGAGAACTCCACCACAACATGTTCTGCAATATGGTTTTTATCAAAACCCTTTCTTCCGTTGCACGTAGGAACTTTTTTTGAGGCAATTATATAAATTAAGACTTATCAAACAGACTGTTTGAAATCCCCTTTTCATATAAGCTAAATGGAAAACACTTAGAAGTTAGATGTAATCCACTTTCCCTTAGATAAGAATCATCCACTGGGATCCAGACCCTAAACATTTCAATCAACATTAAAACAATAATTTTAGCAAGAAAAAAAGAAAAGATAAATAGCTGTCCAATTGGGATGGTTAGAGAACTGTATTCTAAATGTCTGGTGTGTTTCAGTGACTAGTATTTGCAATGTAATGTCTTTCAAATCCAGGTTCTATGTAATGTGACAAGGGGGAAGTCATTTATAAGAAACATTTAGTATGTGGGAGTAAAGGGAATGCGATATAGTCTGGAAATGGTTCTGACTCTTTCTAATAAAGCATTCATTCACAATTTTATCTGCAGATAACCCATACTGTATTCAGGCCATTGGCAAATGCAAGAACACGCTGGAGTAATGGCTCTGTCCGACATTGTGCTCCTATTCACTGCCACAAAATTAAGTTGCAATTCATCACAGGATCTGTTTAACATTAATTCAATGAGATGGCCTGTCTTTCTTTTGTCACTGCTATTGAATGTGTTTTATCTTGTGTCAGCAGCAAATCACTCAGCAACAGAACAGAACACTTTGTTGCTGATCTACTGTATTGAATTGTACTGCGATTTAGCTGGGGAGCCGTGCTCTGTGCACATTGCTGTATTTATTACTGTCCACTGCCTAAAAACTTACAAATGACTGAGAAGAGAACAGCAATAAATAAATTGATAATGAACTGTAAATGTCTACTGTCATCAGAACCTCCATGAAGTCTGTCTTATTTCAGCTGGCCAGGGTGCTTGTGCAGCGATACTGCTATTTTATTGCTAGATTAATACAAAAAAAAATCTCCATGGAGAATAATAAAATGTGGCAAACTAGTAATACTAGGCATCTACAGTATGTGCAAGGCATTGTGAACATTTGCTAAGTCAATGAAAAACATGCCTTCTAGTATTGGCAACCAAATTAATTAGCACTAGAGTTGAGCGGACACCTGGAGGTTCGGGTTCGACGGGTTCGGCCGACCTTCGGAAAAAAGTTTGCGTTCGGGACCGAACTTGACCCAAACTTGACCCCGAACCCCATTGAAGTCAATGGGGACCCGAACTTCTGAGGACTATTAGCGCTTGTTTCCCGTGCTTAGAACTGTCCCTGCACAAAGTGTCATTTCTGAAGGAAAAAAAGTCATTTAAAACTCACTCGCGGCTATAATGAATTGTCGGCTCCCGGCAATACATAGAAAAGTCATTGATAAAAAAAAAAAGCATGGGGGTTCCCCCAAATTCAATTACCAGGCCCTTCAGGTCTGGTATGGATATTAAGGGGAACCCTGCTGCAAATTAAAAAAAATTGCGTGCGGTTCCCCCCAAATATCCATACCAGGCCCTTCAGGTCTGGTATGGATTTTAAGGGGAACTCCACCCCAAATTTAAAAAAAAAATGGCGTGGAGTACCCCCAAAAATCCAGACCAGACCCTTTATCTGAGCACGCAACCTGGCAGGCCGTAGGAAAAGAGGGGGGACAAGAGAGTGCCCCCCCTCCTGAACCATACCAGGCCACATGCCCTCAACATGGGGCCTCAACATGGGGCCTCATCCCTACAACCCTTGGTTGTGGGGGTCTGCGGGCGGGGGGCTTATCGGAATCTGGAAGACCCCTTTAACAAAGGGGACCCCCAGATCCCGCCCCCCCTATGTGAATTGGTAATGGGGTACATTTCACAAAGAAAGTGTAAATAATTGTAAAAAAAAATACACAGACACCGTTGGGAAAGTCCTTTATTAAAAAACAAACAAAAAAAAACAAAAAAAACATTCCAGCAATGAAATCCAGTGTCCCACGGCGATCCCATGTCCAGCGCTGTCCACACGAAACGTCATTGGCTGAGCCTGAGCGGACCTGATGCGGAACTTCCTCGGCAGTGTATTAAATGAATAGACCCGCCCCTTCTAAAGTTCCCCATCAGGCTCGGATAAAGGGTCTGGTCTGGATTTTTGGGGGTACTCCACGCCATTTTTTTTTTAAATTTGGGGTGGAGTTCCCCTTAAAATCCATACCAGACCTAAAGGGCCTGGTATGGATATTTGGGGGGAACCGCACACATTTTTTTTTTTAATTTGCAGCTGGGTTGCCCTTAATATCCATACCAGACCTGAAGGGCCTGGTAATTGAATTTGGGGAACCCCCACGCTTTTTTTTATCAATGACTTTTCTATGTATTGCCGGGAGCCGACAATTCATTTTAGCCGCGAGTGTGTTTTAAATGACTTTTTTTCCTTCAGAAATTACACTTTGTGCACTGACAGTTCTAAGCACGGGAAACAAGCGCGACTTTACATGCATATTGCCGAACACCGAACCCGAACATACAGTCAATTGTTCGGGTTCGGGTCCGGGACCCAAAAACCCAAAAGTTCGGTACGGACCCAAACTTTACAGTTCGGGTCCGCTCAACCCTAATTAGCACTTTTATGCTTTAACAAAACATTCGCAGTGTGGCCCAGTCCTACCGGTAAAACATCCTCACTGGGTGCTCTTCTTAGCGAGCATGCATGTTGTAGCCTCATTCATTCCCATGGATAAGCTCAGCTGTACTCATTGTCGCCATTAGCAGTCCATCATAGTAAGGCTTACCCATGGAAATGAATGTGACTACTATGGATACATACTAAAAAAAAGCATATAGCGGTGGAAAAACTTTGTGCAACCCGGTAGGGCCACACAGCAAACATTACTGGATTGAGGAGGAAAGTAAGTAGTTTTTGAGGTGGGCAGCACTTTGGGAACTGGGAATAGTTTATTGAGCCTAGGTTCACACTTGTGCGATGCGGGAGCCATTACAGCGCCGGTTCCCGCATCGCATCTCTCCCGCAGGCAGTTTACACTGTCCTCTGCGAACCGCTGCGGGTGTCAATGCAATGATAATGACACCCCCAGATCGGTTCACAGATCGCAGTGTGAACTCACAGGAATCGGATTGCATAGGTGAGAACACCCATGCGATCCGATTTCAGTGTGGGGGAAGAAAAGTCCCTGCACCTTTTTTGTGCAAATTCCATGCGAGTTCAGCCATACAACTGTATGTAAAAAGATATATACTTTCGCGCTACTAGTGAGTAAATAAAATGTGACCAAAGGTGTGATACGTTCTCACAGCAGCTCAATCTGGCTGTGTTCACTGTACACAAAAGGTTGAATGAAAATTATAATAGTGATGAGCGCTTAAAGAAATCCCATATTGGGACAGTGATAAACACAAAATAATAAAGTTACAATCAAAATTCAACAACTTGTGGTGAAAATATAATCAAAGAATTAGGCCTCATGCCCACGGACGTTTTTACAGCTGCGTTTTTACAGCTTAAAAACGCCTGTCCATGTTATTGTATAATTATTTATTTTTTTCGAAAAAAAAAAAAAAAGTCGGAGCTAAAAAAACGCGATCGCTGCGTTTTTGCGCGTTTTTGCATGTTTTTTGACGCTTCACGTTTTTTCTATGCCTAACGCCGACGCTGAGGAACGCACTGGTCCTGTTTTTTGTTTTACAGCTTAAAAACGTCTATGCTATTTGCAGCTCAAAAACGTCTAGGTGGGCATGAAGCTATAGACTAACATGGACAGGCGTTTTTAAGCTGTAAAAAACGCGGCTGTAAAAACGTCCGTGGGAATGAGGCCTTAGTGTCACTAAAAAGTCTCTGTGTATCCAATATACTTGTGAAAGTGCACAATGAATCCAATGAACTTAGAAAAAAATTAAATAAATGTTAATATAAATGTCCTTATTAGTCCTCAATATGGACAGTTCCTCTCCTATGGCTGACTTTTATTATTATTTTTCAGACTGGTATAGTAGGGTGGGATATATTCCTTCTCTATAGATATAGCATGGTGAACTCAGCTATGGTGTAACTCTATCTTGGCCCAGTCTCCCAGAACTCTCACCTCAATTCTGGATAAACTCGCAGTTAGCTGTTGTATCTTTGGGGATGGTTTCTCTCCCTTTCTTACACTTCCTCTCCTCTGGAATCTATGGTGAGGTGGTCCACCTGCAGTACTCCCACTCTCCTCCAGGGCACCTAGTTGCTGGACATAGTGTGTCACCCAATACGACACCAATGGAGGGGGGGGACAAAAGATGCCTCCAATAGTGTGATAAAGTATAAGCAAGGCAATGTTTATTAGGCTAAAAATGGCCCCTTACATCAATAAAATGAAAATACAGCTAATAAAGAAAGGACGTGGCTAAAACAGCCGTCTTACAGCTCCTCCAGTCACTTCCTGGTCTACGTCCATCTCGCGTGATCCCTATGTCGTTACGTCACATACCTCAACCAACTGTATGGCTGAATTTACATTGCACAGACATCGCATGTGATCAGCCCCGCAGTGCGGGTGCGAATCACATGCAATGTCTATGTTCGTACAATTGTGAACCTAGGCTAAAAGACCATTGTACCATAGGGGGTTATAATAGCATAACTCTGACTACCAATATGGGTGTTAATATCACGATCAATGCTGGGGTTATTGCAGTCACTTACCACAATGCTGAGGGGGTTATTACTGCGTCAAGTGACACCAATGCAGGGGGTTATTATAAAGCCATGCCACAACACACGCATTTTCTTTTTCTAGAGAAAAGGGGCCCAACTTATGATCTTGTACACAGGTTTACTGCATTCATGTAATACCCCTGTGCTCAACCATGCTAAACCCAAGCACAGGTTACTACACATCTACACATTGTAGATAATAATATAATCCCTAGCAATTAACTTCTTATATTTTCTTATTTTTGGTCAGTAAGTATACTAATGAAAATGTTATATCTGTTCCGTGAGTGCATACAAAAATACTTGTTGATCATGGAAGAAATGTAGTAAGCTGATAACTTCCTGTGCAATTCTCTTATGAATATCGCTAGCGGCTGCTATAGCCGCTAGCAATATTCACTGTCTTCTCCCAACAATGACGGCTTCCCCCACCGGCCCCCGCCCCCCCACCCCCCACCTGGGAGCAGAGAATGGCTTGACAAAAGGATTCCCCTGTCAGCACGGTCTGTGTTGATGGGGGAATCCTATGAATTTCTTTAGAAATTAGCACCATGTGTGGCCAACCTTAGTAATGCTCCCAGCTCTCGTTGGTCGAATTGTGTAGCTGCCATTAAGATCTGCTTGTCTATGGGTAGCTTTATTAAATATTTAGAATACACTCTACTCGCTAACAGCAACAACAAAGAAGATACACAATGCAGTTCTAGCTTATAGTTACAGCCAGTTTAGTTAAATTGACAATAATATTAATTCTTTTATATACCTTCTAGTGCTGTGCTGATAATGTTTCAGACTTGCTACCCCTGCTATTTAAACTTGTAAACAGTTTTTGTGATATCAGGAACCCAGCCAGACAAAATGATCTGTCCAAGTTTGGAGGTAGCAGGAATACAAACCAGAGTCACTGTCACATCTCTTATTGTCAACCTCAGTTACTGCATTTCACCCCTGAGCTTGTCCATCTAACATTTAAGAACATTTTCATTATGAGTCCATGCTGCTGAACCTACGTGTGGTCGATGATGAAAAATTATCTTTTGCACAGCATATACTTGGGATTTGCCTCAATTTTCAAACTCCTATTTTATTTTCCCAAGACCTGGCCAGAGGTTATTAAACAGACATTAAACTTAAAATGCAAGGTGGGTTACTTAAAAGAGTTTGACTTAACCATTTATGGATAAACATGTTAAAAGTTCAGGAGTTTATTTGAACTGTAGAACATCACTGTCTAAGTAGTTGTTATGAGGTGGGATTTATTCCAACGTACAGCTTTAGAATTACTGTTCAATCCCATAAAAATTAATTGCCTGCTGTTACTGGTAAGCCTTCTTTAACCTAAACTGGCTGTTACCATAGAAGGGAAGAATACAAATATAGTTTTCTATATCATATTTTCCATACAGAAATTGATACTTTTGTATACATTCTTGGCAATGTTATGTTCAGATTTTCTGCATAATTCAATTACCTATTTTAGGTGTATTTATGATTGTCTGTGGCTTTACCTACTGTTTGTGCTTAAAATAAAGCCTTGTTTAAAGTGACCTTGCTATATAAAAAAAAACAAAGTTATTTCTGTTAAAGAAGATGGGACATAGTCAACTTTTCTGCTGACTGCACTGCAAAACTCAACTGCAGTCCTGAGAGATCTTCTGCTGAAATCTAAATGGAAACCAACAATTCATGAAGTGTCAATCTCTTGATTCCCCCGCAGCTCTCACTAGTTCCTCCCACTGACCTCCACGTTACTAGAGTTTCCTGTAAAGGGTGGAGGTCAGACAAACCAATGAGTGCTGCAAGATGTTGGTTTCTATTTAGACTTCAGCAGAACATCTCTTAGCACTGCAGTGGAGTTTTGTGGTGCAGTCAGCAGGAAAGGTGACTATGTTTTAGGTGTATGTGTGATTGTCTATGGCTTTGCCTACTGTTTGTGCTTGATATATAGCTTTGATTAAAGAGACCACATTGCTATATAAATACAAACAAAGTTATTTCTGTAAAAGAAGATTGACAAGAGATGAGATCTGCAAGGGACCCAGGAAATTGACACTCTCTTCCGCTAAAGTCTAAATGGAAACCAACAATTTAGGGAGTGTCAATATTTTGGGTCCCCTGCAGCTCTCACTAGTTCCTCCCTCTGACCTCCATATTACTAGAGTATACTGTAAAGGGTGGAGGTCAGAGGAGCAAACTAATGAGAGCTGCAAGGTACCCAGGAGATTGATGCTTCCCCTTGGTACTTCAACAAAAAAAATCTAAGAATCTAAGCAAAGTTTAACATTGCAGGCAGCAGGAAAAGTGAGCATGTTCTGTTTTCTTTTGCCTGCATGACTTGATTTTCAAGTTTTTATATAGCAACAAGGTCTATAAAATAACATAATGTAAAGAATAGTCAGTTGGGTCAACTCATAGTCAGTCATAAGAAATCAACTTTCATCAGTGTGGTGAAAGCAACCTGATTTCTGTTTGGTTATTACAGGTAGTTTTGTACCGCTCTTTGTGCGTTATTAGTTATGTATACCATATTTTCCGTGTATAAGACGCCCCCATGTATAAGACATGCCCCCACTTTTCCAACCCAAAATTAAGAAATCAATATTTTAAACATAAAACAGAACACATTTGTAGTTAGTAATTACCGCAGGTAACGTTTACATACAGTGGGTCAAAAAAGTATTTAGTCAGCCACCAATTGTGCAAGTTCTCCCACTTAAAAAGATGAGAGAGGCCTGTAATTGTCATCATAGGTATACCTCAACTATGAGAGACAAAATGTGGAAACAAATCCAGACAATCACATTGTCTGATTTGGAAAGAATTTATTTGCAAATTATGGTGGAAAATAAGTATTTGGTCAATATCAAAAGTTCATCTCAATACTTTGTTATATATCCTTTGTTGGCAATGACAGAGGTCAAACATTTTCTGTAAGTCTTCACATGGTTGTCACACACTGTTACTGGACTGGTATGTTGGCTAGGGATGAGCTCGGTGTTCGAGTCGAACATACGTTCGACTCGAACATCGGCTGTTCGATCGTTCGACGAAGATCGAACGATTTGGGCCGTTCGCGCCAAATTTGAGTGACGCGAACGGCCCACAATACACTGCGCAATCGCAGTGCAATCCCGGCGCTGTGATTGGCCAAGCATGCACTGTGACCCTGCATGCTTGGCCAATCACAGCGCCGGAAGCTAGGAGAGCCATAATTGGCCACAGGCAGGTTGCCTGTGGCCAATTATAGCTCAGGGGGTTTAGCACACGCCCCACACTATAAAAGCGCGGCGGCCTTGTGTAGTGTGTTCCGGCACAGGGAAAGAGAAGGATAGGCAGGGACAGTGTCATTGTGTTATTCTTTGCTAAACCTTGTGTGTAGGGAGAGAGAAGGATAGGCAGGGAGAGTGTCAGTGTCATATTCTTTGCTAAACCTTGTGTGCCGGGGAGAGAGAAGGATAGGCAGGGAGAGTGTCAGTGTCATATTCTTTGCTAAACCTTGTGTGCAGGGAGAGAGAAGGATAGGCAGGGAGAGTGTCAGTGTCATATTCTTTGCTAAACCTTGTGTGCAGGGAGAGAGAAGGATAGACAGGGAGAGTGTCAGTGTCATATTCTTTGCTAAACCTTGTGTGCAGGGAGAGAGAAGGATAGGCAGGGGACAGTGTCAGTGTCATATTCTTAGATAAACCTTGTGAGCAGGGAGAGAGAAGGATAGGCAGGGGACAGTGTCAGTGTCATTGTTGCTAAGCCTCCTGCACAGTATACACCTGAAGCTAGCCCTTATTGCTGTGTTTTCCTGGTGTGTTACACTAACAGGCATTTGCAGCACTTACAGCGGGCGGAGTGTGCCTCCTGCACATTATACACCTGAAGCTAGCCCGTATTGCTGTGTTTTCCTGGTGTGTTACACTAACAGACATTTGCAGCACTTACAGCAGGCGTAGTGTGATTCCTGCAAAATATACTCATGAAGCTAGGCCTTATTGCTGTGTTTTCCTAGTGTGTTACACTAACAGGCATTTGCAGCACTTACAGCAGGCATAGTGTGATTCCTGCAAAATATACACCTGAAGCTAGCCCGTATTGATGTGTTTTCCTGGTGTGTTACACTAACAGGCATTTGCAGCACTTACAGCGGGCGTAGTGTGCTTCCTGCTAAATATACTCCTGAAGCTAGGCCTTATTGCTGTGTTTTCCTAGTGTGTTACACTAACAGGCATTTGCAGCACTTACAGCAGGCGTAGTGTGATTCCTGCAAAATATACTCCTGAAGCTAGCCCGTATTGCTGTGTTTTCCTGGTGTGTTACACTAACAGGCATTTGCAGCACTTACAGCGGGCGGAGTGTGCTTCCTGCTAAATATACTCCTGAAGCTAGGCCTTATTGCTGTGTTTTCCTAGTGTGTTACACTAACAGGCATTTGCAGCATTTACAGCAGGCGTAGTGTGATTCCTGCAAAATATACACCTGAAGCTAGCCCGTATTGCTGTGTTTTCCTGGTGTGTTTTACTAACAGGCATTTGCAGGACTTACAGCGGGCGGAGTGTGCCTCCTGCACATTATACACCTGAAGCTAGCCCGTATTGCTGTGTTTTCCTGGTGTGTTACACTAACAGACATTTGCAGCACTTACAGCAGGCGTAGTGTGATTCCTGCAAAATATACTTCTGAAGCTAGGCCTTATTGCTGTGTTTTCCTAGTGTGTTACACTAACAGGCATTTGCAGCACTTACAGCAGGCATAGTGTGATTCCTGCAAAATATACACCTGAAGCTAGCCCGTATTGATGTGTTTTCCTGGTGTGTTACACTAACAGGCATTTGCAGCACTTACAGCGGGCGTAGTGTGCTTCCTGCTAAATATACTCCTGAATCTAGGCCTTATTGCTGTGTTTTCCTAGTGTGTTACACTAACAGGCATTTGCGGCACTTACAGCAGGCGTAGTGTGATTCCTGCAAAATATACACCTGAAGCTAGCCCGTATTGCTGTGTTTTCCTGGTGTGTTACACTAACAGGCATTTGCAGCACTTACAGCGGGCGGAGTGTGCCTCCTGCACATTATCCACCTGAAGCTAGCCCGTATTGCTGTGTTTTCCTGGTGTGTTACACTAACAGGCATTTGCAGCACTTACAGCGGGCGTAGTGTGCTTCCTGCTAAATATACTCCTGAAGCTAGGCCTTATTGCTGTGTTTTCCTAGTGTGTTACACTAACAGGCATTTGCAGCACTTACAGCGGGCGTAGTGTGCTTCCTGCTAAATATACTCCTGAAGCTAGGCCTTATTGCTGTGTTTTCCTAGTGTGTTACACTAACAGGCATTTGCAGCACTTACAGCGGGCATTGTGTGCTTCCTGCAAAATATACACCTGAAGCTACCCCTTATTGCTGGTTTTCCCATCTCCCTGCAGGCCATTAGAATGTCTGAAAGGCAAACAAGGAGAGGCAGACAGTCAGGAGCCAATAAAAGATGGCAAGCAGGCTCTGTGTCTAGAGACAACAGTGCTGGTCGTGGACGCGGTGCATCGTCATCAGCACGTGGCCATGGGACACGCTTGTCCTTCTTTTCGGCAGCTGGACGCGTTGAGCCGCATCATGCCGAAGACTTGGTAGAGTGGATGACCAAGCCCTCCTCATCCTCCTCATCCTCTCTCACCCAGGCTCAGGGTACTGGCAAAGCAGCTGCCAAAGCGTCCTCTTCCCTGGTATCAATGTCATCATCAGTCACTCCTTCCCTAGACCCACCATGTCCTCCTGAGGAGTCCCCCGAACTGTTTGAGCACAGTGTTTGGTACATGCTCCAGGAGGATGCCCAGCGTTTCGAAGGGTCTGATGATGATAACCCAGCTAGAGGAAGGCAGTAGCGTGAGAGCAGAGAGAGGGGATGCTCAAGAAGGACACCAATCTGGCAGTCATGTTCCAGCAGCTGCAGCATACTGCCAGATTGGCTCCAGTGATGAGGAGGGAGAGGATGATGAGATCACTGACTCCATGTGGGTGCCTAATAGGAGAGAGGAGGAGGAGGAGGAGGATGAGGAGGAGGCACATCTCCAACGAGGCAGGATGCCCTCGGGGGGGCCAGCGTAATTGCAGCACACTGACTGAATCACACTGCAGAGCTCCGCCTGTGCAGGCCGCTGCCTCTGCCCGTTATTCAAAAAGTTCTTTGGTGTGGGCCTTTTTTGAGCCGAGTGCATCAGATCGCACAGCTGCTGTTTGCAACATATGTCTCAAGCGTATATCGCGTGGCCAAAACATCAGCCGCTTGGGCACCACATGCTTGACCAGACATATGTTGACCTGCCATGCAGCTCGTTGGCAAGCCTACCTTAAAGACCCACACCAAAGAACAAAGTGGACCTCTCCTTGCACCGCATCAGCTGGGATCTCCAACCCCACTATACCTTCAGTCCTCTCTGAAACCTGCACTGAGAGGAATGAAGGTGTAGAATTAGGTGTGTCACAGCCAAGTACTTGCGGGCACTCTGCTAGCAGTACACCGAGGTCCGATTCTAGCAGGAAAATTTCCCTGCCCCAGCTGCTGGACCGTCGAAAGAAGTTCACTCCCAGCCATCCACATGCCCAGCGGTTGAATGATAGCTTGGCTAAATTGCTAGCGCTTCAACTGCTGCCTTTTCAGTTGGTAGACTCGGCCCCCTTCCGTGAGTTTGTGCAATGTGTGGTTCCTCAGTGGCAGGTTCCCAAACGCCACTTTTTCTCACGGAAGGCGATTCCGGCTCTCTACCGGCATGTGGAAGGCAATGTCTTGGCCTTGCTGGACAGGGCGGTCAGCGGTAAGGTGCATATTACCGCTGACTCATGGTCCAGCAGGCATGGACAGGGACGTTACCTTTCTTTCACGGCCCATTGGGTCACTCTTTTGGTAGCTGGGAAGGATGCAGGACAAGGTGCAGTAGTGTTGGAGGTTGTTCCGCTGCCTATTGCAGATTCATTCTTCGCAGCCTGGTGCAGGTCTACAAATTTGTTTCTGATGTCCTTTGACAGCTCTTTGGTCTTCAACATAGTGGAGTTTAGAGAGTGAGCCCTCGTACACACGACCGAGTTTCTCGTCGTAAAAAACACGTCGTTTTTTTCGACGAGATTCTTGTTAAGCTTGTCGATTTTCTCGTCAAGCTTTCTATGCGTACACACTGTCATTTCCCAATTTCCTCGTTGTTCTCCGCGCTCACGTCCAGCACGTACGACGGCACTATAAAGGGGAAGATCTTTTTTCTTGGCGCCACCCCTTGGGCTGCTTTTGCTGATCTCGTGTTACCGCGTGTGAAGTAAAAGTTTGGGAAGAGACGATTCGCGCTTTTCAGTCTTTGTACTTTTCAGATCGTTTTCTGCCGTTCAGTTTGTGCTTTTGGGTTCGTATCTTGACTTTCAGGGCGTCTAGGCAGGTCGTATCTGTTTTACAGTGCGTTCTTGCCTGTTCGTTTCTGATTTTCAGTTCGTTATTCATAGGCCTTGCTGTTCTAAAGTGCGTTCTGTTCTGTACGTTCTGATTAGATGACCGTTTCCTAGCCATGTCGCCTGGACGTTCTCGTCGTCGAGTTCGTGCTGTGCGTGCGCTTGGTGTTGGTCTGCTTGTTTTGGACCAAGACCAGTCCATGAATGGTGTGAGGAGGAGTTCATGGACCAAGAATTTGTTGCTCCAGCGGGACCAATTCTGCCACATGCCTCTGCTGCGGGAGATCGTCGAGAATAATCCTGAGGACTACAGGAATTTTCTGCGGATGTCTGACCCCGTTTTTCAGGAACTGTTGGCTTTGGTGTCCCCCTATATTACCAGGAAGGACACCATAATGCGGGAAGCCATCAGTGCTGAGCAGAGGCTCATCGCCACGTTGCGTTACCTGGCGACAGGGAGAAGTCTTCAGGACTTGAAGTTCACCACAGGCATCTCCCCCCAGGCTTTGGGCCTCATAATCCCAGACACCTGTTCTGCCATCATCCAAGTCCTGCAGGAGGACTATATTAGGGTAAGTTTGCTCCCTTAACATCACATTTTATGTATTACATGTATGCTAATGTTTTGTATTTCTTTCATCCTTCCCTAATTACCATGATTGTAATATGCTGAGAATGTCCCCTTTGTCCCCATGCATGTTGGAAGCTTTAGATTGCCCCTTTTTTCTCCTCCATAAATATTTCCCTTCACTAACTTTTCCAGCAGGGGCGCCTGTTGCTCCAAATGTTTGGGGGTTCAAACCCCAATTTAGGAAATAAACTTCCTCCTTTTTTGCTCTGGT
Source organism: Rana muscosa (assembly GCA_029206835.1). Lineage (NCBI taxonomy): Eukaryota > Metazoa > Chordata > Amphibia > Anura > Ranidae > Rana > Rana muscosa. Next base: position 494,803,433 of record CM055121.1, read on the forward strand.
GCCTATTAAACGCCCCCAGTTGTCCCCTCCAATGCAGCCATTTTGTTCCCTCAAATGCAGCCATTTAGTCCCCTCTAATGCAGCCAGTTTCCCCCCAGCCCTGCACTTACCTTCTTGTGGTCAGCGCCATCCTTCTTCTGTCCTTGATGTCTTCTCCTTCCCTTCATGTTGCATCAGCCAATCATGTTACCATTAAACAGACTTGGTGAACATGATTGGCAGAGCAGCCTGTCAGTGTTTACCCAAGGAATGCCCCCCCCCCCCTGCGTCCCCGATTTTTCTTTTAGGAAGCCAATTACATCCCTCAGGTTGTAATGTGCAAGACTATTTTACTACCTGTTTCTGCTATGCAATTTTAACCCCCTAAATGACGCAATGATTCATATGTCGGTCGCTTTACAAGAGGCCATCCACCTGAATAGTGTGTGGCATAGACAATACATAGGTTCATGCAACGCATGAACCTATGTATTGTTCTGAGTGATGGGCACAGGAGAGAGGGGGCAGTGCTCCAGCGCCCACTCTGGACGCACCGCCACTGCAATGCTATCCTGTGGCCAAACACATCCCCCCCCCAAAATAATTTAGTAATGGCCCATCAGAGGGGGTGATGAATATGATAAATGAGCCTTCCATTATACTTTTTTTAAACACCTTAATAAACGTATAATTTGATTGATGTTGGCCTCTAATTTTTTGGGATAGAATTTCCTTGTAATGTATGACTTTGTTTTTCTAATATTATTTCATCTTGTTTCACTCCACAGCTTCCTTCCACGCCACAGGAATGGCAGACTGTGGCATCGGAGTTTGCCACGCGGTGGGACTTCCCCAACTGCGGTGGTGCCATAGACGGGAAGCACGTCCGCATTGTGCCGCCACCCCGTTCTGGGTCCTACTACTACAACTACAAGGGGTTTCATAGCATTGTGCTGATGGCGGTGGTGTCAGCACGGTATGAATTCCTCTATGTTGATGTAGGGAAGAATGGCCGGATGTCCGATGGGGGATCCTTCATCCAGACGGAGTTTGCCCTCCGTCTCCAGAGTGACGACCTTGCATTGCCACCGGATGCAGGGAATATTGAAGGACTCCCCTTTGTTTTTTTGGCTGATGAAGCCTTCGGACTCGGACGGCATCTTATGAGGCCATTTCCACAGAGGACCCTGACCCCAGAGAAGAGGGTGTTCAATTACCGGCTGGCCAGGGGCCGAAGAGTCGTTGAAAATGCCTTCGGCATAATGGCCAGCCGGTTCCGCCTTTTTATGACTTCCATCCACTTGGCGGACTACAAAATAAACTATGTAGTGTTATGCTGCTGTGTGCTACACAATTTTCTTTGCCGCAAATCTAATTCATATATGGCCTCAGTTTTGCCAGAGGCTGGACTTTCCCCTGCAAATCCCCTTCCGGGCCTGGAATCTGCCCGTCTTGGCTTGCCCCCCCAAAATGCCCGTGAGGTTCGGGACAAATACATGGAGTATTTCACGGGTAGGGGGGCAATTCCTATGCCAGCCTATGTCTAAGTATCCCAATAAAAAGCTTGTTTAAACCTTTAATTATTTGTTCTTTCCTGTCTCCTAGTTTGTCTTTGTGCATTTGTAGTGGCAAGTGTATTTTACTTTAGTAAATAACAACCATTTCACTATGTAACCTTACAAAAGAACCAAATAAGCTTAGAGGGTATTATAAAAAGAAGCTACACGTTGTTTGTGGTCAAATATTTTACTCTGTGCACATTCTCTTCATTTTTTTTTTTTTTTTTTACTTTTGGGTTGGCCTGGCCCCAACCCGGCAATTTTTTGCTTATGAAAATACAAAAATAACAGTTGCATTTCAAAAATTACAACATTGGATACCTCTGAGCAATCGGAGACATTCACTTACACAAACTATGTCTCTATGTGCCCGTCCTAATATGGGGTCCTGCCACCCCTTGGCCAGCCAAAAATTGAATATGCACACATTTGGGATTTTTTTCATCTAGGAAGTTTACAATCCTGATCCCTATTGTCAACATGTGCTATCTGCCATCAGGGGTGATCAATGGACGTGTTTTGGGGGTGCATCCCCTTCCTCAGTTCACCGACTTTTGATACGAGGAAGGGGTTGCACCCACAAAAGACGTACATGGATATCCCCTGATGGCAGATAGCACATGTTGACACACTGTGTGCATATTCAATTTTTGGCTGGTTTGATAGTCCAAAAAATTCAAAAAATTACAAAAACAAACATGTAAAAACAAATGTGTTTGGATGGCTTATTGAATTCTCCCCAAAACATCGAGAATGTCTTTAAATGTTTGTTCCATCACATGGATTCTTTGTTTAATTAGGTCCAGTTCCGTGCTACATTCCATCACTTGCTGGATGAGGCGGAGGGCACTGTCAGCAGAGAACCGTGTACTATCCTTCACAACATTTACATCCCCTAAAAACCAAAAAAAATAAGTATTATAACTCTGCAGGCCTACCTCTCTTACCTGAAGCTGTGGTGACAGATACTGACCTGTTGTGGTGACCAGATCCACAACGTCATCCACCTCTCCTTCCTGCACTTCTCCTTCCTCCACCTCAACTTCCTGCACATCTTTCGGTTGTGGGTCTTTGGGAGTTTGGGGTTGCTTGGAAGTTGTGGGGTGCATGTGCTCCCTGGAGTGTCCTCCTCCCAGTCTTCTCTCCCCTATGAGAATAAAACCAAAGGTCTATTTATCACACTGTAAATCTCATTGTTAAAATAAAAACAGGCTAAATTGCTTGGAAGTGGGGTACAAGTGTGTGTTTGTGCGGAATTTAAAGAAGAATGCATTATTTATGACCCCAAATATGTTTAGTATTCACATTTGGATGTAATTTTTTTGACATGGAGGCACCACAAAAATTCTCTGATGCACCTGTGTGGGACACCCAAAAAAGGCGGGTCTGGTGGCCCACACTATAGTGCACCAAAGTACAGATGTGGAAGCAGCTGCTGAGTGTCCTCTCCTTTACACTGATAAAAGTTTGCATTTCATTCTCTTTACAAACACATCATCTAGACTAAAAAATTATCAACAATATTTGATCAAAAATGGCAGATGTCTAATTACTTTTGTGGCTCTAAAATAAGCCAAAACCGCGGATAGTGGCCGAACGAAGTGTTGGTAACGTAACGAACGATTACTGTGCCCAACCAAGTTCAAAATATTACATTTTGGAAGGGAGTCCAATATGAGAAAAAAAAAAAAACATGTCAGTTTATAAAAAGATTAATAGCAGAAAAGTCTACATTTTACTTACTTTTAGCGAGCATCCTCTTTATGCTCCTCAACTGGTCTGGCTCCCTCAGTTTGAGGTCTGACCACCTCTTTCTGAGCTGCTCATTTGAGCGTTTCACCCCGAACTTCGCCCTCAGACTCTTCACAACTTTAGTGAGGATTTTGGCCTTCCTTCTATTTGGTTTGCTATACGGCCCATGCTTGGCATCATAATCAGCCTTGAGCAAGATGTCCACCATCTCCGCCATCTCCGCCAAAGACATATTCGATGCCTTGAATCTCCTCCTTGATCGTGACGTGTCCTCGGTCTCCGGGCTTGTCTCCTCGTTAGTTGCGGAATTATCAGACACCTGCTGTAACTCCGCCATATCTGTCTGCACGCCGAAAGAGAAGGGGCGGGGAAAACATGTTAGTTAGAACGTCATGGGCGGGCGACGGGTGCGGAGCGACGTGTTCGATTTTGACGCATGCGTGGTGTGTATATAGCAAACACACATGTGACTATAGTACGTTCGGTGTGCGGAGAGAGGAGTTCAAGTGACGGACGTGCGAACGAAGGTATGTGATTTTGTGACTTGTAAAAATTGTTGGCCTATACTGTCTTGAGATTGTTGGAGGATATATATGGTGACTAGGATGTTAAGGAGGTTAGACTGTTTGCCTCACATTAGTTAAATATAATTTATTTAACTTGCAGATACAATATGAATGTCTTTATTAGCGACAAAGAGTTCCTGGCGGAATTTATTGACCGGGTAAGGGAGCTGCCGGCTCTGTGGGAGACGAAAAACCCCATCCATAAAAAAAAAGGGGTGAGAAAAGCAGCGCTGGAGAAGCTGCTCCCATTTGTGCATACCAAGGTGCCCACAGCCACAGCAAAACAAGTGGACACTAAAATTGGGAGCTTGAGAGGTACCTACAGGACTGAACGCTCTAAGGTGCTGGCTTCTCAAAGGTCAGGAGCAGCAGCAGATGATGTTTATGTCCCGATTTTGTGGTACTACAACAGGATGTCCTTCCTGGATGACCACATTGACACAAGGCCATCACTCTCCACTCTTCCCCCCAGACTTCCCTGCAGCCAACCTGAGCCTTCTCTGGAGCAAGAGGAGGCAGCCATCCTGGATGATCCTGATTTGACCATCTGGAGCCAGGTATAGTATTAACTGAAAATGTATTGGGATAAAATTAATGTTTGACAAATATGTCAGGATGAGAAACATACATTATTTTGGATTCCACAAGTGAAATCAAGATCTGTAGACATTATTCTGCACTTAATTGGGTGCTAAATAGTCAATCTGATGTAGTAGTAAATTTAAAGCAAGGATTTATGGATTTACATTCTAATTGCTTCAATCAGGATTACAAAGTTTGATGCAAAGATTAAACCAACATATTAAACTATGTTCCTTTTTCATACACAGGATGAAATCAGCCAGGAGGAGGGTCTGGAAACTGTCAGGCAGGAGGAGGAAGGGCCCAGTGGCAGCCAGGAGGTGGCAGGGCCCAGTGGCAGCCAGGAGGTGGCAGGGCCCAGTGGCAGACAGGAGGTGGCAGGGCCCAGTGGCAGACAGGAGGTGGCAGGGCAAAGGAGAAGCACCAGATCCCAGGTGCCTCCCATCCGGCTTCACAAAAGAGGCAGGAGGGACAGGACCACCAGTGAGGCAGCAATGGCCCTTATTAAAGAGGCCCATGCCACACTCAAGGAGCCCACATCCCCTGAAGAGGCCATTGCCGGCCTAGTGGAGGCTAAGTTCAAGGTGATGAGCATGGAGCAACGCCTCCTATGCGAGCCCCTGCTCATCACCTTGCTCAACAAGGGGGTGATGGAAAAAATAACACCCAATACCGCCATATGTGAGGTGGCCCAACTGACCCAACCTCAACCTCCACCTCCACCTTCTTCTTCTGCCCCACCCCCTTCTGCTACACCTCCACCTTCTTGTTCTGCCCCACCCCCTTCTGCTACACCTCCACCTTCTGCCCCACCCCCTTCTGCTACACCTCCACCTTCTGTCCCACCCCCTTCTGCTACACCTCCACCTTCTGCCCCACCCCCTTCTGCTACACCTCCACCTTCTGCCCCACCCCCTTCTGCTACACCTCCACCTTCTGCCCCACCCCCTTCTGCTACACCTCCACCTTCTTCTTCTGCCCCACCCCCTTATGCTACACCTCCACCTTCTTCTTCTGCCCCACCCCCTTCTGCTACACCTCCACCTCCTCCTCCTGACAGGAGTACCCCTCCAGTGGGCCAGCCTCCAGCCAAACGAAGAAGGAAGGCTGCAGGGAAGGCTTCAGGAAAGGCTGCAGGGAAGGTTGCCAGGAAGAAGAGGAAGTGATGGCCTTGCTTCATTGTGGTCGGACAGAAGGCAGCCTGTTGTAGTACCACACACTTGGGACATATATATCACCTGCTGCTGTTCCTGACCTCTGGGAGGCCAGCATCAGATTGTGTTCAGAAATGTTGGCCTTCTCAAGCTCCCAATTTTAGTGTCCACACAGGGTTGCTGTGTGCTCTGGGGTCCCTGGGATGCACAAATGGCAGCAGCTTCTCCAGCGCTGCCTTCTCTTTATTTAATTTATAAACATGAATAAATGTGATTTTTGTTTAAGTTCATACTTGACTATGTGTATTTTTAAATAAACCAAATCAAGCTTTGGAGTAAGCAGATACATTTGACTGACAATAAAAGGGACAGATATCACCCCCCCAAAAGAATAACTAAATCTGATTAGCACAAAAACATGGTGGGAAATTTAACTAATATAGATTCCAAAATTAAATGGGAGATCACTATCAAAACATTGTGAAATTATAATTAACATCATTTTGAAAAATCTAACCATTTAAATTATTCCTAAAAACTTGCACGATATAATACACATAAATCTTATAAAGAGCAGCATGAAAAAGGTTAAAAATAAGGCATAACTCTGTGTGAATATCAGCAGCAAAAGAAGGTCACTCGTTTTGATTAATGTAACATTCTAACGAAGATTTCAATGCAGAACATTTAAACGATGAAATATTTTTGAGCGTGACGGATATGCTCTCTCCATTACGAAGGCTTGTTTTACCAGAAGATGCGCTCCAGTCTCATAGTTGCTTGTGAGCATGCGCGCTTTTGGAAGAGTCGTAAAAGCATACACACAAACCATTTTCTCGTCACAAAACAGGCCGACGAGAAACACGACGAGGAAATCTGGAATCCTGAGGAGAAAATAGAGAGCAGGTTCTCTATTTTCTCGTCGAGATTCTCGGCAATTTTCTCGTCGTAAAACCATACACACAAATGTTTTTCTAGACAAAAAAACTCTCGCGGCACTTTTCTTGACTGTTTTGGACGAGAAAAATGGTCGTGTGTACGAGGCCTTACTGTTTGAGTTTGTGGACAGGTGTCTTTTATACTGATAACAAGTTCAAATAGGTGCCATTAATACAGGTAATGAGTGGAGGACAGAGGAGCCTCTAAAAGAAGAAGATACGGGTCTGTGAGAGCCAGAAATCTTGCTTGTTTGTAGGTGACCTATTTTCCACCATAATTTGCAAATAAATTCTTTCCAAATCAGACAATGTGATTGTCTGGATTTGTTTCCACATTTTGTCTCTCATAGTTGAGGTATACCTATGATGACAATTACAGGCCTCTCTTATCTTTTTAAGTGGGAGAACTTGCACAATTGGTGGCTGACTAAATACTTTTTTGTCCCACTGTACCAGTATATTATCCACTTAAGGACCAGTGCACGACTATTTACATCGACACATTGGCTCCTGTGGGCAGATGGATGTACCTGTACGTCCCCTTTAAGATGCGGCATTGTGGGCGCGCGCCTGCTGCGAGCTCCGTGAGTCCGACCGCAGGTCCCACGGACTCGATGTCCGCAGGGATACCCACGATCATCTCACGGAGAGGAAGAACGGGGAAATGCTGATTTAAACAAACATTTCCCCATTCTTCCTAGTGACAGGACACTGATCACAGATCGCTGTAATCGGGAGCGGTGATCAGTGTCGTGTCACACGTAGAACATCCCCCTTACAGTTAGAAGCACTCCCTAGGACACACTAAACCCCTTCAGCGCCCCTAGTGGTTAACCCATTCACTGCCAGTGTCATTTTTACAGTAATCAGTGCATTTTTATAGCACTGATCGCTGTATCAATGACAATGGTCCCAAAATGGCGTCAAAAGTGTCCAATGTGTCCGCCATAATGTCACAGTCACGATAAAAATCACTGATCGCCGCCATTACTAGTAAAAAATAAATATTAATAAAAATGCCATAAAACCATGCCCTATTTTGTAGACGCTATAACTTTTGCGCAAACAAATCAATAAACGCTTATTGCATCTTTTTTTTTACCAAAAATATGTAGAAGAATACGTATCGGCCTAAACTGAGGAAAAAAATTGTTTTTTTTATATATTTTTTGGGGATATTTATTATAGCAAAAAATAAAAAATATTGCTTTTTTTCAAAATTGTCGCTCTATTTTTGTTTATAGCGCAAAAAATAAAAACCGCAGAGGTGATCAAATACCACCAAAAGAAAGCTCTGATTGTGAGTAAAAAAGTACGTAAATTTTGCAGTGCTAAATCGCAAAAAGTGGCCTGGTCTTTGGCCAGCCAAATGGTCCGGGGCTTAAGTGGTTAAGCAGCATTTCACTTTATTCAGCCTCTGTTGCATCACTGTTCTCTTCTTCATCACTATTATTTCCAGACAGAAGGAGGAGTTCTTCCTGTTTTCTCCACTTTCTGATCATACACTCAAGCCCTGTACACACGATCGGTTTTACCGATGAAAACAGTCCGATGGACTTTTTTCATCGGACAAACCGATCGTGTATGGGACCCATCGGTCTTTTTTCCATCGGTTTTAAAAAATAGAACATGTTTTTATTTTTTCCGATGGATCAAAAACCGATAGCAAATTCCGATCGTCTATGGGCAAGTCCATCGGATAAAAAACCCACGCATGCTCAGAATCAAGTCGACTCATGCTCAGAAGCATTGAACTTCATTTTTCTCGGCTCATCTGAGTGTTTTACATCACCGCGTTTGGAACGGTCGGTTTTTTGACTGATGGTGTGTAGGCAAGACTGATGGAAGTCAGCTTCATCTGATTTCCGATGGACAAAACCATCGGATTAGAATCCAGAGGATATCCGATCGTGTGTATGAGGCTTTAGTGGGAGGAGCTCCAATATGTCTCTCTGCAGCTCTATTTCCATACTCATTTGCATAGCTGACTACATTTGGTTTGAATATTGCAGAGTAAGACAATCGATTACCAGTATTTTTTTTTTTATTTTCGGACATCTTGGGCTCAGAACGCTCCGGTCCCTGTTGCATCTGCGCACTCTCCACCTCCAATGGAATCGCATTTGCGCACTCTCCACCTCCAGCTGACGTCAATAACATACGGCTCGTGATTGGAGGAAGCCTGTTTGACAAGCTATGGACAGCTAAGCACCTGCGCGGCTCTCTCCCAGGCTGACTGACCGTGTATGAGACGCCCTTCGGTTTTCATTCTAATGATTTTAAGAAAAAGTAGCGTCTTATACACGGAAAAATACGGTGCTTAATTCTGTGCATAATACACAAGCTTTATTTGTAAAGAAGTGGGAAAATTCGGCATCCTTCAAAGACGGTAGTTTCCATGTTAACTGTGACATGAGTAAGTAGAATTTTAAAATGTTCTGTCCTCCCGACTCATTACTCTATTGCCTGTGTAAAGCTTGACATGCAACTAAACCTTCTTTTTCTCTAATAAGCCAGATTGTGTGTAGAAGCCTTAAAAGTGAAGAAACTGGAAAAAAAAGAGAAGAGCACCCAAATATACACATGAATACCGCAAGTAGCAGTGTCTCTAGACACAAACAGTAGAGTCTGCTGTCTCCCTGCATTTCTAAATCAGTATGTTATGTAACAATACTCATTTATTATAAACCAAAATACTCCAGTGCAAATATCAAGCCCTGTACACACGATCGGATATCCTATGGATTCTAATCCGATGTTTTTTTCCATTGGAAATCCGATGAAACTGTCTTCCATCAGTCTTGACCACACACCATCAGTCAAAAAACGGACCGTTTCAAACGCGGTGACGTAAAACACTCCGATGAGCCGAGAAAAATTAAGTTCAATGCTTCTGAGCATGCGTCGACTTGATTCTGAGCATGCGTGGGTTTTTTATCCGATGGATTTCCACACAGACGATTGGATTTTGCTATCGTTTTTTTCCCATCGGATAAATTTAAAACATGTTCTATTTTTTCACACCGATGGAAAAAAGACCGATGGGGCCCACACACGATCGGTTCGTCCGATGAAAACAGTCCATCGGACTGTTTTCATTGGTAAAACCGATCGTGTGTACACGGCTTAACAATTGTATGACAACCTGTAGTGTGTGTGAAATATTGCTGCTGACCCTAAAAGTATTCTCACCTACACCTGCATAAAATAATATTATTAAAACAGTGCCAAGCAATATGCCAAATAAATAAATATACAGTATATGTTCTGTATATAACAAATATACCAAGTGTCCCAGGGACGAGGAGTCGGTGATGTCACGTCGCAACTGGAAGTGTGCAAAATGCCATTTTGGGAGAGGTACAAAAGGCTGCATCCTTAAAGGGAAATGTAGGCTATACAATTTTTTTATTTATGTGAGTGGTATTTCAACATTATTTGTCAAAACATAAATCTAAATATACCGTGAGCACTAGTAGTACTATTCCCTTTTGAGTGAAATGTGCAACTATCCGCTATAATGACTCAGGATGGAAGTAGATTGAATTTCCAGAATTCTCAAAGGGGACGAAGGAGGCATCCAGAAGGACTCAGAAGCCCTGTTTTAAAGGAGAACGCGATATTGACCTGTTCGAGTTTGGGTCAAATTAAGAAGGTAAGAGCAGTATTATATTGGTGGTGGGAGAGCACAGTGGATGGCACTCTTATTGTTTTAATGCACCACATGGTGAATTCTCACTATCATAGAGGACTAATAGTAGTGTACAAGAAAGTAGGATGGGAAAAAAAGGCCTATAGAGTTTATAGTAGCATTGTGAATTTTTAGTTTGTGGACAATTGGCACAAAGAAGAGCTTTGTTGTCCTTTGTTTTTTTTTTATAACTTTATAACATCTCCCCCATCTACATCACCATCCTCATCTGCAGATATTGCCCAAATCGCCCCCTCCGCTCCTCCCAGGACCTCCTGCTCTCTAGCTCCCCTGTTACCTCCTCCCATGCTTGCATTCAGGACTTCTCCAGAGCCTCTCCCATCCTCTGGAACTCCCTGCCCCAGTATGTCCGATCAGCCCCTACCCTGTCCACCTTCAGGAGATCCCTTAAAACTCATTTATTGAGGGAAGCCTATCCCACACCCACCTAACAACTATCCCCGAGCCACCCTCATCAAATTCTCTGCAGCTATTACCTTTTGTACCACCACCCCTCCCTTTAGAATGTAAGCTCTACGAGCAGGGCCCTCCTGTACCTTTTGTATCGAACTGTACTGTAATTGTGTTGTCCCCCCTATACATTGTAAAGCACTGCGTAAACTGTTGGCGCTATATAAATCTTGTATAGTAATAACTTGATGGTACATTCACAATAGTGGAAACTTGGTATATTTGTTATATATATATGTACACACACATATATATATATATATATATATATACCGTATATATATGGCATATCACACGGCACTATGCTGATAATAATATTTAGTACTCAATTTTTATAATAAACATTTTGAGGAGAAGATTGTCTTCTGACTTGGCTCTTTCCTGAGATTGTCAATACCGATCTCTGCTTATAACTTGAGAAAAAAGAAGACCTGTGCCACTTAGTCATAGTGATATGCTCCGTGCTTATCCAGCTTTTACCCATATGTATCTCTTTTGTATTATTGCCAACTACAGAGCCAGTAGAAAATAATCTCATATTGTGGAGAAGCACAGAGAGCAATGGAAACACTTCTTTCAGAGGTACACTGCTGAAACAAACACACATTAAAACAATGGAAATTTAGACACAGTGTCATCATATTTCACCCACAATGTTGCTTTAAAAGTGACTCTATTATTCCTCGGAGTACCAAGTTCACCCCCTTTAAATGCAAACCAAATATAATATCATTACACAGAAAAGTTAGCTTTTCTGTCTGCACGCACAGTTATCCTTTTATTAACGATAGATGAACTTATAACCTGGTTATTTTTCCATTCTCCTTTATGAAGTTTAATTTGATATTAAAGAATAAAAAAAACACCTCATGCTTAATTCTGAGAAACTGGAAACTTTAATTGGCCTGTGCAATTAGCATGAATATACCCAGCCTGTAACTTAATTCACCTTCAAAACAGCTATTCAGAATGTTCCAATTATCAGCATTTATATCAGAACACTCTAAGCAGAATTCATTTTATTGCCATCCAAAGTTTTCAACCCATGGGGACACAATCATTTCTCGTTTGCTCTAAAATGGTAATGTGGGTAAGGCTAGGGTTTTTTTTTTTCAATTAGACATTTATTTCAGAAAAACAATTTTTTCTTTATTTGTGAATTCGGGTAAATCTATTGCCAGGAGCTAAGTTAACTGTATTATTATCTCTGCTGTACAATCTCATAGTTACTTATAAATAAAGACATAGGGGTTGATTTTCTAAAACTGGAGAGTGCAAAATCTGGTTCAGCTCTGCATGGTAATTGGAGGTAAATATGTAGCGCTAATAGTGATACAGCAGTGAAATATATATAAATCACTAGCAAAATGAACCCAACAGGGTAAAATGAACGGTGAAAAAATAAAAATAAAAAACAAAGTCCACAAGTGAAACTTGTATGATGACAATATCCGTCACAAATGAATGAAGAATCTCACGGTGAAGATATCATAGAAGCTGTATGAACCATCACAGGGAATGTGCCTTCAAACAAATGGTATGACTTAAACACGCTTACCGGAACCATTGGTGCCAACTGTCAGCGATAATGGATCAATCAGACATGAGTATTCCCGATCGGCAGATAGACCAGACGATCAAAGGGATCCAGAGGTACTCGAGATACTCCTTGATGGAATCTGGATGGAAGTAGCCACAAAAGGAACCGGTGGACCCAGCTGTTCACGACCAGAAATCAGTCAGGCAATATTATGGGCAGACCAAACGACCCAAAGGATCCAGAGGTAATCCAAAAATATTCGGTAAGCATTTGATGATAATAGCCCCAACTGGGGTGACGATGACCAGATGGAAGAACCGAAAAAAACTCACGTCCACAGAACTTACACCTGGCTTCTGAAGCTTTGGGGTGATGTCACAATCCTTTTAGCAAGATCCCTGCTAGCAGCTTCAGTGAGATGTCAGAGGAGTCGGCCGGTGATCGGTAAGCATGTTTAAGTCATACCATTTGTTTGAAGGCATATTCCCTGTGATGGTTGATACAGCTTCTATGATATCTTCACCGTGAGATTCTTCATTCATTTGTGACAGACATTGTCAGTGTCACCACTTGTGGACTTAGTTTTTTATTTTTATTTTTTCACCGTTTATTTTACCCTGTTGGGTTCATATTGTTAGTGATTTATATAAATTTCACTGTTGTATCACTATTAGCGCTACATATTTACCTCCACTTGTCCTTGAATTTTTGTCACATTTTTGTGTAGCTGCTTTCCCTCTCTCTTTTTTTGAGATAGCGCAATAATCACCTTCATTCACATTTGCATGGTAATCAATCAGCTTCTATCTTAAGCTTTGACACAAAACCTGGAAGTTAATCACATCCATCAGAAAACCTAGCAATTATAACACATGACTAGGGATGAGCTTCGAGTTCGAGTCAAACTCATGTTCGAGTCGAACATGAGTTCGAGTCAAACTCATGTTCGACACGAACATTGCCTGTTCGCTCGTTCGCCGAACAATTTGGGGTGTTCGTGGCAAATTCGAAAAGTCTATGAGAGAAATCTAAAGTGCTAATTTTAAAGGCTTATATGCAAGTTATTGTCCTAAAAAGTGTTTGGGGACCCGGGTCCTGCCCCAGGGGACATGTATCAATGCAAAAAAAAAAAATTTTTAAACGCCTGTTTTTTCTGGAGCTGTGATTTTAATAATGCTTAAAGTGAAACAATAAAAGTGAAATATTCCTTTAAATTTCGTACCTAGGGTGTGTGTATAGTATGCATGTAAAGTCACGCTTGTTTCCCGTGCTTAGAACTGTCCCCGCACAAAGTGTAATTTCTGAAGGAAAAAAAGTCATTTAAAACTCACTCGCGGCTATAATGAATTGTCGGCTCCCGGCAATACATAGAAAAGTCATTGATAAAAAATAAAAAAAAAGCGTGGGGGGTCCCCCCAAATTCAATTACCAGGCCCTTCAGGTCTGGTATGGATATTAAGGGGAACCCTGCCGCAAATTTAAAAAAAAATGCGTGGAGTTCCCCCAAATATCCATACCATGCCCTTCAGGTCTGGTATGGATTTTAAGGGGAACTCCACCCCAAATTTTAAAAAAATGGCGTGGAGTTCCCCCAAAAATCCATACCAGACCCTTTATCCGAGCACGCAACCTGGCATGCCGCAGGGAAAGAGGAGGGGACGAGAGAGCTCCCCCCCTCCTGAACCGTACCAGGCCACATACCCTCAACATGGGGAGGATGTCCCCATGTTGATGGGGACAAGGGCCTCATCCCCACAACCCTTACCCGGTGGTTGTGGGGGTCTGTGGGCAGGGGGCTTATCGGAATCTGGAAGACCCCTTTAACAAAGGGGACCGCCAGATCCCGCCCCCCTATGAGAATTGGTAAGGGGTACATTGTACCCCTACCATTTCACGAAGAAAGTGTAAAAAAAAAAAAAAAAAAAAACACACAGACACCTTGGAAAAGTCCTTTATTAAAAAAAACCAAAACATTCCAGCGATGAAATCCAGTGTCCCGCGGCGATCCGATGTCAAGCGCTGTCCACACAAAACGTCATTGGCTGAGCCTGAGCGGACCTGATGGGGAACTTCCTCCGCAGTGTAATACCTGAATAGACCCGCCCCTTCTAAAGTTCCCCATCAGGTCCGCTCAGCCAATGATGTAGGTGTAAGGCTAAACGGACCAGATGCGGAACGTGAGAAGGGGCGGGTCTATTCATTTATTACACAGTGGAGGAAGTTCCCCATCAGGTCCGTTCAGCCAATGACATAGGCGGGGTCTGACATACAAGGGGGCGGACCTGATGGGGAACTTCCTTCACTATCACTCTTTGGAAGATGCCACCTGATTAAAATGGTGTGTTTCTCTCGCCTCCTTTACCCTCTACAAACTATTATCATACTCTTAAAACACCAAGATGTACAGAAACTCAAAAAAGCTATTGTTTCCTTTTCATGGTGCAAGAAGAGACCCTGTATTGCTTTGCGCATATTTCATATTCCCAAAAATGAAGGAGGATCCGGTATCCCGGATATCAGGATGTGCAATCTAGCTTGTTTGCTTAGGTATGGGTTAGACTGGTTGTCTCAATCCTCTGTTTATGTGAACTACACTCTGGAATATAATCTGGTCTCTCCTTACCATCTCTCTGGCATCCTGCATAGTAAAATTCAATCTCTCCCAAAACTCTTAGAAAATAATATCTTAATCCGAGACACTATTATTGCCTGGCGGGAGATTAGAAAAAACGTCACCTTCCTTCCTCGGTCTCCGAACACCTTTGGCTTCACGGCAACCCTATGTTTCCATAAGCAATGAAATACAGGGCATATGACTTTTGGCACACCAAGGGCCTAGTAAAGGCAAGCTCTCTGTTTCATATGGACACAATGAAGCCGAAACATTTTCCAGTGCACATCAGGGAACGGTACAGAGCTCAGCACATCAGGGCAGAGCACATCAGGGCAGAGCACATCAGGGTACAGGGCACAGCACATCAGGGCACAGCACATCAGGGTACAGGGCACAGCACATCAGGGTACAGCACATCAGGGTACAGGGCATAGCACATCAGGGTACAGAGCCCAGCACATCAGGGCACGGGGCACATCAGACCACAACACGTACAGGGCACATCGAGGCACATCACATCAGGGTACAGGGCACAACACATCAGGGCCCATCACAGCACATCAGGGCACACCACATTGAGGCACAGCACATCGGGGCACGGGGCACATCAGGGCACAGGGCACATCAGGGCACAGGGCACATCAGGGCATGGAGCACATCAGAGCACGGGGCACATGGCACATCAGGGAACATAGCACATCAGGGCACGGGGCACATCAGGGCACAGGGCACATCAGAGCACATAGCACATCAGGGCACATCAGGGCACGGGGCATATCAGGGCACATAGCAAATCAGGGCACGGGGCACATCAGGGCACAGGGCACATAGCACATCAGGGCACATATCACATCAGAACACGGGGCACATAGCACATCAGGGCACATAGCACATCAGGGCACGGGGCACATAGCACATCAGGGCACATAGCACATCAGAGCACGGGGTACATAGCACATCATGGCATGGAGCACAGGGCACGGAGCACAGGGCACATAGCACATCAGGGCACATAGCACATCAGACAACATAGCACATCAGGGCACGGGGCACATCAGAGAACAGGGCACATCAGGGCACGGGGCACATAGCACATCAGGGCACATAGCACATCAGGGCATGGAGCACATCAGGGCACGGAGCACAGGGCACATAGCACATCAGGGCACAGGGCACATCAGGACACGCGGCACAGGGCACATCAGGGCACATAGCACATCACTGCACTGGGCACATCAAGACACGGGGCACATAGCACATCAGGGCACATAGCAAATCAGGGCATGGAGCACATCAGGGCACGAAGCACAGGGCACATAGCAAATCAGGGCACAGGGCACATCAGGACATGGGGCACAGGGCACATCAGGGCACATAGCACATCAGGGCACATTAGGACATGGGGCACAGGGCACATCAGGACACGGGGCACATGGCACATAGCACATCAGGGCACAGGGCACACCAGGACACGGGACACAGGGCACATCAGGACACGGGGCACATCAGGGCACAGGGCACATCAGGGCATAGGGCACATCAGGGCACAGGGCACATCAGGGCACATAGCACATCAGGGCACGGGGCACATAGCACATCAGGGCGCATAGCACATCAGAGCACGGGGTACATAGCACATCATGGCATGGAGCACAGGGCACGGAGCACAGGGCACATAGCACATCAGGGCACATAGCACATCAGACAACATAGCACATCAGGGCACGGGGCACATCAGAGAACAGGGCACATCAGGGCACGGGGCACATAGCACATCAGGGCACATAGCACATCAGGGCATGGAGCACATCAGGGCACGGAGCACAGGGCACATAGCACATCAGGGCACAGGGCACATCAGGACACGCGGCACAGGGCACATCAGGGCACATAGCACATCACTGCACTGGGCACATCAAGACACGGGGCACATAGCACATCAGGGCACATAGCACATCAGGGCATGGAGCACATCAGGGCACGAAGCACAGGGCACATAGCAAATCAGGGCACAGGGCACATCAGGACATGGGGCACAGGGCACATCAGGGCACATAGCACATCAGGGCACATTAGGACATGGGGCACAGGGCACATCAGGACACGGGGCACATGGCACATAGCACATCAGGGCACAGGGCACACCAGGACACGGGACACAGGGCACATCAGGACACGGGGCACATCAGGGCACAGGGCACATCAGGGCATAGGGCACATCAGGGCACAGGGCACATCAGGGCATGGGGCACATGGCACATCAGGGAACATAGCACATCAGGGCACGGGGCACATCAGGGCACGGGGCACATCAGGGCACATCAGAGCACCTAGCACATCAGGGCACATCAGGGCACGGGGCATATCAGGGCACATAGCAAATCAGGGCATGGGGCACATCAGGGCACAGGGCACATAGCACATCAGGGCACATATCACATCAGGACACGGGGCACATAGCACATCAGGGCACATAGAACATCAGGGCACATAGCACATCAGGGCACGGGGCACATAGCACATCAGGGCATGGGGCACATAGCACATCAGGGCACATAGCAAATCAGAGCACGGGGTACATAGCACATCATGGCATGGAGCACAGGGCACGGAGCACAGGGCACATAGCACATCAGGGCACATAGCACATCAGACAACATAGCACATCAGGGCACGGGGCACATCAGGGAACAGGGCACATCAGGGCACGGGGCACATAGCACATCAGGGCACATAGCACATCAGGGCACATAGCACATCAGGGCATGGAGCACATCAGGGCACGGAGCACAGGGCACATAGCACATCAGGGCACAGGGCACATCAGGACATGTGGCACAGGGCACATCAGGGCACATAGCACATCAGGGCACTGGGCACATCAAGACACGGGCACATAGCACATCAGGGCACATAGCACATCAGGGCATGGAGCACATTAGGGCACGGAGAATGCTAAGGGCACATGGCACATCAGGGCACACGGCACATGGCACATGGCACATCAGGGCACAGTGCACATCATGGGGCACATCGTTTACCACCCAGCATGCAGAGTAGCGCAGGAAGCGTGTGTAATAATTTCTCTCTCATGTCACGCTGCTCCCCGGCGGCCCATCCTCTCTTCTTGTCCATCCCCATTTGCTTGTGACATCATCTGGGATGGACGAGAAGAGAGGAGATGCCGCCGGGGAGTAGCGTGACATGAGAGAGAACTTATTACACACGCTTCCTGCGCTACTCTGCATGCTGGGTGGTAAACGATGTGCCCCATAATGTGCAATGTGCCCTGATGTGCCATGTGCCGTGTGCCCTGATGTGCCATGTGCCCTTAGCATTCTGGCTAAATCTCGATCTACCCATCAGGCGCCAGCTGTCGGCGATTGACGGGTAGATCACCGCGGATTTCCGATGCGGAAACTCCCAGTAGTCCCAATGGCCAGTCCATCCCTGCTTTCCAGAGTTAATGACTGAATACAGACTACCTGCAACTCATCTCTTCTACTACAACCAGGCACTTGCCTACATATCTTCCTGCTTTCCTGATGTCTCTAAAAGGTTTTTTCCCTCTATGATTGACCGTCTGCTTCATAAATGCACCTACTCTGTTTCGGAGGTCTAAAAATCGTTACACTCAGACATCAACATCATAACAGCCACATCACTTTTCAAGAACTGGTGCAAAGACCTTCCAGGAGACGAATTGGGTGATAAAATTCTAGAGGGCTATTTAAAAGTTCGAGAGTGCATCACCAATAAAATTTGGAGAGAAACACAATTCAAATTAATCCACAGGGCTTTCATCCCATTTCAATATTTAAATACACCTTCACAACCTGCAGTATGCCCAAAATGTGTGTCCATCAAACCTTCGCTGTTACATCGCTTTTGGCTCTCTCCCCTGATCTCTATCTTCTTTGACCAAATTATTACCTTTATACACATCATCACAAACTCACTAATTTTAAAGACACCTCTGCTACTGCTATTTGGTTACAACATGCCCAAACCACCATGCCTGGAGTCACCCAGAGTAAATATCTCTCAATAGACACACCTCTGTCTCCTGGCAGCCCATAGGAACATTTTAAAAGTGTGGACTACCGCTTACCCACCCACTATCCTGACAGTAAAGACTGACCTCACAACAATACTTTATCGAGAGAAACTGGACACTAAACTGCAAAATTTCGCCCCTACAAAACTTTATGAGATGGCATCCATTTATAAAGCATACTCTATCATCGCTTGAAATTCAGGCCTTGATGACAGAATTTCAGTATAGCAAGTGGTATCTCAAGGCCGACCTGACCGACTCACTGGGCAAACTGAAACTTATAAGGCAATAACTACCGGCTAGTACCTCATATGATTAATCACCCTCTTTTCGATGCATGACTGTCTTGCTTTGTGCACGTTCAGAGATTATCTATATTATATTCTACATCTCTTATGTTTAACACTAGGGATGAGCTCGGTGTTCGAGTCGAACATACGTTCGACTCGAACATCGGCTGTTCGATCGTTCGACGAAGATCGAACGATTTGGGCCGTTCGCGCCTAATTCGAGTGACGCGAACGGCCCACAATGCACTACGCCATCGCAGTGTCATCCAGGCGCTATGATTGGCCAAGCATGCACTGTGACCCCGCATGCTTGGCCAATCACAGCGCCGGCAGCGAGGAGAGCAATGATTGGCCACAGGCAGGATGCCTGTGGCCAATTATTGCTGAGGGTGTTTAGTACACGCCCCACACTATAAAAGGCCGCCAGCACGGCGGCCTAGTGTAGTGTGTTCCGGAGCAGGGAAAGAGAAGCATAGGCAGGGACAGTGACATTTATTTTTTCTTGCTTAACCTGGATTCCTTTAGTTTAGGGAAAGAGAAGGATAGGTAGGGAGAGTTTCAGTGTGTTTTACTGTGCGAATCCTTGTTTCTAGGGACAGGGAAGGACAGTGAGGGAAATTCTCCTTGTGCTATAGTGTGCTTTAAAAAAACATTTTTTCTAGGGACAGAAAACTATAGGTAGGAAGAGTGTCAGTTTCTTTCACTGTGATAATCCTTGTTTCTAGGGACAGGGAAGGACAGTGAGGGAAATTCTCCTTGTGCTATAGTGTGCTTTAAAAAAACATTTTTTCTAGGGACAGAAAACTATAGGTAGGAAGAGTGTCAGTTTCTTTCACTGTGATAATCCTTGTTTCTAGGGACAGGGAAGGACAGTGAGGGAAATTCTCCTTGTGCTATAGTGTGCTTTAAAAAAACATTTTTTCTAGGGACAGAAAACTATAGGTAGGAAGAGTGTCAGTTTCTTTCACTGTGATAATCCTTGTTTCTAGGGACAGGGAAGGACAGTGAGGGAAATTCTCCTTGTGCTATAGTGTGCTTTAAAAAAACATTTTTTCTAGGGACAGAAAACTATAGGTAGGAAGAGTGTCAGTTTCTTTCACTGTGATAATCCTTGTTTCTAGGGACAGGGAAGGACAGTGAGGGAAATTCTCCTTGTGCTATAGTGTGCTTTAAAAAAACATTTTTTCTAGGGACAGAAAACTATAGGTAGGAAGAGTGTCAGTTTCTTTCACTGTGATAATCCTTGTTTCTAGGGACAGGGAAGGACAGTGAGGGAAATTCTCCTTGTGCTATAGTGTGCTTTAAAAAAAAATTTTTCTAGGGACAGAAAACTATAGGTAGGAAGAGTGTCAGTTTCTTTCACTGTGATAATCCTTGTTTCTAGGGACAGGGAAGGACAGTGAGGGAAATTCTCCTTGTGCTATAATGTGCTTTAAAAAAACATTTTTTCTAGGGACAGAAAACTATAGGTAGGAAGAGTGTCAGTTTCTTTCACTGTGATAATCCTTGTTTCTAGGGACAGGGAAGGACAGTGAGGGAAATTCTCCTTGTGCTATAGTGTGCTTTAAAAAAAAATTTTTTCTAGGGACAGAAAACTATAGGTAGGAAGAGTGTCAGTTTCTTTCACTGTGATAATCCTTGTTTCTAGGGACAGGGAAGGACAGTGAGGGAAATTCTCCTTGTGCTATAGTGTGCTTTAAAAAAAACATTTTTTCTAGGGACAGAAAACTATAGGTAGGAAGAGTGTCAGTTTCTTTCACTGTGATAATCCTTGTTTCTAGGGACAGGGAAGGACAGTGAGGGAAATTCTCCTTGTGCTATAGTGTGCTTTAAAAAAACATTTTTTCTAGGGACAGAAAACTATAGGTAGGAAGAGTGTCAGTTTCTTTCACTGTGATAATCCTTGTTTCTAGGGACAGGGAAGGACAGTGAGGGAAATTCTCCTTGTGCTATAGTGTGCTTTAAAAAAACATTTTTTCTAGGGACAGAAAACTATAGGTAGGAAGAGTGTCAGTTTCTTTCACTGTGATAATCCTTGTTTCTAGGGACAGGGAAGGACAGTGAGGGAAATTCTCCTTGTGCTATAGTGTGCTTTAAAAAAACATTTTTTCTAGGGACAGAAAACTATAGGTAGGAAGAGTGTCAGTTTCTTTCACTGTGATAATCCTTGTTTTTAGGGACAGGGAAGGACAGTGAGGGAAATTCTCCTTGTGCTATAGTGTGCTTTAAAAAAACATTTTTTCTAGGGACAGAAAACTATAGGTAGGAAGAGTGTCAGTTTCTTTCACTGTGATAATCCTTGTTTCTAGGGACAGGGAAGGACAGTGAGGGAAATTCTCCTTGTGCTATAGTGTGCTTTAAAAAAACATTTTTTCTAGGGACAGAAAACTATAGGTAGGAAGAGTGTCAGTTTCTTTCACTGTGATAATCCTTGTTTCTAGGGACAGGGAAGGACAGTGAGGGAAATTCTCCTTGTGCTATAGTGTGCTTTAAAAAAACATTTTTTCTAGGGACAGAAAACTATAGGTAGGAAGAGTGTCAGTTTCTTTCACTGTGATAATCTGTCAGGGAAATCCGTCCAACGGCGCCAATCAGCGCCCAATGCGCACGCGCGGCGGAATGATGCTTCGGCGCATGCGCGTGCGCGGGACGGCGCTTCTACGTCCTCGGGTGCGCGCGCCGACGCAGCGGCGCGCGCGCATGCGCGGCGGCGCACCAATAGGAATCCAGGCGGGCCTATTTAAAGAGATCCAGTTGCACTGACAAGTTGCTGGTTTGTCAGCTTTCCTGTATACCCAAGACTCTGGAAAACTATCTTGAAAATCTCCTTGTGACCCGGACTGGCTTGACTCCTCTGATCTCTCTCCTGGACCTGACCCTCGGCTTGCTATACGGACTTCTGCCTTCTCCTGTGTTTGACCCTCGGCCTGTGACTCGGATCTGCTGCTTGTCTACAATCCTTGACCTCCTGCTTGTACCTTTTGGACTTCCGCGTTTCCTTTGAACTCCTGCCTGGTTCCCGGTATTCTCTGGACTTGTTGCCTTTTACTGTGCTAGACCCCCAGCCGGGACTGTTACCTTGCAATTGCAACCCGGACTCAACCTGCACCGGCTTCCATTATCTCCTGCTGTTTGAACTTTACCAATCCGACTAGTTCCCGCTTGAAGCCTGTTTCTTCAGTCTACTCAACACTACCGGACCGTCTAAAAGTACCCACCACCTGCCGGTAGCCGGTGCCGCTTCTCGCCATCCACTCCCTGTCTCAACTCCAGGGGGTGGAGTGCGTCAAGTCGCAAAGGTGAACCACTCTCGGCATCTCGGCCTCGGTAAGTACATACCTTTACAGTACAAACCAGCCAGATGTCTGAGGCCGACAGGGTGCGTTCACCGTTCGAGACCCTATGTCAGCAAGTCACCGCACTAACCGATGCGGTTCAGAAATTACAAGAAGGTTATGTCCAAATGGATGGCCGCTTTCAGCTACTTACTGGAGCTACAGGACCAGCATCACCAGCTGCTACCGTTGCCAATGTTGCCTCCACGTCTCAAAATCAGGCAAATCCCACCGTAGTAATGGCTACCCCTGAACCCAGGGTCCCCCTGCCTGAGCGATTTTCTGGCGTCCGTAAGAAATATCGGGCTTTCAAAAATGCATGTTCTCTTTACTTCGCCCTTCAACCCAGGACTTTCTCTTCAGAAGTGGTAAAGGTGGGGTTCGTCATCTCCCTTCTAACCGACGAACCCCAGGCCTGGGCCCATGGCCTGATGGAGCAAAGCAGCCCCATACTAGATTCCGTGGACACCTTCTTCGAGAGTATGGCGCAGCTGTATGACGATCCTCAGCGATCAGCTACAGCTGAGTCTGTTCTCCACAGTTTAACCCAGGGGAGAAGGCCGGTGGAGGACTACACGGCCGAATTCCGGAAATGGTCAGCTGACACTGGCTGGAATGAGACGGCCCTTAAATACCAATATCGCCAAGGACTGTCTGAGGCTCTTAAAGACGAGCTGGCCAGGATTGGCGTTCCAACTACTCTGGAAGATTTGATCCAGTCTGTCACTCAGCTTGACAGACGCCTGCGGGAGCGGCGTTCCGAGCGTTTCCAGACTACCCGTCCAAACTGGACTTTGCCCCGATCAGCTCCTGCCTACCCACCCATCCAAGTTCCTACAGCATCTTCTCCTCCCGAGCCTGAACCCATGCAGCTTGGTCTGGTTCGTCCTCCCCTTTCTCCTGAGGAAAAACAGCGCAGACGTCAGGCCAATCTGTGCCTTTACTGCGGGGGTACTGGCCATTTCCTTCGGAGCTGCCCAGTGAGACCTAGTAAGTGTACCCTCAAAGACACTTTGAACTACCAAGTTTCTGGCTTACCACAGACTTATGTTGTTCTTTCCATTTCTCTACAGCTACCAACAGGAGCAACCCGCCTACCGGCGATTATTGATTCAGGAGCCTGCAGCTGCTTTCTGGACTCTTCACTTGCTTCCCAACTTCACTTTCCTCTGCAAACCAAGGACCGTTATCTTCAGGTTCGTCTGGCGGATGGATCCCTGCCTCGTTCAGGGGTAATTACGCAAGAAACAAAACCCATCCTTGCTATCACGGATTCAGGCCACCAAGAATACCTTCGATTTGACCTCATCCCATCTCCCATGTTTCCCATCATCCTGGGCCTCCCCTGGTTACAAGCACATGAGCCTCATATAAACTGGGCCAAAAGGGAAGTTAACTTCACTTCTTCATATTGTTCCCAACACTGTCTTCCTGCACTTCCCACTGTCTGTGCTACTTTAACCCCTCAACCGGATAACCTACCACATGTTCCATCAGCATACTTAGAATTCCAGGACGTCTTCGACAAACAGCAGGCCGACCGCCTACCTCCACATCGTCCCTACGATTGTCCCATTGACCTTCTGCCTGGCTCCAAAATTCCATTCGGCCGCATCTTTCCCTTGTCCGAATCTGAGTTGAAGGCCCTCAAGTCTTACATTGAGGAAAATCTGGAAAAGAAATTCATTCGCCCCTCTTCTTCCCCAGCCGGTGCCGGTATCTTTTTCGTTGAAAAAAAAGACGGGACTCTGAGGCCCTGCATTGACTATAGGGAATTAAATAAAATTACTATTAAAAATAGATACCCGCTTCCTCTCATCCCGGAGTTGTTCCAACGATTCCGATCAGCTCGGATCTTCTCTAAACTGGACCTTCGAGGGGCATACAACCTCATCCGGATCAGGGCTGGAGACGAATGGAAGACGGCTTTTAGATCTAGGTTCGGTCATTTTGAATACTTGGTCATGCCATTCGGGCTTTGCAACGCCCCAGCTACTTTCCAGCACCTGGTCAATGACATTTTCCGTGAACACTTGGACAACTTCCTAGTAGTCTACTTAGATGATATTCTTATTTTTTCGTCCTCCCTTGAACTGCACCGAATCCATGTCATCAAGGTCCTCACTATTCTCCGAGAACATAGACTTTACCTCAAGGCCGAGAAATGTGACTTTGAGAAAACCACTGTGCAATTTTTGGGATTTATTATTTCTACCAATGGGGTCGCAATGGACCCGCAGAAAGTCAAAGCTATCCAGGAATGGCCAGCCCCAACAGACAAGAAAGGGGTACAACGGTTTATAGGTTTCGCCAACTTCTACAGGAGGTTCATTGTGGGGTTCTCCTCTATTGTGGCACCTATAACCCAACTGACACGCCAGGGCTACCGCTTTCACTGGTCACCGGAAGCTCAGGATGCCTTCGATAAACTAAAAAATGCATTCACATCGGCACCTGTATTGAAGCATCCAGATCCGCTACTGCCATTTACTCTGGAAGTAGATGCTTCAGAGTCAGCCACTGGGGCCATCCTCTCTCAAAGGCAGGGCCCCAAATCCCTTCTTCATCCAGTAGCCTTTGCCTCTCGTAAATTAACTTCTCCAGAACGTAATTATGACGTCGGAGACCGGGAACTATTAGCTATCAAATTCGCCCTGGAAGAATGGCGATACCTTCTGGAGGGAGCCCCTCACCCTGTCATGATATTCACGGATCATAAGAATCTAGAATATCTGAGAACAGCAAAACGTCTTCGACCCAGACAAGCCCGATGGGCCCTCTTCTTCACCAGGTTTAACTTTCATATCTCTTATAGGCCCGGTTCCAAGAACGTGAAGGCGGATGCACTCTCTAGGATGTTTCCCGAGACCCCTCAAGCAGAGGAACCAAGTACCATCCTATCAGCACAAAACTTTCTGCTCATTCCACAGGCTGATCTACTAACTTCCATAAAAGCCGCCTCTAAGCATTGTCCTGACCAAGTAACCTCTTCCCTAGAGAAGCATAATGACTTGCTCTGGTCCCAAGGTAAAGTCTTCGTCCCTCTGGAAACAAGGCAACTGATTCTGAAAACTTTCCACGACCACAAACTAGCTGGTCACTTTGGAACCAAAAAAACCATGGAACTAATCTCTCGCTCCTTCTGGTGGCCTGGTTGGAGACAAGATTGCAAGTCCTATGTTGCCTCCTGTACCCGTTGCCAACGGTATAAGGGACCCAAAACCAAGAGTTGGGGACTACTCAAACCTTTGCCTATCCCTGAACGTCCGTGGGCAGATGTGTCCATGGACTTCATTGTAGATCTACCGCCCTCTGGAGGTTTTACCACGATTCTGGTCGTAATTGACCGCCTCTCCAAAATGGCACACTTCGTGCCCATGATCGGTACCCCCTCTGCTGCAGATACAGCCAAAGCCTTCTTTCAGGAGATAATCAGGCTCCATGGGGTGCCTAAGAGCATCACCTCTGACAGAGGCGTTCAATTCACGTCGAAATTCTGGAAGGAACTTTGCAAATCTTTAGAAGTCAAGATTTGCCTATCATCGGCATATCACCCCCAGAGCAACGGACAGACAGAGAGAACCAATCAAACCCTAGAACAATATCTCCGTTGTTTTTGCTCAGCCTCACAGGACGATTGGTCCTCCCTATTATCCTACGCTGAATTTGCATATAATAACTCGGTGCATTCAGCCACCAGTCAAACTCCTTTTTGGGCCAACTTTGGCTTCCATCCTTCCTTCCTCCCTGATGACATTCCGGAGAGCTCTGTTCCTGCTGTTCAAGATCGGATAGCCTTTGTTCAATCTAATTTTCTGAGACTCCAGGAAATGATGCAAAACGCCCAGGAGTCTTACAAGAGATACTATGACAAGGGTAGGAAGGAAAATCCAGTCTTCAAAGTTGGGGAGGAAGTATGGCTCTCCGCCACCAACCTCAAATTACCGATCCCTTCACGGAAATTGGGACCAAGATTTATAGGCCCTTTTAAAATCAAGAGAGTAATCAACCCTGTGGCCTTTGAATTGGCACTGCCCGACTCCTACAGGATACACCCGGTCTTCCACACGTCTCTGTTGAAACCAGTAGTCTCCAGCTCCTTCCCGGGAAGGGATGAGCCACCTCCTCCACCTGTGGAGGTTGATGGTGAAGATGAGTATGTGGTGGAATCTATCTTGGGCTGCAGGAAAAGAGGCAGGCAGTTGCAGTATTTAATCAAATGGAAGGGGTATCCCCCAGAGGACAACTCTTGGGAACCATCTAGGAACCTACATGCTCCCCGCCTAATTAGAGTCTTTCACCAGGAACATCCCGAGTTGATGTCTAGTCTGGGCGTCCGGAGTCCGCCCCTAGGAGGGGGGCACTGTCAGGGAAATCCGTCCAACGGCGCCAATCAGCGCCCAATGCGCACGCGCGGCGGAATGATGCTTCGGCGCATGCGCGTGCGCGGGACGGCGCTTCTACGTCCTCGGGTGCGCGCGCCGACGCAGCGGCGCGCGCGCATGCGCGGCGGCGCACCAATAGGAATCCAGGCGGGCCTATTTAAAGAGATCCAGTTGCACTGACAAGTTGCTGGTTTGTCAGCTTTCCTGTATACCCAAGACTCTGGAAAACTATCTTGAAAATCTCCTTGTGACCCGGACTGGCTTGACTCCTCTGATCTCTCTCCTGGACCTGACCCTCGGCTTGCTATACGGACTTCTGCCTTCTCCTGTGTTTGACCCTCGGCCTGTGACTCGGATCTGCTGCTTGTCTACAATCCTTGACCTCCTGCTTGTACCTTTTGGACTTCCGCGTTTCCTTTGAACTCCTGCCTGGTTCCCGGTATTCTCTGGACTTGTTGCCTTTTACTGTGCTAGACCCCCAGCCGGGACTGTTACCTTGCAATTGCAACCCGGACTCAACCTGCACCGGCTTCCATTATCTCCTGCTGTTTGAACTTTACCAATCCGACTAGTTCCCGCTTGAAGCCTGTTTCTTCAGTCTACTCAACACTACCGGACCGTCTAAAAGTACCCACCACCTGCCGGTAGCCGGTGCCGCTTCTCGCCATCCACTCCCTGTCTCAACTCCAGGGGGTGGAGTGCGTCAAGTCGCAAAGGTGAACCACTCTCGGCATCTCGGCCTCGGTAAGTACATACCTTTACATAATCCTTGTTTCTAGGGACAGGGAAGGACAGTGAGGGAAATTCTCCTTGTGCTATAGTGTGCTTTAAAAAAAACATTTTTTCTAGGGACAGAAAACTATAGGTAGGAAGAGTGTCAGTTTCTTTCACTGTGATAATCCTTGTTTCTAGGGACAGGGAAGGACAGTGAGGGAAATTCTCCTTGTGCTATAGTGTGCTTTAAAAAAACATTTTTTCTAGGGACAGAAAACTATAGGTAGGAAGAGTGTCAGTTTCTTTCACTGTGATAATCCTTGTTTCTAAGGACAGGGAAGGACAGTGAGGGAAATTCTCCTTGTGCTATAGTGTGCTTTAAAAAAACATTTTTTCTAGGGACAGAAAACTATAGGTAGGAAGAGTGTCAGTTTCTTTCACTGTGATAATCCTTGTTTCTAGGGACAGGGAAGGACAGTGAGGGAAATTCTCCTTGTGCTATAGTCTGCTAAAGCATTCCTCATCAACCATCTTTGAAATCCTTGTTTTTTGGACAGTCAGGGAAATTGTCGTTGTGCTATTCTGTGCAAAAGCAATCATCCTCAACCATATTTAGAAATCCTTAAGTAAAGGGACAGAGAAGGACACCTGAAGGTAGCCCTTATTGCTTTTTTCCCATCTCCCTGCAGGCCATCTATTAGAATGTCTGGAAGGCAAACAAGGAGAGGCAGACAGTCAGGAGGCAATAAAAGAGGGCAAGCAGGCTCTGTGTCTGGGGGCAACAGTGCTGGTCGTGGACGCGGTGCATTGTCATCAGCACATGGCCATGGGACACGCTTGTCCTTCTTTTCGGCAGCTGGACATGTTGAGCCACATCATGCCGAAGACTTGGTAGAGTGGATGACCAAGCCCTCCTCCTCCTCCTCATCCTCTCTCACCCAGGCTCAGGGTACTGGCAAAGCAGCTGCCAAAGCGTCCTCTTCCCTGGTATCAATGTCAGACTCATCATCAGTCACTCCTTCCCTAGACCCACCATGTCCTCCTCCTGAGGAGTCCCCCGAACTGTTTGAGCACAGTGTTGGGTACATGCTCCAGGAGGATGCCCAGCGTTTCGAAGGGTCTGATGATGAAACCCAGCTACAGGAAGGCAGTAGCGTGAGAGCAGACAGAGGGGATGCTCAAGAAGGACACCAATCTGGCAGTCATGTTCCAGCAGCTGCAGCATACTGCCAGATTGGCTCCAGTGATGAGGAGGGAGGGGATGATGAGGTCACTGACTCCACGTGGGTGCCTAATAGGAGAGAGGAGGAGGAGGAGGATGAGGAGGAGGCACATCTCCAATGATGCAGGATGCACTTTGGTGGCCAGCGTAAGGGCAGTACACCGACGGAATCACACCGCAGAGCTCCGCCTGTGCAGGGCGCTGCCTCTGCCCGTCATTCAAAAAGTTCTTTGGTGTGGGCCTTTTTTGAGGCTAGTGCATCAGATCGCACAGCTGCTGTTTGCAACATATGTCTCAAGCGTATATCGCGTGGCCAAAACATCAGCCGCTTGGGTACCACATGCCTGACCAGACATATGTTGACCTGCCATGCAGCTCATTGGCAAGCCTACCTCAAAGACCCACACCAAAGAACAAAGCGGACCTCTCCTTGCACCGCATCAGCTGGGATCTCCAACCCCACTATAACTTCAGTCCTCTCTGAAACATGCACTGAGAGGAATGAAGGTGTAGAATTAGGTGTGTCACAGCCAAGTACTTGCGGCCACTCTGCTAGCAGTACACCGACGTCCGATTCTAGCAGGCAAATTTCCCTGCCCCAGCTGCTGGACCGTCAAAAGAAGTTCACTCCCAGCCATCCACATGCCCAGTGGTTGAATGCTAGCTTGGCTAAATTGCTAGCGCTTCAACTGCTGCCTTTTCAGTTGGTAGACTCGGCCCCCTTCCGTGAGTTTGTGCAATGTGCAGTTCCTCAGTGGCAGGTTCCCAAACGCCACTTTTTCTCACGGAAGGCTATTCCGGCTCTCTACCGGCATGTGGAAGGCAATGTCTTGGCCTCGCTGGACAGGGCGGTCAGCGGTAAGGTGCATATTACCGCTGACTCATGGTCCAGCAGGCATGGACAGGGACGTTACCTTTCTTTCACGGCCCATTGGGTCACTCTTTTGGCAGCTGGGAAGGATGCAGGACAAGGTGCAGTAGTGTTGGAGGTTGTTCCACCGCCACGCCTCCAAAATGCTACTACTGGTTGTGACACACCTCTCTCCTCCACCCCCTCCTCTTCTTCTTCCTCCATGGCCTCTTCCTGTGGTTTGTCCTATGAACCAGCGGTGCTCCGTAGCCGTTCAAGGGGCTACGCAAGTACGCAGGCAAAAAGATGCCATGCCGTGCTTGCGCTGGTGTGTTTGGGGGACAGAAGCCACACTGGGGCAGAGGTCCTGTCTGCTTTGCAGGGCCAGGCCGAGAGGTGGTTGACACCACGCCAGCTTAAGCCAGGAATGGTGGTTTGCGACAATGGCACCAACCTCCTCTCCGGCCTCCGACAGGGACAACTGACCCATGTGCCCTGTGTGGCTCACGTCCTTAACCTGGTGGTGCAGCGGTTCTTGGGCAGGTACCCGGGCTTACAGGATGTCCTGAGGCAGGCCAGGAAAGTCTTTGTGCATTTCCGCAGATCTTATAATGCCAGTGCTCGCCTGGCTGAGCTGCAAAATGAGTTGAACCTGCCCAAGAACCGCCTTATATGTGACATGCCCACCAGGTGGAACTCAACGTTGGCCATGCTGCAGCGGCTGCACACGCAGCAGAGGGCCATCGAAGAGTACCTGTGCGACTACGGCACCAGGACAGGGTCAGGGGAGCTTGGTTTTTTTTCTCCACGCCAGTGGGGCATGATCAGGGATGCATGCACTGTCCTGGCACCATTTGAGGAGGCCACGAGGATGGTGAGCAGTGACAGTGCATGCATCAGTGACACTGTACCTCTTGTCCACCTGTTGGAGCACACGCTGCGTGGAATAATGGACAGGGCACTTGAGGCAGAACAGAGGCAGGAAGAGGAGG
Source organism: Rana muscosa (assembly GCA_029206835.1). Classification (NCBI taxonomy): domain Eukaryota; kingdom Metazoa; phylum Chordata; class Amphibia; order Anura; family Ranidae; genus Rana; species Rana muscosa. The sequence goes on from CM055121.1 coordinate 494,834,124, forward strand.
ACTTCCTTGCCTCTCAAGGCCCCCTTTACCCAGACAGTGTTCCTTCTGTCCCACCCATCGCACAGGAAGAGGACGAGGAGGAGGAGGAGGAGGAGGATTGTGTCAGCATGGAGGTGGAGGCTGGCACTCAGCATCATCAGCAGCAGTCTTTTAGGGATGATTTACAGTCCCAAGAAACCAGTGGACTTGTACGTGGCTGGGAGGAGGTGGCTGCGGATCATGTCGTCCTTAGTGACCCAGAGGACTCCGGAGCGAATGCCTCAGCAAACCTACGCTGCATGGCCTCCCTGATCCTGCAAAGTCTGCGGAAGGATCCTCGTATTCTTCGGATCAAGGAGAGGGACCATTACTGGCTGGCCACTCTCCTTGATCCACGGTACAAGGGTAAGGTTGCGGACCTTATGTTACCGTCGCAGAGGGAGCAGAGGATGAGACAACTCCGGGAGGCCTTGCAGAAAGGTCTGTGCAACGCGTTCCCAGAGACTGGGAGGTTACAAACTCCTGGTCCTGGACAACGAGTTGCTGAGGCTTCGGCCAGTCAAAGAAGGAGCGGTGGGGAAGGTGGCCGTCTGACCGATGCGTTCAGACAATTCTTTAGTCCGCAGCCCCAAAGTATGATCGGTTCCAGCAACCATCGCCAGCGTCTGATAAACATGGTGCAGGAATATCTAGGGGCAAGGTCAGACTTGGACACCTTCCCCACCGAAAATCCTCTGGCTTACTGGGTCTTGAGGATGGATCACTGGCCAGAGCTTGCACAGTATGCAATTGAGCTACTGGCCTGTCCTGCATCCAGCGTTCTTTCAGAACGCACATTCAGTGCTGCTGGAGGATTTGTCACGGATCACAGGGTGCGCCTGTCCACCGACTCGGTTGATCGACTGACTTTCATCAAGATGAACCAGTCTTGGATCACCACCAGCTACCACACACCTGATGCTGATATAACAGACTAATTGATTTTAACATGTCACATCCCTTCAAGACTGATGCTGATGCTGAGTGCCTGTGCTGTTATGTTGACTGGCTATCCTCCTCCTCCGAGTCCTCAATGATACGATTGATGATGATAGCTTGGAAGATCATTTTTGTTTATGGGTGCCGCCACCAGTGGCTAAGGCCCAATTTTTCAGCCCCTGTTTTACAGGGGCGTGTAATTACAATTTTTTTAGCAATAATTTGCCATAGGGCTCATTGCTGTGCTCCAAGTACAGTATCTGTGAGGGGTTGGAGTGTTGTGGCACCAGTGCCTAAGGCCCAATTTTTCAAGCCCCTGTTTAACAGGGGCGTGTCATTACAATTTTTGAAGCAATACTTTGCAACAGGGCTCATTGCTGTGCTCCAAGTACAGTATCTGTGAGGGGTTGTAGTGTTGTGCCACCAGTGCCTAAGGCCCAATTTTTCAGCCCCTGTTCAACAGGGGCATGTAATTACAATTCTTGATCTAATAATTCACAGCAGGGCCCATTGCTGCACCCACCAAGAGTAACTCTGAGGGCTTACAGTGTTGTGGCAACGCCACCACCACCACCACCACGAAAGGCCCAATTTTTCAGCCCCTGTTCAAAAGGGGCATGTAATTACAATTCTTGATCTAATAATTCACAGCAGGGCCCATTCCTGCACCCACCAAGAGTAACTCTGAGGGCTTACAGTGTTGTGGCAACACCAACACCACCACCACCACCACGAAAGGCCCAATTTTTCAGCCCCTGTTCAACAGGGGCATGTAATTACAATTCTTGATCTAATAATTCACAGCAGGGCCCATTGCTGCACCCACCAAGAGTAACTCTGAGGGCTTACAGTGTTGTGGCAACGCCACCACCACCACCACCACGAAAGGCCCAATTTTTCAGCCCCTGTTCAAAAGGGGCATGTAATTACAATTCTTGATCTAATAATTCACAGCAGGGCCCATTGCTGCACCCACCAAGAGTAACTCTGAGGGCTTACAGTGTTGTGGCAACGCCACCACCACCACCACCACGAAAGGCCCAATTTTTCAGCCCCTGTTCAAAAGGGGCATGTAATTACAATTCTTGATCTAATAATTCACAGCAGGGCCCATTCCTGCACCCACCAAGAGTAACTCTGAGGGCTTACAGTGTTGTGGCAACACCACCACCACCACCACCACCACGAAAGGCCCAATTTTTCAGCCCCTGTTCAACAGGGGCATGTAATTACAATTCTTGATCTAATAATTCACAGCAGGGCCCATTGCTGCACCCACCAAGAGTAACTCTGAGGGCTTACAGTGTTGTGGCAACGCCACCACCACCACCACCACGAAAGGCCCAATTTTTCAGCCCCTGTTCAAAAGGGGCATGTAATTACAATTCTTGATCTAATAATTCACAGCAGGGCCCATTGCTGCACCCACCAAGAGTAACTCTGAGGGCTTACAGTGTTGTGGCAACGCCATCACCACCACCACCACGAAAGGCCCAATTTTTCAGCCCCTGTTCAAAAGGGGCATGTAATTACAATTCTTGATCTAATAATTCACAGCAGGGCCCATTCCTGCACCCACCAAGAGTAACTCTGAGGGCTTACAGTGTTGTGGCAACGCCACCACCACCACCACCACGAAAGGCCCAATTTTTCAGCCCCTGTTCAAAAGGGGCATGTAATTACAATTCTTGATCTAATAATTCACAGCAGGGCCCATTCCTGCACCCACCAAGAGTAACTCTGAGGGCTTACAGTGTTGTGGCAACGCCACCACCACCACCACCACGAAAGGCCCAATTTTTCAGCCCCTGTTCAAAAGGGGCATGTAATTACAATTCTTGATCTAATAATTCACAGCAGGGCCCATTCCTGCACCCACCAAGAGTAACTCTGAGGGCTTACAGTGTTGTGGCAACACCACCACCACCACCACGAAAGGCCCAATTTTTCAGCCCCTGTTCAACAGGGGCATGCAATTACAATTCTTGATCTAATAATTCACAGCAGGGCCCATTGCTGCACCCACCAAGAGTAACTGTCAGGCCTTACAGTGTTGTGGCACCAGCACCACCATCAAAGGCCCAATTTTTACTACCACTGTTCAACAATTATATGTAATTAAAATTCCTGATATAATAGTTGACAGCAGGGCGTTCCAGCACCAACCAAGAGTAACTGTGAGTGCTTACAGTGTTGTGCCAACACTAACAACTAAGGGGCCTATTTCTGCAGAGTATATACGGCAGGTCCCTACTTTCAAACATCCAACTTACAAACGACTCCTACTTGCAAACGCAAGAAGACAACAGGAAGTGAGGGGAAATCTACCCCTTGGAAGGAAAATTCTCTCCTGTAAGAATTAATATGGGAGAAAGGTGTCTCCTCTGTACTGATGCTTTATCAGCAATCCTTGTTTCAAGAAAAACACCACATTTCAAAAACAGTTGTCATTGGGACGGAAAGTGAGGTGAAATGTTCTGAACAGGGGCACAGACAGCAAAACAAATGTTACAGGGGTGATAACCCTTACCTATGTTTTCCAAAAAGTTTAAAAATAGATTTTTGGGCTGGAGCTACACTTAAACAATGTACCTGTTCAAAATTACAAACAGATTCTACATAAGAACAAACCTACAGTCCCTGTCTTGTATGCACCGCCTGTATACGGCTGTTCAGAGTATATAGGGCCTTTTTTATTTTATGTGCGGGGTTCCCCTTAATATCCATACAAGACCCAAAGGTGCTGGTAATGGGCTGGGGTAGGGGGGGGGGGGTCATGGGGTAGCTATGCCATTTTTCTTAAAGATTTTCATCCATATTACCGGGACCAGACATTACATTAAAGCCGCAAGCAGTTTTAAATGGCTTTTTTTTTCCTTTAGAAGTGTCATTTTGTGCAGGGACAGTTCTAAACACGGGAAACACGTGGCATTTCACAGGCATACTTTAGACACCCCCCAGGTACGATATTTAAAGGAATATTTGACTTTTTTTTTTTCACTTTATGCATCATTAAAATGACTGCTTCCGAAAAACGACCGTTTTTAAAACTTCTTTTTGCATTGATACATGTCCCCTGGTGCACAACCCGGGTTCCCAAACCCTTTTTAGGACAATAACATGCATAATAGTTGTTATAATTAGCACTTTAGAATTCGAACGTTCGCATCCATTGTATTTAATAGGGTTCTAATGTTCGTACGAACTTTCGGTCCGTTCGCGGGTTCTGGTGCGAACCGAACCCGGGGGTGTTCGGCTCATCACTATTTAACACACAGATCTTGTTCAGCTACGAGTCATCCAACTCTCTCATATTAGCTTTCTCCCCATGTTTCATGCGAGAAAGTTGTTATATTAAGGTTAAATATGTTCCATTAACTCTCCATATTACTACAGGTACTACTGAACAAAACACAACTGGATATTTTATTTTATCTACACCTCTGTTTTATTGTCTTATAAGAGTGTACATTTATCCACTTTTAGGCTGCTTTCACACTGAGTAGCGCTAGGCATCAGCGGTAAAGCGCGGCTATTTTTAGCCGCGCTTTACAGTCGTTTTTGCAGCAATTTTCGCCCGCTAGCAGGGCGCTTTTAACCCCCCGCTAGCGACTGAAAAAGGGTTAAAACCATCCGCTGCAGGGGCGGCTCGGCGGTGCTGCCCATTGATTTCAATGGGCAGGGGCGCTTTAGCAGGCAGGACGCTGGCAGGACGGTAAAAAAAGTAATCTTTGAAGCGCTGTTGGAGCAGCTCCTAAAGTTCGAAAGCTCTCATGTATTAAATAATAATAATAATAATAAAAAATATATATATATTGTGAGGGGGCTAGCTCGGCAGCGGGTATGTGTGACCCCCGGGATGGGCTCCCCACCCAAAACAGGCCCAGCAGACGGAGGTTGTGGTTTTCAAAATCAAAAGGTGCGGTTTATTTTCTATTTACAGTGACAAAAACACAGCAAGGCAAAAAAAACATAAACAAAATAAATCCTGGTCAACTTGACCTCTGACTAAACTTACAGGTTTCCTAACTAACGACTGGGATCAGCCTAGTGCTGTCCTAGTCCCTGGTTTTAAATGTCCAAGCAAAATATAGCCACACAGGCTTTCTCTCACCGCACAGGGGTTCACTCTCCCTAGACAGTCCACACAGGTCTGCTTCCAGGCATGAGCTAACATCTAATGAATCTGGGAGTTTTTTATAGAGGCCTAAATGAGCTGACAAGCTTCAGCTGGCCTCATCAACTCCCTGTCTGCACGACGCCCAGCCCTCTCCCTAGAGGTATGAGTCATCAATGAGCCCACTAGTCTCAGCTGGGCTTATACAACTCTCCACCTAGCTGTATAAGTCAGCGTAAAGCCTGAATCTGGGCGAAATATATCTACCCCCCTGGATGCAACCAGGTGACTTTACCTTCCTGCTGTCACATACCCCCCCCTCTTGTTTTAACCTCGGGGTTGGAACACCAGCAATCAGGCATTCATGTACTCGAGACAAAGCATCCACATTCCCCATTTGAACGCCAGGGCGATGCTTTACTGTGAAGTTGAATTCCTGGAGGGCCAGGAACCACCTATTCACTCTTCTATTTGTTTCCTTGTTTTGAGCCATCCACTTTAACGGAGCGTGATCCGTAACCATGTCAAAGTGCCTACCTAGCAGGTAGTACCGAAGGGAATCTAGAGCCCACTTCACCGCTAAACACTCCTTTTCAACGGTGGCGTAATTTACCTCATGGGACTTCAACTTCCTGCTGAGGTAAATGACTGGGTGCTCTTCCCCGTTCCAGACCTGGGACAATACTGCTCCTAACCCCACATCTGACGCATCACTTTGTACGACAAAGTCTCTAGAGAAGTCGGGTGAGTACAACACTGGCTGGCTACATAAGGCTTGTTTCAAGAATTGGAATGCTGCCTCAGCCTCGGGGGTCCATTTAATCATGACCGACCCTTTCCCCTTCGTCAGGTTGGTTAGGGGCACAGCCTTAGAAGCAAAGTGGGGAATGAATCGCCGATAATACCCAGCGATTCCCAGAAAGGCTCGTACCTGCTTCTTGCTGTTGGGACGTGGCCAACTCTGGATGGCCTCGACTTTGTTGAGTTGGGGTTTTATTACTCCCCTCCCAATGGTGTACCCAAGATATTTGGCCTCCTCCTGCCCAATGGTACACTTCTTGGGGTTAGCCGTAAACCCTGCTTCCCGAACAGAGTCCAGGACTGCTTGCACTTTTGGCAGATGTGAGGCCCAATCTGTGCTATGGACAATTATGTCATCCAGGTAAGCCGCAGCATACTTCCGATGGGGCCTCAGCATCTGGTCCATTTTCCGCTGGAATGTGGCCGGCGCATTCTGTAACCCGAACGGCATTCTTTTATATTGGAACGCCCCGTCTGGGGTTACAAATGCGGTTTTCTCTTTGGCCGACTTGGCCAGGGGGATTTGCCAATACCCTTTTGTGAGGTCAAGAGTCGTCATGTATCGGGCTGTTCCCAGCCGGTCGATCAACTCATCTATACGTGGCATGGGGTAGGTGTCAAATTTTGTAACTTTGTTCAACTGACGAAAATCGTTACAAAATCGCCAGCTCCCATCCGGTTTAGGCACCAACACAATGGGACTAGACCAATCACTTTGGGACTCCTCTATCACCCCTAAGTTCAGCATTCTCTGTACTTCCTCCCGTATTGCCTCCCGTCGGGCCTCTGGGATCCGATAGGGTTTTAACTTCACCCTTTCACCGGGCGGGGTAATAATGTCATGCTCTACCCCAGATGTTTGTCCCGGCAGCTCAGAGAATACCTCCTTGTTGCGAAGTACAAACTCCTTAACCTCCTGTTGTTGGGGTTGTGACAAGGTGGCTGCGATTCCAACCTCAGGAATCACGCAACCAGTTTGAGCTGGTGACCAAGTGTCTGCGACTAGGGACTCTCTATCCCTCCAGGCTTTCAACAGATTAACGTGATAGATCTGTTCGGGCTTTCGCCTTCCTGGTTGTCTGACCTTGTAATTCACTTCGCTCACTTTTTCCATTATCTCGTAGGGGCCTTGCCATTTGGCAAGGAATTTACTTTCAACCGTAGGGACAAGTACCAATATCCTATCCCCCGGGGAAAAGGTACGGGTCTTGGCTCCACGGTTGTACACTCTCTGCTGTGCCAACTGCGCTTGGGCCAAATGTTCCTTCACGATGGGCATTACCTGTGCAATTCGATCTTGCATCAGGGCGACATGCTCAATCACACTCCTGTGGGGAGAACTCTCACTTTCCCAAGTTTCCTTGGCAATATCCAACAGCCCTCTTGGGTGTCTCCCATACAGTAACTCAAAGGGGGAGAATCCCGTAGAGGATTGGGGCACCTCCCTAATAGCAAACATCAAATAAGGAAGTAGACAGTCCCAATCCCTTCCATCTCTATCCACCACTTTCTTCAACATTTGTTTTAGGGTTTTGTTGAATCTTTCAACCAGCCCATCGGTTTGGGGGTGATACACAGATGTACGCAATTGCGTCACTTTGAACAATTTACACAGCTCTTTCATAACCCGGGACATAAAGGGTGTACCTTGGTCCGTAAGCAGTTCTTTACAAATACCCACCCGGCTAAAAACAAGAGATAGCTCTTTGGCTATGGTTTTGGCCGAGGTATTTCTGAGAGGGATCGCTTCTGGATAACGGGTGGCATAGTCCATTATAACCAATATGTACTGGTGCCCCCTAGCGGACTTGATTATAGGACCTACCAAATCCATTGCGATTCTCTCAAACGGGACCTCAATGATGGGTAGAGGGACCAGCGGGCTACGGAAATGTGGCATCGGGGCCGACCTCTGACACACAGGGCAGGAGGAACAATAATTTTCTATGTCCTTCATCACCCCAGGCCAATAGAATCTCTGTAATACCCTCTCTCGGGTTTTCTCTGTCCCCAGATGACCTCCAAGAATGTGCCCATGGGCCAACTCCAACACCAACTTCCTGTAAGGTTTGGGCACCACAAGCTGCTCAACGGTTTCTTCTGCCCTTTTTGCCACCCGATACAGTAGGTCCTTCTCTACGCTGAAGTATGGGTAAGTGCCAGTATTATCTGGGTTCACTAACTCGCCATCTATTTTCACTACGTTTTCCCGTGCCTTTATTAGGGCGGGGTCTTTCAACTGTTCTGTGGCAAAGTTTTCCCTGTGAACCTCAAGATCAGAAAACTCCACAGACGGTAGGTTTTCGTCTGAGGAGGTGGGCTCCTCTCCAGTTTCTTGAGTCTCCCCTGCCAATACTGACAAGGGAAATTCCGGAGAGTCCTCACCACTCTCAGGGGAGTTCTGGCTATCACATTCCTGGTACATAGGGGCACCAGTGGGGGGCTCAGGATCATCCCACAGTTCCCAGAACTTCGGAAAATCCCTTCCCACAATGGCGTCATGCGGTAACTGAGATACTAAGCCCACTGGATGAGAGAGGGTACCTTTGGGGGTCTCGAAACACACCGTAGTCACTGGATACTCTCGGGTGTCCCCATGCACACAAATAACGGCTACCTTGCTATTCCCAGAGACCTCTGTTTTAACTAACTCAGCCTTTATCAGGGTCACAAGGCTACCTGAATCCAGCAATACCACAACATTTCTACCATTAATACACATTTTGCATAAATGTTTCTCAGTTCCCCGAATGGCAGTGCATGCGACTGTCGCACACAGCGACTGACGTCTGCCCGTCAGAAAGTCACACTGCATGGGTTCCTCCACAACCGGGCAATTTGCTGCAATATGTCCCGCTTGCCGGCAGCGGTAGCAAACGATCCTTCTTGCGGCCTCTTGAGCCGCTGATTTCCCAGGCTGTTCTCGCCAAACTTGGGGTAGAGCTCCCACCCTCTCACTCTCTCCACCCTCACCCCTTGGAATCCTCTTATCCGCCCCTGGGGATGGTCTGGTCTTAGGGTGGAAAGTCCGAGTGTCTCTGGAAGAGGCCGTCAGGTTCTCTGTAGCCAAGTATTTCTCCACACGATCCACAAGACCATCGGCCGTCTCTGGGTCTCCATGGCTTACCCACTTTTGGATGGCAGTAGGAAGAGCTCTCAAAAACCGATCCATTACAACACGTTCCACAATCTTTGGTGCGGACAAAGTCTCTGGCTGTAGCCACTTTCTGCTCAGGTGAATGAGATCATACATTTGAGACCTGGGGGGTTTTCCAAGCTGGAAAGTCCAGTTATGCACACGCTGAGCCCGGACAGCCTGGGTGACACCCAGCCTTGCCAATATCTCAGCTTTTAGCATCACATAGTCTTTTGCTTGGTCAGGCTCCAGGTCATAGTAAGCCTTCTGCGATTCACCAGTTAACAGAGGAGCCACCAGTCCAGCCCACTGCTCCTCAGGCCACTTTTCTCTTTCAGCAGTCCTTTCAAATGTGGTCAAAAATACCTCTGGATCATCCTCTCCAGTCATTTTTGTCAATAAACGACTCACCCCAAAGGACGCGGTATTAGTGGGACGGCTTTCCTCACTGGTCTGTGGACGTTGCTGCATTACTGCTTCCATTTGTTGTAGTCTCTGCTCTTGCTTCTGTAACAGGTCTATGAAGCGGGCCTCAGATTGCTGCTGGGCTTGTTGCTGAGCTTCCAGACTCTGTTGGTGAGCTTGCTGCTGGGCTGCAAGGCTCTGTTGATGAGCTTGCTGCTGGGCTGCGAAGTTCTGTTGTTGAGCTGCAAGGCTCTGTTGATGAGCTGCAAGGCTCTTTTGCAAACCTGCATTTGTCTGCTGTTGATTGGCATTTGCTAGAGCCAGCTGCTTCAGTATCTCCTCCATGCTGGCTTAAAAAAAACTGCCACTGGTTCTCCACCAACTGTGAGGGGGCTAGCTCGGCAGCGGGTATGTGTGACCCCCGGGATGGGCTCCCCACCCAAAACAGGCCCAGCAGACGGAGGTTGTGGTTTTCAAAATCAAAAGGTGCGGTTTATTTTCTATTTACAGTGACAAAAACACAGCAAGGCAAAAAAAACATAAACAAAATAAATCCTGGTCAACTTGACCTCTGACTAAACTTACAGGTTTCCTAACTAACGACTGGGATCAGCCTAGTGCTGTCCTAGTCCCTGGTTTTAAATGTCCAAGCAAAATATAGCCACACAGGCTTTCTCTCACCGCACAGGGGTTCACTCTCCCTAGACAGTCCACACAGGTCTGCTTCCAGGCATGAGCTAACATCTAATGAATCTGGGAGTTTTTTATAGAGGCCTAAATGAGCTGACAAGCTTCAGCTGGCCTCATCAACTCCCTGTCTGCACGACGCCCAGCCCTCTCCCTAGAGGTATGAGTCATCAATGAGCCCACTAGTCTCAGCTGGGCTTATACAACTCTCCACCTAGCTGTATAAGTCAGCGTAAAGCCTGAATCTGGGCGAAATATATCTACCCCCCTGGATGCAACCAGGTGACTTTACCTTCCTGCTGTCACAATATATATATATATATAAATTTATATATATATTTATGGTTGGAGCCGTATGGCCGGTAGGATATGGGTGAGACATATTGACACGGACTTACAACATAAATAGACCTGAAGTGTGCCCTGGCCTAATGGACGGTATGCCAAAATAAGGGGGCATACCCAAGATTAGTGGTAGATATTTTTGGAGAGAAATGATTTTCTGAGAATACTTTAATAGTGGATGGGAGGGTGGGTGACGTTGCGCCGGAAACCATGTGATGCGCACAGGAATACCGACAAGGCCTGTAGAGGAAGAAGTGGGCTGGCTATATAGCCGCCGGGCTCCTCCCATAAATTCAGGCCACCATGCTGGCCTTCCAACTTATGGTTGGAGCCCTATGGCTGGTAGGATATGGGTGAGACATATTGACGTGGTCTTACAACATAAATAGACCTGAAGTGTGCCCTGGCCTAATGGACGGTATGCCAAAATAAGGGGGCAAAAACATTCAGGTAGGGGTATCATTTTATTTGGATTGTTCATTGAGCAAGTTTGGAAAAAGCTTGTGCGATCCCCAGCTGAGAGTTAGGAATGTACCGGGCGAAGCAGGCGGACTTCCTTCTGCCTAGCTTCTTGATGACATGATCTGGGACCCCATGACGGAAGGCGGCTGAGGCTGCTCCAATACGGAAAGAGTGAGCTGTATACTGAGCGGAGTTGAGGTGTAGACTTCGTAGAAGGATCCTCACGTGCTTGACAAACTGGCAGGTGCTTAAAGGTTTGGTCGGGAAAGGGAGTAGGGGAGTAGAGTCTGTTTGTGCTGGTAGGTGTGACAGTAGGCGATCCAATATGGCTACTGGGCACCAGGCATTGTTTGTTCTATATATGCAGATATCCACGCCGGCGCCCAACTGTTGAGTTTTGGACACTGCAAGGTGGAGTGTGAAGTGAGTTGGATGGCGAACTAAGTGACGTCTGCACAAGACTTGGCCGGTGGGACTATTGCAGGTGAACTCGCTTGGCCGTAGAAATCCATAATAAGCCAAATAGATGGCCGCTTGTATGACCAAGCTAGGGAGGAGGCCAAACGGAGATGTGGCGAGGATGTTGGACATGTCCCTAAAGATGGCACCGGTTATAGGTAGACGTTTGGGGTTGACAATGGGTTGTTGTTTCTGGACTCCGCGTAGGACGGCTCTGACTGCGTGGGATGTGAATAACAAGGGTTTTGCAGGATCTTGTAAGGCCAGAAAGTGCTGAACGCCTACTAAGTACAGACGGATGGTGTTGTGGGATAAGGCCAAGCTATTATGGCAGTATGAGATAAAGGTCAGTATGTGCTTGACGTCTATGGTCGTATTGTCGGAGCGGGGTGCCAGAAACTTACTGAAAACCTCCCAGGCTGCACGGTAGGCTTTTAAAGTGTTGTAAGACAGGGACTGATTGATGAGCTGTGATGCTTGCTGTAGGTGGTGTCCTAGTCCAGGGTCAGCTGAGACCAAGGAGGGATAGGGGCTGAGGTCTGGTTGGCTCCGGGTCTCTGCTGAAAAAAGGATGTATAATTAAAGCGGGACAGAGCATCTGCGGCAAGATTATACTTGCCTGGGAGGTAGGTACAGTGAACATTGAACTGATGTTGTAACGAGAGTTGTACCAGCCTGCATAGGAAGGACATTGTTGTGAGTAGGGATGAGCCAAACACCCCCCGTTCGGTTCGCACCAGAACCTTCGAACGGACCGAACGTTCGCACGAACTTTAGAACCCTATTAAATACAATGGACGCGAACGTTCGAAATCTAAAGTGCTAATTATAACGCCTAATATGCATGTTATTGTCCTAAAAAGGGTTTGGGGACCCGGGTCCTGCCCGAGGGGACATGTATCAATGTATAAATAATCTTTTAAAACGGTTGTTTTTTCGGGAGCAGTGATTTTAATGATGCATAAAGTCCTTTAAATATCGTACCTGGGGGGTGTCTAAAGTATGCCGGTGAAGTGGCACGTGTTTCCCTTGTTTAGAACTGTCCTTGCACAAAATGACATTTCTAAAGGAAAAAAAGCCATTTAAAACTGCTTGCGGCTTTAATGTAATGTCTGGTCCCGGCAATATGGATGAAAATCATTGAGAAAAATGGCATGGCTACCCCATCACCCACCCCTACCCCAGCCCATTACTAGCCCCTTTGGGTCTTGTATGGATATTAACGGGAACCCCGCACCCAAAATAAAAAAAGGCCCTATATACTCTGAACAGCAGTATACAGGCGGTGCAAAAAAGACACGGACTGTAGGTTTGTTCTTAAGTACAATCTGTTTGTAATTTGGAACAGGTAAATTTTTTAAGTGTTGCTCCAGCCAAAAAATCTATTTTTAAGCTTTTTGGAGAACATAGGGAAGGGTTATCACCCCTGTAACATTTGTTTTGCTGTCTGTGCACCTGTTCAGAACATTTCACCTCACTTTCCAACTAAATGACAAATGTTTTGGAAAATGTTTTTTTTTTATTGAAACAAGGATTGGTGATAAAGCATCAGTGGAGAGGAGACACCTTTTTCACATATTAATCTTACAGGAGAGAATTTGCCTTTTTAGGGGTAGATTTCCTCTCACTTCCTGTTGTCTCCTTCCGTTTGTAAGTTGGATGTTTGAAAGTAGGGGCCTGCCATATACAGTCTGCAGAATTTGCCCCTCAGGTGTTGGTGTTGCCACAACACTGTAAGCCCTCACAGTTACTCTTGGTGGGCGCTGGAACACCCTGCTGTCAACTATTATATCAGGAATTGTATTTACATGCCACTGTTGAACAGTGGTAGGAAAAATTGGGCCTTCGGTGGTGGTGGTGGTGCTGGTGCCACAACACTGTAAGCCCTCACAGTTACTCTTGGCGGATGCAGGAATGGGCCCTGCTGTGAATTATTAGATCAAGAATTGTAATTGCATGCCCCTGTTGAACAGGGGCTGAAAAATTGGGCCTTAGGCACTGGTGCTGGTGCCACAACACTGCAACCCCTCACAGATACTGTACTTAGAGTGCAGCAATGAGCCCTGTTGCAAAGTATTGCATCAAAAATGTAGGCTTTAGGTGAATGCTATGCAAAGCACACAGTAGTACACTAAGTGAAACACTGACTGCAGCTAGCGCAATCACCAGCCTGCCTGTCACAGTATAGAGAATAACTGTATCCAGGTGAGCTTTAGGTGAATGCTATGCAAAGCACACAGTAGTACACAAAGGCCCCTTTCACACAATCCGTGTCCGTGTGCGGGCTCCGCTTTGCTCAGCGGGGATCGCTCCATCGATCCCCGCTGAGCAGGCAGATGACAGGTCTGTCTCTGGATACTGTGCAGGGACTGACCTGTCAGAGCGCTGCTCTCCCCTATGGGGGATCGGATGATGACAGACCATAGAGTCGGTTGTTATCTGATCCGATCCGCAGACGGATGGAAAAGTAGGGTTTTCCTCCTTCACACTTTGGTGGATCGGAGCGGGTCGGATGTCAGCGGACATGTCACCGTTGACATCCGTGGCTCCATAGGGGTACATGGAGCATCCATTCAGGTCCGCCTAAAAAACTGACAGGAAGACCTGAACGGTCCGTCCGTCTGAAAGAGCCCTAAGTGAAACACTGACTGTCTGCAGCTAGCACAATCACCAGCTTGCCTGTCACAGTATAGAGAATAACTGTATCCAGGTGAGCTTTAGGTGATCGCTATGCAAAGCACACAGTTGTACACTAAGTGAAACACTGACTGTCTGCAGCTAGCACAATCACCAGCTTGCCTGTCACAGTATAGAGAATAACTGTATCCAGGTGAGCTTTAGGTGATCGCTATGCAAAGGACACAGTAGTACACTAAGGCCCCTTTCACACTGGGGCGGTTTGCAGGCGCTATTGTGCTAAAAATAGCGCCTGCAAACAGAGCCTAAACAGCGGCTGCTGTCTCTCCAATGTGAAAGCCCGAGGGCTTTCACACTGGAGCGGTGCGCTAACAAGACGTGAAAAAAAGTCCTGCTAGCCGCATCTTTGGAGCGGTGAGAGGAGCGGTGTGTTTACCGCTCCTTCCCATTGAAAGCAATGGGAAACCACGGTAATACCGTCGGCAATGCGCGTCTACAGAGGCGCAATGCGGGCGGTATTAACCCTTTTTCGGCCGCTAGCAGGGGGTAAAACCGCACCGCTAGCGGCCGAATACCTCCGCAATTCCGACGGTATAGCGCCGCTAAAAATAGCACCGCTATACCACCACCGCACCCACCGCCCCAGTGTGAAACCAGCCTCAGTGAAACACTGAGGCTGGTTTCACACTGGGGCGGTGAGTGCGGTGGCGGTATAGTGCCGCTATTTTTAGTGGCACTATACCGTCGGAATTGCGGAGGTATTCGGCTGCTAGCGGCCGAAAAAGGGTTAATACCGCCAGCAATGCGGCGGTTTCCCATTGCTTTCAATGGGAAGGAGCGGTGTAGGAGCGGTGTAGGAGCGGTAAACACACCGCTCCTCTCACCGCTCCAAAAATGCGGCTAGCAGGACTTTTTTTCACGTCCTGTTAGCGCACTGCTCCAGTGTGAAAGTCCTCGGGCTTTCACATTGGAGAGACAGCAGCCGCTGTTTAGGCTCAGTTTGCAGGCGCTATTTTTAGCACAATAGCGCCTGCAAACCGCCCCAGTGTGAAAGGGGCCTGACTGTCTGCAGCTAGCACAATCACCTTTACTGCCTGTCACAACTCAATACAGTGTATAAATATATATACAACACCTAGGATGCATATACATCCTCTACACACTTTAACAGCAGCTAACTGACTCGCCTGCCTGCTCTATCTAACTCAATATAAATGACACTGTCTATCTCTCTGAAACTGCCTCTTTCACAAACGCCAACACACTACACAAGGCCGACTTCCAGGTGGCCTTATAAAGTGTGGGGCGTGTACTAAACCCCCTGAGCCATAATTAGCCAAAGCCACCCTGGCTTTGGCCAATTACGGCTCTCCGTTTTTTCCGCGCTGTGATTGGCCAAGCATGCGGGTCATAGTGCATACTTGGCCAATCATCAGCCAGCAATGAACTGCGTTGCCGCAGTGAATTATGGGCCGTGTCGCGCAACAGGAATTTAACGCGAACGGACCGTAAAGTTCGTTCTTCGTCGAACGATCGAACAGCCGATGTTCGAGTCGAACGTGTGTTCGACGCGAACACGAAGCTCATCCCGACTTGGACCTGCCTTTGTTGATAATGTCGGCAGTGGCCTGGTTGTAATAATAATAATAAAAAATAAATAAATAAAACATTGAAATGCATTGGTGACAGTATTTAGAAAAACTGAATTTTTTTATTTTTTATTTCTTAATTTTCAAAAAAATTGTGACAAGAAATTCTCACAATGCCTTTTACTAAATACCTTGGACCTTGGAATTTTTGAGGCTTAAGAAATCAGATTCAGTCATCAGGTCATCAGAATTGAGCGATTTTCTGATATATATACCATAGTTTGTGGACTCTACAACTTTCCTACAGACTAAATAATAAACACTGATTTGGGTTATTTTCACCAAAGACAGTTTGGCCTAAATTTATAAAGAAAGATAATTTATTTGCAAAATTTTATAACAGAAACATATTTTTTTCCCTAAAATTTCGGCCTTTTTTCGTCAATTTAGCAAAGAATCAAAAACCCAGTGGTGAATAAACAACACCAAAAGAAAGCTCTGTTCATGTGACGAAAATTTTATTTGGTGCAGTGTTGCAATCCCGTACAATTGTTATTCAAAGTGTGACAGGGCTGAAAGCTGAAAATTGGCCTGGGCAAGAAGGGGGGAATGTGCCCTGTACTGATGGTTAAAACATTTTGATGGATTCTTTTTTACTCTCTCCCACTATGTATCTCGTGTGGTCT
The DNA here is from genome assembly GCA_029206835.1 of Rana muscosa. Lineage (NCBI taxonomy): Eukaryota > Metazoa > Chordata > Amphibia > Anura > Ranidae > Rana > Rana muscosa. Next base: position 494,850,405 of record CM055121.1, read on the forward strand.
CATTTAGCTGCCCTGATGGTACTCTTACATTTCCTATTGCATTCTTTGTAGTATTGGAACACAGACGATGACCCCTAGGCCTTATATTTTTTAAAAGGCAGCTCATTTTTTTTATTAATTATTTATTAATATGCCTTGATTTACAGTGAATGTAATTACCCTGTGATACCTGTTTCTTTTTTTTTTTCCAGAAAAAAAAAACCAAGTTTATTGATTCAAGTTTGACACTTACAGTCCAAAGTACCATAATCTCTTCAAATACAGTCAACATGAGCGTACTACTTACAATACATGCAATGAATTTTAAACACAATTGTCACCATCCTGAGTATGCATACTGCCATGAGCGGCCACCGCACCTTACCCAAGTCACTGACTGTGCCCGGACAATCTGCCCATTATACTCCCGTGCCTACGCACTTAAGTAGCATATCAACCCACATTTAGTCTCAAAAGTCTGTCCATAATTAGGTCGTCCGGAGCTAGCCCCGGTGTTCCAACCACAGGTCCCATAATTTTTCAAACTTTCCAGAGCATCCCCTATGCTGGTATATAACCTTTTCCATTCTCAGTGCGTTACCAAGTGCATTAATCCATTCCTTGACTGTGGGGGGTGATTCAGACTTCCAAAGTTGCATAATCATTTTGCGGGCCATGAAAAGGGCCCTAGTGAGGGCTTCCCTAATATGGGGTTCCCATTCCAGCTCATCTAGCAGATTCAGAAGACATTGTTTCAGATCTAATGGGACTGACACCTGGAATACTGTGTTCAGCGTGTCTGTCACCCCCTTCCAATAGGTATGCAACTTGGGGCATCGCCAGAGCATGTGTATCAGGTCCCCATGGTCTCTTTTACATCTCGTACAGGTCGGTGCGGGCAGCAGTCCCATACCGTATAGTCTGTGAGGCGTGTAGTATACTCTCAGGAGTGTATATAGTTGCGTCAGCCGCTGTGTCACATTGAGGGAGCATACGGTAACCGACTGCAGGGCCTCTTCCCACTGATCCTCATCCAGGGGCCCTACATCCGTTTCCCATTTCCCTTTAACAGTCAGGGGGTGTTTTGTGAGAAATTTACAAAGCAGCGTGCCGTAGCTCTGGGAAATGAAGCCCTTAGACGTCTCTGCACCCCTAAGCTGCAAGAGAAGCGGAGGGGAATCTACATGCCACTCTGAGACCCTTGACTGAGCTGTAAATGCATGCCGAAGCTGCAGATAGTAGAAAAGCATGTTCGCAGGCAAATGATATGCCTCCCTTAAAGTCTCAAAGGGCAGTAACTTGCCGTTCCCAATAATTTGTGTCAGGTAGCAGACTCCATACCTCTTCCACCTGTCCCCATGCTGTAATTTGGCTAGCTCGGGATAGGAATCATTTGCCCAGATAGGGCTGAACTCCGTAATACCTGAGGCCCCCTGTAGATATTTAGTTTTATTCCATATCTTCTGTATTAAACTGTACGTAGGGAAGCTTTTGTGAGGCCTTCCAAAAGCTAGGGCCTCAAGCGCTGTCGGAACTGACTTTCCCCCCACTGTCCAAAGCATAATATGTTCAGAGGCGCCATGGCTTCTACCCACCGTGTCACCCTCCAAAACCATGGTATCTATCAGATGCTGCAATTGCGACGCCAGATAGTACAACCACGGATTCGGCAAGGCAAGGCCACCTTCACCCTTGGGGCGTTGCAAGTGCTCTAATTTTATCCTGGGGGGACGATTTTTCCAGATCAGTTCGCGAAATATGGTATTCACTATTCTGAAGATCTTCAGTGGGATCACTACCGGGGAATTGTGGAGCATGTACAGCAGTTGGGGCATAAGAATCATTTTAATTAGATTCACTCTGCCCGCAACCGACATACACAGAGTGTTCCACGTTTTAACCCGAGATCGGAATCTGGCCAGCAGCGGGGAGATATTGAGCTGACTGTATTCCCTGATATGCGGCGTCACTTGTATCCCCAGATATTTGAAGGAGGTGGCTACAGGAATACCCCCGACCCGGTCTCCGTGATGTAACAGGACATCATCCAGTGGCATTAAGGCTGACTTGGTCCAATTTATTTTAAGGCCCGAGAACTCCCCAAACCGAGCCACCGTCTCCATAGTCTCGCTCAGGGATTGCTCTGTATCACCCAGCAGAATCATTGTATCGTCTGCATAAAGCATCACTTTCTCCTGTCTGTCCCCATAGCAGAAGCCAGTGATACCCCTATGGTCTCTAATCCGAATCGCCAATGGCTCTATAGCCAAGGCAAACAGCAGGGGGGACAATGGACACCCCTGCCGCGTACCCCGGCCCAGAGCAAAGGCCGGCGACACTCTCCCCGCCTCTCTAATAACCGCCTGGGGGCAGTGGTACAGCAAACGCACCCAAGAAATGAACACCTCCCCGAAACCAAATCGCCTCAACACCTCCCAAAGGTACGGCCACTCAACGCTATCAAAAGCTTTCATAGCGTCAAGCGACAGCAGAGCTCTCTTACCCATGTTATCAGCCTGGGATTGCATATTAAGAAACAGTCTCCTGAGGTTTATTGCCGTGGATTTGTTGGGCATAAATCCCGCCTGATCTGGGTGTATGACCGAGGTAATCACTTTATTTAGCCTGAGGGCCAGCACCTTCGCCAAGATCTTTATGTCTGTTTGTAATAGCGAAATCGGCCTATACGAGGCCGGGTCCACTGGGTCCTTTCCTGGTTTGAGGATCAACACAATATGTGCCTTTGCCATAGATGGCGGGAGGACGCCAGACTCCCTTGCAGCATTAAAGACCCCCAACAGCTTAGGCAACAGGACCTCAGAGTACTGTCTGTAAATCTCCATGGGGATTCCATCCCCCCCTGGAGCCTTACCGTTAGGGAAGGCCGCCACCGCCACCTGCATCTCCTCCAAACTCAATGGAGAATCTAACTCCGTGCTCCGAGTAGGGGAGAGACGTGGGAACTTAATTTCGTCCAGGTAGCCAGACAGCTCCCCCGAGCTATATTCCGAGGCTGGGCGATACAGTGATTCATAGAAGTCTGCCAATGTCTTTATTATGAGATCAGGGGAGTTAACCAGTCGCCCCTCCGTGGTTCGCAGGGTGCCAATAACCGGGGATTTCTGTTCTGAATTAGCTATCCTAGCCAAGAGACGGCCCGTCGTCTCCCCCTCCTCAAAAAAATGCTGTTTTGGTAAAGAACCTCTTTTTTTCCGCCGAAGAGGCGAGCAGGTGCTCATACGCAGATTGAGCCGACTGCCACTCCCCCTTAGCCGAGTCAGTGGGATCCTGCACGTACTGAGCCTCCAGAAAATGGACTTGCCTCTCCAGAGCTTCCCTGAAGGCCTCAGAGCGCCTCTTGACCTTATTGACCTCATTGCTAAGTAAACGTCGAAGGTAAACTTTAAATGCCTCCCATTCAGCGAGGAGAGACCCTGGATCAGGCTGGTCAGAGAAAAACCTCTGAACGCTCCCCTCTAGTTCCTCTGGGGCAGTAAATAGCTTAAGCCAAAAGGCGTTAAATTTCCAGGGTGCTCTGGAGAGTGTAGATAAATGAGTCATGGTAAGACCGATCACCATGTAAGAGTGATCAGAAACACATCTAGGTTTGTATGAGACCTCCAAAACCGAGGGGAGCATCGCAGGGTTACCCACCGCCAAGTCTATTCTAGATAGTGACCCATGGGACTTAGAGAAACAAGAAAATTGTTTAACTGTAGGGTTTCGGTGCCTCCATATGTCTAGCCAGCCCACCTCCCGAAACAGTCTAGCCAGAGGAGTAGGCCTACAAGAGCTCGCCCCCGGTATCGGATGCTTGTCCATCCCTGGATCCAACCAGCTGTTAAAGTCTCCCACCAGAAGCATCGGGAGCTCCGGCCTGCCCCCCAAAAACTCCAGGAGAAGCCGCAGCACCCGAGCATCAAACGGGGGAGGTATGTAAACACAGGCTAATATACAGTTCAAAATACCAATGCGGCAATGTAAAAACACAAACCTGCCCTCAGAATCAACCCTAGAGGCATACTCCTGGTAGTCCAGAGACCTGTGCACCACCACGCTCACCCCCGGGAGAAGGAGGTGTGAGTGGAGTGGTACGCCCAGCCCACCCAGGAGTATTTCATACATCCTTTAGTGTCAGGTGTCAGATGCGTTTCCTGAAAACATAAGATAGCAGGGTAGAACTTTTTCATACAAGTAAACACCATAGTCCGCTTAAGGGGGGAGTTCAGGCCCCTAACATTCCAGGAGATGAAGGGGGTACCCTCCGTTGCAGAGACAGAAATAGTGACAGGGTGGGGCCCTTGGGCACCCCCAGCTCGGACTGTTCCAGTGAGTTAAAGTTAGTGGGGCGATGAAGAACTACGGTAGCAACAAAGCGATAGGTGACCAGAAAAAAGTACATCTTTGGACTGTAAGGTAGCGTACACTGTAGAACACAACAAGGCACAATGGTGCCAACAAACAGTAGAGCAGTTGTTGATAGGTAGTCCCCAGTCCGGTGGAGAATCCTCACAGTAGGAAGCGCCTGGACGGGGCTGAAATATACAGTCAGCCACAGTAACATCGCCAACAGGTCAACTCCTGGAACCGCAACCCAGCCCAACAGTGGGCTAACTGAAGGTTGATGTATTTCTACTAGATTCAAGATTAAACCTAAGTTGAATTCACAGTTCTTGTCCTAGCATATTTGAAAATTAAGTTTTCCCCCCGGCACAAGAAGAGGAACCGGATAAAATGAAAGGGTGTCCTTGAAGCCAGAACAGCATCCCATCAATGCAAGGAGATCAACAATCCAGGTATAAATGCACATTTTGTGTTACACGAGTTGTCAGGGTCAGTCTCCTCCAGCATCCACCCTGCGACGACGTAAGGCCTGCTCATTGTGATCCAGCCAGGCCGCCGCGTCCCTGACCGACTCAAAGAACTGCGCCTGGCCATCCGCCGTCACTCGCAGTTTAGCTGGGTAGAGCATTGCATATGGCAGTTGCAGGGCTCTCAGGCGTTTCTTTACGTCACCAAACTTTGCTCTATTCCTCTGCACCTCAGCAGAGAAATCGGGGTAGAATGACACTCTGACTCCGTTAAATGAGACATTGCCCTGCTCCCGCGCGCAGCGAAGAACTGTCTCTCTGTCACGGTAATGTAGGAACTTGGCCAGCATTGAACGGGGAGGGGCCCCCTGTGGGGGGGGGGGCGGCCCGGCACTCTATGAGCTCGTTCCACTGTAAAAAATGGGGAAAAAGCTTCCCTTCCAAACACCTCTGATACCTGTTTCTTAAGTTATACCTTACCTCCACATCTGCAATTAGATCTGTATTATTTGTGGACGAATGCACTGTAGCCATCATTTGGCTATAGCAGAGTCGGCAAGCCGTTAATTATTAAAGTTCAAGCAGCAATATTTTACACTAACTAACTGTTTAATAACCACCGTGCATCTACATTGATTGGTTTCTATGCAGAGCTGCAACAGATTTTACACAATTCAGTTTTAGTAAATTAACCCATGTGGCCACTTGCATTCCAGTAACCAAAGAAGTTTTCACAGCCTGCCCAGCGAGATGTTGTCATTTAATGATGCTATTTATACGACCACTATATTAATGAGTTCAGCTGCAATGGCATTCAGAGGCTTGTGTATATGAACAGGCCAAATCTGTCCATTTGGTTTGCTCATTCAGCGAACTTTGAATAGTTAAAGTTTGGTACTAACTTTGCATCACAGCAAAGTCAAGTCTCATCCCTCCGATAGACCTTATTCAGAGAATTTCTCAGAAATCTATCTTGTCATTGTTTAACACCATAAAAAAGTAAACAAATGTTTACTAAATTACTTGTTCAAATGCCATTTATAAGGGGATTAAATGTAATTTTCAAATGAAAATTTCTAGTAAATCAGGGTTTCTGTATATGAGTAGAATAACATCTTGCATCAGCAAAATACCCTTCATTTTTTTGAAGTTGAGACTCTTTCCTGGAATGGCAAGTAACTTTTCTTTGTCAGACTTTATGGTACAGCAAACAACATTCAATCACTTTTATTTTCTGTGATTTTAGTCCTCTAAATGAAGTACCCAGATCAGGCAGAAACACAGACACATATAAACTATGTAAACCAGAAAGACCCAGACATAAAACAGGCACTAGCACATGGCATTAACGTAAATATTGAGAGAAAAGCCTGAAGGGCTTACAACTGAGTTGATTTTTTAATGTAATATTTCCATATCAAATGTTAATCTAGACTACTGTCACACAGGAGAAACCACCATGTTACAGGGCAAGCCAAGCTAATTGGAGGAGATCAGGGGCGACTATTAGGAATGTTTATATATAATATCACGTATAGCAAACCATCCACAACAAAACAAAAGTAAACACTACGCTTGCACAGTCTAACAAAAAAAGAAAAAAAAAAGAGTATAGCTTTTCCACAATATATTTAAGTTTCAATGAACTGAATACCAAATGAAGCTAGGTGGCCATATTAAAAACATCCCTACTACAACATAAACCTAAAGTAGACCTAAATCCATTCTCTAAAATCTCATGTAAGCCTAAGTACCATGGTTTGTATATTTTTAATAAACCCTGAGTAAACGTCATGAAAATTACAAATATTAAAACATATTTTAATTGAAATTGTTATTATTTTAGCATGTGCCTGCATTTGCTGTCTCTAATTCCCCCACTGTGTCTCCACCACTGGATCATGATATTGATGGTGGGAAGAGTTTTGTAGACTTAGCACTTGTTTGGGCATGACGAGTGAATGGCTTTGATTGACAGCTGTGTTTTGCAAAATAGATTTTGTCAGTGCAGCTTGAGTAGTAGGGAGAGTATAGGTGAGATAAAGTTGCCATGGTGGTTAGCAGAGTTGGCAGAGCCTTGGCATGTCTTCTATTAAGATTGGTTTTTTTTTTCGTTTTTTTTTCTAGGGATTTTACTCTCTTCGATGATTTTTTCTTTCAGGTTTTTTGGGTAGGTTGAGGTACTTTTAATAAAGAATGTTGTCCGGGCATATGGGAAAAGCAGGTCCAACGGAAGATAGAATAGGGACTATTTCAATATAAATAGTGTTTGATGTATTTAAAATAGGAGTAATGTTGCATTTTGGATTTTGAATGGATCCGTTGGAGTCTATAGGATTGATTAATGAACTGTTTATCTCCCTGTATGTAAGACAACTTAAATAAAGGAATTTGAAAAAAAATAAGATTGACATGCTAGGGCTTTCTTTTTTTTTGGTGGGGGGGGGGGGGGGTAGGCAGTCTATTTATCAATTTTCTTTCTTTATCCTTTATTTATAACAGCTTATTAAAAAAATCCACACATTCATAGACCTAATATACAACAGATCAAAACAAGATCTATATATATATGCACTATACAATCTACACATTTACAATACACCTATATGTACCTAGTGCGCTTGCTTGGCTCATGGCTCTTAAGAAAACAATAAATGACTATAACATTATGTATATGTCGTTTATGAGGATTATACACAGAGCCCCGCATAATTTTCTCTTTTTCTTCCCCCCTCCCTTACCCTCTCCCTATTGCTCCCCTCCCCCATCCTCCAAAAAAGAAATAAATAACCAAATAAATGAAAAAAAAAATGTAAAAAAAAAAAAAAAGGGGTTTCTGTCCATAGTGTTATGATATTTTGGACACAGGATCAGGGAAAGAATGCCTTATATTTCACCATTGAAGTGAAATTAATACACCCACTCCAGGTTGTATGGAAACAGGCTTCCTGTCTTTTTACTGATGCCAAAAGCTCCTCCATATGCATTATCTTGTTCACTACTCTAATCCAGTGTCCCACCATTGGTGGAGAAGTGGACTTCCAATGTGCCAGTATACAGGCCCTTGCCAAGTTAAGAAGGTGTCTTACCACCGATGGGTAATATCTAGATGTAACAAACATGCTGCTGGGTCCTGATCAACAGAGAGACCACAGATATCTTTAATTAAAGTGCACACCTCTTGCCAATAGGGGTGAATACTGGGACATGTCCAGAAAATATGGAAAAGTGTTCCCTTTTCTTCTCTGCAGCACCAACTAATAGGTTTTTTAGAGAACAGCATTAGAGAACATTTGGTGCAGTTTCTCTGGAGATCTATACCATCTAGTAAAAAGCTTGTACCCTGCTTCCTGCAGTTTCAAAGGGATAGAAGATTTATGTATAAAATAATAGATACAATCTCTTTGATCAGCCGAAAATCTTATATTCAAATCTTTTTCCCATGCAGACATAAAAAAGGGATCATGTGGATCAAAGGCTGCTATTAATACAGCGTACACCTTAGATAGTCCCCACCATACTGGCCGGCCCTCTACACACAATCTCTCAAAACTAGTGGGCGAATCTAAAAATTCTGAGCCCTGTGAAATAAGATTGTGCCATAGTTGTATTACCTGCCATGTCGGTAAAGTTAGTGTAAGCATGGATTGTATATCCCTTATGGACTTCCAACCATTTGAGGCTTGATAATCCCGGAATCGGAACTTGCCTACCACTAGGAACTGACGAAATGTTAGGATCAGTTTACCCCGGCAGAAAATTGGGGCTTCCTATTACATCAAAAGTAATTATTTTATAGGACTCATCCCCCTAGATTTTAATGAGCGGACTATTTTAAACATAGTACATATGATATGTTGCCGAATAACATCTATATATAAGATTTAATATCTCAAAGATATGATATGGGTTAAATAAGAGTTATTTTGACCAAAAGTGAAAGCTTTAACATAATGAACATTTATTATGTAGTTGTTAAAGTCTAATCTAATACACAGAAACTATCTATATAGTCTTAGACAAGCAGGAAATAGTAGGTTAAAATATACAAAGTATTTACATGGAGGAACATAGAGCCTATTCCTCTAAAACATTACAGTACAAGCATGTGTACTGTCAAACAGTACATGTGTAAGTCAAACAGACTTTTACCATAGTTACCCCTTTAGACCCATCCTCCAGGCTTTCCTTCCATAAGGAGAGAGCTCCCTCCCCCTGCCCTCTGAGTATATCTCTCTATCCTGATACCCCATAGGTTGGCCTAGCTTGGGTCATGATTGGAGGGCTTACTCCATAAGTCAGCCTCCTTTCATGCAAATCCGGGTGTCTCTATCTGGGCAGGAGATGTAATTGAATTTTCCCAGGATTACAGGATATTGCATGACCCAGCATGGGATCATTTGAGGTGTGTAGATGCCAACAATGGAATTAGCTCTCCATTGTCTGTATATACAAGCCTCGGCCCCGCATAGTCTGCTCTTAACAGAAGGGTTTTCCTAGGTGCTAAATTAAATATATTCAGTTAGCTAAGTGAAATATATATACAGCAAGCTAATTGAAATATATTTATAATTACAATATTTTACAGCTATTAAATGGAAATTATACATATCCCATAAGGCAACAGATAGGATGTTCCTTTACCAGAGACAGACACAGAGTATCAATCCATGGGAAGGCTTTGAGTGGAATAGAGGATATATGTTGCTCCAATGTTACCCAGCTCTTTCCCTAACCATGATTGCACCAGTCCAGTATCCCTCAGAATGAAAAAGTCCTTAAGGAAAATTGCAGCGGCACTTTGCCAAAAGTATTCAATTTCGACAAGATTTCATATTAAACTTTTAGTGACCTATTGCTGATCTGTTTCTGAAGTAAACAGATTAGCAATAGGTCACTAAAAGTTTATGGACTATAATTTTGGCCTTGCAAAACAAATGTGGTGAAGGTTCAATTGAGAACGGTGGATGACCAGAGGTTGATCAAAGGCGTGTATTATCCCTATTTGTGGTGAGTGTATCCACAAAGGGGAGAACCCTTCACGTGGTTAAACTCTTCTGGTGGAAGGTGTTTGCTTTAAAAAATCAACATAACACAAGTCACTATTTGATCCGGTCTCACTACTATCTCCCTCATATGGAAAAATGAAATCTGGTCGAAATTGAATACGTTTGGCAAAGCGTCGCTGCAATATTCTTAAGGACTCTTTCATTCTGAGGACTTTTTTTATATTGTTTTTTAATACTGTGTTTATGATTTTATTGGCTGCTTTCATGTAATTATTATCACATTTTTTTATTACTGTTTGGATTATATATTGCTTTTAACCAATATTGCTGATTCCTGAGCGCTGAGTGGTGCTTTTAAAGTTAGGTGGGCGTGTTCAAAGCATCCTTTTCAGTCCAGTATACCTAGTAAATGTTCAGCTAGATAGTACTGTCCTGGGGTTTGTAAATCCCATGCCCCATTCCATTTAAAATCATTTTTACCAAATTGTGTGAGAGAGTTTTCGTCAGCACCGAAGATCACTTTTAATATTGGAAAGCAATTGTGGAAATATATGTTAAAATACACTGGCTAGGGATTGTGTAAGATATACAGTATCTCACAAAAGAGTACACCCCTCACATTTTTGTAAATATTTTATTATATCTTTTTAATGTGACAACACTGAAGAAATTACTTTTTGCTGCAATGTAAAGTAGTGAGTGTACAGCTTGTATAACAGTGTAAATTTGCTGTCCCCTCAAAATAACTCAACACACAGCCATTAATGTCTAAACCGCTGGCAACAAAAGTGAGTACACCCCTTAGTGAAAATGTCCAAATTGGGACCAAAGTGACAATATTTTGTGCAGCCACCATTATTATTCAGCACTGCCTCAACCCTCTTGGGCATGAAGTTCACCAGAGTTTCACAGGTTGCCACTGGAGTCCTCTTCCACTCCTCCATGATGACATCAAGTAGATGATGGATGTTAGAGACCTTGCGCTCCTCCACCTTCCGTTTGAGGATGCCCCACAGATGCTCAATAAGGTTTAGGTCCGGAGACATGTTTGGCCAGTCCATCACCTATACCCTCCGCTTCTTTAGCAAGGCAGTGGTCGTCAGTAAGTACACTTACTACTTTACATTGTAGCAAAGTGTAATTTCTTCAGTGTTGTCACATGAAAAGATATAACAAAATATTTACAAAAATGTGAGGGGTGTACTCACTTTTGTGAGATACTGTAACCCTAAATACTTAAGTTTCTCTGCCACCCATCTAAACGGGAAGCTTGATTTCAATATAGACAATCTAGTTTCAGGGACTGTGAATTCATTACTTCTGATTTTTCATGAATAGTTTTATAATTTGAAATTTGTGCATACAGGTCTAATTCTCTCATTAAATTGTGCAAATTTATTTCTGGACTGGCAACAAAAAATATGCAGCGACTTTGTGAGACACTTTCTCTACCTGTACCCCTATTGAATCTGGGTTGGTTCTAATACGTCATAACAATGGCTCCAAAATATAAAAATAAGTGGTGTAAGGGGGCGACCCTGATGGGTACCATTTGCCATAGTAAAATTATCCGTGCATCATTGGCTTTAATTGCCGCTGTTTGATAATCGTGCTATCTATTACATCACCTTTGTCCCAATCCCAATATGTTGGAGAGTGCACCTAATAAACCTCAGCTTACCCTATCAAATGCCTTCTCTGTGTCTGTGGAGAGAAGGAGTGCAGAAGATAAAGTGGAACTGCATAGATGAATAAGATTAAGAGCCCTGATGGTATTGTCCCTTGCTTCTCTGCCCGGCACAAAACCAGATTAATCTAAATGAGTGATTCTCTCCAAGTACGGAAGTACGGAAGTAATCTTGATTTCAATATTTTCGTAAACAATTTAAAATCACACAGAGCGAGGGATCATTATCAGGCTTCAAATGTACAGTTATATGAGCGTGAGAGGTGTCCTTCGGGATAGGATTACCCTGTAATATAGAATTGAAAGCAGACGTAAATTCCAGAGCCAGAATTTGCCTAAATGTCTTATTTGCCTAAACATCTTAAAAGGAGGTAAGACCATCTAACAATGGTATCCTTACCTCTGAGGCAGCTGGTAGTACCGGCAAAACTGGTCAGATTGGCGCTCTGTCCTCCACTTCTCTCAATTCGGATGACCGGATGCCTTTACTATGGACGCAAGCATGGCTGAGCAATAAGTATATTGATATACTGAATGCATGCATGGAAGCTCAAGACTGTTTCCACTTGGTGGTGTCCTATCTGTGAGTTCCAGGTGACTGTCTGTCTCTTAGTATATGTTTAATCAACATTGGGACATCTGCAGTGCACACAGGAGACTTTGTGGGTCACTGATGGATACAAGGTGATTTACAAAGGCGTGTGAGGGAGGCAAAGAAGATTTCTATGGTTACAGTCCTTCTCTGGACCACGCTTCTACACTGGCCTACAACAGGATTTACAAATGTGATCTATATGTTAACATCAGGAGTTGTGACATACCATACGCCCCCCTTACCGGATTACACCATTGTTCATGTGATCTACATTGTTCTCACTAAGGATCAACAACTTCCTGGAAAGTCGACTTCATTATATGTCACTTTACTCTCGTTTGCGAGAGCGGTGGATTAACATCTGCATGTCTTTTTCCCTTTTATTCTGTGGCCCCTTCTCCCGACCACACTACAGTATCCTCATGCATCTATGGTGACTTTTATCCTTTACCTCTATGGTGAATGGGAGGCAAAGTTTATGAAACCACATATTACCATATGGACACAAGTCTCTATATAGACACTGCATGTGTTGTATCCAATTCATCAATATAGGATCCTTATATGGTCATTTTTTCAATATTTTTGTCATTTGGGCATCACATTACATAGAGGTTTGCCATTGCAACGTCAATACTTTGTGTTTAAATTATATACAATATGCACTCGGTCGTCTGTTTGTAGTATTAGTGGAGGTTATTTAGAAATAGTTTTTTTTTAAATATATTCATGTACAATAAAGTCGATTTATACAATGTTACAGATAAGAGGATATATAGAAAGATAGATAGATAGATAGATAGATAGATAGATAGATAGATAGATAGATAGATAGATAGATAGATAGATAGATAGATAGATAGATAGATAGATAGATAGATTTGTACAGCTGCCACAAAAAAAGACATCATGGATTTTAGTGTTCAGTAAGGCTAAATCCACATTTGTCTTTGTACTTTGTCTTGAAATTAAGATCTTCTATATTATTGTGCACAAAATATTTTCCTTGTGTTACCTACTACCCTTCTCTGTATACAGTAGCCCAAGCAGATGTTTGCATTTAAATTTACTGAAATTCAACCATTCAATATCCACCATGAAAAATTGTGGCTTTTGTTATATGAACTTCCAAAGACGTCAGTTGAAACTTGATTTCATCTGTTTGTCTTTCAACTTCAGTAACTTCAAACTGAAAAGAAACAAACAAAGTTTGAGCATACAATGTAGCCGGCCTTTCAGAAGACAGATTACTCTACAGGTAATAAAACTGATTCCACTTCACTTTGTTCTACACAGAAATAAAGTTTCTAGAAATACAATTTCTTTATGAATGGCTCTGACCTCAGTATAAACACTCAAAGTCATTTTGTCGCTGCCAATTGTAATCATTAGGTCTGAAAAAAAAATTAAATATGATAAAAGTCTGCCAATGTTATGGCTTAATTTCATTATAATTGCATTGCCAAGATCTTGGAATATTTCATGTTTATTAAAATAAATGAATAGAGTTGCTGGGGAAGGGTAAATGGAATGACAGGGTGGATGTAAGGAATTCATCAGAAAGCAGTTTTTCTGTCTTTCCAGCAGACAAGGAGAAATAACATTTCATTCTGCCTGTGCCTTGCTGCAGAATGCATGTGGGCAAACAAATTACAAATGGAAATAGATTTCATTTTGTGCTCAGGCAGCACAAGTCAACAAATGTTGGTGAATTAAATATTAAATCTGTTGCTGTTATTTGTTCACTTTTTTTTCAAGTAGACCTTTGTCATTGAGGGTTTTTTTTTTCTTCCACACACTGAATGATAGAACGTGTATGTTAAAGTGGTTGTAAACCTCAGACATATGATATGAATGTAGCGGCCTCACCCGTCCTCTTTAGCTAGGGGTATGTCACGCAACAGAGTGAGGTGCGCTACGGCCCATGTCCTCCCCATAATTGTGGGTGAGGTGAAGGCCAATATCTGATGTTTCCTCGGGCCGGTGTGTCTTGGGCATGTACCGAGTCTGTTGTGCAGAAACCACCAAACCACCCTTTGCTCCCATTAACAGAGTCCATACACCGATCACAGTCCAACTGTTGGTTTTATTTCGTATCTCCACATACAGGCAATGCGATGGCAGGATACGGTGGGATGAGCAGGTCGAGGCACTATACTGATCTGGGTCCCTACACCCCCTGTGCTATGACCAAGGGTTGCAGGAGTCTTAATTTGAATACCTCCACTGCGTGCAGCCCCTATCAGGGGAATATGTCCTCCAAGAGAGTTACCGGAGGCCCATCCGTCACCGGGTTGACGCTGCACCGGAATCTTTGGACGGGTGACCTCCCCAGCCTCCTCACCTCAGATGCGGGTCCCCTCGCAAGGGGCACCCTGGAATCACTTCACCCTTGCGGGACCCAGTCGGAGTCACTGGGTCCCAGGCCTCCTCAATAGTACCTCATCCCAGGCTGAAGGTGCCTGGGATGGAATCCCAGCTTCATTCCGGCCAGGCCTAGGGCGCCTAGGCCGGAACCTTGAACCGCCCGCACCCAGGCCGAAGGTGCCTGGGTGCGGGAAGAGATGATCCCCGAAGACCTCGTGGCGAGGGCGTCTCCCCCTTTTATCTCCTCCCATCAACACCACGGCGGGTTCCCCGCCCCAGCCGTACCATCTCCAGGAAGGGACAAAAAGGGTAGCACTGTGGTGATGATTCTACCTGAAGCCTGTAGGTACTCCGCCACCCACAGGCAAAGGAGAATATTACATCCCCCAATCCTCCACGAATAACAAAAAGGGGTCTAAACCCTGACATAATTACACACCTGGGTCACACTACCCCCAGGTGTATCCCACTAAATCTGAAGACCCCGCTACACACTCCCCCCTGTGATTTGACGCTGGTCCCCAGCGTCAGGTGCACACCCATGTCTCCCAAGGAGTGGTGACATGGAGCAAGCCCCAGAGGCTGTCCCCAAATTTGTGAATACTAAGTGTGCCAAGACCTGCTCAAAAGGGAAAGGGAAAATATAAAACGATAAACTTTTGCATAAAACATCTATTCTGTACACATGTACAATCCCTCCCATCACTGTCTAAGAACCACCCCATACTCAGTAGTCTTGACCGATGAATCTCCTGCAGAAGGGAAACAAAAACAACATCCTAACAATCTGTGTTAACTTGGAATGAATAGGTCTGTCAGCCGAGAGACCCACTCAGTCCAATAAGCAAAGTGATGCATGTGTAAAATTTTCAAAAAGTCGTTGCACAACACTGCCACCTGTTGACAGCGCCGCGGTCATGACACTTGCCGAGATCTTCCTTCTTCCTGCTTTTCTACGCTAACTTTTACCCCCAGAGTCTCTGCCTTTGGCACATGAAGACGAGGGAGAAAAACAACAGCTCCCAAGTCTCCAATCAGCTCTGCAGTCTCTAAACTTTTTAGATACAGGCGGCGAACACGACAGGTATCGCCGGGCATGAGGCACTTTGAGCTTTTCCCATACAAACTCGTCGTACCACCTTTGTCGCAAAACTTCGACTTCATACAATAAGTCCCGAGGCAAGTTGGGGTACTCCCACCCATATTCACGGGCGACTCTTTGGGAGAAAAGTCTCTGCAATCTGGTTAGAGGTGGCATCACATCTCGCTCGCCTTCTCCTGGCTGTACGATGGCCTCCGGGTGCCGAGGTACCTTCACCATCTCGAATTGCTTTGCCTTTGGTGCCCGCAACGAAGCACGCTGCGTCCCCACTATCGGAGCGGGTGATGTGGTTGAAAGTGGAAGGTCGGTCGGAGGACTAGATTTCCTCGGGAACTCTGGGGCCTGCGCCCGGAGCGTACTGTCTTCTATGGACATGGGGGAATCCTGCGGTTTACACAGCACAGGTAGTGGGCGTCTGTCCCTGCCCTTCTGGTGAAACAGTTTGTCTATTTCTCCGTCATCACCACAGTCTGACAACGACTCTAGGTCGGAGGTGTCATACATCTCGGCGGGAAGGTAGTCTCTAGTAGATGGAAGGCTACCCTCCCTTGCGGGCTCCACCGGCTGTGGACTCCCGACACCTCCAACCAACACCACAGTCCCAGCCCCTAGCTCACCTGGACCTTCTGAAGAACTGGGATGTCCGGGACTCTCTTCTCTACCGGCGCCATCTAGGCCAGGCAAGCGGCGTGGTGAAGCTCGACCACGACCATAGGATGCCTGTACCAGGCCGACTTTCCTCTTCGGAGGTGGCAGCAGGGAATCTGTGGTGACCGAAGCAGTGTCCTCGGATTTCTCTCTTTCCGTCCCTGGTTGGGCAGTCACGTCACCCTGGTCAGCGCGTACGGGGACCTCCGCAAAGGCCTGGATCTCTCCCTCCGGAGTGGCGGTTCCTGTGATGCAGTTGAGGCGAAGGGCCCGGGGCCTTACTGTGGATTATTCGACCTCAAAAAGAAACTCTTTGCACGCTTCACATCGCCCGAACGGCTTTAGTTGGACCACCAGTCCCGAGCATCCGGGACAGATCACACCGAGGGCCTCCGTGTCTCTGCATGAATACAGAGCCAACTGTCCTCGGGGCCTGAGCCTTATCCCCGTGTCTGTCAGGGGAGCAGCAAATGCAGTCATCTTCATAGGGTAAGATACCGGCATCCACGGAGAGCTTGAATTCATTCCGACCACTTGCTGCTCCATCACGCGCTGACCACGCGCCGGAGTCTCCACGTGTATCTCCACACGTGGTCAGACTCCTCCCACGACTTGCACGTTTTCGCGGGCTTCCGCCAGCCTCCGCCCACAAATTGCGCAGTCATGGGGTGCCTCGTCGCGCAGTGCATTAACAGTCCCCACATGTAGTACTTCACACGGTTGTACCTCTCCCTTTTTACGCTCCTCCGCGTGGGCCTTTCCCGACTTAGGGTCATGTCCACAACTCCGAGCAGGGATGCACTTTGGCCAATCACATGGCCGACCTGCTCGGAACTCCTCCGGGCAGCAAAGTTCAAACACAGACGTTCTCAGTTCCATCGTTGAGACACACACAATCCCGGACGAGCCCCCACGTGTAGCGGCCTCACCCTGTCCTCTTTAGCTAGGGGTATGTCACGCGACAGAGTGAGGTGCGCTACGGCCCATGTCCTCCCCATAACTGTGGGTGAGGTGAAGGCCAATATCTGATGTTTCCTCGGGCCGGTGTGTCTTGGGCATGTACCGAGTCTGTTGTGCAGAAACCACCAAACCACCCTTTGCTCCCATTAACAGAGTCCATACACCGATCACAGTCCAACTGTTGGTTTTATTTCGTATCTCCACATACAGGCAATGCGATGGCAGGATACGCTGGGATGAGCAGGTCGAGGCACTATACTGATCTGGGTCCCTACACCCCCTGTGCTATGACCAAGGGTTGCAGGAGTCTTAATTCGAATACCTCCGCTGCGTTGCAGCCCCTATCAGGGGAAGATGTCCTGCAAGAGAGTTACCGGAGGCCCATCCGTCACCGGGTTGACGCTGCACCGGAATCTTCGGACGGGTGACCTCCCCAGCCTCCTCACCTCAGATGCGGGTCCCCTCGCAAGGGGCACCCTGGAATCACTTCACCCTTGCGGGACCCAGTCTGAGTCACTGGGTCCCAGGCCTCCTCAATAGTACCTCATCCCAGGCTGAAGGTGCCTGGGATGGAATCCCAGCTTCATTCCGGCCAGGCCTAGGGCGCCTAGGCTGGAACCTTGAACCGCCCGCACCCAGGCCGAAGGTGCCTGTGTGCGGAAAGAGATGATCCCCGAAGACCTCGTGGCGAGGGCGTCTCCCCCTTTTATCTCCTCCCATCAACACCACGGCGGGTTCCCCGCCCCAGCCGTACTATCTCCAGGAAGGGACAAAAAGGGTAGCACTGTGGTGATGATTCTACCTGAAGCCTGTAGGTACTCCGCCACCCACAGGCAAAGGAGAATATTACATCCCCCAATCCTCCACGAATAACAAAAAGGGGTCTAAACCCTGACATAATTACACACCTGGGTCACACTACCCCCAGGTGTATCCCACTAAATCTGAAGACCCCGCTACATGAACAAAGCCTATCCCTATATATGCAACTATGTTTCAGAAAAAGGTAAAACGGGGTGGGACTTTGATTGTGCCTCAGAGGAGTATAAACAAAATAAAATACAAATACTTTGATTATAGAAAAATAGATAGATTTTATTTATCTCTTCTCCCTCAGTTTTTCTCCATCACTCAGCTAATGTCACCCCAACGTTGATGGAGAAGGGCAGGAGAGGGGGATACAAGGATGCTGTGCAGACGACTGACATCCTGCATATCAACTGATGATGCCATTGGTTGTTAGGATGCCGGCAGCTAGAAGGTTGTAATGGTGCATAATAAAAACCTGTGGCTTGTGTAACTAAAAGGCAGACTTCATCCACACGCTGGCTTGTATACAATTTTTGGGCACATTTTAGGCATTTTGCCAAGGCACCCCGGAAGAAACCTCAGGTCACCCTCGTTGAAAAAAGGCTGATGTAGAGGTTGGTGGAAGTAACTACAGCGGGCAGCATTGAAAACACTACACTACTTTACACACTTAAATGTGTTGGATAGCGTCAGTGCTGAAAGCTCTTCAAAAGAGCAACGTTTAAAGGGGTTGTAAAGGTTCGTTTTTTATTTTCTAAATAGGTTCCTTTAAGCTAGTGCATTGTTGGTTCACTTACCTTTTCCTTTGATTTACCTTCTAAATGTTTTTTTCTTTGTTTTCTTTGTCTGAATTTCTCACTTCCTGTTTCTCCTCAGTAAGCTGTTCTGGCTGACTCAACACCAGTCGGATGATGGTGTGAAGTTTAGTGAGGAGAAACAGGAAGTGAGAAATTCAGACAAAGAAAAAAAACATTTAGAAGGTAAATCAAAGGAAAGGGTAAGTGAACCAACAATGCACTAACTTAAAGGAACCTATTTAGAAAATAAAAAACAAACCTTTACAACCCCTTTAAGCTCACTGGCCACCTTGCAGTATAACACTAGACATGTGCATTAGTTTTCGTTCAAATGCATTTTCGTACGAATTTCAGGTATTTTCGATATCATTTTAACAAACAAAAACGAAAGCACAGAATCCGAAAACCGAAAGATCCGACATAAACAAATGCTTTATTTTCATTTTCGTTGCGACAACAGTTCGATATAGATAGGAGATTCGATATGACGCTGACAATAACAATCTGTGTCTATTGAACCTGTGCTCGAATGTGCCTAACCTTAACTCTATTAGTCCAAGATTGTTCTACATAGAGAGAAAAGATTCGACATAGAGAGAAAAGATTCCACATTATAGAGAGAAAAGATTCGACATTATAGAGAGAAAAGATTCGACATAGAGAGAAAAGATTTGACATTATAGAAAGAAAAGATTCGATATAGAGAGAAAAGAACGCTGCTGGAATTGGGTGGGGGAAGTAAAATAAAAATAATGATGATGATGAATGTATGGCTGATTGTAACCAAAGAGGAGGAGCAGTAAAATAGCTAGAACTAACTTGACAATTCAACATAAACGACGAAGATTGGACAAAGCATTGAAAAACATACAAACGTAGAATCTGTCATTGAAGGCTTATGGTGTCTGTCAAAAGTTAGAAGATTTGACGGTGCAGCTAAACTGTACGACGCCGCAATTGTACATTTCCGGTCAAATGCATCCGCCCATAGGCTATAGAAGAATTCTACTGTTGGTTGACTAGTAATAGTAATTAATAAATATAATTATTACTAGTCATACAACATTAGAATTCTACTATAGCTTGTAGGCGGAACATTCGACCGGAAATGTATGATTGCGGCGTCGTACAGTTTCGCTGCTCCGTCGAATCTTCTTTGAACATTCGACAGACACCATAATCCTTCAATGACAGATTCAACCTTAAAGCGGAGCTCCACCCTAAAGTGGAACTTCTGCTCATCGGATTCCTCCCCCCCTCCGGTGCCACAATTGGCACCTTTCGGGGGGAGGGGGGACAGGATACCTGTCAAAGACAGGTATCCTTACCCACATACTGGATTCCGGCCGCGGCGGTGAAGTCGCGTGAGGCTCCCTCCTCCTCCTCCCCTGGCCGCTGGGCTAATAGGAGAGAGGAGCGGGGCCTCGCGCATGCGCAGTAGGGTTCCCGGCGTGAAGCCGAAAGTCTTCACTGCCGGATTCCCTTACCTGCAATGGCGACGGAAGCACCGACAGCTGATTTGAAACATCAGCTGCGGTGCCGACATCGAGGGACACCAGGACAGGTAAGTCTCCATTTATTAAAAGCCAGCAGCTGCAGTATGTGTAGCTGCTGGCTTTTAATTATTTATTTTTTGCCCAGGGTTGCCTGGAACACCCCTTTAATTAATTCAGATTTTCGGACGAATGCAATTTCTAACAAAAAACAAAATAAATAAAAACAAATTTCGGGAGTAACTAAATAAATTTATTTTTCGGACGAAAACGAAATTCCAAAACAAAATATTTGTGCGCATGTCTAATAACAACACTTTTTTTTTTTTACACACTATCACTGCTGGATTATTTTTTTCAATCCCTGGACCAGAATGATTTAGGCCTTCTAGGCTTTTTTCAATTGTCTATATAAACTTGCTCCCTGTAAAAGAGTATGAAACATGATAATAATTTCCTAAACATGATAATCATAGCATTATCATACCAGTAGGCACAGCTTACTAACCTGTTTATAGAAAATCATGAATAGATTGTAAAGAGAATAGATCCACTTGTTTATACTTGTTTATTAAGATATAATTCACTCATTTAGATAAAATTGAATCTGGAGTTATAGGTGCCCTTTATTGGCGCTGGTACAAACTGGCCACATGGCTATAAAGCCCTGTACACACAATCGGATTTCCTATGGTTTTTAAACCAATGGATTTTTCCATCGGAAAACCGATGAAGCTGACTTCCATCAGTCTTGCCTACACACCATCAGTCCAAAAACCATCCGTTCCAAACGCGGTGACGTAAAACACTCAGATGAGCCAAGAAAAATGGATTTAAATGCTTCTGAGCATGCGTCCACTTGATTCTGAGCATGTGTGGGTTTTTTATCCGATGGAGTTTACCACAGACGATAGTAATTTGCTATCGGTTTTTTAACCATCGGATAAATTTAAAACGTTCTATTTTTAAACACCGATGGAAAAAAGACCAATGGGGCCCATACACGATCGGTTTGTCCGATGAAAAAAGTCCATCGGACTGTTTTCATTCATAAAACCTATCGTGTGTACACGGCTTTATGCCTGGGTGCCAATGTCATAAGCAATGGCTAAAAAGATATATATTGGTCATGAGATCCCTTTGAAAGCCAGTTACAGTGAAAACATTAACAAACAAAGAAAAGAGGAACAACGAGTACCAGGGTGGTTCAACCCAAAAGGCCCGTTCATTAAATATGAACTAAAAATGTAACTAGAGTTTAGTATTTGATTTGTCGTTTGTAGCCTAAGAGACTGCATAAAGAAAAAATATTAATCCCAGATGTAATAGGAAAGGGATTAAAGGAAAAGTAGCTACTTTTAAACGACAGTTTAGTCTAGGCCATAGGGTTAGAAAAATATATACCATTTATTGTTGAGTATCAAAAGAAAAACAAATTTATACATACATATTCAGTTAACCACTTCAACACCAGGCTTTTTTTTACCACTTCCATACCGGGCCTATTCTGGCACTTCTCTCCTACATGTACAAATCATCATTCTTTTGCTAGAAAATTACTCAGAACCCCCAAACATTTTATATATTTTTCTTAGCAGACACCCTAGGGAATAAAATGATGGTCATTGCAACTTTTTTTCTTGCACGGTATTTGCGCAATAATTTTTCAAACGCCTTTTTTTTGGAAAAAAATGGTTTCATGAATTAAAAAATAACAAAATAGTAAAGTTAGCCCAATTTTTGGTGAAAATATGAAAGATTATGTTACGCCGAGTAAATAGATACCTAACATGTCACGCTTTAAAATTGCGCACACTCATGGAATGGCGCCAAACTTCGGTACTTAAAAATCTCCATAGGCGACTCTTTAATTTTTTTTACAGGTTACCAGGTTAGAGTTACAGAGGAGGTCTAGTGCTAGAATTGTTGCACACGCTCTAACGCACGCGGCGATACCTCACATATGTGGTTTAAACGGCGTTTACATATGTGGGTGGGACTTACGTGTGCGTTCGCTTCTGATCGCGAGCTACCGGGGACAGGGGCGTTTTAATTTTTTTTATTATAATTTTTTTTATTTTACTTATTTTATTAATTTTTTACACTTATTTTCCTTTTTTTTTTAATCACTTTTATTCCTATTACAAGGAATGTAAACATCCCTTGTAATAGGAATGTGTGTGACAGGTCCTCTTTATTGAGAGATGCGGGGTCAATAAGACCCCACATCTCTCCTCCAGGCTGGAAAGCATGAGATCAGTGAATTTTTTTTCACTGATCTCATACTTACTAGCCGCAATGGCGGCTTTGTTTACATATGAGGACCCGGGCGTGACGTCATCACATCGCACCCGGGCCTCCGACGATCATAGCGATGACTGGTGACAGTCATCTCTATGCTCGTCACGTGACCCACCACCGGCGCCGGACGATTCTCTCTGGGCCCCCGATGGCACAGGAGAGCCCGGAGAAGCACCGGATGGTGGCAGGAGGGGGGTTGTCCCCTCCCGCCGCCTATAAGAGCGATCAAGCGACAGAACCACCGCTATGATCGCTCTTATGGTGCACAGGATCGCCGGCTCTAAACAAGGATATCTGAATGATGCCTCTAGCTGCAGGCATAATTCAGATATCCCCCTACAAAGCCGAGGACGTCATATGACGTCCACCCAGGATGGGAGATCCCATCTGTGGACGTCATTTGACTATGGCTGGGTAGGGAAGTGGTTAAATAGACTGATGAATAAAATATAACTTCTTAAACTATTTTACCGATTGACTCCTAGGGGGGGAGTCAATTCGGAAGGTATTACAATCAATCAAAGAGGACAGACAGAACTAACAGTACCATCACCAACAATAAGGGGAAAGACACACAGCACAGATGGTCCGGACGCCGGCAATTGAATTCAAAGTGGAGCTGTAAAATGGCAAGACCAACTTGATTCAAATCAACTTATAAATTTTTAGTCATATGGACAAAATGTACCATAGTGCAGCTTCACTGTGAATAAACCCTAATGAGATTTGGGCCCAACTAGAGAAGATGACAATGTTACCATTAATATCAACTTCCTGGGGGAGGAAGGAAGGTATTGGAGTAGTCTCGGTAGGATTTAGGAAATAAAGGGCAAGGGACAAGTGTTCCTATTGCACTCTAGGAATCAAAGTATAATACTCAGATAACCTTCTGTGGGTTTTTTCCAGATGGTGAACTTGATCACATCTCCTCCAATGATGGTCAGATGTAATGGGGATGGTGAGGGGTTTGAGTCACTAGTTCATTGGTTATTTTAAGAATATGACCCCTAATGGCATGACAGTCAGTAATTCAATACAGCGTGGAGTGGTGGGAGCTAGGGTAGCCACAGGTATATATCAGCTTCTTAGTATATTCAGAAGGGGAAGGATTCAATTAGCACTGACATACTGAGCGGGGCCAGTTTACTTCGCTGGGCTCCCGTTGGTACTTTACCCTCTCAGTTGCTCAACGTCCTTTGAGTTAGCTGTGGCTCCGTGCTCTGCCGATTCTCCTTGTCGCGATGGGATGTCTCGCTGTCTGCTGGTCTTTGCACGTTGGTTTGTAGTGGATCTGTGGCAGCGTAGAGATTCCAAGATTCGCGCTGTATGCGCAACATACGTGCTGACCAGGACTTTAAACATCCACCGCGTCTGGCGCTGCTGTCTGCAGGTGTCCTCCGTGCATCAATCTCCGCTGTCAGGCTGAGGGGTTGCGTTGCCGGCGTCACGTGACCTCCGTCGGCACGTATGTAGCGCATACAGCGCAAATCCATGTCCATCGCGACAAGGAGAATCGGCAGAGCACGGAGCCACAGCTAACTCAAAGGACGCTGAGCAACTGAGAGGGTAAAGTACCAACGGGAGCCCAGCGAAGTAAACTGGCCCCGCTCAGTATGTCAGTGCTAATTGAATCCTTCCCCTTCTGAATATACTAAGAAGCTGATATATACCTGTGGCTACCCTAGCTCCCACCACTCCGCGCTGTATTGAATTACTGACTGTCATGCCATTAGGGGTCATATACTTAAAATAACCAATGAACTAGTGACTCAAACCCCTCACCATCCCCATTACATCTGACCATCATTGGAGGAGATGTGATCAAGTTCACCATCTGGAAAAAACCCACAGAAGGTTATCTGAGTATTATACTTTGATTCCTAGAGTGCAATAGGAACACTTGTCCCTTGCCCTTTATTTCCTAAATCCTACCGAGACTACTCCAATACCTTCCTTCCTCCCCCAGGAAGTTGATATTAATGGTAACATTGTCATCTCCTCTAGTTGGGCCCAAATCTCATTAGGGTTTATTCACAGTGAACCTGCACTATGGTACATTTTGTCCATATGACTAAAAATTTATAAGTTGATTTGAATCAAGTTGGTCTTGCCATTTTACAGCTCCACTTTGAATTCAATTGCCGGCGTCCGGACCATCTGTGCTGTGTGTCTTTCCCCTTATTGTCGGTGATGGTACTGTTAGTTCTGTCTGTCCTCTTTGATTGATTGTAATACCTTCCGAATTGACTCCCCCCCTAGGAGTCAATCGGTAAAATAGTTTAAGAAGTTATATTTTATTCATCAGTCTATTTAACTGAATATGTATGTATAAATTTGTTTTTCTTTTGATACTCAACAATAAATGGTATATATTTTTCTAACCCTGTGGCCTAGACTAAACTGTCGTTTAAAAGTACCGTATTTATCGGCGTATAACACGCACTATTTTCCCCTTAAAATCAGGGGAAAATCGTGGGTGCGTGTTATACGCCGATACTCCGTCGAATTCCCCTGCTGAAAACGAGCGAGAGGAGCGAACGGAGCCGAAGCCGAAGTACAATCGGCTTTACTCGTCTCCTCTCGCAGTCCCGCCCATCTCTGACTGCGCCGCTGACATAGAGAAAGCCGAGTGTACTTCGCCTAGTTTCGGCTCCTCTCGCAGTCCTGCCTGTGACTGTGAGCAGACACGAGTCTAGGCGAAGTACACTCGGCTTTCTCCGTCAGCGGCACAGTCAGTGGAGATGGGCGGAACTGCGAGAGGAGCCGAGTCCAGCCGAAGTACACTCGGCCCCGCTCGCTCCTCTCCACAGAAATCGGCGCCAAATTTTAAAAACCGCCGGGACTGACACGATCGCAAAGGCACTGGGCAAGGCTGCAGATGGACAGATGAACACTGGGCACGGCTGCAGATGGACAGATGGACACTGGGCACGGCTGCAGATGGACAGATGGACACTGGGCAAGGCTACAGATGGACACTGGGCACGGCTGCAGATGGACAGATGGACACTGGGCAAGGCTGCAGATGGACAGATGGACACTGGGCACGGCTGCAGATGGACAGATGGACACTGGGCACGGCTGCAGATGGACAGATGGACACTGGGCAAGGCTGCAGATGGACACTGGGCAAGGCTGCATGCTGCATTTAAATGTAAGTTTTTTTTCCTTGAATTTCCCTCCTAAAAGTTTTTTTCCTTAAAATTCCCTCCTAAACTTGGGGTGCGTGTTATACGCCGGTGCGTGTTATACGCCGATAAATACGGTAGCTACTTTTCCTTTAATCCCTTTCCTATTACATCTGGGATTAATATTTTTTCTTTATACAGTGAAAACATTATCGGGAAGCACATGAAATGCTTCCAGCATTAAAGCGGACCTTCACCCTCCCAAAGACGATCCCACCTCTCCACCACTCCTCTGCAGGAATAGGGCAATTTTTTGTTTTTTTTTGTTTACATCTTCTTTTTTTATTGAAAGTCTGCCCCGCCTCCCCATGCACGCCACTTACCTTAGCTGAACAATGCACACACTGCCAACTGTGCCTCCCAGGATACGTACATAACATATCCCAGAAGGCATAGCCTTACATTCAAGAACAGGAGGAAGGGGTGGGCTTATCAGTGCTTCATCGAGCGGCCTGCTGGCTCTTCCGGGTTCAGCGGATGCCATCAGAGTGAACATGGAGGTGCAGCACAGAGCTGTGGCTGGGCATGAGGTGATCTCAGCGGGCCAACGCTGGATCCATTAGATGGGTGAGTATGTGAAATGTGCAGATACCACCATCAGGTAAGTGGGGCATAAAAAAATTAGGCGGTCAGCCGGAGTTTCTCTTTAGGATGCCTTCAAGAGAAAATTGTATAACAAACTGAAATATTGTCCAGAAATTATATGTATAACCTAAAAAACAGAGAAAACATAAAAATACAGAAGAGTGGACAAAACGACAGGAAAAAATGTAAAAAGTTCACAAAAGCCTCGCTGTCCAAAGGCTTCACAGCTACACCTTTGCATAGTGGCGATTGGGTACATTCTTTGTTAACACACAACAATTCAATACCCTCTGCCTGATTAACTTTTCCAGGCAGAGTCACATGGGGGTGTACCTATGTTTATGCAAATGGCTACAATAAGAACGTTACTATTTGCATGGCTTGCGCAGGAGTTCTCCAAGTAGTGATGGAGCAAGAGACTCCACCGCCAGCAGTATGTGCTTACTGTTGGTTTTGTAATTTTACAGGTTCACTATAAAAATAATGTGTTCTGTGTTGCTACTCTATTTTTCCTGTATGATACATCTTCCCTGTTTGGTGAGCAATTGACTTTTTACAGACCAGTCATGCCACTAATGAACATATTATGCTTTCTATGTACAATCAATACCATGCTGGAATTCCTGATATCCTGGAGAAATCACAGTATCTAGCATTGTGTCAGCAGGGTGATATGAAAGTTCAATGTAATGACTCACTTCCATTATCACAGGGGCAGCACACAGAAATTGTTAGCTTTTAATTACCTTTGATTTGTTAAAAAATAAATAAATAAAATACGTATATAGAATTGTAAGAAAACATCAAGATGAAATAAAAATCTCTCCTTTACTGTGCATGTATTATGGCAATTCAATGTAGAATACTCTTTATACTTTCAGGAAGGTGTACATTGCGTTGTGGCAGCACAAATGAAACTGAAGGTTAAAAGAAGGAACGCATTGTTCTCTTCACATGGAAATGTCCAAGTAAATAAATGCCACTATATTCAAAACATAAACATTTATTTTATTCAAAGCATAAATGTAATCACAAGCTATAAATTGTTGAGAAGAAACATGGCCTCCACAAAATATATTAATACAGCAATGATCCAAAAAAATAAAAAAAATAAAAGGTGTTTTTACTGTTGTCTGTGTCCCCAGTGGAGAGATTACCCCTACTTGCTGTTCTGGTGACAATACAGGAAGTGAAATACCCCATTGGGGACCCAGACACTTGTGTAATAATATGACAGACATTTACATTCTTTTCCACTTCAACTTAAAGTGTATCTGAACCCAAAAACTAAATTGTGATATACTGTAGCTTATCAGTCAAGCCTGCTGTTTTTTTTTTGTTATCTTTTTTTTTTTTTTTTCAAGTTAGATTAGCTAGATGGAGAAATGTGAGCTGCTATATCACATTTGCTGGTGTTGCAATACCAATATTGGGTTTTGATATTTAATAATATATTTTTTCTTAGTTTCAGTGTTGTGCTGATGAATAAAATTGCATATTACTTACAGTGTCTCACTGGGGTTGATTTACTAAAACTGGAGAGTGCAAAATCTGGTACATGTACGTGATCCAGCATTTCCAGATAGGGGCACTGTCTGATCTGTGCTGTGATTCAGTACAGCACAAATCAGTGAGCAGGTCCCGGACAATGATTTATGGCCGGGACCTGCTGATCGGTTTAGCGAATCACAGTACAGAACCCTGTGTTTACTAACAACACAGGGCTCTGTACACGGAGCAGCGATGTGCCTGCAAAGCAGGGAGAAAAAACAGCCAAGTCGATTAGTAAAAGTAGCACATATTGAACACATTACACACTGTTGGGCACACAGTTAACCCCTTGATCGCCCCTATATTTTATCCCATTCCCATTCATTGTTATTAGTACAGTGACAGTGTATAGTATTCACACTGATTACTGTATTAGTGTCACTGGTGATGTCATTGTCATTTAGTCAGTTACCACCCAGTGTCAGTTAGTGTCAGATTTCCCACCACACTATCACAGTTCCACTATAAGTCGCTGATCACAGCCATTACTAGTATAAAATAAAAAAATAAATAAAAAGTCTAGTATATATACCATAATTTGTAGATGCTATATACACTTATTGTTTTAGTTTTTAGTTTTTTTTTTTACCAAAGACACTTAGCAGAATACATTTTGGCTTACATTTATGAAGAAATGTGATTTATTTTCTATTGTATTGGATGTTTCATAGCAGAAAGTAATTAATAAAAAAAATGATTTCATTTTTTTTGTTTGTTATATAATAAAAAGTACAAAACCCAGTGTTGCAAATAACACCAAAAGAAAGCTCTATTTGTGTGAAAATTTATATACATTTCATTTGCGTACAGTGTTGCATGACTGCACAATTACCATTCAAAGTAGCGCTGTGCCGAACAGCAAAAAAATGCCCTGGTCGTGAAGGGGGTAAAATCTTCTGGAGGTCAAGTGGTTAACTATATGATTAATGAGTGAAGCCAATCCTTGCTATACAGAAGCTTTTAAAGAGGACCTCCTCCCTCCCCTTTTAGAGATAAATATATGAAGATGACCTAAAACATAAATAGGCAGACTTAACATGTTACTAAACCCAGGACCCTACATTCACTATATCTGGTCTCCCACAGTATACAGAACATGAAAATGCAATTATTTTAGTAAATATAAACTGATAAATACCTTTTCCCATCACCAGTTTATAGCAGTCTTGTTACTCCTACCAGTTCCTAGTCAAGGAGGAGTTTTCATTCTCCCCTGATCCTCTGTCTGGACATGTCTAAACAGTGCTGATTGGCTCTGTGCTGATCACATGCCCTCTCCCATGGAAAAAAGAACTCTCTAGCAATACACACCACACTGAGCATGTGCAGCCCGTTCTCCAGCTCTGTAAATATTAGGTTATTTTTTTGGAGACAGTGGCAGAAGAGGAGGATCAGAGAGACAGAATAAAACAGCCTTAATACACAATGCAAAGGATTAACCCCTTAGGTTCCACAGTGAGTATAACAATGCTTTACTGCATATACAGACAGATTTTTAGACATGTGCACACTGAAATATTTTGTTTTGGAATTTCGTTTTCGTCCGAAAAATAAATGTATTTAGCTACTCCCGAAATTTGTTTTTATTAATTTAGTTTTTTCGTTAAAAATGCATTCGTCCGAAAATCCAAAATAATTAAGGTCAAATCTGTCATTGAAGGCTTATGGTGTCTGTCGAATGTTCTAAGAAGATTAGACGGAGCAGCTAAACTGTACGACGCTGTGATCATATATTTATGGTCGAATGTTCCGCCTACAAGCTATAGTAGAATTCTAATGTTGTATGACTAGTATTAATTATATTTATTAATTATTATTACTAGTCAACCAACATTAGAATCCTTCTATAGACTATGAGCAGAGCATTTGACCATAAATGTCCGCTCGCTGCGATCGTATGTTTTTAGCTGCTTCATCGAATCTTCATGATTCTATAATGTTGAATCTTTTCTCTCTATGTCGAATCTTTTCCCTCTATATAGAATAATCTTGTACTAATAGAGTTAAGGTTAGGCACATTCGACCACAGGTTCGATAGACACAGATTGTTATTGTCAGCATCATGTCGAATCTCCTATCTATATCGAACTGTTGTCACAACGAAAACGAAAATAAAGCATTTGTTTATGTCGGATTTTTCGGATTTCGGCTTCTGCAATTTCGTTATCGTTTGTTAAAACGATAATGAAAATACCCGAAATTCGGACGAAAATGCATTCGGACGAAAACGAATGCACGTCTACTGATTTTACTGTTGTGGGTTTAGTAACACTTTAACTATCTTTATGCTGCCTCTCATCCCCCTGTAATCCTTCTCATGGTACCTCTCTGCTGCTCCTCGCTCCCACACTGACATTTTAAAAATCCTTAATGCTGTATATATTATTAATGCAAATCGCAAAATCTCAAGGAAGGTTTTTTTTTTTTTTTT
This sequence comes from Rana muscosa, assembly GCA_029206835.1. Classification (NCBI taxonomy): domain Eukaryota; kingdom Metazoa; phylum Chordata; class Amphibia; order Anura; family Ranidae; genus Rana; species Rana muscosa. Next base: position 494,880,719 of record CM055121.1, read on the forward strand.
CTACAGATGAATGTAACGTCATATGGTGCATTTGCTCATGCACAGTATGACGATAAATAGTATATGAGTATATCTCACAAAATCTCACATATTAGGTACGAAATCTCTGTGACGGCACTGATAATGTTACCTTTCCAGGGGGCATCAGTGCAGGCAAAGCTATGTTATCAGTAGCTTCAGGAAAATCAGGAAATAGACACAAGAAAGGTAAGCAAATCCCAAAACTAAAAAAATTAAAAATAAATAATATGTAAAGTGGGGTTGCTTTACTAAATCTAGAGAGTGAAAAATCTGGTGCAGCTGTGCATGGCAGCCAATCAGCTTCTAACTTCTGTTTGTTCAATTAAGCTGTGACAAAAAAAATGGAAACTGATTGGTTTCTATGTAGAGCTGCACCAGTTTGCACTCTCCAGTTTTAGTAAATCAAGCCATTGTGTTAGATGATTTCATATTAGCATTCAAAGAGGCATAAGGGAAGATATACAGTAAGTACGTTCTTGAGCTGCATTTTTACCATGCTCAACCACCCCTACTTACGCTGCAAAGACAGGCAGATGGGGTTGTATACTTGCTTTCCGCCATGATGCTTTGTTTTTGTTTTGTTTTTTTATTTTGTTTTTGGCAGGCAGTACTACTGCAATGCAATGTGTGGACTAGGGTTTTATGGGTTAATAAATATAGCCTCCTTAGCCCCTGTCAAACACCCTCTGAAAAATAGATCCACTGGGATCATTCTTCAGAGGGCAATGCTGACGTATACAAACTCTTATAGAATTAAACAAGGACTGTCATTAATAATCAGGATGTGGGCAGCTTTCATTCTACAGTTCTCTGTAAATATGCAAAACATATATCTGACCTGCATCTCCATTTACAGCCAAGCATATATGTGTTTGCTCATGTTATATAAATCAGTAACATTTACATCAGCAGAGGCCTGCTTATCATAAAATATTATTACCTCAGACAGCTGTATTTTCTTAACAACACTAAAGACTTTGCATTTTGCTTTCAGCTCTGGTCACTAAAACATCTTACAGAATAAACTGCTCATTAGGCAATTAACCCCCTTTTTGTGCAAATTCACTATTTCATGGAATCCTTCTTTAAAATCAATATTCAAAAATAAACCACACAGTTTTTCTCTAATAGATGACAAAAAAAATTAACGTTAAAGTATTGAATTTGAGTCCCACCAAGGATGCCCAGACTTCCCATTCTCCTTCATGAATGTTAAATGCTCCCAGGTACATCCACCAGCAGAATGAAGTAAACAGAAGCAGTCCTTACTGTGGTAAAGTTACAACGTGTACAGCAGTGAGCCTGTTTTTCCATAGGAAGTAATGCACAGCGAGGAGAAATAGGACAACTGGTAAGGGCCCTGCCGAGTATCATTTGCACCACATTACCATGTCATAAAAAGCTGACTTGTTTTTACAATGATCTCACACAGACTTACGACCAACTGGATATTTCAAACTGTATGGGGAGACTGTGGATGATAGTATTCTTTTTTAAAGTTAAGTGTATTATTGTTAATGGGCTTTTGATAAATGCATGGAGACATCTCAACCCTTTGAATACACCCGAGGCTTTTCTAGGGTCCTAAAAGAGTAGAATGTTGTGAGGCTTGTAACATAACAATAAAAAGGAGTTTGGGGCTTTTTTTCTTGTCCCCATGTCATTTCTTCTTTCTGCTTTCATCTTTCTCTGTGCAGTTTCCCCGCTCTCTGGATATCATCTTCCTTGCTACACTCCTTTTAAAAACTGATCCATTGGAGGTTTTTACTCTGGTGTTGATAAGTATATGAGCTATGAGTAAGCGTCAATTCGTGACGTGAAACGCGTTAGCCACCCTTCCCTGCATGCACACTATCTGCATTTGTTGTTTTGGATTTATGGATTTATTTTGAATTTGGATTTTTTACCTAAAATTTTGGAATAAATAACTGTCTATACAGAGTGCGGCAGTCCAGGGTTTCTTTTTCTCCAGTGTTGATAAGTAACCGACATTAGAGCATTTTAATATGCAATTTTATGTGTTTGTGATGTATTTGTGATGCTTTTTGAAGCGTTAATATAGCTTGGCAAGTACCCTGTGTTTATTAGTTTTCTAATTGTTTTAAAGAGTAAGTGATGGAAAATGGAATGTAATGATGAATAAGTGGCCAGATTTGAGGCATGACATGGTACCTGGTGTTTTTTCATTTTATTTTGCTGTTTTTGGTGGCTCAGTAGTTCTCTTTCTAGTTGTTTGCCTGTCTTATTAGCATTCCCACTCAGCAGATCTCCAGCTCATCAGTTTCTCAGCTCAGTGAGTCTCCCGCTCAGCCGTTCGCCGGCTCAGTATTGCCCAGTTTACTAGATCCACTGCTCTACAGTTTCTTGACTCAGTATATCCTCCACTTTCCTGGCTCAGTAGTACCAGCCCCCCCCCCCGTTCAGTAGCACATGCCCCACTCAGTAGTCCATTCTCAAATAAATGCCAGCCCCCCCCCCCCCCCGGTTAGTAGTGCATTCCCCACTCTCCCCACTTAGTAGTATCCCCATACTCAGTAGAAAATTCCACCAACCCTCCTCAGTAGTACATCCCCTTCCATGCTCAGTAGTAACACCCCCTTCCAATCAGAAGTAATTCCCCCCTGCCCACACTACCTCCCCTCCCTACTCTGTGTGTCCGCCACTCTGCTGATCTCCTTCTGATCCTCTGTAATGCTGATCTGCTCTACTGACCTGATCTCCTGCTCTGCTGATTCCTTGCCACTCAGTCACTGTTCCGTTCTCCGCTCATCGTCCTACTGTATCATTCCCTTGCTATACACTGTTGCCTTATGGGTGATGGGAAATCTCCATTAACAGCTGTAAATAAAATTGCATAAAGATATATATATTTCAGATGGAAGAAAATATATTTAAAGTATTGAGTGCTGTGTATTTCTTACGGTAATTAGCTACAACTTCAAAGGGTGGCCTTTTGTTTTCCTGTTTACATTGCACATGGACTGTAAACAAAAGCCTGCTGTGACTCATCCAAACAGGCTGTGCCCAATATACATTTACTAGATACAGTGACCAATCAGGGAGAATTATATTAGCCACCTTACATAAAGAATATAATGCTTTTGTGAGCAAGCTAAGGGCGCTTGCTTTTGGTGTGTGGGAACAGACAGCAGCCACGATGGGCTGACCTGAAGTTAACAGGTAATATAACTATACTTGTAGCTTATATAGTATTGTAAATATGGGCGTTGTGGGTAATTTGTAAATACGTAAGCCAGGGGACCTACACTGTACATCGTGTTGTAAATACTGTCTGGTGTGTAATTTGTATATATTATGTAACCCTTACCCTATTAATAAATGTGTATTGCGGATAGAACCAGGGTTGCCAACTTTCAGTAAATATACAAACAGTTTGTAAAATCCATACTTTTTGCATCTGTCCATGAATGTCCATTACAGACATGTAGGCTGCATGTCCGTAACTGACATTCATGGACAGATGCAACAATTATGGATTTTACAAACTGTTTGTAAATGTACTGAAAGTTGGCAACACTGGACAGAACTACCTCTTTTTGTATAATATCTCTCAGAGCAACAAATGGCGACCACGAAGGGACAGAGAAAATTTGGTGGTCTCTTTCAGCAATACCTCAAGGGGTTGCTATATCTACAAAAGGCACACTAAGAAACGGTTTTTTCTTTGAATGCTAAAAATTAACATTGGGTGCTCTATGGGCTCAATAAAGGAAAGGGGCTATAAGAAATAGCTGTGTTGTACAGTGTGGAATCAATAGGGAGACTACTGTTAGTATACTGAGGAGCACTTAACTTAAGTCAAAAGCTAAATATAATATAGAATTTGTATATAAGGAGTCCATATGTATTAGAAGGCGAGGAAAAGAGCTGTTGTCCAATGTTTCTATGCATGAAGATTCAGTCTATTTAAAAAAGTTGGCTAGGGAGGACAGACACTCTTTAGAAAATGTGCTACTTGTAGCTAACAATATTGGAAAACTATTGCCAGGAGTGCACATAACATTGCATGCAGACAATGTCTTGCAACAATGTAAATTGCTGGGAGTTGCCAACTCCAGAGATCAGGTTATAGTTTTACTATTAACAGTTAACTTAAACACATGGTCTTCCCTACCAGACCATGTTAAAGAAGGAAGAGCAGATTACAATGAAACAGTAGATGAATTGCTAAAAATATTATATCCCTTTGACCTAGGCTTAATAGCAGCATATAGAACAAAACAGGAAAATAATGAGAATCCACTCCTTTATGCAAACAGTCTATGGTCAGCTTATTATGTAGGCAAACGGAGAAACGGACACAGAGAGGACCCAGAGTACAAAACCCTCCTAATATCTAATGCCCATCCAAAATTTTAAATCAAATGTGGATTTTTTATAAATCCTCTTACAGATTCATATCAATGTATCATGGACTGCATGCACAAGCATTTCCATGTAGTCAGAAGGTCTAATTCAAGTCACACTAAAGGAGAATTTGCAACCTTTTCAAACAGAAAGAGGTATCATTACAATTACAATGCCTACAAAGATAAGATCTATAGGCATGGCCCCGCAGTGACTAGCCAGAGGCAAATAGCCTCATGCTCCCCTTTGGATGTAAATTCCATGGAAAGCGATCTCAGATTACAGCACAGGAGATCTGTTCTGAAAGAACTTAAATTAATTACCACAATCACCTCCCTTGAAAAGGAGATTGAACTACTGAAGTCGCATATTCATAATTGGGAAAATACCAATAAAATAATGGAAACATCACAACAAGTTTCTATGGTAAAATATGAAGCATGCCATGCAGATGTGGTACAGTGTAGGAAAGAACTGATAGAAATAAAACAATATTTTGATCAAATTGTTAAGGTCCCACAGAAAACCGTCTGTTCCATTCAAACAGAAAATACAGGAGGGAGGCCCAACCTATCTATGTTATCTGCCAGGACTTCACCTTAATGGGAACAAAACTTAAATATAAGTAATGTAGAAACAGCAAAAGAAATACCATATCTAATGTGTCATTCAGATGTCTATGATCTGAGTAATTTATTTTCACCAGATCCAAGTGTGAATGTCAGTGAACATATACCAATGTAAATATGTAAATGTAACAACGTGGCAGTGTTTGCTCTCTTTGGGTGTCAAAGAAAGGGAAAAGGGTAATAACTTTTGTCTATAAGTTATATTTTCCAGGTGCAGTGACCTCATGAAAAAGTATTTACATATTAAGCGGGTGTATCAATATAGAGGTATATATACATAAGTACATACACCTAACAAAGGTAACGTATATTAGACTAGGTATTCAGACATGGTTCGTAGTAATACAGGTGTTTATCTTCCCCAAAGGATCAGAAGACTGCCATAAATATTTATAGGTATAGGTTACAAGTATGGCTGAGTACAGAAGCTTACTCTTGCTTTATTTTTATTTATTTTTTTATTTTTTGTTTGTTTTTGTTGGTGTTATTGGCTGTTTGCTTGTTTTTTCTCCCAGTGGCAGAAACACATAGCAATTAATTTGCAATTACCAAAGCTCTATTCAGAATGTATGGGATTCAAACTTATATCACCTTTTTTTTTTTGCTGGGTGATTAGGAAGTTTGGCTTCGCTATGGTGAAATAAAAAAAAAAAAGAGGAGAGTAGTGGGGAACCTTATATGGGAACATTTATAACATGTAAAAATGTTGATATAGAATAATAAAGCTTCCCTATAGCATTTTGGGGGATAGGACAAAGTTCCAACAGTTTTTTTCTCTGTCGACATGGGATAAGGGTTTTATATAAATGTATGTCATTGTAGCTATTACCAACTATGACAATAGTAACAGGAACACCTGGGTTTAGCAACAGTCATGTGACTAGTTTCCTTGTATATGTGACACAGTGTCCTCTCTACAGTTCAAATATTTGTCAGTCATTATATGTGGTCATTGGTATTTTTTTTTTTATGTTGGTCACTTTTCTTTTTGTGCCATAACTAAGTTCAAAGAGCATTGCTTGAAGATCATATAGATATACTGGGACTGGTGAGACTCATAGTGATTGGCAAATAGCAGAAAGTATAGTACAATTGTACTTAAGAAGTAATGTAGCCTAATCATCCCTGAAGCCACAAGTAACTGGTGACATCACACTTATCCGCATTCTGAAATCAAGTTATTTTTGGCTGCTTAGATGACACTGCCTAAATCTGTACAGAGACCTCTTAAAGTTTTGACCGCTTCCCTAGCCCGCTAAAGGCAGGCCTCATACAGTAGCTACACACGGTAGCCAAGGACGGAGCTATATGCACAAAAGTTTGGCACCCGCCAAGACTTTAACCCATCAGGGTTGGTATAACTGAACACAGCTTCAGTAAAAGGAGTTTGTGGTGAGTTGCCATGGCAACAAGATCCCCCTGGACACTCGAAGGGTCATACTCACACACACAGGGGTATTCAGCAGAAGGCGGGGCAGAGTTACTGGCAGGCATATGACAATAGAGGAAGAAAGATGGGGGATGGAAATCAGACAACCTGGCTTAAGGGCGCAACCATTTAAATTTTACACATGTCAATGGGAAAGGGACTCATACTAGGTCGCAGTATATCTATAACATTTTTAATCACAGGTCCTTAATACTCAGAATGACAGCACAGTGGTGTAGTGGTTAGCACTTTCACCTAGCAATAGGGTCGCTGGTTCAAATCCCGATCACTACACCATCTGCCTAGAGTTTGCATGTTCTCCCTGTGCCTGCATGGGTTTCCTCCGACACTCCAAAGACATGCTGGTAGGTTAATCAGATCCTGTCTATAAATTGGCCCTAGTATGTGTATGTGTTTGTAAGCGTGTCAGGACCCTTCGGGGTAAGACCGTGCTATATCAAGATACCTCTCAACTCAAGATAAGCATTGATTTGAAGGCATATGTCTTAAAAGTACTCGTGTTTTTCCTTCTCTAACTTTGCCCACATTAATAAAGTACAATCACAGAAATCCAGGAAAGTTGGTCCAAAGGCCATTACTGTATGCTGTATCCAAGTGGAATCACCGTGGAAGTCTGTCCCAGAAGCAAGGGCAACATGACCAGAATGACATTATTGACTTTCGCACAAATTATTGTTATTGGATGGTTGAGAACAAGGAGCCTCATGTTTTTTTTCCCCTTCGTATTTTTTGTGTGTTTTGTATCTTATGATTTTTATTATGGACTTAATACATCCAGAACAAGTGATGACTACCAATACTGTGATCCAGAAATATGAACTGTAGAGACGGAAAGTTTAACCACTTAAGCCCCGGACCATTTCGGGCCATTAGGACCAAGCCTGTTTTTGGGATTCGGCACTGCGCTGCTTTAACTGTAAATTGTGCGGACATGCAATGTTGTACCCAAATGAAATTTGCGTCCTTTTCTTCCCACAAATAGAGCTTTCTTCTAATGGTATTTGATTGCCTCTGCGATTTTTATTTTTTGCGATATAAACAGAAAAAGACCGAAAATTTTGAAAAAAAATGATATTTTCTACTTTTTGTTATAAGAAAAATCGAATAAACTCAATTTTAGTCATACATTTAGGCCAAAATGTATTCAGCCACATGTCTTTAGTAAAAAAAATGTCAATAAGCGTATATTTATTGGTTTGCGCAAAAGTTATAGCGTTTACAAACTAGGGTACATTTTCTGAAATTTACACAGCTTTAAATTTATGACTGCCTATCTCATTTCTTGAGGTGCTAAAATGGCAGGGCAGTACAAAACCCCCCCAAATGACCCCATTTTGGAAAGTAGACACCCCAAGGAAATTGCTGAGAGGCATGTTGAGCCCATTGAATATTTTTTTTTTTGTCCCAAGTGATTGAATAATGACAAAAAAAAATAAAAAATTACAAAAAGTTGTCACTAAATGATATATTGCTCACACATGCCATGGTTATATGTGGAATTGCACCCCAAAATACATTCTGCTGCTTCTCCTGAGTACGGGGATACCACATGTGTGGGACTTTTTAGGAGCCTAGCCACGTACGGGACCCCGGAAACCAAGCACCGCCTTCAGGATTTCTAAGGGCGCAAATTTTTGATTTCACTCCTCACTACCTATCACAGTTTCGAAGGCCATAAAATGCCAAAATAGCACAAAACCCCCCCAAATGACCCCATTTTGGAAAGTAGACACCCCAAGCTATTTACTGAGAGGCATGTTCAGTCCATGGAATATTTTATATTTTGCCACAAGTTGCGGGAATATGACAAACTTTTTTTTTTTTGCACAAAGTTGTCACTAAATGATATATTGTTCACACATGCCATGGGCATATGTGAAATTACACCCCAAAATACATTCTGCTGCTTCTCCTGAGTACGGGGATACCACATGTGTGGGACTTTTTGGGAGCCTAGCCGCGTACGGGACCCCAAAAACCAAGCACCGCCTTCAAGGTTTCTAAGGGCATAAATTTTTGATTTCACTCCTCACTACCTATCACAGTTTTGAAGGTCATAAAATGCCAAGATGGCACAAAACCCCCCCAAATGACCCCATTTTGGAAAGTAGACACCCCAAGCTATTTGCTGAGAGGCATGTTGACCCCATTGAATATTTTTTTTTTGTCCCAAATGATTGAATAATGACAAAAAGAAAAAAAAATGTACAAAAAGTTGTCACTAAATGATATATTGCTCACACATGCCATGGTTATATGTGGAATTGCACCCCAAAATACATTCTGCTGCTTTTCCTGAGTACGGGGATACCACATGTGTGGGACTTTTTGGGAGCCTAGCCGCGTACAGGGCCCCAAAAACCAATCACAGCCTTCAGGATTTCTAAGGGCGTAAATTTTTGATTTCACTCCTCACTACCTATCACAGTTTCGAAGGCCATAAAATGCCAAAATAGCACAAAACCCCCCCAAATGACCCCATTTTGGAAAGTAGACACCCCAAGCTATTTGCTGAGAGGCATGTTGAGTCCATGGAATATTTTATATTTTGCCACAGGTTGCGGGAATATGACAAACTGTTTTTTTTTTTGCACAAAGTTGTCACTAAATGATATATTGCTCACACATGCCATGGGCATATGTGAAATTACACCCCAAAATACATTCTGCTGCTTCTCCTGAGTACGGGGATACCACATGTGTGGGACTTTTTGGGAGCCTAGCCGCGTACGGGACCCCAAAAACCAAGCACCGCCTTCAAGGTTTCTAAGGGCATAAATTTTTGATTTCGCTCCTCACTACCTATCACAGTTTTGAAGGCCATAAAATGCCAAGATGGCACAAAACCCCCCCAAATGACCCCATTTTGGAAAGTAGACACCCCAAGCTATTTGCTGAGAGGCATTTTGAGCCCATTGAATATTTTTTTTTTGTCCCAAATGATTGAATAATGACAAAAAGAAAAAAAAAATGTACAAAAAGTTGTCACTAAATGATATATTGCTCACACATGCCATGGTTATATGTGAAATTACACCCCAAAATACATTCTGCTGCTTCTCCTGAGTACGGGGATACCACATGTGTGGGACTTTTTGGGAGCCTAGCCGCGTACGGGACCCCAAAAACCAAGCACCGCCTTCAAGGTTTCTAAGGGCATAAATTTTTGATTTCACTCCTCACTACCTATCACAGTTTTGAAGGCCATAAAATGTCAAAATAGCCCAAAACCCCCACAAATGACCCCATTTTGGAAAGTAGACACCCCAAGATATTTGCTGAGAGGCATGGTGAGTATTTTACAGCTCTCATTTGTTTTTGAAAATTAAGAAAGACATTTTTTTTTCTTTTTTTTTTCTTTTTTTACATTTTCAAAACTTTGTGACAAAAAGCGAGATCTGCAAAATACTCAACATACCTCTCAGCAAATAGCTTGGGGTGTCTACTTTCCAAAATGGAGTCATTTGGGGTGGTTTTGTGCCATCTGGGCATTCCATGGCCTCCGAAACTGTGATAGGCAGTGAGGAGTGAAATCAAAAATTTACACCCATAGAAATCCTGAAGGCGGTGCTTGGTTTTTGGGGTCCCGTACGCGACTAGGCTCCCAAAAAGTCCCACACATGTGGTATCCCCGTACTCAGGAGAAGCAACAGAATGTATTTTGGGGTGTAATTCCACATATGCCCATGGCATGTTTGAGCAATATATAATTTAGTGACAACTTTTTGTACATTTTTTTTTTTTTTGGTCATTATTCAATCACTTGGGACAAAAAAAAAAAATATTCAATGGGCTCAACATGCCTCTCAGCAAATAGCTTGAGGTGTCTACTTTACAAAATGGGGTAATTTGGGGGGGTTTTGAACTGTCCTGGCATTTTATGCACAACATTAGGAAGCTTATGTCACACATCATCCACTCTTCTAACCACTTGAAGACAAAGCCCTTTCTGACACTTTTTGTTTACATGAAAAAAAAATTTTTTTTGCAAGAAAATTATGTTGAACCCCCAAACATTATATATTTTTTTAAAGCAAAGGCCCTACAGATTAAAATAGTGGGTGTTGCATTTTTTTTTCCACACAGTATTTGCGCAGCGATTTTTCAAACGCATTTTTTGGGGGAAAAACACACTTTTTTTATTTTTAATGCACTAAAAAACACTATATTGCCCAAATGTTTGATGAAATAAAAAAGATGATCATAGGCCGAGTACATGGATACCAAACACGACATGCTTTAAAATTGCGCACAAACGCGCAGCGGCGACAAACTACATTCATTTTTAAAAGCATTTAAAAGCCTTTACAGGTTACCACGTTAGATTTACAGAGGAGGTCTACTGCTAAAATGACTGCCCTCGATCTGACCTTCGCGGTGATACCTCACATGCATGATGCAATTGCTGTTTACATATGACGCTAGACCGACGCTTGCGTTCGCCTTTGCGCAATAGCAGGGGGGGACAGCGGTGCTTTTTTTTTATTTTTTTATTTTTTTTATTATTTATTTGGCTTTTTTATTTTATTTTTAAACTGTGCCTTCCATATTTTATTTTTTTACCATTTTTATCGTTATCTCAGGGAATGTAAATATCCCCTATGATAGCAATAGGTAGTGACAGGTACTCTTTTTTTGAAAAAAATTGGGGGGTTAGACCCTAGATCTTTCCTCTGCCCTCAAAGCATCTGACCACACCAAGATCGGTGTGATAAAATGCTTTCCCAATTTCCCAATGGCACTTTTTATATCCGGGGGGGGGACATTCCCTCCCACTGCTTGTAAAAGCAGTCTAGAGGCTAATTATCTGCTAGAATTGCTTTTACATGAAAGCCGGCTGCTGGCTGAAAAGAATGATACCAAGATGATACCTAAACCCGCAGGCATCATTCTGATATAAACATTCAAAGTCCAGCAACATACCAGTACGTTGCTGGTCCTTGTTGGACATGTATTGTAATCTTTTTTTTCATACAGCCTATTGGCTGAACGAAAAAAAGAGATTGATTGGTGGGTATGCCCACCATTAGAATACCTCCCTTCATCCACCCACTTCTAATGATGGGCATATATGCCGAAGCATGGGGGCATCCTCCCGCAAAAAAGTTATGCCGCGTACACACGGTCAAGCCTTCGTCGGAATTTCGACCGTATGTACGCGGCATAAAAGGTTATGCCGCGTACACACGGTCGGACTTTTCCACGGGCAAGCCTCCGTTGGAATTTCGACCGTATATACGCGGCATTAGGAGCAAAATCGCTCCTCCGCCCCTGCTGCCCCCATGCTTCGGCATATATGCTCTTTTTTTTAACTGTGGTGGTGAAATCACCTCCTACAGCGTTGGAGTCACGGCTTTATGTATCGTGGGAGCAAACGCTGTTGCTGTCAAGATAAATAGATCCGCGCTGCAACTGAATGGCGTACCTGCTAAGCAAATGGTGGTTAACATTAAAACAAAGTAACATTACAGTACAACAGTAAGACCTTACCATGCCATACCTGCAAAGCAAATACCAAAACAAAACCTAGTAAAAAATAAAAAAATGTTTTAACGCAACCTGTGCCTAAAATATATATATGCCGAAGCATGGGGGCATCCTCCCGCAAAAAAGTTATGCCGCGTACACACGGTCGGAATTTTCCACGGGCAGGCCTCCGTCGGAATTTCGACCGTATGTACGCGGCATTAGGAGCAAAATCGCTCCTCCGCCCCTGCTGCCCCCATGCTTCGGCATATATGCTCTTTTTTTTAACTGTGGTGGTGAAATCACCTCCTACAGCGTTGGAGTCACGGCTTTATGTATCGTGGGAGCAAACGCTGTTGCTGTCAAGATAAATAGATCCGCGCTGCAACTGAATGGCGTACCTGCTAAGCAAATGGTGGTTAACATTAAAACAAAGTAACATTACAGTACAACAGTACTTTTACAGTACAACCTTACAGTACAACCTTACCATGCCATACCTGCAAAGCAAATACCAAAACAAAACCTAGTAAAAAATAAAAAAATGTTTTAACGCAACCTGTGCCTAAAATATATATATGTCGAAGCATGGGGGCATCCTCCCGCAAAAAAGTTATGCCGCGTACACACGGTCGGAATTTCGACCGTATGTACGCGGCATTAGGAGCAAAATCGCTCCTCCGCCCCTGCTGCCCCCATGCTTCGGCATATATGCTCTTTTTTTTAACTGTGGTGGTGAAATCACCTCCTACAGCACTGGAGTCACGGCTTTATGTATCGTGGGAGCAAACGCTGTTGCTGTCAAGATAAATAATTCCGCGCTGCAGTTGAATGGCGCACCTGAAAACAAAAAATTACATACCTGAAAAGCAAGCATGATAAAACATTGCAGAATAGAATACAGTAAAAAAGAGCAGAACAATAGAGAGAAAATAGAGAGAGAGAGAACAATAAAACGACAACTATTTTTGGTTTTTTTATTTTATATTTTTTTTGTGTTTTGTTTTTTACGTTTTTTTTTTCTTTTTTACACTTTTTTTTGTAACTTTACAACTGTAATGGTTCGGGTCTCTCAAAATGTAATGGAATTTTGGGAGACCCTGTGTAAGTGTGTCCTTGTCTGTGAAATGCTGTACCCTACGCTAAAACTTCACTTTTGAGTGGTAGCGTTCAAAACATTCACCTTGGCAAAGACCAGGCTTGTCAGGACAGAGTGGACAAAAACTACGGGTGTCACGCCTAAATCCGCGCTTGCTACAGACACAACATCTTTTTTGGGGGTGGCTTTGGGTAGGGGTACTCGGGAGGACATACGAATAATGCCTCTCATGCAGCCGGCTTACTGCATTTGGTTGGGGATGGTGAGGTGCAGAACCGCCTGGATACAGGAGTTCTGTGACTATCTCATTCTGGAATTTTAGAAGAGATAACGTCCCGCCTGAAGCTCTGTATAGCACATGAGCGTTCAGCAAAGCCAATTGGAATAATGATAGAGACACTTTTTTGTACCAGCGTCTCGCCTTATGGTCAATTAGATACGGCGCCATCAACTGGTCGTTGAGGTCCACCCCTCCCATATTTTGGTTATATTCGTGGACACAGAGGGGTTTCTCCACAACACCAGTCGCCGTACGAATTTGGACTGTCGTGTCTGCATGAAGGGAGGTAAGAAGGAAAACATTCTTATTGTCCCTCCACTTCATAGCGAGCAAGTTATTACACTTCAAGCAGGCTCTCTCCCCCAGCCTAAGACGGGCATCTACAAGCCGCTGGGGAAAGCCCCGGCGATTAGGTCGCACGGTGCCACATGCTCCAATCTTATGATCAAACAAGTGACTAAACAGTGGCACGCTCGTGTAATAATTGTCCACATACAAGTGGTACCCCTTTCCGAATAAGGGTGACACCAAGTTCCACACTATCTTGCCAGCGCTCCCTATGTAATCCGGGCAGTTGACCGACTCAATCTGACTGTCTTTTCCCTCATAAACCGTAAAGTTCACTACATAGCCTGTTGCCCTGTCACAGAACTTGTAGAGCTTGACCCCGTATCTGGCACGCTTGCTGGGAAGGTACTGCTTGAAAGACAAGCGGCCAGAAAATTTAATCAGGGACTCATCAACGCAGACAACTTGATCGGGAGTAAACAAGGCTGCAAAACGTTCGTTGAAGTGGTTTATGAGGGGCCGAATTTTATAGAGCCGGTCGTATTCAGGGTCCCCACGTGGACGACACCAGTTCATTGTCGTTGAAGTGCATGAACCGCAAAATCTGCTCGTATCGTGCCCTGGACATGGAGGCAGAGAACACGGGCATGTGGTCAATTGGGTACGTGGACCAATAAGCACGCAATGACGGAAATTTATGTGTGCCCATGTTGAGGGAAAGGCCCAGAAAGGTCTTAAATTCGGAAACCGTAATTGGTTTCCAATTTCTGGCAATTTTAGGCAACTGGGGGTTAGCGGCGATAAATTGACCAGCATATAAATTACTCTGGTCCACAATAGATCTATAGAGATCTTCCGTGAAAAACAGCGAATAAAAATCAATTGGAATAAAATCAGCTGTTTCCACCTGAATACCGGGTTGGGCAGTGAATGGGGGAAGTACGGGTTCTGCAGAAGTGGTGGGGACCCAATCAGGATAGGCGAATTCTGCAGGAAGGGCAGTATGGGCACGACGGGCCTGCCTTTGTCTTCTTGGTGGCAGCGGGACACTACTTGTGCTTGCCACCTCGCCAGCTTGAACTGCACTTATGGGACTCGCCACGTCACCAAGTGTTACTGCAGTGCTGGATGTACGTCCAGGCTGTACTAGGCCGCTGGTGCTTGCCAGTTCACCAGAAGGAATAGCGGCGCTAGTACTACTCTGCTCCATGATACGAGAGACCTGCGGTTCTTGCTCCTCAACAACCTCAGAAGATCGGGATCGGGTACGCCTGACCTTAGCAGGGACCTCAACTTCGTCGTCAGAGCTATCTGACGTGGGGCCGCTGACGTCACTGTCTTCTACGGGAAGATATTCTGAGCCTGAATCTGACAGATACGTGACCTCCTCTTCACTATCTGTCATGCTCAGAATCTCGTAGGCCTCTTTACTAGTGTACCTTCGTCTTGCCATTTTGGGCTCTAAATTTAGGGGTACACTAGTAAGATTCACAGGAAAAAAAGCACCTGACTGTCGTCAGCAAATATATCAAACGCTACAAAAAAACTGTTAGCGATCGCAGGGATCAGGCCTGTCTCTGCGAACTCTGCAGTTATGTGTGTTGTGTTTGGTAAGTGACAGTGATCGATCGATACTGCACTTGGGTGGGCTGGGCTGGGCTGGGCTGGGCAGAGGGGCTAAACGCAGGCGCTAGCAGGTATCTGGGCTGATCCCGCTAACACTGCGTTTTTGGGAACCCTAAACCGCTGGGGATGCTAGTATAGATCTGATCAGATACTATACCACTAAGGGGGGTGTATGCTTTGCGCGTGGGTGTTAGCGTTACTGGCACTAACCTAACACTGCCTGGGGCGACGCAGACCCTCTCTGGCGCTAAAACCTAATTGATCTCACCCGCCGGGCGATCAGGGGGGTTAAACCTTTATTGGGTTATATACGGCGGGTGCCCTGATGCTATAAAAAGCAAACTAATCAACCAGCGTCACCCGTAACCTTTATATGGTGATCACTGGTGAAAGGGTTAACTAGGGGCAATCAGGGGGTTAAAACCTTTATTAGGTTAAATATGGGGGTACCTGACACTATATAAAAACCTGACGGGTAACCTAAATAACTAAATAACTTACTGGCTAACCAGTGACACCAGTGACGCTTATACGGCGATCACTGGTGAAAGGGTTAACTCTAGGGGCAATCAGGGGGTTAAAATAATATATGGGGGTACCTGACACCAATAAAAACCTGCGGCGAACCTAAAAAAAAAATAACTGCCTATCTAAAACACCAGCGACACGAATACAGCGATCGGAAAAACAATCGCTTAGTGACGCTGAAGTTAGGGGGTGAAAGGGTTACCTGGGGGGTGATCAAGGGGTTAAACCTTTATTAGGGGGGGTTAGGGGGCTACCCTGGACCTAAAGGGGCCTAATCCTAACTGCCCTGCAACTTTTTACTATCACAGATGACACTAAATGCAGTGATCAGTAAAATAAATGATCACTGCAATCAGTGACACTGTGATTGGGGGCTTTGGGGTGACCTGGGGGGTGATCTGGGGGTGACTGGGGGGTGATTTGTGTGCCTATGTGTACCTACGTGTCAGTGGACTGTTGGAGCACTAACCTCTGTCTTCACTCCTCGGCGCCGGGAACGAAAAGACCGCGGCGAGGGAGATGACATCACTTCCTCCAGCCTGTGTTTACATCACATGGCGGAGGAAGCAATTTCATTGGCCGGGAGCGATCGCGAGGGGGGGGCGGAATCGAGCGGCCGCCCCCTCATGCCTGATCGCTCCCGAACACTTAACGGCCGCTCACTGCAGTGAAGGGGGGTCCGGATGGACCCCCCAACTGCACAAAGGCGATCACGTAGATCTACGTGATTCTGCCTGTCCGTGCCATTCTGCCGACGTAAATCGGCGGTCGGCGGTCGTTAAGTGGTTAAAAGTGTTGATTCTTCTCAAAGAGTTTTATTTCATTTCAGAGGGCAAAGCCAAAAGTTCCAAATATTAAATAAGGATTACCCATAAACCATTATTTTAGGTGTGGCCGAGTCTCATATTCCCAACTGGCCACAAGGAGCCATCTGTTGCCTTATGGGTGATGGGAAATCTCCATTAACAGCTGTAAATAAAATTGCATATAGATATATATATTTCAGGTAGAAGGAAATATATTTAAAGTATTGAGTGCTGTGTATTTCTTACGGTAATTAGCTACAACTTCAAAGGGTGGCCTTTTGTTTTCCTGTTTACATTGCACATGGGCTGTAAACAAAAGCCTGCTGTGACTCATCCAACCAGGCTGTGCCCAATATACATTTACTAGGTACAGTGACCAATCAGGGAGAATTATATTAGCCACCTTACATAAAGGATATAATGCTTTTGTGAGCAAACTAAGGGCGCTTACTTTTGGTGTGTGGGAACAGACAGCAGCCATGATGGGCTACGGGCTAACAGGTAATATAACTATACTTGCAGCTTATATAGTATTGTAAATATGGGCGTTGTGGATAATTTGTAAATACCATGTAAGCCAGGCGACCTACACTGTACATTGTGTTGTAAATACTGTCTGGTGTGTAATTTGTATATGTTATGTAACCCTTACCCTATCAATAAATGTGTATTGCGGATAGAACTACCTCTTTTTGTATAAGATCTCTCAGAGCAACAACACCATGTCAGATATCTGCTGATCCCCTGATCTGATCTCTGCTCACCCTTCTGCTGCTCCACGCTGAACACAACAGCCTAGACTTAAACACAATGCACAGCTAACACTGAATAAGTGCCCTTCAACAGCTGCAGGTGCAGTTAGGGAGTGCTATCATAGGCCTTCTTTACACTTGCGCTTGAGGGGCGGTAAAGTATAGAATCACTTTTGGGATAATAACAACTATTAACAATTGCTCAATAGAGGACCTGAGTCATCTTTCAGGATCTAGCAATTACCCTGGTATATACACATATCTATGAGTAACTGTCATATGATGACTATAGATGATTATACAGGGAACACCCTATATACGCAGTCTCTGTACATATGCATCTCATATCACTTACCCTGGGACTTCCTACACCATACTTACAATTAGAGATTATGGATGAGCCAGACACACCTGGTTTCAGTTGAAGGCAGATTTGGTGAACATTATTAAAGTTCATGTGTTAAATCCAAACCACACTGAAGTGGATGACAGATGAATGCAAACAAAAACAAACAGTAAAAGCATTTTTTCTAGACTAATAGGTAAGGTATTGTCAAACAAATGGCATATCATAGTGACCCTGTCACTATCTGACACTTGCAGAATATGCTGGATAACTTGCCTCCATTAAGTAACGTGATTCTCCCCGTTGCCCCCCATGGATGTGTCTTACCTTGTTTGTTTAACATCCTAAGAGGGTTATTCTTATAACCTCCTCCTCTATGGTATAACATTATTGTCAGTAATATAAACTCATATCATTTAAATGAAATATATAATTATAATGGACAGAAATTAAACACACGGTTAAAATTGCAGTTTCCCCTATTATTGGTGGTCAGTGAAAAATGGCCCACCAACATTGGTGGCTAGTGTAGTAGTGCCTCCTTATATTTGTAGAAAATGAAGAAATGGCCTTACATGAGACGTGCCCCCTATGCAATGGTGGTCAGTTAGAGTGGTGCCCCTTTACATTGGTGGTCAGTATGAGAAAGAACACCCCATTAAAATAGGGACCAATAAGATGAATGCTTCCTACAGACAGCTTAAAAGATTATTGGTATAAAAGAAAAAAGACGCCTCTAAGTGCAGCATTAAAATTTCATTAAGTGCACAAGGGGTTAAAAGCACGTACAAGATAGTTGAGTGTTAAAAGCATGTCAATATGAAGTCCTCATCTGTTATAAGGATCCACCCTCAGTCCGCGGATGGAGAGCAAGGTGGAGCCGTCCAGCAGCTGTCAGATTCCTTCCATACGCGCAGGAGCGAAGAGACAGTGAGGCAGCTTGTGTTCCGGGTTCACGCTAGGGCACACGAGGCTGATGGCATCAGTGAGGAGAGGTGGGCGGTAATGCGTTTCGGAGCATGCGTGGCTCCTTCATCAGACCTACGTCCATACTCTTCAAACAGGCTTATAAGTGGGGTGGGGAAGAGTATGGGCTGGATGGTGAGTGATTGATGGGACTAAAAGTTGGTTACATGTATGCTGCGAGTGCGGCCGGGACAGCCATACACACGCAGATAGGATCGTTATCGTGATTGTTGTAAACTTTTGGAGGAAATTTAAAAAATCTATTAAACAAGGAACATTGGTGACAGTTAAGTAGTAATTGCATATTTTGTACTAACTGTAAAACATCCAAAGTACGGTGATCCAGTAAAAGGACCAATGGTAATAATGGGTAATGCTTGTTACAGAGGTATGTTAGGTGTGATGATCGAGCACACGGGACCAGTGGCTAATGACAGATGCCAATGTTTTGATTATTGCAGGGTGTATGTAGAAAAGAGTGCTAGATACAATAGCCTAACATAATTGACAGCTAAATGGTAATGGATAGTGGATTTGATGATGATGGCTCTAGAATGGCATTTAAGCAGTACAATAAATTAATATGTTTCTTAATTCATAGAGAGATGGCTGAAACATGTCATAATGGCTAGTGTGGTGTAAACAATGAGGTTTAGGGGTATGTGGTGCATACTATAGTTCATATGTGGTTACGGGGCGTGGAGTAAATTGTCTGTATGTCAAAACTCGGTGATGTTACAGTAAAGTGTAGATTTCCAGTTCTTCACTGATATCTACAGGCAAAAGCGCATCTAAAGCATATATCCAATAAGTTTCCCTTTGGCAGAGACGTTGGAATCTCTCTGTCGTGGGGAAGCTGGCAGGTATGGATTCGATAATCCACACTTTTAGGCCTTGGGTGGATTTGGGATGGTGCTCAGTAAAGTGTCATGGCACACTCTGGTGGTCTCTACCAGCTTCAATAAATCGATGGTGCTCTCCAAAACGCTGGCATAAAGGGCGTATAGTTCGACCTAAAGAGTGGAGGCCACAAGGGCAGGACAAGCAGTAGACTCTGTGGAGCAGGTGTAAAATTGTATTGGTTTTCTCTTTCATTGTAAATGTTTTTTGACCATATTGTACAAAGCTGCTTGTAAAGCAAATAACATTTGATGAGTTGGTTTTATGGATGTGGGTGTCTGGATTAACATATGTAGTATAAATAATCAAAGGGGGAGGAGCCACAACATGGCGCCAAGCAGCAGTGTGAGGTGGTGAGCTAATGCGGGCTCTCCTGGGCGCTAAAGATTCTATAGAGGAAAAATAGCCTGAGCCGTTCAGTCTGCAAGGGTATGGTGGAGGGCTCTAGAGATGAGCAGCGGTAATTACCGGACTTAACGGAGACACCGCCCAGCCTGCCTCTACGAGTGTGCTTGGAGGGACCGGGCTGAGGAGGTGGAGGACGGATCCAACGTGCAGAGCCTGGGCGCAGAGGACGCAGGGATGGTGAGCGGTAGTACCCAGGATCTCCACGCTGTAAAAAGTGGATGAGGAGAGAGGGGAGAGACACCACTCCGAGAGAGGACTGAGCCGGAGATATAAGCAGAGCAGGGAGTCATCAGTTTGAGACAATTGAGCGGCAGAGGGAAACGGCAAGTTAAAAAACGTTTTTTTTTTCACTGCAACTCATATAAACAAAAGTGAAAGTAGTGCAAGTGGAGCAGGAAGTGGGGAAAGAAAGAGAACAGCGGAAAAAGGGATAAGAAGCAAGGGTGGCGACATTTAACAAAGACATTGAGAAATTGCATATTTTGAAGGTATAACCTGAATGCACACCCCATTAATCGTACTAAAACTGTCTGAATATACTTACCCAATCTGAGAACCACTAGCAATTATCTGCCTAACCACTTGCACACCTGCTGGAGACTTGCCTATTAGCTCTGATATTGGTTATTGCACTTGCACGCAGGTCCTGAGAAATGTCTATGGACTTGCATGGTTGCTTTGAAACTTGCCTGTTTATCTGCATAGCCGTTTGGATACCTGCCAATAGACGCTAACAACTGTATCAAACTGTTCAAATATATCTACCCTGGAAAAAAATTTTTTAGGAAATTTGCTTTTCCACCTGTATAACTGTCGGAAAACCCTGCCTAACCATTTGCACACCTGTATAACTGTCGGAAAACAGCTCATAGACTTATAGATTTGCTCGGATACTGGTTCATGTATTGACATACATGCCCGGATATTTGTCCAGAGATCTGCATTTTTGTTTGGATGCCTGGCTAATTACTTGCATATCTGTAAGGTCATCAACCCATAGACTTGTACATATTCCTTGATATCTGCCTAAGCCTCCGTTTAAGTGCTGGGATATATGTTTACATGTTTACCGGCGAGTCATCTGAATACCGGTTGGGAACTATGCAAATCTACTGAAACATTTCTACATGCCTATTGAACTGTAGACTTCATTATAAATCTATATCCTCATACTTGCTGTTGATTAGACTGTGGGGGGTCCTCTTTGGAAAGAGTGATGTCAACAAGCCGCCGCACAGCTGCACATCCATCAGGCAGCGGGAAAAGTCAGGCAAACTGACTTAGAGCCTATCTCACCACACAGGGTGGGGACACAGGGGGTACGACAAAGAGGATGTCAGCCCAGGGGGGGGGGAAACGTGTGGCTCCCCTGATCTGAAGGGAGGTACCAGGATGGCTACCCAGGACCTCTATACCCAGGGCCGTGGAATAGCTGGGCTGGGGAGGGGTAACATAATATTGAGCCAGGAGCATTCCCCCCTAAATCAAAAGTAACAGGTTAGGACCCCGGGAGTGAACCCCCTGGAAGAAGGCATAGACCATCAGACCCATATAGGGGAAACCGCCAAATTAGGGGGGGAGCAGACAGGATCAGAGTTGATCTCCCAGGAGGAGGAGGGCCTCTCAGGAAGAGTGGCTAAACCCGCAGAAAATGGACACGGGGAGGTGGAAGGTGGTATTAAAAGGACCAATATGAAACCAGCACAGAGCAACAATGGAAACACAACAGGGCGAATTTCTAGGGGGTCTTAAATCCATACCAATCCCATGAATAAGTACCCCATTATTGAAGTAACTACACCCCAATTAGAGCTTGCAATGGACTGGGACATGAGAGAACATATAAGAGCCCTTCCAACAAAGAATGATATTCAGCTATTAATAACTGCAGTTGAGACATCCTGTAAACAAGCGGTGGATTAGTTAAAAGAGGAGGTAGTAGCATTGGGACGGAGAGTGGAAGAAATGGAGTTGGGTCAGGAGGACATCAGACAGATGGTGGTGGATACTCAAGAAGTAACAAAGGATCATGAAGAAGCTTTGAATTCTCTGTTGGATCAGATAGATAATCTTGAAAATAGAGACCATAGACAGAATATTCGCATAAGGGGCTTACCCGAAACAAAACAAAATACTGAATTGCTTCCAAAAGTGACCAACTTATTTCAGCTAATATTGGGGATATCTGCCCCAGAGGAGATAGAAATAGAAAGAGTTCATTGTGCCCTTCTCCCAACTCCTCAGAATACAGAGAGACCAAGAGATGTAATTTGTAAATTACACAGATATCCAGTGAAAGAATCTATTATAAAAGCAGTGCGGGATAATCCCACAGTTGAGTTTGAAGGGGCACAAATAGCCTTGTTCCCAGACCTTTCATATAGAACCTTGATGCAACGACGAATGATCAAACCTTTATTAGAAGGAGATGTGAAATATCGCTGGGGGTATCCCTTTAAAGTCACAGCAACACGGAATGGGAGAACAGCAATACTTCAAACAAAGGACGATTTGCAACACTTTATAGAGGTTATGCAATTACCCCAGGTAGACTTTCCGGACTGGAGAATGAATAATCATAAGTTTGTATTACAGAGACCTGAAAGATGGCAACAAGTGTCTGTTAGAGACAGACGGAGGGGTCATGTGGACTGATAGGAAGGCTCTAAAGAGAGATGAAGTTTTAATTATTCAGGGTTTTACTCCCCTCTCCCTTTTTTTTTCTCCCTTTCTTTTTTTTTTTTCTTTCTTCTTTTCTTTTTTCCTTCTCCCTTTTTTTCCCCCCTCCCGCCTCATGTCCCCCCCCCATGTTCATCCCATCCCCTTCCTCCCTTTTTTTTCTCTCTCTTCTTCTTCGCTCTCTGATGGCTTCTTTAATCTCTGCTTCGTTGAATTTAGTTGGTTAAGAGAATTAAGATTGATAAAAGGAAAAAAAAATTTGAACGGCACAGGCGTATAGATGTAAAGTCCGGGGAGCACGAGATGCTCGGCACCTGTTTTTTAATTCCTTCCCCAACAGGGGGGGTCCCGAGAGGGACTTGGTTTTCTGCCATGGGCGGAAGAGGGGGCAACTCCGGACATGGATGGAAGATCCCTGTCCGGAGTCACCACCCCCATAGGGAGTGTATTGGTATACAGTGGTATATGTTTTGTTTTTTGTGTGTGTGCTTGTTCTCCTCCGGTTCTCTCTCCTCTCCCCGCACTCCCATGCCCTCTATATCCGTCCGATGGGGGTACTTGATGGATAGTAGGAGTTCTAGGGAGGGAATAAGAAAATGACAAGTAGAATGAAAATTATTTCATATAATGTGAGAGGGCTCTGTTCGAGTGGTAAGAGGGGTCGTCTCTGGCATAAACTGTGTCACATGAAGGCGGAGATTATTTTCCTTCAGAAGATGCACTTTGTGGCAGGGTCGACCCTGCGTATGCCTCTTTTTCCTTACAGTCAGTGGTTTCATGCTCCCTCACCTATTCCCAGGGCAAGAGGAGTGACAATAGCAATACATAAACAATGCCCCTTAATAAATATAGAAACACAGGAGAATCCGGAGGGTCGGTTTCTTTTTGTCAAGGGTAAGATTCAGGGGGCCAGTATTATACTTTTGCTACGATTTATGCCCCTAATAGTAACACGGTCAAATTTCTAATTAAAACTTTAGATATCTTGGAGAAGTTTAAGGAAGGTTTGTTGATCATGGGAGGGGATTTTAATATAACCTTAGTTTAGATAACTCAGCGGGGAAAACGTTTCTATCGCATAAGGCATTGAGATGTGTTAAAAATCGCCTTCGCTCCCTGCATCTGGTGGACAGTTAGAGAGTGCTGCATGAACGGGAGAGGGACTACAGCTACTATTCTAAAACACATAACACCTATTCAAGGATTGATATGTTGTTGATCGATCAGTACTATTTGAGCCATGTAGACTCTTCATCTATTGAATCGATCACCATATCAGACCACGCCCCAATAAGTCTATCGTGAACCCGGTATTGACTGGGAGCATGGAAAGAACCTGGAGAATAAATGAATCCATTCTGGATGATACGAAGAATGTTGAGTCCCTTTCCAGTACATTAGCATTTTATTTTGAGACCAATACATCAGAAGGGGTGTCCGACCAAGTTGTATGGGAGGCTCACAAGGCGGTTATTCGAGGAGAGTTAAGTTCTATGGGATCGCGCATTAAAAGAGAGAGACAAAAGGAAATTGTCATGTTCTTAGATGACATACATAAAACGGAAATTAAACATAAGTCCCATTTAAAGATAGCGGAGGCACAGAAACTGAAGAAGTTGTGGATAGATTTAAAACAACTGCTGGATCAAAAAGTTCAAAATAAACATAGATACTTTGCCCACCGTTTCTATGAGCAGGGGAATAAGAATGGGAGATTACTAGCCAGACAATTAAAGAAACAACAGGATCAACGTCACGTCCACACCATAAAAACAGGAAATAAACAAATAGTAGACTCCCAAGCAATAGCAGCCGAATTTCATTGTTTTTATTCATCTTTGTATAATATAGACCAGGCCTCTAGGGGGGCAACAGATGAGGAGCAGGAGGATAGGATTCGCTGCCTCAAGGCTACAGGCTATACCGTCTGAGGCCCTGGAGGAAATGGAAAAAGCAATCTCCACTGAAGAGTTAGAGGGAGTGATCTCGACGTTAGGCCTGGGCGAAAGTCCGGGACCTGACGGTTTTACAAATATGTACTATAATAAGTTTGCCCCAATACTGGTGGCCCCTCTCTGTAGATATCTCAATTCAGTTTCGATGTCTAAACCTTTGCCTGCATAGGTTCTTCTGGCATATGTGACGGTTCTCCCAAAAGAGGGGAGGTACCCCCAGTGTTGTGCCAGCTACAGGCCCATCTCCCTTTTGAACTCCGACACTAAGCTCCTGTCTAAGATTTTGGCCTTAAGGTTACAGGATCATATAGTTAAATTGATCCATCTGGATCAAACAGGGTTCATGAAGGGCCGAGAGGCCAGAGATAATACTATTCGTGCTCTCCATGTTTTACACTGGATGCCTAAAGGACCAAATCAGACACAGAGTGAGTGTAGTAATCTCAATGGATGCTGAAAAAGCATTCGATAGAGTAGGATGGGGGTTCATGGCCGGAGTTCTGAGGGAGATGGGCCTAAAAGAAAGGATGATGGGATGGGTGATGGCACTGTATGTGGATCCCAGAGCAAGGGTCAAAGTGAATGGAAGATTATCAGATTACTTTGAGATACGGAATGGGACCAGGCAGGGGTGTCCTCTGTCCCCATTGTTATTTTCTTTGGTGTTGGAACCCTTTATACATACAATTAGGGGAAATAGGAAGATTAAGGGGATAGAAATTGGGTCTATGGAACATAATATATCAGCTTACGCAGATGATTTATTGCTGTACCTTTCCTCACCTCAGGAATCCGTGATGGAATTGATGAAGGAGATAGATAAATTTGGTTTTATATTGAATTTTAAAATAAATATTGAAAAGTCTGTGTTAATGCCAATTCATGTGCCCCTGAGGAAAAAGTTACAGAGATCCTTTCCCTTTGTATGGCGTCTGGACTCCCTATCGTACCTTGGGACCCATATAACCCCAGATGTAAATCGCTTATCTGACCTAAACTATGGACCTTTGGTTGTCTCTATATTAGAAGATCTGCAGAAATGGAGATGTCACACCCTGACGTGGTTTGGCAGGATGAATGCGCTTAAAAATGAGTGTAATCCCTAGGCTCATTTATGTTTTTCATGCTATCCCTATAACCCTTCCACAGGCTTTTTTTAAGCAAATAAGAAGACCCCTTGTGACTTTTGTGTGGGAGATAAACACCCCAGATTAGCATATGAGATCCTGAGGAGATCAAAGGTGGAGGGAGGGATAGGCCTCCCAGATATAGGGGTTTATTATAGAGCCATGGCCCTGGTTCGTATTATGAACTGGTACCATGACTCAAATAGTAAAATATGGGTACCCCTGGAGAAAACGTTGGCAGGAAGGAGTTTGGCGGGAGAACCCTGGATTCCAGCCGCCTACAGTGGACTGTCGGAGTATGTATCAACCCTGACCAAAACAACACTTACTATATGGGATAGAAGGAATAAGACAGAAGGGTTTCCCCCCCAATATCACCCATAATACCCCTGAAGGGATTTCCCTGGTTTGCCCCGGGGGAGGAGAAAGGGAGTTTAGGGTGTTGGGGAAGGGAGGGGAAGGGAAACTGCGCTGGAGTGGCCCCACAAGGGAAACGTCTTCCACTGAGAGATCTGGTACAGAATATGGGGGAGGTACCAATGGTGGAATGGAAATATGGTCAGTTGAGGGATCTGTTTAATAAATGGAAACATCAGATTAGACCAGCAAACCCCCTGATTATCTTTGAGGAGTGGTGTGTTAATTTATCAGAGCGGGGCCATATGTTATCCCGAATGTATGAGTTGGTTCTGAGTTCTCAAGGCCATTCAACTCCCTATTTCATCCGCGAATGGGAAAGGGAGCTGGGCCACAATTTTACATCAGAACAAGTTAATAGGCTGATGGAAACAACACATCACTCCTCAATAAGCTCTTATATACAAGAGATGTCTTATAAGTTTCTCACTAGATGGTATCGTACAGTGACTCGATTGGCGCATATGTATCCATTAGCTGATGCTAATTGTTGGAGGGGATGTAACCAGAGGGGCTCTTTTCTCCACCTATGGTGGTATTGTCCCAAGATTAAGAAATTCTGGGAGGAGATAACACCCTGGATAAAAAAATGACACTTAGAGCTATAGAGTTCTCTCCACTACACTTCCTTTTTCATGGGATGCCATCATCTACTACATTTTATAAAAGAGGCGTCACTCCACATTTGCTAAATGCAGCCAAAGTATTAATTCCAAGATTCTGGAAACAATCTAGATGCCCCACGATAATGGATTGGAAGGGGGAGGTGGAGAGGATTCTGGAAGCAGAGAGATGGTTTCATACAGTGAGAGACCAACAGGGCAAATTTAAAGATATATGGGCAGGGTGGATATATTACTCGTCCGAAATAGGGATGGATTAGACCCCTTGGGTTGGAGGGGTTGGGGGGTGGGGGGGGGACTGAAGGGTGAGGAGAACCATTGTTTGGGGGGGGGGGGTTTCTTGTTTTGTTTTTTTCTGTGAGTGGTGTTTTCCCCCACCTCAGGGAAGCATTTGGAGGGAAGACCAAGGTTATGGAAAGGAAAATAAAACCCCCTTTCCCCCCTTTTTTTTATTTATAGATAAGCATATAAATACAGTGTGTTCACGGAGCACATCCACACATGCTCAGGGTAAGAGCAAATATTGAAATGGGTAATTTATAAATTTATACAAAGAAGGGGGTGGGATGGGGCGAGGGAGGGAAGGGGGAGGGAATGATCAGGGGAAGGCGGGAGAGGTTTAAAAGGAACTTCACTAAACCAATAATATAATGATTAAAATTAGGCAAGATAATAGTAATTTAGAATTTATCACTACTGTTTTTTTTTTTTTTTCTTCTTTGTTTGGGGGGATTGAGAAAACACATAATAAGGTGCTATTAAGCTCCTTTCTTAATCAATTTTTTTTTTGTGGGGAATGAAGCACGATAGGAGTAGACATGTGCATTTGTTTTCGTCCGAATGCATTTTCGTTCGAATTTCAGGTATTTTCGTTATCGTTTTAACAAACGAAAACGAAAGCGCATAATCTGAAAACCAAAAGATCCGACATAAACAAATGCTTTATTTTTGTTTTCGTTGCAACAACAGTTCGATATAGATAGGAGATTTGACATGACGCTGACAATAACAATATGTGTCCATCGAACTTGTGGTCGAATGTGCATAACCTTAACTCTATTAGTCCAAGATTATTCTACATAGAGAGAAAAGATTCGACATAGAGAGAAAAGATTCTACATAGAGAGAAAAGATTTGACATAGAGAGAAAAGATTCTACCTAGAGAGAAAAGATTTGACATTATAGAGAGAAAAGATTTGACATAGAGAGAAAACATTCGACATAGAGAGAAAAGATTCGACAGAGAGAGAAATGATCGCTGCTGGAATTGGGTGGGGGAAGTAAAATAAAAATAATGATGATGATGAATGTTATTGGCTGATTGTAACCAAAGAGGAGGAGCAGTAAAATAGCTAGAACTAACTTGACCATTCAACATGAACGACGAAGATTCGACAAAGCATCGAAATACATACAGACGTTGAATCTGTCATTGAAGGCAACGGAGCAGCTAAACTGTACGACGCCACGATCGTACATCTCCGGTCACATGCATCCGCCCATAGGCTATAGAAGAATTCTAATGTTGGTTGACTAGTAATAATAATTAATAAATATATAGTCATACAACATTAGAATTCTAATATAGCTAGCTTGTAGGCGAAGCATTCGACCGGAAATGTACGATTGCGGCGTCATACAGTTTCGCTGCTCCGTCAAATCTTCTTTGAACATTCAACAGACACCATAAGCCTTCAATGACAGATTCAACCTTATTTAATTTAGATTTTCGGACGAATGCAATTTCTAACGAAAAACAAAATAAATAAAAACTAATTTCGGGAGTAACTAAATGAATACATTTTTCGGACGAAAACGAAATTCCGAAACAAAATATTTCAGTGTGCACATGTCTATATAGGAGTGTGTGTAGGGAGGGAAGAGGGGGTGGTGTGTGGGTGGTGTTTTTTTTTTGTGTTGTTTTTCGGGTCGCGGGGGGGTGTATGTACCTTTGCTCCCCTTTTGCAAAGTAAATGATGAAAGGATCCAAGGTGCCTCATGGGGAAAGGGGGATCAGGTGTTTTATGTTAGATTGGACTTGTATGTATACACTGTATGGTATGTTTTCTTTTTTTTTGTTGTACATTGAAAATTGTTATAATAAAGGAAAAAAGTGATTATAAAAAAAAAAAAACATATGTAGTATATGTTTGTTCAATGAGTAGTGGTG
Organism: Rana muscosa; assembly: GCA_029206835.1. Classification (NCBI taxonomy): domain Eukaryota; kingdom Metazoa; phylum Chordata; class Amphibia; order Anura; family Ranidae; genus Rana; species Rana muscosa. The sequence continues at coordinate 494,909,624 of CM055121.1, forward strand.
GGCAACCCTTTTCAGGGTTATGCTTTGTGCCTGATAGTCTGCCTGCTTGGTGAAATTATGTCTAAGGTGGCAGAATTGGCTCTTGGGGATGTTATTTAACCAGCGACGATGATGACAGCTATTGTAGTGTAAGTAGGAATTTCCAGCAGTTGGTTTGTAGTGGTTTTTGACATGAATGCGGCCATTTTCATGATATAGAACAAGGTCTAGAAATGCTAGATGTGTGTTATCATGTACGGAAGTGAAGGATAGGTCCATGTTGTTATTATTGCAGTGGAAAATAAATTGTTCAATGTGCTCAGTATTTCCTTCCCAGATGATAATGGCGTCATTGATGTAGCAACCATAAAAGACGATCTTAGACATGACATTTTTTATTTTATTTTATATGTCTTCAGAGTTGCTTCTCCTCTATAAAAGTATTGCCTGAAGTGTCATCCACCATCATCCCCCTAGACCAGCTATCCACCTCCACCAGAGCGCCCTCCTCTCCTTTTGTGTTTAAAAGATTATTGGAGTCACTGGAGAGGCTCCACTGGTCCCATGTCCCTGAGTGATGTTGGCCCCAGATTAATGCAGGCAGGAATCAACATGGTGCTCAAGGAAGCCCTAGCAATCTCTGCAAGGAACACTAGTTGAGAAAGGCTGGTAAAGAAGCTCAAAAATAAACCAAACAGTTTAAATCTTATTCTACATTAAATAAAACACAGCTTATGACAAATACCTAAGTAGCACAATAAAAAGGTAAGCCCTAAACAATGCCCGAAATGCATAGCTCAGAGAGGACCTGACACTAAAATGCAATTTCTGCTTAGTCAGTAGTAGACCACCCACCATGTAAAATCCCTAAATTACACCTGTAAAAACAATACATTTATATACAGTATATATGTCTGCAAATAAGCTATATTTTCCTTACACCTTGCTTTTGCTCAGGAGAAAGTGATGTTACAGTCCTTCTGGTGAGATCTTAGAATTGCTGAATATTCCAAATCTCATGACAAAGACACTCCTCAGCATTGCCAGGATCTTGCCAGAAGGATTGTGACACTATCCTTGTCTGGGAAATACAGTCAGAAGATTTTTTTTTAACCTTTCTCTTTTTTGTTTCTATGGATGGGGGTAACTATTGGACAAGCATACCTCAGTTATGTTATTTATTATTTATGTTATTTATCAATTTACAGGACATATTCCAAAAAAAACCTCTTTAAAATAATTATGTCACAGTGAACAGGTAATGGTTTTAATGAATCTCATTACTAGTGCTTTGTGGAAGGGAGTAAGTAGGTAAGTGGGACCAGCTAGGAGGGACAGTACATATGCTTGCACCCTTCTGAGGATACCTGATACATCGAAGAGCCAAGGTCCTTTAATACCAGGCTAGTATTTAGAGAAGTATTGGCATTTTATTAGCACACTGGAAGTACCCCTCTATTGTTGAAGGGCTACAGAGACACTACCACAGCTACAGAGATACCACATGTTATGTCTTAAAGAAGGAGTAGTTAAAATGTAAGTAAAGACAATTGAATAAAAGGGAAATGTATGGTATCTGTCTCATACAAATCATCCCCACCTGGGTAGGATTTCAAATTCAGCAGACTGGTTCATCTTTATTCACAGCAAAATGCTGGAGATAGACTATAAATGTAAGACTTGAAAATCCATACAGTAAACAGAGAAAGGAAGAAAACCTAATCCTTTGAAAGGAGCCAAAAAGTACAGAAGTAATGCTGTAAAATGATGCAGCCACCAAATGTTTCCCTATTCACTTAGCAGACTATGGACAATGCACCTCTAAAGCACGGCACACAAAACATAAAAGCACTCTTAAAAAAAAAAAAAAATCCCACCATTCATTCTTCACAGGAGTGAATGCAAAATAAACGCTGCTTTTCCATCATTAAAATTTTACAGTCAAAATTAGAACAACATTTAGGCTCCCAGATGTTTTACTATGTCCGTATTCAAAGAAGCATACTGATTTTATATTCATTAAGACACGCAAGGGTTTCCATGGTCGTCAGCGTTAAAACACTTCGATAAAGGCTTGCAGCTTGGCAGACTGCTCCTGGTGCTGATTCTGCAGAAACCTGAAGACTTAGCACTTTCTCTTCATGGTGAATTTCTCTTTTTATAGTCAGCGGCACCTGTCTGCACAGACTTTTATGCCCATTTAATGAAGACTTGTTTTTTTTATCCATTCACCAGTGCTGTTTCTTCTCTAATTACTTTATATCTTTAATTTTTGTTTGCAAATACACATTATATGGGAGTTTCATGAAAAAAATATTTTACTACACTAGTTTCATTGTGTTTTACTGGGTATATTTATTTAAAATAGTTGTCACATGGCAGCCAATCAGAATTTAACTTCATCTTGTTCAATTCGACTTTGACAATAAAACCTGGGACCTGATTGGTTTCTATGCAGAGCTGCACCATAATGTGTACTCTCCAGTTTTAGTAAATTCACAACCCTGTGCCCCCCGCCCCAAAGTTTCCTCTATGATTGATAGCAAATGGATATAAGAAATGCAAAATTTAATTGTCCCAGTATTAAGAAATACTACTCAGAATTAGCATAACTTTGCCACGGTTAGGGGGTTGATAAAAACATAAAAACAGGAAGAAGTGTGCACCAGAATAGTGCATAATCTCCAACACCATTTATTGCTTATAATATTAAGTTATACTCTGATGAAGAGGGTACAGTATATCCTTTGAAATATGTCAGCATACTCAATTGCATAGTGAAGTATTGTAAATGTCTTTTATATTGGTTATCCAGGTCTTGGAAGCGCCAAGAGACCTTGTTGTCCAATGATGCATCTATGCTTGTGATTGTAGAGTTCTGACTACCGGTATATTTTCCCTTTTTGAATCAATAAATAATGTTTGAGGTAATGCACTATTTTGGTGCACCCTTCTTGCTCTTTTTTTAATTCATGTAGAATCATAGGTTTCCCCTAGCTGAAGAGAACTGCAAAGTCCAGAGCAGATCCTTGGCACTGTATAGACTGTCCAGTCAATAAGCTTCTTATTTAATATGCCTCTCTGCTTCCAGTCAAGTTCCTTTCCTATGGCCTGTAACTCTTGAGTGCTGATGTGATGTCTGCGTTACATTGCTGTAGGGGGTGGATAAAGTTTTTATGTCAATATCATATTCAGCTAAATACACTTGTAAAATAAAAGTACAGAAACATATAGACTGCAAAAGTGTTGGTAAGTCAGGCTTATTGGTGATGAGAAGGCCACAAGAGTTTTAGATAGCCCACAAACACTCCCAGAAACCCCCTGGCCTTTTAGGGAAATCCCAGAACTACCAAAAAAAGTCTAATATAATAAAAAACAAAAAACTGAATTCAGTAAGTATAAGGGTGAGACCACACATTTCTTTCACATTTACATTCTGTTAAAGTGGATGTAAACCCGATTCATTAAATTTGAGCTGGGCACATATATCTGCAGTGTTTGTTTTTCTCTCTTCAAAGCACTTAATCCCATAGCTTTGTCCTCCTCCGTTCCTCTGTTATCAGCATGATCATTTTTGACAAGCTCTCCGAGATGGGAGATAGAAGTGTGTGTCGGGGGGAGGTTGCTATAAATAGATTAGCAGACTGCTAAACTATTCAAAGGTAATCTCTGCATGTGTTGGGAGGGGGTGTGTGCCTTTCCTCCAATCAGCTGTCTCACAGTCTCTCACAGTGTCTAGCAATACTCCCCTCCTACAGGGGAACCATGAAGAGAAAATTCTAACAGGACGTGCACTTTCTAAATAGTATAGGGAGGGAGATTTGTTTCATCCCTGTGTATCATCTAAGGCTGTTCACTTCACTTGGTATATGGAGAGTTTACATCCACTTTAAGCTAGCTGTGCAGGACAGTCTACAGTAGGATGGTATTGTACTTCCTGAAAAGTCTGTATAATTAAAGGTGGGGCTGACATTGAAGCTCTTTATTTTATTTTTTTATTGAGCAAGCTGTTGTCATGGACCTGGAGCTGTTTTTGTGTGGCGACTGCTGTTTTAGATGTATTTAATGATTGATTGATTTATTACAGGCATTTGCATAGCACCATCAATATAAACACAGCTTTACATATTGTATTTTGTAATAGTAGTCATAATCCTCATTACCATAAGTCTTTAACTACCTCCCATTGTATAGTCAAATGATGGTGGGCGGGATCCCCTCTCCTTCAGGAGGAAACATCATATGACCTCGCCCCAGTCTCACTGCTTTTGCATGCCCACAGAGGCCCGCATCACGGTGTTTGTGCCATGTCCCTGGGGCAAGGCGTGACCCCGATCTGGGTAAGGAGCTAATGATGTGGCTCTTTAACCATGTGATTGGCTGTGTCCAATAACAGCTGATCACATGTAAACACGAAAGTGCAATTTTTGGCTCTCCTCGCCTCACACTAACAGAGTGTCACACTGACTGTGAGGTGAGGAGAGCCGATCAGCAGCATCTCCTCGCAGCAGAGACTGTACAGCTAATCAGGGCAGTGATCAACAGTGCCCCGATTATCAATGTAGCCCCAGCAGTGCCCATCAGTGATGCCAGTCAGTGCTGCCTTTCAGTGCCCATCAGTGCTGCCCATAAGTGCCCATCAGTGCCGTCCATCAGTGCCCATCAGTGTTGCCTAACCCTGTCGCCTATTAGTGCCCATCAGTGCTGCCTATCAGTGCTCATCAGTGCCACCTAATCAGTGCACTTTAGTGTCACCTCATCAGTGCCCATAAGTGCCGCCTCATCTGTGCCCATCAGTGCAGCCTCATGAGTGCACATCAGTGAAGGAGAAAAAAATACCTATTTTCCAAAATTTACTGACAGAAACCAAAAAAACTTTTTCTGAATTTTTTTATCTTTTTAGCAAAAAATAAAAAACCCAGCAGTGATTAAATACTACCAAAAGAAAGCTCTATTTGTGGGAAGAAAATTACAAAAATGTCATTTGGGTACAGAATTTGTCCTGGGCAGGAAAGGGGTTAGGGTGCCCAGCAGTGGCGGCTGGTGAAGTTTAAGGCCTCATGCCCACGGGCGTTTTTTCAGCCGCGTTTTTGAGCGTTTTTTACAGCTTAAAAACGCCTGTCCATGTTAGTCTATAGCTTCATGCCCACCTAGGCGTTTTTGAGCTGTAAAGATCATAGGCGTTTGTAAGCTGTAAAAAAAACCCAGGGCCAGTGCGTTCCTCAGCGTCAGAATTAGGCAGAAAAAACGCGAGCGTCAAAAAACGCGCAAAAACGCGCACTAACGCGCAAAAAACGCGCACTAACGCGCGGTCGCGTTTTTAGCTCCGACTTTTTTTTTTTTTAAAAAAATAAAATAAATATTTACAATAACATGGACAGGCGTTTTTAAGCTGCAAAAAACGCAGCTGTAAAAACGCCAGTGGGCATGAGGCCTTAGGATGGGGGGCACAAGTCCCCGCCCCTCCACGTTTGGCCCCTCCCACTTCTCATAAGCGACACCCCTTATAGAATCCACCCACGCACATATCTGCGTTCTGCAACATATAAATAGCACATATCAGCATTCTGCAACCTGTAAAACGCACATATCTGCATTCTTCACCCTGTAAAATGCACATATCTGCATTTTGCACCCTGTAAATCGCACATATCAGCATTCTGCACCCTGTAAATAGCGCATATCTGCATTCTGCACCCTGAAAAACGCACATATCTGCATTCTGCAAAACGCACATATCTGCATTCTGCACCCTGTAAAACGCACAGATCTGCGTTCTGCAACATATAAATAGCACATATCTGCATTCTGCACCTTGTAAATCGCACATATCTGCATTCTGCACCCTGTAAAACGCACATATCTGCATTCTGCACCCTGGAAAACGCACATATCTGCATTCTGCACCCTGTAAATCGCACATATCTGCATTCTGCACCCTGGAAAACGCACATATCTGCATTCTGCACCCTGGAAAACGCACATATCTGCATTCTGCACCCTGTAAAATGCACATATCTGCATTCTGCACCCTGTAAAACGCACATATCTGCATTCTGCACCCTGTAAATCGCACATATCTGCGTTCTGCAACATATAAATAGCACATATCAGCATTCTGCAACCTGTAAATAGAACATATCTGCATTCTGCACCCTGTAAAATGCACATATCTGCATTCTGCACCCTGGAAAACGCACATATCTGCATTCTGCACCCTTTAAATCGCACATATCTGCGTTCTGCACCCTGTAAATCGCACATATCTGCATTCTGCACCCTGTAAATAACATATATCTGCACTGTGCAAACTGTAAATTGCACGTATCTGCATTGTGCAACCCCCCCAATCAGGTCAGCTACAGTGCTACACTATACACATGGCAGGGGGGGTGGTGGACACAGCAATCACCCCCCCCCCTCAGACCAGCACAGGGTGGCAGGGCAGACAGACACTCATCCTCCATGGAGTGGATGCCTAACAAATGTTCCGATATCACTGTGCATCTTTATAGGGTGGTGGGAGATTGACATGACTCTGAGAATAATCCCCTAAACATTGCATTAAAAAAATAACAACTGGACAGTCCCAGATAAAATAAGTTGAACTGAACCAAGAACAGAGAGGTCACTGAGACAGTTTTGCTGGCAGAAGACAGTACTAGACAAAGATGGTTATAGTACCAATGAGCTGTTGGAAAATAGCAGCAGTCTGGATGACCCCATAAATGACAACTGTACTGTATGTCATCTTCTGCATTCTCAAAGCTCGACTGAAAAGCCTACTTTCTTCTTTCACCTAAATATTTACAGCCGCAGCGTCTCCTTACCTGCTTGACTGCAGCTCCTCTAGGGCCATGCAAACAACGGAGCTGCCGACGTGACGTCACTTCCGGTTTTCGTCTGTCCCACGAAACCCGGAAGTAACAGTTTTGAAATGCTCCTGCCCGGCACCCATAGTGTTTCTACGGGCGGAAGCTAATCAGCGCTTTACATTGCGCCGCAAGGCGGGATAAAAGCCCGCAAATGAAGCGCCATGTCTGCAATCTCGTGATTGCATTGACGTGGCGCTTCCCATAGGGCACGGGTGTCCGGCGCTCAAGGGCACTTACTTAAAGGAAATTTTTTTTCATTTTTTTTTTCTTAAAGGGGCCATAAAAAAAAAAAAAAATTAAGACTACAGGAGGGGAGCGGCGCCCGGGCGCCCCCTATGGACGAGCCGCCACTGGTTCCCAGTATTGAAGCAGTTAATAAAATATTTTACAAATGTTACCAGTCTGAGAACATGTTAGCTATTTATGCAGATAGTTTTGAGTTCAAAGTGTTCCTTTTTTTAGCTAACGTAATTTATTAAATATGAATGCTTTCAGGACCTTCCTCCTGTCCCTTCTTCAGGCTTTATACAATTCAAATGAATAGCTAAATTATTCTGAGGTACTAGCTACCATGTCATCTAATGCCGCTAAATTAGTGGAGTTAAAATTCACTTGCAAAAAAGCATTTGAGATAGTCTGAATGTTTGTAACAGTACAAATAGGAGATCATTTCGCATGCATGAACCTTCCACAAACTGGCGTATGTGCTATAAATTTATTACTGAAGTGGAAGGAAAAGTTAAAAGGGAAGGTCTCTACAACTATACGCTTGACCAATTCAAAGAAAAGGTGGATTATCTGCTTGGACCAGACACAACCCTAGCTGAAACTGACTGTTATGGTAAATACCTTTGAGCTAATTTTAGTTTAAATCACATTCAAAGGGAGCATGCATAGTGTATACATTTTTACAGTGTTTAATGATCTTCAAGCTAAAGAGGTCTGGTTATGCCAAATAGGGAGGAAACATTTTGAACATTTTCAATGCATCTGTTCTAGGTCCTGTAAGAAAAAAGAGGCTTTCTCCATTTAACTAACTTTGAAAGCAGGAAGGGTTGCACCCTTTTCCTCTGTACCAGAGCCCTCTACTATTACAGCCTCCATTGATTTCTCATGCTATGTTACAATTCTGCTCACTATGCGCATTCCAGCATGTAAGGGTCAATATATTTTTGATTCCTGGCCATAGATATGATTGACAAGCCACTGGCCCGAGGCTCTGCCATCATGTAATTTGTCTAAACCAAACATTCTCATGTTAAATTTCCACATGAACATGTGTTGTGCATGGATTATAAGTGCCGATGTCCAGGTCGTATTCAAGGATGTCACACTGTATATTTTGTTTGAACCATATGTAAGATATTTAGTTATAGCAGCAGTATCCATGAAAATTGCATTCAGATGTTGAGAAACACATATTTTGTGGAAACTGATTTTCATGCACCATTAAAGATATCATTTTAACCTAAGCTCATTTGTGGTACTTTCCATGCTAAAGAGGAAAATTCTGGAGACTTTTTTGCATGTAAATGGTATCCACAATATTTTCTGAACATTTATCATAGGTGAACAGGTACAGTGTTAGCAAACGAATAAATGCCAGACAGAGAAGCATTCTGCTTCTGTGTACTACCAAAGAATGGGTTTGATTTACCTTATCTATGCACACTCTCATCTCACCCACTGACCCAGCATTAAAAAGAACCAGACAAGATACAACTTATGCAAGCATATGAATTTTTAGTCTTTAATTATTTAGTTATTTAATTTGTTTAGGTTTGCTTATGAAATATCTTGTTTTGTCCCCTTATTCAGCATCACTTTACCTGAGCATGAAACTTTAACTAGGGTGCTAGTGGTTGGAGGTAATCAAAATCTGACAACTGCTACCTTGTCAATTGTACACCCTTAGACAGTGGGATTAATTTATTAGGCAAATACTGTAGGCTGTTCTATTTGCAATTTTTCCCATAGCTTATTAAAGTGATACTAAAGGTTTACATTTAAAAAAATAAAATAACAAACATGTCATATTTACCTCCACTGTGCAGCTCGTTTTGCACAGAGTGGCCCCGAACGCCATCATCTGGGGTCCCTTGGTGGCGCTCGTGGCTCCTCCCCACATCAGATAACCCCCTAGGAGAAGCGCTCTCCCAGGGAGTAACCTTGCGCGTCCAGCATTCGGCGCCCGCATCATTGGATTTGATTGACAGCAGCGGGAGCCAATCGCTGCACTGCTATCAATCTATCCAATCAAAAGCCATAAACCCCCGGGCATAGAGACTGTGCGTCCTCGGCTTGGGACATTCCAGGGCTCAGGTAAGTAAAACAGGGGAGCTGGGGAGGCCAGTAACTGACAGAAGGTTTTTCACCTTAATACATAGGATGCGTTAAGGTGAAAAAACAGGAGGGTTTATAACCCCTTTAAATGTGGTGAAAATACACTTTGCAAAGAAACCCAGTTATGTGTAAGGAAAATGTAAAAAATACTGTATTTTTGCACGTAATTGGATGATGTAAGTCAGCAGAGGTTCACTGCATTCACGAGCTAAGAAAAAATTCTCTTGCAAACTGACAATTCCCTATGTGTCTTTAGTAAATTAAACCAAATATCTTCAAATTCTCTTAGTGCATAACAAAGTCCTAAAACAAAACCTTGTAGTTTATAGTTAACAGTATTTGACAAATCTGTTATTTGACACTTTTACAAACTCCCACAAATTGAGAGATGGTGTGACTTCAGGCCTGTAACACATAGGCTAACGTGTCATGTTAAAAAAAAAAAAATTAGTGTACATAGTGAGGCAAAACAAAATATTTCATAAGTATTCCTGCACGATTACAATTTTACTGAATATTCCAAATCTTCTGTAAAGCCTATTTGTGACGGACCTGGCCGGGACAGGGGCTTTTAGAGGGGACTGAATGCAAGCCTCTTGCCCTGCGACCATGGGCCCTGGCATTTGGGGGAATGGTGCTCTTTGTGAGCTGTATGCCTGGGGACCCTTGTCGGGGTGTTACTTCGGATTCAGGTCCATGTCCCCCCAAGACACACAGACTCTGGGGACCCTGTATATGCCATATTAGAGTGACTAATTCATACTGTTGGGATTTTCACACATTCCCTCTAAGGATATGCGAATGCAATCACCTCCAGCCATCTGTCTGTCCTCTGTGCTATTTTGACCCTGCTAAATGTGTGATGTTTACACTTAGGATAATGTATATTGTATAGCAGGTGAGACAGGTAGGAGCCGGGATGTCTACCCTGAACGGTCATATCTATGAGTCACCTTGGCTGGCTAAAGGATTTAGTTAATTAGCTCATGTTAATTATGCTTTTGGTTACCCCCTCGGTTACTGTATATAAGACTTGATTTTTGGTGCTAATAAAGTCTCTCTTGGTTGAACTTACATACAGCCTGCCTGGTGTTTGTTCTGACCGACCACAAATGGATTCGAATGGCACATAGCGGTAGTTTGAATCCTGGAGCACCGGATGATCCAATAGAGCAGAGGAGTGTCGGGAGAGTGGAGCCGAGCGAGCAAAGGGGCTCGTTACAATATTTAAACTGCAAAAGAAAAGCAGCTCACCAGTCCTTAAATGTGGTGACTGCATCAGTTCTCAAACTAAGAAATGACAAAAAAAAACAAACAGAAAATACCTGTTGATTTTGACAGAAACGCAGTGTTCTCCTCATTTTCTGCAAGCTGAAAAGAAACCACCATATAACTGAGAAAAACAAAGGCAGACATGTTTAATGCCAAGCCTGTGTGACAACCATGGCTCCTTCCATAGATACAGTGGAGCAGTGAGTGTAACCACAAAGGGGCAGGAAGTGTGTTTATTAGTTAAATAATTGCTTTTAAGTTTAGATATACTTTAAACCTGATTGTAACATGTCCAAAAGATATGACTGGGCCAGCATTCATTAGTGAATAAGGTGAAGCTCTGCTGACTCCCATCATCAAACCATAAGCAAGCAAAAACATTTATTTTTCTCTTGCGCATTGCTCATGATTGGGTATTTTTGCAAAGTGGATATTCCCTACATTCACTAAGCTATGGGGGAAAAAATGGATGTAAAGAGTAAAGCCTATTGGCTTTAGTAAATTAACACCTCTTCTGAAGCAAAGGATTCTTTCCTTTATCCTTGCAAACTCTTTACACTGTAAATGAGTTGAGTATGGTCAGTGTACAATACTGGCATCTGCCAGGTCTCAGGATGAATTAACTCCTATGCACATACATGGGAGTTATGCCATTCTGACCTAGCCAATCAATATGGCTCTACTGAACTCAGAAGAATCCAACAAGTAGATGATGGCACAGATGAAGGAGGTGAATATAGTCACACTTTTAGAAGACAGTGATAGACCAAAGATACAATATATGAGACTGCTAGGGATCACTGATTATGCAGCAACTTTACAATCTAATGCTTACACATTTGTGCTCCCTACAACCCACTAAAAATGATGTGTGCCACATTTTATATATCTCTTGGCAAGATTCATTATAAAAGATCAGATAAAAAAAAAAAAAACACACGAAAAGTGAATAGGGAAATAGGGATGAACAGCACAGAAAAACATGAAAGAGCATGAAAGAAATGAACCAAATCCTTTTACTACTTTAGTCAACCTAAAGAATATTTTTCCTTCACTGGCTTAAGTATCTACAGTTGGTAGGGAAAACACAGGCTATTGTCTGCAGAGGTACCATGATTTAATGACTTATTGTCACACAATAAGCACCAAAAAGCTGCATTTAGGCCCCAGGTGTATCTAGGCCCCAGACTCTAAACATTCAAGAAGTCAATATTTGCTGAATAAAAACACATCTAATATCAAACAATGGTACTGAAACATACTGTACTTTGTCCAAGTAAAAAATAAATAAAAAATCTTTAGGCTTTTTCTTCAGGCTTTCCACTCTGAATGACTTATCAACTGTTTCTTTCAAAATGAAAGTGGTAAGAAAGTGGTCAATTGTTAACTTGAAAACCATTTTGTAGGTAAATAAATGTTCAAATATTAAAGTTGAGCACCAGAAAAAGACTGTTTTTTTTCTAACATTCACATGAGTGAGAACACAATATCCAATTCCCACCTTAACGTCCTCGTTGTAACAAAAAGATACAGAATAAGTTGCATGAAAGTCATGCTGGAGTGATCAGCTAAGACCTGTTAACACCAATAATAACCATTTTCATTACTATAATGTTTATACACAGAAAATCCTGGACACAATTACTTTGTGGATTACATTCCCTAAAGCAGAAGAACTAGCAACATAAAAGTTTAACCAAAGACTATCAAATTCAAATTTGGGCTATCAATATACTGTAGTACTCAGTGTTATCACGCAACAATAACCACTGAGATATATTTTTCACAAACATTCACCACCCTATGGTAACAATATTCCATCTGGGGAAGAAATTTTCATTGTATCTTACCATAATACAGTAACTAATGGTTCATGTAAGTTAGGGATTGAAGGCCACTGCTTCTAGTAGAGAAAACACTTGAGGCTCCACTGGAAAACATGTACAAAATGACCAGTTACACATCTACTGAGAAACAGCAGAGGGTTGAGTGTATTATATTCTAATCCCACTCATTCTTATTTCAACACAGGATTAGTGGTCACAATGCTTAAGTTATATCCTACTTTCACACACATATTATGTGCACATTGGTCTGAATAATTTGCTTATAAAGGATTATTTCCAATGAAATAAACATGGCATTTACTAGCATTAACAGTATAGACCACAATGGTACTGTATCTCTGCTTCTTTGACTATGTGTAAAGTCTAATATCCAGTTACACATTATTTTTATATGGAATACCTAAATTGTTTACATGGAATGTATTGGCCATATTTTATTAGAGAACCCTGGCGTTACTTAAAACATATTATTTTTCTTAATAGTTTAATTTGCAATACAAAAATGTCATACATCCCACGCCTAATATTATTACACACAGACATGACACAAAGAGGGAAGGACAAATTAACAGGGGTACATATCCAGATAACTCTTTACATCTTATTTATTCTATTCCTCACTACTTATTGACCCTGTTTTACTTCAACTCTCATCTTTTCTTTTTCCTATTCAATTCTTCTGTTCTTTTCTAGTTTAACGCCCCTTACTTTATGTATTGGTCTCTTCCACCCTTTATAGTATAGATATCCACTTCCTCACCTCCTTTGTTCTACAAGCAAAATGAGCAAGAACGTCTACTGACACACCTGAAAGAGCCTACCTGTAAAAGTCAGGCCTCGTACACACGACCGATTTTCTCGTCGTAAAAAACACGTCGTTTTTTTCGACGAGATTCTTGTTAAGCTTGTCGATTTTCTCGTCAAGCTTTCTATGCGTACACACTGTCATTTTCCAATTTCCTCGTGGTTCTCTGCGCTCACGTCCAGCACGTACGACGGCACTATAAAGGGGAAGATCTTTTTTCTTGGCGCCACCCCTTGGGCTGCTTTTGCTGATCTCGTGTTACCGCGTGTGAAGTAAAAGTTTGGGAAGAGACGATTCGCGCTTTTCAGTCTTCGTACTTTTCAGATCGTTTTCTGCGGTTCAGTTTGTGCTTGTGGGTTCGTATCTTGACTTTCAGGGCGTCTAGGCAGGTCGTATCTGTTTTACAGTGCGTTATTGCCTGTTCGTTTCTGAATTTCAGTTCGTTATTCATAGGCCTTGCTGTTCTAAAGTGCGTTCTGTTCTGTACGTTCTGATTAGACGACCGTTTCCTAGCCATGTCGCCTGGACGTTCTCGTCGTCGAGTTCGTGCTGTGCGTGCGCTTGGTGTTGGTCTGCTTGTTTTGGACCAAGACCAGTCCATGAATGGTGTGAGGAGGAGTTCATGGACCAAGAATTGGTTGCTCCAGCGGGACCAATTCTGCCACATGCCTCTGCTGCGGGAGATCGTCGAGAATAATCCTGAGGACTACAGGAATTTTCTGAGGATGTCTGACCCCGTTTTTCAGGAACTGTTGGCTTTGGTGTCCCCCTATATTACCAGGAAGGACACCGTTATGCGGGAAGCCATCAGTGCTGAGCAGAGGCTCATCGCCACGTTGCGTTACCTGGCGACAGGGAGAAGTCTTCAGGACTTGAAGTTCACCACAGGCATCTCCCCCCAGGCTCTGGGCCTCATAATCCCAGACACCTGTTCTGCTATTATACAAGTCCTGCAGGAGGACTATATTAGGGTAAGTTTTCTCCCTTAACATCACATTTTATGTATTACATGTATGCTAATGTATTGTATTTCTTTCATCCTTCCCTAATTACCATGATTGTAATATGCTGAGAATGTCCCCTTTGTCCCCATGCATGTTGGAAGCTTTAGATTGCCCCTTTTTTATCCTCCCTAAATATTTTCCCTCACTAACTTTTCCAGCAGGGGCGCCTGTTGCTCCAAATGTTGGGGGGTTCCAACCCCAATTTCGGAAATAAACGTCCTCCTTTTTTGCTCTGTTGCCTAATAAACGCCCCCAGTTGTCCCCTCCAATGCAGCCATTTAGTCCCCTCTAATGCAGCCAGTTTCCCCCCAGCCCTGCACTTACCTTCTTGTGGTCAGCGCCATCCTTCTTCTGTCCTTGATGTCTTCTCCTTCCCTTCATGTTGCATCAGCCAATCATGTTACCATTAAACAGACTTGGTGAACATGATTGCCAGAGCAGCCTGTCAGTGTTTACACAAGGAATGCCCCCTCCTTGCGTCCCCGATTTTTCTTTGAGGAAGCCAATTACATCCCTCAGGTTGTAATTTGCAAGACTTTTTTAATACCTGTTTCTGCTCTGCAATTTTAACCCCCTAAATGACGCAATTATTCATATGTCGGTCGCTTTACAAGAGGCCATCCACCTGAATAGTGTGCGGCATAGACAATACATAGGTTCATGCAACGCATGAACCTATGTATTGTTCTGAGTGATGGGCACAGGAGAGAGGGGACAGTGCTCCAGCGCCCACTCTGGACGCACCGCCACTGCAATGCTATCCTGTGGCCAAACACATCTCCCCCCCCCCAAAATAATTTAGTAATGGCCCATCAGAGGTGGTGATGAATATGATAAATGAGCCTTCCATTATACTTTTTTTACACACCTTAATAAACGTATAATTAGATTGATGTTGGTCTCTAATTTTTTGGTTTAGAATTTGCTTGTAATGTATGCCTTTGTTTTTCTAATATTATTTCATCTTGTTTCACTCCACAGCTTCCTTCCACGCCACAGGAATGGCAGACTGTGGCATCGGAGTTTGCCACGCGGTGGGACTTCCCCAACTGCGGTGGTGCCATAGACGGGAAGCACGTCCGCATCGTGCCACCACCCCGTTCTGGGTCCTACTACTACAACTACAAGGGGTTTCATAGCATTGTGCTGATGGCGGTGGTGTCAGCACGGTATGAATTCCTCTATGTTGATGTAGGGAAGAATGGCCGGATGTCCGATGGGGGATCCTTCATCCAGACGGAGTTTGCCCTCCGTCTCCAGAGTGACGACCTTGCATTGCCACTGGATGCAGGGAATATTGAAGGACTCCCCTTTGTTTTCTTGGCTGATGAAGCCTTCGGACTCGGACGGCATCTTATGAGGCCATTTCCACAGAGGACCCTGACCCCAGAGAAGAGTGTGTTCAATTACCGGCTGGCCAGGGCCCGAAGAGTCGTTGAAAATGCCTTCGGCATAATGGCCAGCCGGTTCCGCCTTTTTATGACTTCCATCCACTTGGCGGACTACAAAATAAACTATGTAGTGTTATGCTGCTGTGTGCTACACAACTTTCTGAGCCAAAAATCTAATTCGTATATGGCCTCAGTTTTGCCAGAGGCTGGACTTTCCCCTGCAAATCCCCTTCCGGGCCTGGAATCTGCCCGTCTTGGCTTGCCCCCCCAAAATGCCCGTGTGGTTCGGGACAAATACATGGAGTATTTCACGGGTAGGGGGGCAATTCCTATGCCAGCCTATGTCTAAGTATCCCAATAAAAATCTTGTTTAAACCTTTAATTATTTGTTCTTTCCTGTCTCCTAGTTTGTCTTTGTGCATTTGTAGTGGCAAGTGTATTTTACTTTAGTAAATAACAACCAATTTCACTATGTTACCTTACAAAAGAACCAAATAAGCTTAGAGAGTATTATAAAAAGAAGCTACACGTTGTTTGTGGTCAAATATTTTACTCTCTGCACTTTTTTTTTTTTTTTTACTTTGGGGTTGGCCTGGCCACAACCCGGCAAATTTTGGCTTATGAAAATACAAAAATACCACTTGCATTTCTAAAATGACAACATTGGATACCTCTGAGCAATCTGAGACATTCAGTTACACAAACTATGTCTCTATGTGCCCGTCCTAATATGGGGTCCTGCCACCCCTTGCCCAGCCAAAAATTCAATATGCACACATTTTTAATTTTTTGCAAATAGGAAGTTTACAATCCTGATCCCTATTGTCAACATGTGCTATCTGCCATCAGGGGTGATCAATGGACGTGTTTTGGGGGTGCATCCCCTTCCTCAGTTCACCGACTTTTGATACGAGGAAGGGGTTGCACCCACAAAAGACGTACATGGATATCCCCTGATGGCAGATAGCACATGTTCACACACTGTGTGCATATTCAATTTTTGGCTGCTTTGTTACGCAAAAAATTAGTAAAAATATAAAAACAAACATGTAAAAACAAATGTGTTTGGATGGCTTATTGAATTCTCCCCAAAACATCGAGAATGTCTTTAAATGTTTGTTCCATCACATGGATTCTTTGTTTAATTAGGTCCAGTTCCGTGCTACATTCCATCACTTGCTGGATGAGGCGGAGGGCACTGTCAGCAGAGAACGGTGTGCTATCCTTCACAACATTTCCATCCCCTAAAAACCATAAAAAAAAATTAATAAAACTCTGCAGGCCTACCTCGCTTACCTTAAGCTGTGGTGTCAGATACTGACCTGTTGTGGTGACCAGATCCACAACGTCATCCACCTCTCCTTCCTGCACTTCTCCTTCCTCCACCTCAACTTCCTGCACATCTTTCGGTTGTGGATCTTTGGGAGTTTGGGGTTGCTTGGAAGTTGTGGGGTGCATGTGCTCCCTGGAGTGTCCTCCTCCCAGTCTTCTCTCCCCTATGAGAATAAAACCAAAGGTCTATTTATCACACTGTAAAAATCTCATTTTTAAACTTAAAACAGGCTAAATTGTTTGGAAGTGGGGTACAAGTGTGTGTTTGTGCGGAATTTAAAGAAAAATGCATTATTTATGACCCCAAATATGTTTAGTATTCACATTTGGATGTAATTTTTTGGACATGGATGCACCACAAATAAACTCTGATGCACCTGTGTGGGACACCCAAAAAAGGCGGGTCTGGTGGCCCACACTATAGTGCTCCAAAGTACAGATGTGGAAGCAGCTGCTGAGTGTCCTCTCCTTTACACTGATTAAAGTTTGCATTTCATTCTCCTTACAAACACATCATCTAGACTTAAAAATTAGCCACAATACTTGATCAAAAATGGCAGATGTCTAATTACTTTTGGGGGTCTTAAATAAGCCAAAACCGCGGATAGTGGCCGAACGAAGTGTCGGTAACGTAACGAACGATTACTGTGCCCAACCTAGTTCAAAATATTACATTTTGGAAGGGAGTCCAATATGAAAAAAAAAAAAAATAAGTCAGTTTCTAAAAAGATTAATAGCAGAAAGGTCGTCATTTTACTTACTTTTAGCGAGCATCCTCTTTATGCTCCTCAACTGGTCTGGCTCCCTCAGTTTGAGGTCTGACCACCTCTTTCTGAGCTGCTCATTTGAGCGTTTCACCCCGAACTTCGCCCTCAGACTCTTCACAACTTTAGTGAGGATTTTGGCCTTCCTTCTATTTGGTTTGCTATACGGCCCATGCTTGGCATCATAATCAGCCTTGACCAAGATGTCCACCATCTCCGCCATCTCCGCCAAAGACATATTCGATGCCTTGAATCTCCTCCTTGATCGTGACGTGTCCTCGGTCTCCGGGCTTGTCTCCTCGCTAGTTGCGGAATTATCAGACACCTGCTGTAACTCCGCCATATCTGTCTGCGCGCCGAAAGAGAAGGGGCGGGGAAAAGATGTTAGTTAGAACGTCATGGGCGGGCGACGTGTGCGGAGCGACGTGTTCGAATTTGGACGCATGCGTGGTGTGTATATAGCAAACACACATGTGACTATAGTACGTTCGGTGTGCGGAGAGAGGAGTTCAAGTGACGGACGTGCGAACGAAGGTATGTGATTTTGTGAGACTTGTAAAAATTGTGGGCCTATACTGTCTTGAGATTGGTGGAGGATATATATGGTGACTAGGATGTGAAGGAGGTTAGACTGTTTGCCTCACATTATTTAAATATAAATTATTTTACTTGCAGATACAATATGAATGTCTTTATTAGCGACAAAGAGTTCCTGGCGGAATTTATTGACCGGGTAAGGGAGCTGCCGGCTCTGTGGGAGACCAAAAACCCCATCCATAAAAAAAAGGGGTGAGAAAAGCAGCGCTGGAGAAGCT
The DNA here is from genome assembly GCA_029206835.1 of Rana muscosa. Classification (NCBI taxonomy): domain Eukaryota; kingdom Metazoa; phylum Chordata; class Amphibia; order Anura; family Ranidae; genus Rana; species Rana muscosa. The sequence continues at coordinate 494,928,051 of CM055121.1, forward strand.
GCTCCCATTTGTGCATACCAAGGTGCCCACAGCCACAGCAAAACAAGTGGACACTAAAATTGGGAGCTTGAGAGGTACCTACAGGACTGAAAGCTCTAAGGTGCTGGCTTCTCAGAGGTCAGGAGCAGCAGCAGATGATGTTTATGTCCCGGTTTTGTGGTACTACAGCAGGATGTCCTTCCTGGATGACCACATTGAGCCAAGGCCATCACTCTCCACTCTTCCCCCCAGACTTCCCTGCAGCCAACCTGAGCCTTCTCTGGAGCAAGAGGAGGCAGCCATCCTGGATGATCCTGATTTGTCCATCTGGAGCCAGGTATAGTATTAACTGAAAATGTAGTGGGATAGAATTAATGTTTCCCAAATATGTCAGGATGAGAAACATACATTATTTTGTATTCCACAAGTGAAATCATGATCTGTAGACATTATTCTGCACTTAATTGTGTGGTAAATAGTCAAGCTGATGTAGTGGTAAATTTAAAGCAAGGATTTATGCATTTACATTCTAATTGCTTCCATCAGGATTACAAAGTTTGAGGCAAAGATTAAACCAACATATTAAACTATGTTTCTTTTTCATACACAGGATGAAATCAGCCAGGAGGAGGGTCTGGAAACTGTCAGGCAGGAGGAGGAAGGGCCCAGTGGCAGCCAGGAGGTGGCAGGGCCCAGTACCAGCCAGGAGGTGGCAGGGCCCAGTGGCAGCCAGGAGGTGGCAGGGCCCAGTACCAGCCAGGAGGTGGCAGGGCCCAGTGGCAGCCAGGAGGTGGCAGGGCCCAGTGGCAGACAGGAGGTGACAGGGCAAAGGAGAAGCACCAGATCCCAGGTGCCTCCCATCAGGCTTCACAAAAGAGGCAGGAGGGACAGGACCACCAGTGACGCAGCAATGGCCCTTATTAAAGAGGCCCATGCCACCCTCAAGGAGCCCACATCCCCTGAAGAGGCCATTGCCGGCCTAGTGGAGGCTAAGTTCAAGGTGATGAGCATGGAGCAATGCCTCCTATGCGAACCCCTGCTCATCACCTTGCTCAACAAGGGGGTGATGGAGCAAATTACCCCCAATACCACCATATGTGAGGTGGCCCAACTGACCCAACCTCAACCTCCACCTCCACCTTCCTCTTCTGCCCCACCCCCTTCTGCTACCCCTCCACCTTCTGCCCCACCCCCTTCTGCTACACCTCCACCTTCTGCCCCACCCCCTTCTGCTACACCTCCACCTTCTGCCCCACCCCCTTCTGCTACACCTCCACCTTCTGCCCCACCCCCTTCTGCTACACCTCCACCTTCTGCCCCACCCCCTTCTGCTACACCTCCACCTTCTTCTTCTGCCCCACCCCCTTCTGCTACACCTCCACCTCCTCCTCCTGACAGGAGTACCCTTCCAGTGGGCCAGCCTCCAGCTAAACGAAGAAGGAAGGCTGCAGGAAAGGCTGCAGGAAAGGCTTCAGGAAAGGCTGCAGGGAAGGTTGCCAGGAAGAAGAGGAAGTGATGGCCTTGCTTCATTGTGGTCGCACTGGTCGGACAGAAGGCAGGCTGTTGTAGTACCACACACTTGGGACATATATCTCACCTGCTGCTGTTCCTGACCTCTGGGAGGCCAGCATCAGATTGTGTTCTGAAATGTGGGCCTTCTCAAGCTCCCAATTTTAGTGTCCACACAGGGTTGGTGTGTGCTCTGGGGTCCCTGGGATGCACAAATGGCAGCAGCTTCTCCAGCGCTGCCTTCTCTTTATTTAATTTATAAACATGAATAAATGTGTTTTTTGTTTAAGTTCATATTTGACTATGTGTATTTTTAAATAAAAAAAAAAAGCTTTGGAGTAAGCAGATACATTTGACTGACAATAAAAGGCACAGATATCACCCCCCCAAAAGAATAACTAAATCTGATTAGCTCAAAAACATGGTGTGAAATTTTAAAAATATAGATTAGAAAATTAAATGTGAGATCGCTATCAAAACATTGAGAAATTATAATTAACATCATTTTGAAAAATCTAACCATTTAAATTATTCCTAAAAACTTGCACGATATAATACACATAAATCTTATAAAGAGCAGCATGAAAAAGGTTAAAAATAAGGCAGAACTCTGTGTGAATATCAGCAGCAAAAGAAGGTCTCTCGTTTTGATTAATGTAACATTCTAACGAAGAATTCAATGCAGAACATTTAAACGATGAAATATTTATGAGCGTGACGAATGTGCTCTCTCCATTATGAAGGCTTGTTTTACCAGAAGATGCGCTCCCGTCTCATAGTTGCTTGTGAGCATGCGCGCTTTTGGAAGAGTCGTAAAAGCATACACACGAACCATTTTCTCGTCACAAAACAGGCCGACGAGAAACACGACGAGGAAATCTGGAATCCTGACGAGAAAATAGAGAGCAGGTTCTCTATTTTCTCGTCGAGATTCTCGTCAAGTTTCTCGTCGTAAAACCATACACACGAACGTTTTTCTAGACAAAAAAACTCTCGCGGCACTTTTCTTGACTGTTTACGACGAGAAAATCGGTCGTGTGTACGAGGCCTCACATGGATGTTACTTCATGAGCGGAACACAGAATCATTGAATGTTTAATATGGCTCAATTGGCCTAAAGGGTCTTCCCCCTTTTACCTTCCTTATAATATATTAGGCACAGATCACAAAACAAATAGCTAGACAAACGTGGGGTAGGGGAGTGGAGGGGTAGGGATGGGTGGGAGACAGGGGTGATTTTTTTTTTTAACACAATGTGCAATATATTTGAAATGATTTTTAATAAAAACATATTATTGCAACTTGGTATAAACAGACATGTGTAACATAGATTGTTTTTTTCTGAAAAAAGCTTGTTGTCCTCCTGGTTTGAGTTTGCTGAGGATTCAGATGATACCAACCAATCCATGTGACTTCATCGTCTCCCAATCAGTATCAGGGAGAGAAAGTTGCAGGACACCTTTTGTTCAAGTCCTGTCCAGGAGCAGATACAGAAGTGTAGGAAAGAACAATGCATACTGTAATGCCCCGTACACACAAGCGGAATTCCCGTCAGAAAAAAGTTGGATGGTTTTTCCAACGGAATTCCGCTCAAGCTTGGATTGCATACACACGGTCACACAAAAGTTCTCTGAACTTTTGAGCGTTAAGAACGCGGTGACGTACAACACTACGACGAGACGAGAAAATTAAGTTCAATGCTTCCGAGCATGCGTCGAATTGTTTCCGAGCATGTGTGGTTTTTAGTGCGTCGGAATTGCATAGAGACAAACGGATTTTTATGTGATGAAAAGCTCCCATCGGAAATTCCGACCGTGTGTACAGGGCATTAGTCTACCAAGTATCCTAGACCATGACATGCTTGTGTCAATCTTTTCATAACCAAGGCATTTCACATAAAATAAATTAGAGGAGAAAGAAGACTTTTTAGGTCTAGTACAGATGAAAGTTCAAACAAAAATATCTCTGAAGTTTCATATGTGTATAGTAAATTAGAAATCTTAGATCAAGTTTACCCTCCTTGCACATGGTCAGCCTGCATTCCGTTGCTGCTTTGTTTATATGGAAATCCTAGCCTCAGCACTATACAGTTGTGTACATATGGGTACGTCGCTTAGCCTGTACAGGCTGCCCGTCCCAGTACATTGAGGGTGGGTGGTCTTCAATGTGTTAGTGTGTGTGTGTGTGCACTTATATATCTTGTACATTTTTATAAGCATTAATAATAGCATTTAGGGCATCTCAGATATCTGGGGTCCGCTTTTGTGAAGGATATTCCAGATTCCAATAATTTCCCCTTCCACAGACCCCCATGTCCTACCAACGTTTAGGGCATATGACTTTATATGGTTTAAGGGTGGAGCAGGATCTTTGCATGCTCAGAAGTAAGTCTGGAGTGTTTTTTGGGGGCTGGGGTTCCCCTAATATTCTTAGCAGACCTATATCCTTGATAAAAGTCTGATATGGATTTCCTGGATGAAGCGTCACACATTTTTTTTTTATTATTATTGCATTTTAGTGTAAATATGAGATCTGAGATCTTTTTGACTCCAGATATCATATTTAACCACTTGCCGACCGCCGCACGCCAATTTACGTCGGCAGAATGGCACAGGCAGGCATATCGACGTACCTGTACGTCCCTTTGAATTTGCCACCTGCCACACGCCGTGGGAGCGGGTCCCGTGAACTTGATGTTTGCCAGCAGCCCGCGATCGTGACATGGAGAGGCAGAACGGTGAGATGCCTTTGTAAACAAGTCATTTCCCTGTTCTTCCTAGCAAAATGACAGGGATCTACTGCTCCCTGTCATCGGGAGCAGTGATCTCTGTCATGTTGTAGTGAGACCATCCCCCCTACAGTTAGAATCATTCCCTAGGACACACTTAAAGCAGTTGTATACCCGCTAACAGTTTTTTTTTTTTAGCTACCTGTAAGGCAAAAGGCATAATGAGCTAGTATGCACGGCATACTAGCTCATTATGAAATACTTACCTTAGAACGAGGCGTCGGTAACTCACCTGGTCCACGCCGAGGGAGATGACATGTTACCTCGCCGTGTCTTCCGGGTATCGCGGCTCCAGCGCTGTGAGTGGCTGGAGCCGCAATGTCGTCACTCCCGCGCATTACTTCTTTCTGGCAAGGTCCGGCATCTGCCGGGCCTTCAGCTGAGAATTCCCTGTGCGCATGCGCCGCTGCAGTCAGCGGTGCATTGCAAGGGGAATATCTCCTAAACCATACAGGTTTAGGAGATATTCTTTTTACCTACAGGTAAGCCTTTTTATAGGCTTACCTGTAGGTAAAAGTAAAAAATTTGACTATACAACCACTTTAACCCCTTGATCCCCCCCCCCAGTGTCATTTATACAGTAATCAGTGGCTATTTGTAGCTCTGATCGCTGTATAAATGACAATGGTCCAAAAACAGTGTCAAAAGTGTCCGATGTGTCCGCCATAATGTCGCAGTCACAATAAAATTTGCAGATCGCCGCCATTACTAGTAAAAAAAATAATAATAATAAAAATGCCATAAATCTATCCCCTATTTTGTAGACGCTATAACTTTTGCGCAAACCAATCAATATACACTTATTGCGATATTTTTTTATGAAAAATATGTAGAAGAATACATATCTGCCTAAACTGTGGAAGAAATTAGCTTTTTTATATATTTTTTGGGGATATTTATTATAGCAAAAAGTTAAAAAAATTTTTTTTTTTCAAAATTGTCGCTCTTTTTTTGTTTATAGCGCAAAAAATAATTAAAAACGCAGAGGTGATCAAATACCACAAAAAGAAAGCTCTATTTATAGGAAAAAAAGGACATCAATTTTGTTTGGGTACAACAACGCAGGACCGCGCAATTGTCAGCTAAAACGACGCAGTACAGAATAGCAGAAAATGCTCTGGTCAGGAAGGGGGTAAATTCTTCCGGGGCAGAAGTGGTTAAGAGATCCTGTCATGCTTTTTTTCTATTACAAAGGATGTTAACATTCCTTGTAATAGGAATAAAAGTGACCCAATTTTTTTTTTTTTTATAAGAACAGTGTAAAAATGTAGAGAAAATAAAGCAGGCTGAAAAATGTAATTTAGCACAATTGTTTTTATTTTTCTTTCTAAATAGAAATTTTAAATTGGTACATCACACAGGTGAGCCACTTCACATACAAGTTTAAGGAGGCATGTCCCCAACGATGGGCCTCCCCTGGTGAGGCATCCTACCAATGTTTAGGGCAAATGGCTTGATTTGGTTCAAAGGTAAAGCAGGCTCGCTACCCCTCCCTTTCCTGGTCAACAAGGCTGCATGCTCAGAAAAGAGTCTGGAATGGATTTTGGGGGCTGGGATTCCCTTATTAGTCATATTAGACCCTTATCCTTGATGAGAGTCTAATACGGATTTTCAGGGGGTTCACTACTTTTTTTGTGTGGGGAACCCCATATAATCCATACCAGACAATTAGCATGGATAAGGGTCTGGTATAGAGGCCAAGGGAAGTCCCCCGTTCACTCTGTAGACAAACAAAACAAAGCAGGCTGGAAAATGTAATTTAGTGCAATTGTTTTTATTTTTCTGTCTAAATTGCAATTTTACTTTAGTGTATCACACTTAAGCCCAGGTTCACACTGGGCTGCGGGAATGAAGCCGTGCGAGTTCAGCTGAACTCGCACGATTTCACTCCTGCTTGTCAGTCCCGATTTTGGCCGCGATTACAGAGACATCTGTGCAGTTTCTGCAGAAACTACTTTTTGAAATTGGTGCAGCGCCACAGAAAATGCCACCGATTTGACATGCATTTTGACCCCAACTAAATGGTCCCAGCTAAATAGTATTTTGTACTTCTTTTTTTTTTGCATTGGTACATGTCCCCCAATGCTGTGCCCAGCTTACCCATACTTTGTTTTCCAAAACCATCTAAATTAGCCCTGAAAAGGGGAGAAAAACAAGATTCTGTTCCCATATACTTCAATGGAGTTGGGGTGCTATGTTTAATTGATTAACTAATTAATTGATTAACAAACAACCAGCGAACCAAACTTTGCCTGGTTCGATCATTACTATTAGAGACTTCAGATCTAAGTTTACCCTACTTTCAAATGTCTGTTCTGCTTTTTGGTTTAAATGTAAATCCTAAACTCAGTACTGTACAGCTATCAATAAGTGTTTTTGGTGGACACACCAAAAACACACTGGGGTATGATTTATTAAAGCTGGAGAGTGCAAAATCTGGAAAACAATCAGCTTCTATTTTTTTTTTTTTTTTTGTCAAAGCTTAATCAAATAATCTGAAGTTAGAAGCTGATTGGCTACCATGCACAGCTGCACCTGATTTTGCACTCTCCAGTTTTAGTAAATCAACCCCACCGACACAAAGAGGCACACACATAATATATTTAAACCCTTACATATAAACATACAAATGCATTTATAAAAGAGTCACTAATACTGAAGGGACAAGTTGTGACATTGCATTATTATAAAGGTACTATTTCGAAGACAAGACCAATGGTAGGGTTATATAGGTTCAAACTGACCTACACATAATTGAGGAACACACTGCAAATTAATTCTATGCTGTCTCCACTATCCTACTACAGGAAAATATATGTAATGTGAATAGAGCGGGAAGATGTACAAGGGTTGAGATTTAACACAGTGGGTAAAAAAAATGTCATCTGGTACTCCAATGGAATGGCTTGAAGCACAATGACATGCAATACGTTTGTAGAAAACAATTGGATTTGTATAAATAAAAATACAGCAGCCTCAAAGTCCTACAGGCTAAAACACAGCTTTCTTTCTTTTGGACATCAAATAGTAGAAAATGCATAAATAATGTAACCACATTGAAAGAAATGTTTGTTTTGTTGCGCATTATAATTTGATTTGTACAACAACATAAGAAATTTCCCATGCCCATAATGGCCTTTGGCAGTTTATGGAGAGCACTTCAACAGACAGACAGGGCCAACTGGAGGATTGAAAAATTCTAAAAATGAATTGTGTTTAAAAAATGTTGATTTCAATATGTGAAATGTTATTTTTATATAAAAAATACTGAAGGTCTAAAAGTAAAACTCCATTCATTTTTTAAACAGGGAAACTGCAATGGTTTAGGGATGAAGTTTGGGTCTACCGCTACCAAAAATGTGTGCACCCAGTGAATTTATTTGCAAATTTGCATGAATTTTTTTCAAACCATAATGCACTGAATATTCTTTGGACCATAATCGTCAGGGTTAGCAGGGCCAGTAAGAGGGCTTTTGGATAATCCAGCCCCTCATTATTAAGGAGGGTACAGAGCAATCAAGGAGTGTATTGAACTGCTGTACTGAAAGGATACGGAAGGATGATAAACTGCATAGGAGAAATTGGAGCCCACTGCTTTACTTCTTATTGCTAGTTCTTTGGGCAATCAGACCGTTTTGCTGCCCTTTTTTTCCTATTATTTCGTTTTTTTTAATCTTTACTTTAAGCTTGTGGTTGATTTAACCACTTGACAACTGGGCACTTAAACCCCCTTAATAACCAGACCAATTTTCAGCTTTCGGTGCTCTCACATTTTGAATGACAATTACTCATACAACACTGTACCCAAATTAAATGTTTGTCCTTTTTTTCACACAAATAGAGCTTTCTTTTGGTGGTATTTAACCACTTAACGACCGCCCACTGTAATTATACGTCGGCAGAATGGCACCGACAGGCAGAATCACGTAGATCTACGTGATCGCCTTTGTATAGTTGGGAGGTCCGATCGGACCCCCCTTCTTTACAGTGAGCGGCCGTTATCTGTTCAGGAGCGATCAGGGATGAGGGGACGGCCGTTCGATTCCGGCCACCCCCTCGTGATCGCTCCCATCGAATGAGAAAGCTTCCCTGCCTGTGTAATGTAAACACAGGCAGAGGAAGTGATGTCATCTCTCCTCGTGTCGGTCTTTTCGATTCGGCGCGAGGAGTGAAGACATCTCACAGTAAGTGCACCAACAGCCCACTGACACCAGTACACGTAGGCACACAAATCACCCCCCAGTCACCCCCAGATCACCCCCAGTACCCCCAGTCACAGTGCACCATTTGCAGTGGTCATTTTTTTACTGATCACTGCAATCAGTGTCATTTGTGACAGTAAAAAGTTGCAGGACAGTTAGGTTTAGGCCCCTTTAGGTCCAGGGTAGCCCCCTAACCCCCCCCCTAATAAAGGTTTAACCCCTTGATCGCCCCCCAGGTAACCCTTTCACCCCCTAACGCCAGCGTCACTAAGCGATCATATTTCCGATCGCTGTATTTAGTGCCGGTGGTGCCCTAGATAGCCAGTTATTTATTTTTAGTTTCGTCGCAGGTTTTTATAGCGTCAGGTACCCCCATATATTATTTTAACCCCCTGATTGCCCCTAGAGTTAACCCTTTCACCAGTGATCACCGTATAAGTTTTACTGGTGAAACTGGTTAGCCGGTTAGTTATTTAGTTATTTAGGTTACCCGTCAGGTTTTTATATAGCGTCAGGTACCCCCATATATAACCTAATAAAGGTTTTAACCCCCTGATTGCCCCTAGTTAACCCTTTCACCAGTGATCACCATATAAAGGTTACGGGTGACGCTGGTTGGTTAGTTTGCTTTTTATAGCATCAGGGCACCCGCCGTATATAACCCAATAAAGGTTTAACCCCCTGATCGCCCGGCGGCTGATATCAATTAGGTTTTAACGCCAGAGAGAGTCTGCGTCGCCCCAGGCAGCGTCAGGTTAGTGCCAGTAACGCTAACACCCACACGCAAAGCATACACCTCCCTTAGTGGTATAGTATCTGATCAGATCTATACTAGCGTCCCCAGCGGTTTAGGGTTCCCAAAACCGCAGTGTTAGCGGGATCAGCCCAGATACCTGCTAGCACCTGCGTTTAGCCCCTCCGCCCAGCCCAGCCCACCCAAGTGCAGTATCGATCGATCACTGTCACTTACCAAACACAACACACATAACTGCAGCGTTCGCAGAGACAGTCCTGATCCCTGCGATCGCTAACAGTTTTTTTGGTAGCGTTTGATACATTTGCTGACAGTCAGGTGCTTTTTTTACCTGTGAATCTTACTAGTGTACCCCTAAATTTAGAGCCCAAAATGGCAAGACGAAGGTACACTAGTAAAGAGGCCTATGAGATTCTGAGCATGACAGATAGTGAAGAGGAGGTCACGCATCTGTCAGATTCAGGCTCAGAATATCTTCCCGTAGAAGACAGTGACGTCAGCGGCCCCACGTCAGATAGCTCTGACGACGAAGTTGAGGTCCCTGCTAAGGTCAGGCGTACCCGATCCCGATCTTCTGAGGTTGTTGAGGAGCAAGAACCGCAGGTCTCTCGTATCATGGAGCAGAGTAGTACTAGCGCCGCTATTCCTTCTGGTGAATTGGCAAGCACCAGCGGCCTAGTACAGCCTGGGCGTACATCCAGCACTGCAGTATCACGTGGTGACGTGGCGAGTCCCATAAGTGCAGTTCAAGCTGGCGAGGTGGCAAGCACAAGTAGTGTCCCGCTGCCACCAAGAAGACAAAGGCAGGCCCGTCGTGCCCATAGTGCCCTTCCTGCAGAATTTGCCTATCCTGATTGGGTCCCCACCACTTCTGCAGAACCCGTACTTCCCCCATTCACTGCCCAACCCGGTATTCAGGTGGAAACAGCTGATTTTATGCCAATTGATTTTTATTCGCTGTTTTTCACGGAGGATCTCTATAGATCTATTGTGGACCAGAGTAATTTATATGCTGGTCAATTCATCGCCGCTAACCCCCAGTTGCCTAAAATTGCCAAAGATTGGAAACCAATTACGGTTTCCTAATTTAAGACCTTTCTGGGCCTTTCCCTCAACATGGGCACACATAAATTCCCGTCATTGCGTGCTTATTGGTCCACGCACCCAATTGACCACATGCCCGTGTTCTCTGCCTCCATGCCCAGGACACGATACGAGCAGATTTTGTGGTTCATACACTTCAACGACAATGAACTTTGTCGTCCACGTGGGGACCCTGAATACGACCGGCCCTATAAAATTCGGCCCCTCATAAACCACTTCAACGAACGTTTTGCAGCCTTGTTTATTCCCGATCAAGTTGTCTGCGTTGATGAGTCCCTGATTAAATTTTCTGGCCGCTTGGCTTTCAAGCAGTACCTTCCCAGCAAGCGTGCCAGATACGGGGTCAAGCTCTATAAGTTCTGTGACAGGGCAACAGGCTATGTATTGAGTTTTACGGTTTATGAGGGAAAAGATAGACAGGTTGAGCCGGTCAACTGCCCGGATTACATAGGGAGCGCTGGCAAGATAGTGTGGAACTTGGTGTCACCCTTATTCGGAAAGGGGTACCACTTGTATGTGGACAATTATTACACGAGCGTGCCACTGTTTAGTCACTTGTTTGATCATCAGATTGGAGCATGTGGCACTGTGCGACCTAATCGCCGGGGCTTTCCCCAGCAGCTTGTAGATGCCCGTCTTAGGCTGGGGGAGAGAGCCTGCTTGAAGTGTAATAACTTGCTCGCTATGAAGTGGAGGGACAATAAGAATGTTTTCCTTCTTACCTCCCTTCATGCAGACACGACAGTCCAAATTCGTACGGCGACTGGTGTTGTGGAGAAACCCCTCTGTGTCCACGAATATAACCAAAATATGGGAGGGGTGGACCTCAACGACCAGTTGTTGGCGCTGTATCTAATTGACCGTAAGGCGAGATGCTGGTACAAAAAAGTGTCTCTATCCTTATTCCAGTTGGCTTTGCTGAACGCTCATGTGCTATACAGAGCTTCAGGCGGGACGTTATCTCTTCTAAAATTCCAGAATGAGATAGTCACAGAACTCCTGTATCCAGGTGGTTCTGCACCTCACCATTCCCAACCAAATTCAGTAAGCCGGCTGCATGAGAGGCATTATCCGTATGCCCTCCCGAGTACCCCTACCCAATGAACCCTCAAAAAAGATGTTGTGTCTGTAGCAAGCGCGGATTTAGGCGTGACACCTGTGTTTTTTGTCCACTCTGTCCTGACAAACCTGGTCTTTGCCTTGGTGAATGTTTTGAACGCTACCACTCAAAAGTGAAGTTTTAGCGTAGGGTACAGCATTTCACAGACTAGGACACACTTACACAGGGTCTCCCAAGATGCCATTACATTTTGAGAGACCCGAACCATTACAGTTGTTAAAGTTACAAAAAAAAGTGTAAAAAAGAAAAAAAAAAACGTAAAAAACAAAACACAAAAAAAATATAAAATAAAAAAACCAAAAATAGTTGTCATTTTATTGTTCTCTCTCTCTCTATTTTCTCTCTATTGTTCTGCTCTTTTTTACTGTATTCTATTCTGCAATGTTTTATCATGCTTGCTTTTCAGGTATGTAATTTTTTGTTTTCAGGTGCGCCATTCAGCTGCAGCGCGGAATTATTTATCTTGACAGCAACAGCGTTTGCTCCCACGATACATAAAGCCGTGACTCCAGTGCTGTAGGAGGTGATTTCACCACCACAGTTAAAAAAAAAGAGCATATATGCCGAAGCATGGGGGCAGCAGGGGCGGAGGAGCGATTTTGCTCCTAATGCCGCGTATATACGGTCGAAATTCCGACGGAGGCTTGCCCGTGGAAAAGTCCGACCGTGTGTACGCGGCATAACCTTTTATGCCGCGTACATACGGTCGAAATTCAGACGAAGGCCTGCCCGTGGAAAAGTCCGACCGTGTGTACGCGGCACAACTTTTTTGCCGGAGGTTGCCCCCATGCTTCGGCATATATATGGTGCATGTATGGCCATCATTAGAAGTGGGTGGATGAAGGGAGGTATTCTAATGGTGGGCATACCCACCAATCAATCTCTTTTTTTCGTTCAGCCAACAGGCTGCATGAAAAAAAAAGATTACAATACATGTCCAACAAGGACCAGCAACGTACTGGTATGTTGCTGGACTTTGAATGTTTACACCAGAATGATGCCCGCAGGTTTAGGTATCATCTTGGTATCATTCTTTTCAGCCAGCAGCCGGCTTTCATGTAAAAGCAATTCTAGCAGATAATTAGCCTCTAGACTGCTTTTACAAGCAGTGGGAGGGAATGTCCCCCCCGGATATAAACAGCGCCATTGGGAAATTGGGAAAGCATTTTATCACACCGATCTTGGTGTGGTCAGATGCTTTGAGGGCAGAGGAAAGATCTAGGGTCTAACCCCCCAATTTTTTTCAAAAAAAGAGTACCTGTCACTACTTATTGCTATCATAGGGGAAATTTACATTCCCTGAGATAACAATAAAAATGGTAAAAAAAAAAAATATGGAAGGAACAGTTTAAACATAAAATAAAAAAGCAAAATAAATAAAAAAAATAAAATAAAAAAAAGCACCGCTGTCCCCCCCTGCTCTTGCGCAAAGGCGAACGCAAGCGTCGGCCTAGCGTCATATGGAAACAGCAATTGCATCATGCATGTGAGGTATCACCGCGAAGGTCAGATCGAGGGCAGTAATTTTAGCAGTAGACCTCCTCTGTAAATCTAACGTGGTAACCTGTAAAGGCTTTTAAATGCTTTTAAAAATGAATGTAGTTTGTCGCCGCTGCGCGTTTGTGCACAATTTTAAAGCATGTCGTGTTTGGTATCCATGTACTCGGCCTATGATCATCTTTTTTATTTCATCAAACATTTGGGCAATATAGTGTTTTTTAGTGCATTAAAAATAAAAAAAGTGTGTTTTTCCCCCAAAAAATGCGTTTGAAAAATCGCTGCGCAAATACTGTGTGGAAAAAAAAATGCAACACCCACTATTTTAATCTGTAGGGCCTTTGCTTTAAAAAAATATATAATGTTTGGGGGTACAACATAATTTTCTTGCAAATTTTTTATTTTTTTTCATGTAAACAGAAAGTGTCAGAAAGGCCTTTGTCTTCAAGTGGTTAGAAGAGTGGATGATGTGTGACATAAGCTTCCTAATGTTGTGCATAAAATGCCAGGACAGTTCAAAACCCCCCCAAATGACCCCATTTTGGAAAGTAGACACCTCAAGCTATTTGCTGAGAGGCATGTTGAGCCCATTGAATATTTTTTTTTGTCCCAAGTGATTGAATAATGACAAAAAGAAAAAAAAAATGTACAAAAAGTTGTCACTAAATTATATATTGCTCAAACATGCCATGGTTATATGTGGAATTGAACCCCAAAATACATTCTGTTTCTTCTCCTGAGTACGGGGATACCACATGTGTGAGACATTTTGGGAGCCTAGCTGCGTACAGGACCAAGAAAACCAAGCACCGCCTTCAGGATTTCTATGGGTGTAAATTTTTGATTTCACTCCTCACTGCCTATCACAGTTTCGGAGGCCATGGAATGCCCAGATGGCACAAAACCCCCCCAAATGACCCCATTTTGGAAAGTAGACACCCCAAGCTATTTGCTGAGAGGTATGTTGAGTATTTTGCAGATCTCGCTTTTTGTCACAAAGTTTTTAAATTTTAAAAAAATAAAATAAATAAATAAATGTCTTTCTTCATTTTCTATTCTCAGCAAATAGCTTGGGGTGTCTTCTTTCCAAAATGGGGTCATTTGTGGGGGTTTTGGGCTATCTTGGCATTTTATGGCCTTCAAAACTGTGATAGGTAGTGAGGAGTGAAATCAAAAATGTATGCCCTTAGAAACCTTGAAGGCGGTGCTTGGTTTTTGGGGTCCCGTACGCGGCTAGGCTCCCAAAAAGTCCCACACATGTGGTATCCTCGTACTCAGGAGAAGCAGCAGAATGTATTTTGGGGTATAATTTCACATATGCCCATGGCATGTGTGAGCAATATATCATTTAGTGACAACTTTGTGCAAAAAAAAAAAAAGTTTGTCATATTCCCGCAACTTGTGGCAAAATATTAAATATTCCATGAACCCAACATGCCTCTCAGTAAATAGCTTGGGGTGTCTACTTTCCAAAATGGGGTCATTTTGGGGGGTTTTGTGCTATTTTGGCATTTTATGGCCTTCAAAACTGTGATAGGTAGTGAGGAGTGAAATCAAAAATTTACGCCCTTAGAAATCCTGAAGGCGGTGCTTGGTTTTTGGGGCCCCGTACGCGGCTAGGCTCCCAAAAAGTCCCACACATGTGGTATCCCCGTACTCAGGAGAAGCAGCAGAATGTATTTTGGGGTGCAATTCCACATATAACCATGGCATGTGTGAGCATTATATCATTTAGTGACAACTTTTTGTACATTTTTTTTTCTTTTTGTCATTATTCAATCATTTGGGACAAAAAAATAAAAATATTCAATGGGCTCAACATGCCTCTCAGCAAATAGCTTGGGGTGTCTACTTTCCAAAATGGGGTCATTTGGGGGGGTTTTGTGCCATCTTGGCATTTTATGGCCTTCAAAACTGTGATAGGTAGTGAGGAGTGAAATCAAAAATGTATGCCCTTAGAAACCTTGAAGGCGGTGCTTGGTTTTTGGGGTCCCGTACGCGGCTAGGCTCCCAAAAAGTCCCACACATGTGGTATCCCCGTACTCAGGAGAAGCAGCAGAATGTATTTTGGGGTGTAATTTCACATATGCCCATGGCATGTGTGAGCAATATATCATTTAGTGACAACTTTGTGCAAAAAAAAAAAGTTTGTCATATTCCCGCAACTTGTGGCAAAATATTAAATATTCCATGAACCCAACATGCCTCTCAGTAAATAGCTTGGGGTGTCTACTTTCCAAAATGGGGTCATTTGGGGGGGGTTTGTGCTATTTTGGCATTTTATGGCCTTCAAAACTGTGATAGGTAGTGAGGAGTGGAATCAAAAATTTACGCCCTTAGAAATCCTGAAGGCGGTGCTTGGTTTTTGGGGCCCCGTACGCGGCTAGGCTCCCAAAAAGTCCCACACATGTGGTATCCCCGTACTCAGGAGAAGCAGCAGAATGTATTTTGGGGTGCAATTCCACATATAACCATGGCATGTGTGAGCAATATATCATTTAGTGACAACTTTTTGTACATTTTTTTTTCTTTTTGTCATTATTCAATCATTTGGGACAAAAAAATAAAAATATTCAATGGGCTCAACATGCCTCTCAGCAAATAGCTTGGGGTGTCTACTTTCCAAAATTGGGTCATTTGGGGGGTTTTGTGCCATCTTGGCATTTTATGGCCTTCAAAACTGTGATAGGTAGTGAGGAGTGAAATCAAAAATTTATGCCCTTAGAAACCTTGAAGGCGGTGCTTGGTTTTTGGGGTCCCGTACACGGCTAGGCTCCCAAAAAGTCCCACACATGTGGTATCCCCGTACTCAGGAGAAGTAGCAGAATGTATTTTGGGGTGTAATTTCACATATGCCCATGGCATGTGTGAGCAATATATAATTTAGTGACAACTTTGTGCAAAAAAAAAAAGTTTGTCATATTCCCGCAACTTGTGGCAAAATATAAAATATTCCATGGACTGAACATGCCTCTCAGTAAATAGCTTGGGGTGTCTACTTTCCAAAATGGGGTCATTTGGGGGGGTTTTGTGCTATTTTGGCATTTTATGGCCTTCGAAACTGTGATAGGTAGTGAGGAGTGAAATCAAAAATTTGCGCCCTTAGAAATCCTGAAGGCGGTGCTTGGTTTCCGGGGTCCCGTACATGGCTAGGCTCCTAAAAAGTCCCACACATGTGGTATCCCCGTACTCAGGAGAAGCAGCAGAATGTAGTTTGGGGTGCAATTCCACATATAACCATGGCATGTGTGAGAAATATATCATTTAGTGACAACTTTTTGTAATTTTTTTTTTTTTGTCATTATTCAATCACTTGGGACAAAAAAAAAATATTAAATGGGCTCAACATGCCTCTCAGCAATTTCCTTGGGGTGTCTAATTTCCAAAATGGGGTCATTTGGAGGGGTTTTGTACTGCCCTGCCATTTTAGCACCTCAAGAAATGAGATAGGCAGTCATAAATTTAAAGCTGTGTAAATTCCAGAAAATGTACCCTAGTTTGTAAACGCTATAACTTTTGCGCAAACCAATAAATATACGCTTATTGACATTTTTTTTACTAAAGACATGTGGCTGAATAAATTTTGGCCTAAATGTATGACTAAAATTGAGTTTATTCGATTTTTCTTATAACAAAAAGTAGAAAATATCATTTTTTTTCAAAATTTTCTGTCTTTTTCCGTTTATATCGCAAAAAATAAATATCGCAGAGGCAATCAAATACCATTAAAAGAAAGCTCTATTTGTGGGAAGAAAAGGACGCAAATTTAGTTTGGGTACAACATTGCATGTCCGCACAATTTACAGTTAAAGCAGCGCAGTGCAAAATTCTGAAATCACCTCTGGTCCTTTAGCTACCAAATGGTCCGGGGCTTAAGTGGTTAATCACTGTTGGGATTTTTTTTTTTGCGCTATAAAAGAAAAAAGACTAAAAATTCTGTAAAGAAATTAACTTTTCTTCGTTTCTGTTATAAAATTTAGCAAATTAGTAATTTTTCTTCATAAATTGAAAGTTATAGAGTCCACAAGCTATGGTGCCAATATCTAAAAATTGATCACACCTGAAGTGCTGACGGCCTATCTCATTTCTTGAGACCCTAACATGTCAGAAAAGTACAAATGACCCCTTTTTGGAAAGAAGACATTCCAAGGTATTTAGAAAGAGGCATGATGAGTTTTTTGAAGTTGTAATTTTTTCCCACAATTCTTTGCAAAATAAAGATTTTTTTTTTTCGATTTTTTTTAACAAAATTGTCATATTAGCAGGTTATTTCTCACACACAGCATATGCATACTACAAATTACACCCCAGAACACATTCTGCTATTACTCCTGAGTATGGCGATACCACATGTGTGAGACTTTTACACAGCGTGGCCACATACAGGGACCCAATATGCAGGGAGCACCCAGGCCAATTCTGACATTTCTCTCCTACATGTAAAAATCATAATTTATTTGCTATAAAAGTACATAGAACCCCAAAACTTTATATATGTTTTTTTAGCAAAGGCCCTAGAGAATACAATGGCGGTCATTGCAACTTTTATCTCGCACGGTATTTGCGCAGCGATTTACTAACGCGTTTTTTTTTTTTTTTAAAAACTGTTTTGTGCTTTAAAAAAAAAAATGTAAATTTAGCCCAATGTTTTTGCATAATGTGAAAGATGAAATTACGCTGAGTAAATAGATACCTAACATGTCACCCTTCAAAATTGCACACGCTCGTGGAATGGTGCCAAACTTCGCTACTTAAAAATCCCCATAGGTGACGCTTTAAATATCTTTACTGGTTACGTGTTTTTAGTTACAGAGGAGGTCTAGGGCCAAAATTATTGCTCTCGCTCTAACGTTCGCAGCGATACCTCACATGTGTGGTTTGAACACCGTTTTCATGTGTGGGCGGGACATACGTATGCGTTCGCTTCTGTATGCGAGCACACGGGGACAGGGGCGCTTTAAAAAATATATATTTTTTATTGTTCATTTTACTTTATTTATTTTAGTTTGACACGTTTTTCCCCAAAAAATTATTTTTTGATCACTTTTATTCCTATTACAAGGAATGTAAACATCCCTTGTAATAGGAATATGGCATGACAGGTCCTCTTTACAGTGAGATATGGGGTCAATAAGACCCCACATCTCCCCTCTAGGCTGGTAAGCCTGAAATAATAATAATAAAAAAACGTTCCTGGCTTCGATCGTAGCAGTGAGTCGGTAGAAGCAACGGAGGGTGGCGGGAGGGGGGGACGTAAGAACGATCAAGCAGCGGAACAGCCGCTATGATCATTCTTATGGTGTAGGGAATCGCCAGCTGAAAAAGCTGATATCTGAATGATGCCTGTAGCTGCAGGCATCATTCACATATCCCCGCACAAAGACAATGATGTCATATGACGGCCAGCGGGCGGGAAGTGGTTAAAACGCATTTTTTTAACACAAAGTTGTCCATTTATACAATCTTTCTAACACATAGTATGTACATACCAAAAATGAAACCCCAAAATAGATTCTCCTACTCCTCCTGAGTACGGCGATACCACATGTGTGAGACTTCCACAGCCTGGCCACATACTGAGGCAGAGTACAGCCGAGTATTGCAGAGTATGGCTCGGTATTGTAGAGTATGGCTGGGTATTGCCGGGTATGGCTGGGTATTGCCGGGTATGGCTGGGTATTGCAGAGTATGGCTGGGTATTGCAGAGTATGGCTGGGTATTGCGGGTATGGCTGGGTATTGCAGAGTATGGCTGGGTATTGCCGTGTTTGGCTGGGTATTGCAGAGCATGGCTGGGTATTGCAGAGTATGGCTGGGCATCGCAGAGTATGGCAGGGTATTGCAGAGTATTGCAGGGTATTGCAGAGTATGGCTGGGTATTGCAGAGTATGGCTGGGTATTGCAGAGTATGGCAGGGTATTGCAGGGTATTTCAGGGTATTACAGAGTATTGCAGGGTATTGCAGAGTATTGCAGAGTATTGCAGGGTATTGCAGAGCATGGCAGGGTATGGCAGGGTATTGCAGAGTATTGCAGTGTATTGCAGAGTATTGCAGAGTATGGCAGGGCATTGCAGGGTATTGCAGGGTATTGCAGAGTATTGCAGGGTATGGCAGGTTATGGCAGGGTATGGCAGGGTATTGCAGCGTGTTGCAGGGTATTGCAGAGTGTTTCAGGGTATTGCAGGGTATTGCAGAGTGTTGCAGGGTATTGCAGAGTATTGCAGAGTATTGCAGGGTTTTGCAGAGTATTGCAGGGTATTTCAGAGTGTTGCAGAGTAGGGCAGGGATGGCTGAGCAGGAATGGATGGATCTCTCCCCTCTCAAACTGTACCGGTCGGTACAGAGAGGGGAGAGAGGAACCGGCGTCATGTCATGACGCCGGTTTGTTTACAAGTGATCGCTCCGTCATTTGACGGAGCGATCACGTGGCAAACGGCCGCTATCAGCGGCTATTTACCATGATCCGTGATCCGTGATGCGCCGGGTCCTCTGGCAAGCTTACTGAGGAGGAACAGGAAGTGAGAAATTCAGACAAAGAAAAAAAAACATTTAGAAGGAAAATCGAAGGAAAAGCTAAGTGAACCAAAAATGCACTAGCTTAAAGGAACCTATTTAGAAAATAAAAAAACAAACCGTTACAACCCCTTTAAGGGCAGTGGTCATTTGTAGTTACTAGTGTTGAGCGAACCCGAACTGTAAAGTTCGGGTCCGTACCGAACTTTAGCTTTTTCCCGAACCCGGACTTTGCGCAAAAGTCCGGGTTCGTCTTCGGGTTCGGCAATCTAATTACGCAGTTAGAAATGCTTCAGGGGCCAGCCAATCACCTTTTGATTAGCTGGTGTGCCCTTAGAAGCCATCATAGCCATGCCTACTAATGGCATGGCTGTGATTGGTCAGTGCAACATGTGACCCAGCTTCTATATAAGCTAGAGGCACACAGCACACACGTCACTCTGCTTCAGAATAGATAGGGAGAGGATCTTGTCTGCTGCTGCTGCTTTTAGGGAGAGATAGAAAAATACATGAGTTAGTCCTGATTCTGGAATCTGAGGGAAAAGATAGAGAGACAGTGTAGTGTAGGGCCAGGTTCCTGTTTTTTGCTTTTAGGGAGAGAGATATATTAAATAGGAATAGGAGTCCAGATTCAGAGATATAACTCAGTGATCTGCATAGGTTTACCTGTTTGTGTTGCAGTGCAGTCTTTTTACACTGCTATGAGCCCAGTGTCAGAGAAAATCTACCTTTTATCTGCAAGCTCAGTGCACCAGCACTGCATATATTACGATGAGAGATACACCGTTTCCATACTGTGGGTGTATTCTGCTCTTGGAAAAAGATCCATTTAGGACAAAAAAAAAAAAAAAGGCACTTTATTGTGCTCTTTTCCAAAAGACCCATTAAGGGCAAAAAAAATAAAAAATTTCCATTTTATTTTGCTTGTGCAAAAAAAGACCCGTTTAGGGAAAAAAAAAAAATGCACTTTAATGTACGCTTGCAAAAAGACCCATTTAGGGCCACAAAAAATATTTTGCAGTGTGTTATACATATGTGGAGGCGTGTGAAATAAACCATTTCTATATATTTGTCTTCTACTGTGCTATACTAAAAAAAAAAAAACATTTTTTTTTTAATAGCATTGTCTGCAGTTCTGTAGCTGTGCGATTCAGCGGTTACATACTGTGGGTGTGTTCTGCTCTTCCAAAAACACCCATTTAGGGCAAGATCCTAAATTTGGAAAATATGAGGAGAAGGTCAAAGGGACGTGGTGGCCCCGGTCGTGGTGCTGCTGGTGGAGCTCCTGTTGCAGGGAGAGGACGTGGTGGATCTGTGCCAGATACATGCACAAGTGAAACACCTTCCTCAGGTGCGAGTAGGCGACCGAGCCTGCGGCAGTATTTTGTCGCGCCTAATGAGGCTGTACGAATGTTTAGGCCAGGACAAGTACAGGCGATAGTAGATTGGGTTGCTGACAGAGCCTCGGGTTCCTTCACATTGTCTCCCACCCACTCTTCTGATGAAAGATCAGAGTTGGCACCTGAAACCCATGTCCATCAGTCTTTCACCTCACCCCCTTGCAAATCAGCCAAGCAGTCTGAGCCCCAAATCATGCAGCAGTCTTTTCTGCTTTTCAATGGCTCTGTTAGCAGGGTTTCCCAGGGCCATCCACCTAGCCCTGCCCCAGAAGTGGAAGAGATTGGGTGCACCGATGCCCAACCACTTATGTTTCATGATGAGTACATGGGAGGACCATCGCAGCACGTCTCGGATGATGACGAAACACAGGTGCCAACTGCTGCTGCTTTCGCAATTGTGCAGACAGACAAGGAGGGCAGGGGTGAAGACTGGGTGGAAGATGATGTGGAGGACGATGAGGTCCTCGACCCCACATGGAATCAACGTTATGCAGGTGACCAGTGTAGTTTGGAGGAAGAGGCGGTGGTCGCACAGAGCCACCAGCACAGCAGAAGAGGGAGCAGGGTGCAAAAGCGGAGCGTCCGTCCCCTAGACAGTATGTCTGCTACTGCCCAACGCAGCAAGGGACCGAGCACACCAAAGCCAGGTCCAAGGAGTTCCCTAGCGTGGCAGTTCTTCACACAATGTGCTGATGACAAGACACGAGTGGTTTGCACGCTGTGCAATCAGAGCCTGAAGCGAGGCATAAACGTTCTCAACCTGAGCACAACCTGCATGACCAGGCATCTAAGTGCAAAGCACGAGCTGCAGTGGAGTAGACACCTCAAAAACCAAGAAAGGTCTCTGGCTCCTCCTGCTTCCTCTTCTGCTGCAGTCTCGGCCTCTTCATCCACCTCTGTAGTGACAGTGGCACCTGCCACCCCGCAAACAGAGGATCTGCCAGCAACACTACCACCTGGGTCACCAACCATCTCCACAATGTCCCATGGAAGCGTTCAGCTCTCTATCTCCCAAACATTGGAGCGGAAGAGGAAGTACTCCCCTAGCCACCCGCGATCCCTGGCCCTGAATGCCAGCATTTCAAAACTCCTGGCCTTTGAAATGCTGTCATTCCGTATGGTGGAGACGCAGAGTTTTAAAAGCCTGATGGCATTGGCTGTCCCACAGTACGTTGTGCCCAGCCACCACTACTTTTCCAGGCGAGCCATCCCTTTCCTGCACTACCAAGTGGGGGACAAAATCAGGTGTGCACTGCGCAACGCCATCTGTGGCAAGGTCCACCTAACTACGGATGCGTGGACCAGTAAGCACGGTCAGGGACGTTATATCTCTCTAACAGCACACTGGGTAAATGCAGTGGCGGATGGGCCTGAGGCAGATAGCAGTTTGGCGCATGTCCTTCCACCACCGAGGATTGCAGGGCGCTTCAGTTTGCCTCCTGTTGCTAACTCCTCCTACTCCGCTTCCTCATCCTCCACCGCCTCCTCATCCGGTCAGCGTAACATCTTCACAACCAACTTCAGCACAGCCAGGGGTAAATGACAGCAGGCAGTTTTAAAACTTTCCTGTTTGGGGGAAAAACCCCACACCACGCAGGAGTTGTGGAGGGACATGGAACAACAGACCAATGAGTGGTTGCTGTCAGTGAGCCTCAAGCCCGGCCTGGTGGTGTGCGATAATGGGCGAAATCTCGTAGCATCTCTGGGCCTAGCCGGTTTGACGCACATCCCTTGCCTGGTGCATGTGCTGAACTTGGGGGTCCAGAGGTTCCTTAAAAATTACCCCAATATGCCAGAGCTGCTGCAGAAAGTGCGGGCTGTGTGTGCGCACTTTCGGCGTTCTCACCCTGCTGCTGCTCGCCTGTCAGCGCTGCAGCGTAACTTCGGCCTTCCCGCTCACCGCCTCATATGTGACGTGCCCACAAGGTGGAACTCCACCTTGCACATGCTGGCCAGACTGTGCGAGCAGCAGCAGGCGATAGTGGAGTTTCAGCTGCAGCAATCACGCATGAGTCGCTCTGCGGAACAGCACCACTTCACCACCAATAACTGGGCCTCCATGCGAGACCTGTGTGCCTTGTTGCACTGTTTCGAGTACTCCACCAACATGTCCAGTGCCAATGACGCCGTTCTCAGCGTTACTATCCCAGTTCTATGCCTCCTTGAAAAAACGCTTCGGGCGATGATGGAAGAGGATGTGGCACAGGAGGATGAGGAGGAGGAGGAGGAAGCGGGATCATTTCAAAGGCTTTCAGGGCAGTCTTTCACAAGTGGCTACGAGGGTGGGTTCCTGCACCAACAAACGCCAGGTACACAATTGTCCGGCAGAAAGGGCACAGTTCTGGAGGATGACGAGGTGGAGGAGGAGATGGAGGAGGAGGAGGAGGAGCCATTTTCACAGCAGGGTGGCACCCAGACCAGCTCGTGGCCATCACTGGTGCGTGGCTGGGGGGATACAGAGGACACCGACGATACATCTCCCACAGAGGACAGCTTTTCTTTGCCTCTGGGCAGCCTGGCACACATGAGCGATTACATGCTGCAGTGTTTCCGCAATGACCGCCGAGTTGCCCACATTTTAACTGGTGCTGATTACTGGGTGGCCACCCTGCTGGATCCCCATTACAAGGACAACGTACAGTCCTTAATTCCCTCACTGGAGCGGCAAGGCGAAGGCAGAGGAGGAGGAAGAGGTCGCCAACGCAGCCGGGGCACCGGCAGCACCTCAGAAGGCAGGGTTAGCATGGCTGAAATGTGGAAAAGCTTTGTCAGCACGCCACAACAACCAGCACCACCAGCTGAGATGGAACGTCTTAGCAGGAGGCAGCATTTCACCAACATGGTTGAGCAGTATGTGTCCACAGGCCTACATGTACTGGATGACGGTTCTGCCCCCTTTAACTTCTGGGTCTCCAAATTGGGCACATGGCCTGAGCTGGCCCTTTATGCCTTGGAGGCGCTGGCCTGCCCTGCAGCCAGTGTATTATCTGAACGTGTATTTAGCACGGCAGGGGGCGTTATCACAGACAAGCGCAGTCGCCTGTCCAGAGCCAATGTGGACAAGCTCACGTTCATTAAAATGAACCAGGCATGGATCCCACAGGACTTGTCCGTACCTTCTGCAGAATAGACATGTATACCGGTGTTGTGACAAAAACTGTCCGGCCATCGGATTGTGTCCGGCCCTTACTGCGAAGGCGCAGCGCTTGCGCAGTACAGAGGACAAGGAGATTCACAAAATCTCCGAAGATGAACGGCGCCTGCGCCGTGAGTGCAGGTTCAAGCCCCAACATCCAAGTGGACATACGGTAGCACATAGTAACAGGGCCCCTCACGGGCTCGCTTCGATCGCCACGCTTCGGGCACGGCCTCACTTGGCTCGGCTTGAACCACGGATGGTGTGGCCTTCACCTGAACTCACCACGCAGGCGCCGTTCATCTTGGGAGATTTTCGAAATCCTCTTGTCCTACATACTGAGCAAGCGCAGTACAGGGTGGACACTATTCGACGGGGGACAGAATTCGACACATCACTGGCCTTACCCAGCCATTGTTGTATTTTTAAACCAGTGTTGGCTACCTCGTCCTCCTCCACCGCCGCTTCCACCTACACAGCCACATCCACCGCTACCTCAACCTCCTACTCCATATGGACCTCGTCCTCCTAGGTCAAGATTATAATTTTAATTCAATTTTTTTGTAGCGCACAGATCCTTTCCCCCTTACCTGCCTTTATGTTGTTGGCTCCTCGCAGGAGGGAGAAAGGCACACCGCACTACCAGCCCGTACCCTCCTATATAAAGAGGTTGAGCGGTGTACTTGACGGGCCGTGTCCACAGCCGGAGTCAAAACTCCTCCAGAGGATGATTCTCACCTCTACTGTAGGTAGAGGCAAGTCCTTTAATTCCCAGTAAAGTCAATGTCCACACCAGCTGAAATTACAACTCTTATTCTCTCATGGCAAAATAAACTGTACTCGGATAGAAAAGGTTAGAGCAAAGAAACAGGACAGCTTAAGGTGTGGAGGAGGTCCAGGCACAAACGTAGCACATTCACTTCACTGCTTAGGTTTCTCAAACAGTTTTAGGTGCACGGTCTCTGCCACAGACCTTAAGGTTGGTCTCTGCCACAGACCGGGTGTACAAGGCCCCTGCCACGGACCTGGAGAACTTTGGTTTCTGCCACAGACCAGGGTGTATAAGGCTCCTGCCACGGGCCGGGTGAATAAGGCCTCTGATACAGTCAAGATGACCTTGAGCTTCTCCTTCTACGAACCTAGCCCATATCAAGGGGAAGACATCTCTCCAGGGAGTCAACAGACCCTTCCTTCACCGTGACTACCGCATCGGTCCATCAGAATGATCCTCCCTTCCCTGGAACATGGTCCCCTACACGAGGCGGCACCCTAAGACTCCTCGACCCTTAGCGGACTCCAGACGAAGGCTCTGGACTCCAGGCTTTACTCCCGCACCTAGGCCTCCATACCCAGGGCAGCAGGAAGTCCAGGATAGTACCTCACCCCGGGCTAAAGGTATCCGAGATGGAACAGGAACACATGCACCCAGGCCGAAGGCACCTGGGCGTGGACCCCACTGGACATCAGCCCCCAGGCCAAAGGTCTGCCCCTTTTATATGCTCTCCCGGCATGCACAGCAGGTTCCCCGCCCCGCTGTACTTCTGCCAAGAGGGGACACAAAAGGCACAGCACTGTATCCGCGGTTCAACCCTAGCCTACCATGGCAGCGCCACCTGTAGGCCGCAGGGAACTGCACACCAATACTGTCCCCCGAGGACAAAATGGTCCATGAATCCTACAGAATTAGGGTGTTTGAGCCTATTTACCACTCAAACACTTCCCTTAAATTTAGCACCCCGCTACATTTTTATTTCAAAGTATTTTATTTTCCCACTAGCTTATCCATTAAATTGAATAATTTATTCCAGAAAGGGCGTATTCTGGGGCATTCCCACCATATGTGTGGCATCGTGCCATTGAGTTTCTGAGGTTCTTAATGACTTCCCGTACCTCTTCTGCTGAAAAGGGGGCCTCCAGCATATTTTTTTTATTTTTTTTATGTTATTTTAAGTTATTTCCCTATCCACATTTGTTTGCAGAGCACTTGCCATGCTCTTAACAACATTTTGCTGCCATTTGCAGCCCTCTAGCCCTTTCCATTACTTTTTTAGAGCCTTTTTAGTCCTTAGAAGTCCAGGTCCCCATTGACTTCAATGGGGTTCGGGTTCGGGTTAAAGTTCGGTCCCGAACCCGAACTTTTTTCCGAAGTTCGGCCGAACCCGTCGAACCCGAACATCCAGGTGTCCGCTCAACTCTAGTAGTTACTGTCCTGTCTTTGGCAAACTGCTTAAATATTTGCTACAAGGCTTTTCTTTAAAAAAAAAAAAGTGGGTTTTAGTTTTAGAGGGGTGGTATTTTTGTTTTTTATATTTATTTCTTTTGGCTGTACATTGGTTTTTATTTTGTGTTAATGGTACTTTATTTTAAGTGTGTGGTGTTTGCAGGGCATTATTCTCTTGTTGCTGACTATTTCTTATTGGAGCCTTTTAATTACAGCATGAACTGTGCTGTTTTGGACCGGTTTTACACCAAGACCGTACATATTCACCTCCCTAACACCCAGTGGTGTATCATCCATGAATGCTATGTGTGGCCCGAAGGGGGGGGGGGGTGACCAGTGTATCCTCACACATTGCACACCATGGGCAGATGCCGGTTCTCTGTTTTTTTGTGTTTTTTTGTGTCTCAAAAATGAGCCAAGCAGGCGTACATTACAGGTAACATCGCACATGTTGGAGAGGGAGGTCAGCAGGAGCAGAATCCCACAGCTGCCGGCCGCATCTATACTATGTAACCAGCTGCTGCTACTGAAGCGCCCACTGGTAACTTGAAAGCTGTCATCTAGAGAGGAAGGGATGTGTTATCTGATCCTCTCCCCCTGCCGCTTCCCCAGTGCCTGATCAACTCTACATCACAGGTGCTACACCGCTACACAAATCTTTACTACAGTTCCAGTGCTTTTGATGTAGAGGAGATTGGGTGTCGGGGGAATGCAGGGGGATAAAGATTACAGCTGTCAAGTAACCAGCAGGCACTTTGGTAACACCACTGGTTACATAGTATAGATAATGCTGGCAGCTGTGGGGTTCATCTCCTGCCGGGACCTTGAGACCTTAACAAACCCCCCAACATTCTACTCTTAATAAATGAAATATTAAAAATAAGGCTGCTGTGACCATTGAAATATAGCATATACATTTTATTAACTACTTCCCGACCACGCTTTAGCCAAAAAACGGCTACAGTGCAGTCACCCAGTTCATGGAGGGCATGCAGGGATGTCCTCCCAGAACCATGCCCCCTGCCCCGCGACCCTGAGTCATGCATTCAACATGCTGTGTGATCGCTGTAAACGACCAATCACAGCTGATCACATGTAAACAAATTTGCCTTTTGTTGGAGTTCTTTTCCTCAAGCCTTGTCACAGCATGAAGAAAGGAGAGCTGGTAACCAGCAATTCTGACAGTGCACATTTACACTGATAATCATCAGTGCAATGATTATCAGTGCAGCCCCATCAGTGCCAAACAGTGCCCATCAGTGCCACCTATGAGTGCCTCCTCATCAGTGCCCGTCAGTGCCCATCGGTGCCGAATATCAGTGCAGCTTCATCAGTGCTGCCTCATCAGTGTCCATCAGTGCCGCCTCATCAGTGCCTATCAGTGCAGCCTATCAGTGCCCATCAGTCCAGCCTATCAGTGTCCACTAGTGTAGCCCCATCAGCAGACATCAGTGAAGGAGAAAATTTTATTTTTTGCAAAATTGTAAACAGAAACTAAATAAACATTTCTTTTTCGGTTTTTCGCTTGGTTAGCAAATAAATAAAAAACCCAGTAGTGATTAAATACCAACAAAAGAAAGCTCTATCTGTCTCAAAAAAATATATTAAAATTTCATATGGGTACAGTGTTGCATGACCTCCCAATTGCCATTTGAAGTGCAAGGTGAAAGTGCCCAGTATTGAAGTGGTTAGTATACTATAATTTTTAATCAATAAGAAGCTTATTTAGAAAATACATAATTCCAGAGTAGGCAAGCCATGAAAGCCTCACAACATGACAATTCACAGTGCTTGACAATCCTACATTGTAATATAAAGGCACGTAGCGTAAGGATAAGCAGAACAACCCCCCCCCCCCCCCCCCCCGGTTCGGTTCGCACCAGAACTTGCGAACAGGCAAAAAATTTGTGCAAACACCTTTAAAGTCTATGGGACATGAACATTAAAAATAAAAATTGCTAATTTTAAAGGCTTATATACATGGTATTGTCAGAACCGAGTCGAATTGGACCTCTTTATCAAAGATCTCAATAAGAATACTAGAGGTATCTTTTTAAATTTTGAGGCCAGTCAAGCCAAGATTAGTTTTCTAGATTTAAATATTGAGATTATTATTGATGTTTTTTCCACCTCCACATTTTTTAAGAGCACCGAAAGGAATTCTTATATCCCTGTCGGGAGCTGCCATCACACGGCCTGGCTGAGGTCTGTGCCAAAGAGCCAGTTCATAAGACTTAAGCGGAACTGCTCGAATGATACAGATTTCTTCCATCAGGCTGATGTTTTGCTCAAACGATTTTTGGAAAAGGGCTATTCAGAATCTTCCCTTAGACAGACATTAGAGGAAGTGGGTATGCTTGACAGGAGTGACTTACTCAAAGAGAGACCACCTAGAGATAATAGGGCACCCACTGTCCCTTTCATAACCACATATTCCGTGCAGCATATGAGCATTAAGAAACTCATTGGTAGGCATTGGCACATCCTTACCAATGATCCAATTCTTAAACCTGCACTCCCACATAGACCACAAGTCATCTTCAAGGGGGCTTCAACCATCAGAAGTAGAGTGGCACCCAATGTTCTTGACCCTCTGCCCATCAGGAGTTTTTTTTCGAATATATGACGGGTTTCTATCAGTGTAGGAAGTGTAGAGTTTGTACGTTAAGTGGGTGCACACATAGGCGCACTCATAGATTTACATCCTCTAGCACTTCAGTTGAGTTTGAGATAAAAAACCTTCATTACTTGCTCCACCGAGAGGGTCGTTTACCTGCTCCAATGCCCTTGCGAGTTACAATATGTGGGCAGGACTAAGCGACCCCTACGTGTTAGACTTAATGAGCACATAACAAACATCTTAACTGGTTTTCCAAAACACCCTATCTCGCATCACTATTTAGAAGTACATGAAAAAAATCCGGCAAAAACGATCTTTTTAGGGATAGACAAGTAGTGTATGCCCCACAATGGAGGGGTGACCTAATGGTGCAAAGTATATCTAGGCTTGAGATGGCCTGGATACACAGGACTAAGTGCTATACCCTCTTTGGGCTAAATGTAGAGGTCGATCTAAATGCCTTTATCGATAATTCTTGACTCTGCACTTGAATTAGATTTTTTGGTTTTATTTAGGGTGTTATTTTGATGTGAATGTGAACTTGATGTGATTCTTGGGTATCACAACCCATGCTTTAATTAATTGATTTGGATTTTTAATATCCCCAATTCTTCTTACATTTTTTTTTTCTCATCTAACTCATTTTTTTAATAATCCATTTCATGTTTACGTATGACACTTTATGACAAGTCCTTTATTAAAAAATCAAAAAATCAAAATGTCCCGCGATGTCCCTTCATCTTCTATCACGCCGCCCGACGGACCGAAAAATGAAAAAAAAAAAGCCGCAACAGCTCCGCCTCCATGGGAGGCTCCCGCTGAGTGACGCTTCTTCTCAGTGACAGCTGTTATATAGCTGAGGGCGGGGCCACCCGATGGCGTAAACGGATGACCCCGCCTTCCTCTGCCATTTTTTCAATGAGTTTTATCTGTATTGCCGAGACCCGACAATTCATTACAGCCGCAATCAGTTTTAAATGACTTTTCTTCCTTTAGAAATGTCCTTTTGCTGCGGGACTGTTCTAAACACGGGAAAAATGTGCCACTTTACAGGCATACTATAGACACCCCCAAGGCACAATATTTAAAGGAATATTTCATTTTTATGGTTTCACTTTAAGCATTATTAACATCACTGCTCCCGAAAAAACGCCTGTTTTTCAAACTTTTTTTGCATTCATACATGTCCCCTGGGACAGGACCCGGGACCCCAAAGACTTTTTTATGGCAATAACTTGCATATATGCCTTTAAAATTAGCACTTTTGGTTTTTCATGTTAGTGTCCCATAGACTTTTAAACAGTGTTCCGCGGCTTTCGAATTTGCCGCGAACACCGCATAATGTTCACTGTTCGCGAACAAGCGAACACTTGATGTTTGAGACGAACTTACGTCCAATTCGAACATCGGGCTCATCCCTAACGTAGCAGAAAGGTGACATAATAGTAGGCCAAGGTATGATAAGCAGTACTGTATATCAAAATAATCTTTGGAATATTAGGTCAATAGGGGAAGGGCCCAGTATATTTACCCATCCCTCCCATACCTTCTCAAATTTGGCATTACAGGCCCTATGTGTGTAAATTAAATGCTCAACTTGTAGGGTGTCTTCCATGTGGTGTATCCATTATTTGGAAAAAAGAGGGCTATCTGACTTACAGTACTGCTAACTGAATTATGGCTTGAAGTAAAGATCTAGATCGATCCTCTCTAGTGTAGTCCTGTGGAACCACACCATCCAGCATTCTCAAAATACAATGTGTGAGGCAGCGGTAAACGATCCTGAAGCTGGCTCAGGATAGACCTGCTCAGAGTGACAGGCTGTGTTAACACTGAAAGCAGCGGCTGCTGCCATCGATACTTCTTCTGGCCACACTCTACATCCGACAGGGGGTGGTAACGTGTTTTGAGAGTGTTCCCTCTTTGTCAAAGAGTGAACACCATTGAAATGTGTTTCTGCACCCCCCTTTCAAATGTAGAATGTGGCCATGAGGAGTATTGTTGGTGTCAGACTCCACTTTTGGTGTTAGCACAGTCTGTCATTCCAAACGAGTCCAACTTGAGCAGGCTTCAGGTTCATCTACCTCTGCCTCACACAGCTCCTGTATGTGATGTGCCTCAGCTCATTTCTGATTGCCCACACTGTTCCAGAGCATCTTGAAAGAAAGTGTGCTATTTTAATGTGTGCAATGCTACAATATTTTAATGGGAACCTGCACTCCTGTTCTTGTGTTTTGTTTCAGCTATGATCAGTCCAGATCATTGATGGAATCTACAGCTCCTATGATACTTAACACACAAATTTTTTGTCTCTGCATCCGGGGTTAACTATTGTTTCTTCACATCAACATTGGGGATGGCAAGCTGATGAACTACTGTACACTGTGTTGGTTTGTTAGTAGTGGTTTTCTGTTTTAGACTTTCTTTCTTATATGTTCATCTTGTGATCTGGCATGTAAGTCTGTTGTTTTTTTTAAAATAAGCTGTCTTGCAGATGTGTCATTTTATAGGGATTGGACAAACCAATAAACAGTGGGAGGGGTGCTTACACTGTTCAGATTTATGGTTGAAAAACCTTTATCCGAAAAGGAGAAAAAATCAGTTTGCTGTAACTGCTTATAAAGTGTGAGCTGGAGTTTGGCTTGAGTTTGTTCGTGTTTTTAAACCTGCTAGTACTTAACACTACCCTCCCCCCAGACTGACAATACTGCTGTCTGCTAAACTCCCTGATCTCATTCATATTAAAGTGGGGGCACTTTGTGTTATTGACCAGACCAATAGGTAAAAACAGAGGAAACAAAAGCCTAAAAAAACATCAAATGATTGGTAGGCTGCAATATATTACATTTTTGGTATTGGGTGTATCACTATAGTTTGTTCCACAGCTTAGTTTTGTCCCAGAAACAAAATAGCAAAAGCATTATATTTAAGTGTCAGTAATCCAAGTGTAGGGGAGATTATAATCATAAGATATTTGTAATAGGTTGTGACTTGTTCCAGGCAGAAAGGCCTCGTACACACGACCGGTTTTCTCGGCAAGAAACCAGCAAGAAAACTGCTGGCAGAGCTTTTTGGCGAGAAAACCGCCTGGAAACTCGACGAGAAAAATAGAGACCCTGCTCTCTTTTTTCTCATCAGGATTCTCGTCGACCTGTTCCCCGACGAGAAAACTGTGTGTGTGTATGCGGCTACAAGCTTACCTGTCCTCTGGTGCATGCTCGATGAGACTTCGACACATGCGCGGTAGCTTACAAGGGTAGTGTAGGGTGAAGCAAGATGGCGGCGACAGCATCGAATGTGACAAGCACATGCTCGTCGTAGTCGATGACGTCAACGCGTTCTTGCCATTCAAAAGAACGGCAGTTCTTTTGAATGGCCATCTGTATGCACAAGAAAAGCTTGCCAGGGATCTTGTCAGGAAAAACAACGTTTTTTTCCTGACGGGATTCTTGGCCGTGTGTACAGGGCTTAAGAGAACAGCATTAAAGCATGGATTAACAGCCCCATCTAGCAACATTAGGGCAGACTTAGACCAATTAATTGTAAGCACATGGAACTTTAATAGCAACATAGGACTGTGCCCTGTAGTCTGCTGACATACCTTCTGTACGTTATACACCGCAGTCATTTTTGCATACTGATCTGATATTATTTGTGCAATTGTATGCATTTCTTCTTTATTTAAAAAAATCATAAAAAAATAATTATGTTTTTAAATTTTGAGGAAGACGAGCTTGTCAAACAAAGCATTCACCTTTCAAGCCTCATGAGTGCTACCTTACCTATTTTTTACAAATAAATATCTGAACAGTATGGTGTGCATTTGTATTCAGTCCCCTTTAAGCTGATACCCCTAATTAACATCTAGTGAACCAATTGCCTTTAGAAGTCATCAAATTCATAAATAGAGTCTACCTGTGTGTAATTTAATTTCAGTATAAATACAGCTGTTCTGTGAAGCCCTCAGAGGTTTATTAGAACCTTAGTGAACAAACAGCATCATGAAGGCCAAGGAACACCAGGGGATAAAGTTGTGGAGAAGTTGAAAGCAGGGTTAGGTTATAAAAAAATATCCCAAGCTTTGAGCATCTCACGGAGCACTGTTCAATCCATCATCCGAAAATGGACAGAGTATGGCACAACTGCAAACCTACCAAGACATGGCCATCCACCTAAACTGACAGGCCAGGCAAGGAGAGCATCAATCAGAGAAGCTGCCAAGAGGCCCATGGTAACTCTGGAGAAGCTGCAGAGATCCACAGCTCAGGTGGGAGAATCTGTCCACAGGACAAATATTAGTCGTGCGCTCCCCAAATCTGGCCTTTATGGAAGAGTGGCAAGAAGAAAGCCATTGTTGAAAGAAAGCCAAAAGAAGACCCGATTGCAGTTAATGAGAAGCCATGTGGGGGACACAGGAAACATGTGGAAGAAGGTTCTCTGGTCAGATGAGATTGAACTTTTCAGCCTAAAAGCAAAACGCTATGTGTGGTGGAAAACTAACACTGCACATCACCCTGAACACACCATCCCCATTGTAAAACATGGTGGTGGCAGCACCATGTTGTGGGCATGGTTTTATTCTTCAGCAGGGACAGGGAAGCTGATCAGGGTTGATGGGAAGATAAATGGAGCCAAACAGGGCAATCTTGGAAGAAAACCTGTTATAGTCTGCAAAACATTTGAGACTGAGGTGGAGGTTCGCCTTCCAGCGGGACAATGACCCTAAACATACAGCCAGAGCTACAATGGAATGGTTTAGATCAGGGGTCTCCAAACTATGGCCCTCCAGTTGTTCAGGAACTACATTTCCCATCATGCCTTGTCATGTCTGTGAATGTAAGAGTTTTACAATGCCTCACGAGACGTGTAGTTCCACAACAGCTGGAGGGCCATAGTTTGGAGATCCCTGGTTTAGATCAAAGCATATTCATGTGTTAGAATGGCCCAGTCAAAGTCCAGACCTAAATTGAGAATCGGTGGAAAAACTTGAAAATGTAAGTTCACAGATGCTCTCCATCCAATCTGACCGAGATTGAGCTATTATGCAAAGAAGAATTGGCATAAATGTCACTCTCTAGATGTGCAAAACTGGTAG
This sequence comes from Rana muscosa, assembly GCA_029206835.1. Classification (NCBI taxonomy): domain Eukaryota; kingdom Metazoa; phylum Chordata; class Amphibia; order Anura; family Ranidae; genus Rana; species Rana muscosa. Next base: position 494,961,989 of record CM055121.1, read on the forward strand.
AGACATCCCCAAAAAGACTTGCAGCTGTAATTGCACAAAAGGTGGTTCTACAAAGTATTGACTCGGGGGGCTGAATACAAATGCACGCCACACTTTTCAGATATTTATTTATAAAACAATTTGAAAACCATTTATCAATTTCCTTCCATGTCACAATTATGTGGCACTTTTTCTGGAGGGGGGGTGGAAACGTGCCCGAAACTAATCAAATATGAATCTGTTGCACTGCTGCTGTGTTAGCCCCCTTCCACACAGGATTTCTGATCAGGTCCGCCTGTCAGTTTTTCAGGCGGACCTAATTGGAGCCTCCATTCACTCCTTAGGAGCAGCGGATGTCAGCGGTGACATTTCTGCTGACACCCACCGCAAATATTCTGCCTGAAAAATCGTGTGTTACTTCAAAAAATAAAAAAGTATCAGTCACTACCAAATAAATATGACCGCGCTCTTGCAACTCTCACAGAGAGGACATTTTTTTATATACTTTGATAGTATATTGCTAATTGAGTTTGTTATTTTCAGGACACTATTTTATTTATGTGTATGCCAGTAGTAGAGGGGTATACATTCAAAACAGTAGTACAGCTTTTGTATAGGAATTTCACAGTTTATTTAGTTTGATACAACTATTTGCACCTATATATCCTTGTTTAGAGTACAGTCATATTTATTTGGTAGTGATTGATCCTTATTTATTTTTTGAAGTAGCACACTTGTTCACAGCACTGGTTTTTAGATACAATGTGCCACTTTGTGTTGGTCTATCACATAATATCCCAATAAAATACAGTACATTTACTTTTTTGGTTGTAACATGACAAAATGTGGAAAATGTTAAGGGGTATGAATACTTTTTCAAGGCACTGTATATATACAGTGCATTCGGAAACTATTCACAGCACTTCACTTTTTACACATTTTGATATGTTACAGCTTTATTACAAAATGGATTAAATTTATAATTTTCCTCAAAATTCTACAAACAATACCCCATAATGGAGTGTATGGGGTGCTCTTGCGCTATCACTAAATAAAAAACACTAAATAGCTGCAAGCCCCGATATGCTAATCCGTGGCATAAGCAAAATTTGTATAAAGGGATGATGCTGCACTATAAAATTAGTTAAATAAATGTGAACCAAATAAACCATGAATATAAAAACACAGTTGCAAGTGACAATGAGTGCTAGATACAGTGAATAAAATGGTGTAACAAAATGTCCAATAAATGTTGTGTCATGTGCGGCAAAAGTGACTGGTGAGTCTTCTTTCAGTGCAGAAAAACATACAACCCAAAAAATGAGTGACTGGTATTTCTTCCTTCAGTGCAGTGACACCCCTGTGCTCGATGGCATCTCACCTTACAGCTGTAAAATAACAGCATAAGTAGACATAATTGCTGGCCCTCCCATGGCTAAGATGGACAATTCCCTGGATACACCGACTGATGACTTTCCCAAGCGATTACTCTTGGCTCCCTCTGGATGAATATTCATGAATCTTCTATGTAGATAGACTGGGAGTGCCCGCGGGTAACTCCAATGTCATATGTATAAAAGAAAAGAGTGCCCGAATAGTGTAGTAATGTTTTTTAAAAGGCTTTATTCGATATAAACAGCTGAGTATTACTCACATTTATAACAGCAAACAGTAATGACAATATCAAAGAAGTTTGTTTGAAATCTTTGCAAATTTATTAAAAATAAAAAACTAAAAAATCACATGTACATAAGTATTTACAGCCTTTGCTCAATACTTTGTTGAAGCACCTTTGGCACCAATTACAGCCTCAAGTGTTTTTGAGGATGATGCTACAAGCTTGGCACACCTATTTTTGGGCAGTTTCTCCTATTCTTTTTTGCAGGAACTCTCAAGCTCCATCAGGTTGGATGTGGAGCGTCGGTGCACAGCCATTTTCAGATCTCTCCAGAGATGTTTAATCAGGTTCAAGTCTGGGCTTTGGCTGGGCCACTCAAGGACATTCACACAGTTGTCCCATAGCCACTCCTGTATTATATTGGCTGTGTGCTTAGGGTCATTGTCCTGTTGGAAGATGAACCTTCGCTTCATGTTTGAGGTCAAGAGCGTTTTCATCAAGGATGTCTCTGTACATTGCTACATTTATCTTTACCTCGATCCCGACTAGTCTCCCAGTTCCTGCCACCTAAAATAAAATCCCCACAGCATGATGCTACAACCACCATGCTTCACTGTAGGGATAGTATTTGCCAGGTGATGAGTGGTGCCTGGTTTACTCCAGGCATGATGCTTGTCATTTAGGCCTCTTCTAAAGATGATGCACAAGAAAGGCCACAAACAGTTTGCTGAAGACATACAGACTAATGCCTTGTACAGACGATCAAATTTTCTGTCGGAGTGGATAAACTCCGACAGATTTTTCCGACGGAATTCCGTTCAAGCTGTCTTGCATACACACTGTCACACGAATTCCGACCGTCAAGAACGCGATGACATACAACACGTTCAATGCTTCCGAGCATGTGTCGACTTGATTCTGAGCATGTGTGTTCTTTTCAGAGTTCCCTACAGATGAACAGAATTTCCGATAGAAATTTTTTCTGTCGGAAAAAAAAGAGAACATGTTCTCTTTCTAAATTCCGACGGAAAAAAATCCGATGGGGCACACACACGGTCGGAATATCCGATGAAAGAATTCCGTCTGACTTTTTCCAACGGAAATTCCGATCATGTGTACAAGTTATAAGGACATGGATTTACAGAAACCATGCCCTGTGATCTGATGAGACCAAGAATAACTTATTTGGTTCAGATGGTGTCAAGCGTGTGTGGCAGCAACCAGGTGAGGAGTACAAAGACAAGTGTGTCTACAGTCAAGCATGGTTGTGGGAGTATCATGGTCTGGGGCTGCATGAATGCTGATGACACTGGGGAGCTACAGTTCATTGAGGGAACCATGAATGGCAACATGTACTGTGACATACTGAAGCAGAGCATGATCCCCTCCCTTCTGTGACTGGGCCACAGGGCAGTATTCCAACATGATAACAACCCCAAACACACCTCCAGTATGACCACTGCCTTACTAAAGAAACTGAGGGTAAAGGTGATGGACTGGCCAAGCATGTCTCCAGACCTAAACCCTATTGAACATCTGTGAGGCATCCTCAAATGGAAGGTGGAGGAGCGCCAGGTCTCTAACATCCACCAGCTCCGTGATGTCGTCATGGAACAGTGGAAGAGGACTCCGGTGGCAACCTGTGAAGCTCTGGTGAACTCCATGCCCAAAACGGTTTAGGCAGTGCTGAAAAATAATGGTGGCCACACAAAATATTGACACTTTGGGCCCAGTTTGGACATTTTTCACTTAGGGGTGTACTCACTGTTGTTGCCAGCGGTTTAGACATTAATGGCTGTGTGTTGAGTTATTTTGAGGGGACAGCAAATTTACACTGTTATACAAGCTGTACACTCACTACTTTACATTGTAGCAAAGTGTCATTTCTTCAGTGTTGTCACATGAAAAGATATAATAAAATATTTACAAAAATGTGAGAGGTGAGCTACTGTGTATGTATAATAGTATATATAAAGAGAGAGAGACAAAGGATTCCCAGAGCACTGTCACCTATTCCCAGAGCACCTATTCGTAGAGTACAGAGTCACCTATTCGTACATTTCAGCCATTGAGTTTACGCGCCATTATTTATGAAAATTGCATAGAAAGTGTTGATAACTCAACATTATATATGTTGCAGAGCATTCTGACTGCTAAAAATCAAAGGTAAATATAGGAAAGAGCCTCATATGGCAGCTTATGGCAAATGCAAAACAATGATTCGGCCAGGGTTCCCCTAGTGACTGGAAAATGTCAGAATTACAACTATCATTTTTCCATCGGAATTTCGATGAAGCTGACTTCCATCAGTCTTGCCTACACACAATCAGTCAAAAATCCGACCGGGGTGCCCGGTTTGAAAAATCGATGCTTCCCCAGACAAAAAAGTTTGCACACTTATAGAGAAGGAATGGGGCTACATGTGTGCCAAGTTTTGAGTCCAGTTGACTTACGACCGGCCGGTACCGGGTCCCCAAAGTCACAGGAGAAATTACCGTTTAACATGGGAGTCATGGGTGCCCGGCTTTGAAAAATCGGTGCTCCCCGGCCGTAGGTCCCTCGGACAACAAACGTTGCACACTTATAGAGGAAGAGGCTACATGTGTGCCAAGTTTGGGGTCCAGGGGACCTACCACCGGTCGGTACCGGGCCCCCAAAGTCCGGGAGATCAGGCGCAAAAAGGTGACTCGAGTATAAGCCGATGGGGGCATTTTCAGCACAAAAAAATGTGCTGAAAAACTCGGCTTATACTCGAGTATATACTATATATATAATAATAGAATATTTTCTGGTTTAGTTTTGCAAGTTGAAACTGTATGATATAAATGAAATTAAATAACACTTCTCTTTCAACTGAGTCAATGATTAATAAAGACGCGCACTCTTTTAAAATACTTCCTATTTTCTAACTAACTGGTTTGGAAACACTTAGTCATGCCCTGTATCGATTAATATTGCAGCATGTTCATTTTCACAGTTGGATGTCTTAGTTCAAACTATGGTTTATATATTTCTAACAGCCCATGGTAAAAAATAATACAGAACTAAAAAATCAAATGTCCATGACAGAACTAAAAATATATTTTTTTGTCTATCTGCTCCCAAATCTCAGTGTGACATTAATCGTAGTAAAACACAAGTTCAATTGATTTGATAATACTGTTATTTTCACAGCCTATCAAGGCAAAAATGTGCTTTCTCTAGAGAGCTTAGCCAAATCATTCATCCACAACCCTAGTTTCTATTCAGTGGACCACTGGGATTACAAATAATAGGTCCCTTCCTTCTTCACCATTACCAGCTTTTAGTATTGCCAGTGTAAAATCGTTTTCTGTGTGTATGCTTTTGTTTACTTTTAGAAAAATGGTAATTAATTAGACAAACAAAAAGAAGACCCATTGCACAAACATATCCATCATGCATAGGCTTCCATACAATGATCTTCAAACCCAAATAGAATTCAAATAAGTTGGCTTCTCTTGGGAAAACAGAGTAAAGAAAATTAATATGGACCTAATTCCTTTCGTACTAGAGAAAAGGACTTGATTGTATTTGTTTCCTCTCTCATAAAAATATAACTATAGCCCTGGGGTTTAAGATACCAAGTGATTTTCCCTCTTGTGTATATGACCCTCAGGAGACTGGTAAAATTGATCTAGAAGACGTTCATAAAGTTTATAAAGTCAGCTGTTAATTAGACATGACAATGAAAAGGTGGAATAAAACTAAGATCTACTGATTTTCTAAAATTGTTTTATTTCTAATGGATCTCTAAGGAAATGCCTGGACAGAATGTCAAGATTTCCATGTAACTATTCAGTACCCAGAGCCAATGATCTATCAGCTAGGCTAAGCACAATTTGTAACTAAATAACCACATAATCTTAAGCCCTGTACACACGACCGGATTTCCTATGATTTTTAAACCGATGGATTTTTCCATCGGAAAACCGATGAAGCTGACTTCCATCAGTCTTGCCTACACACCATCAGTCAAAAAACCGACCGTTCCAAACGCGGTGACGTAAAACACTCCGATGAGCCGAGAAAAATTAAGTTCAATGCTTCTGAGCATGCGTCGACTTGATTCTGAGCTTGCGTGGGTTTTTTTACCGATGGACTTGCCCATAGACGATCGGAATTTGCTATCGGTTTTTTATCCATCGGAAAAATGTAAAACATGTTCTATGTTTTGACACCGATGGAAAAAAGACCGATGGGGCCCATACACGATCGGTTTGTCCGATGAAAAAAATCCATCGGACTGTTTTCATCGGTAAAACCGATCGTGTATACGCGGCTTTAGTCTGCTTTTACACTGCTTCGATGAAAAAATGTAAGCATCTTTGATACATTTCCAGTGTGTTTTCATGGTGTCTGACTCCCAGCATGAACAAAAAATGCACCAAAAACGCAACTGTGTTGTGTTTTTGATGCATTTTGACACGTTTCTATTCATGACACGTTTCCACTCAAAGGGAGCTGCATTTTTTTTGCAATTTTTAATTTTTTTAATTTATATTTATTCAGAGTTTAATGCATGAAAGATACAGTAGTAGTGGGAGCATAGTTTTGCAGTACAGTGTCCAGTTTTTCTCGATAGAGCAGTGTTGTGAGGTCTTTCTTAACTGCAGAAATGGTAGTTGGGTGAGAGAAAGTCCATACTGTCAGAATATTTTTACGGGCCGCCAGGAGGCAGAGGTGGGTCTATTGAGATATCCTGGGTTCTTCAGGGTGTGGATGTTAGGGTGAACTGTAACCAAATAGCAACAGTTGTGGCATCTTCAGAATGAGTAATTCTGTGATTCTATGTATGAAGGTGATGACATGGTCCCAAAAGGTGGAGATCGGAGGGCAGAGCCAAAAGCGATGGAATAGCGAGGGTTTTGTGGATTCACATTGTGGGAATGCTGCCAAGTGTGATGGTGAGTTTGAGGAAAGAAATGGGATGAAGTAAAGTGCTGCGCAAACTGTTGGCACTATATCAATTCTGTATAATAATAATAATAATGAAGGCTCTATGGATTAATTTGAACTGAGTTTCTCTCCATGTTTCATTGACAATGCACTTATGGACTTTCAGATAGCCCTCCAGAATTTTGTCTCCCAAGTCATCCTCTGGAAGGTCCTTGTACAAGTTCTTAAAGAGTACTGTGGCCATATTGGTATTAATGTCTGAATGGAATGATTTGTAAATATCCGAGATAAGGCATTTGTTAAGCAGACGATCAATCATGGATAGACGGAATCTTTTAGAAGCATCCTGGCAGCAGTAAGTTGTGTCGTAAAGCGCCTGGTTAAAATATAAAAGGTGCGTTGAAGGAAGTTGAAACTCGATCATTCACTTATGCCGCGTACACACGACCGCTTTTCTCGACGAGAAAAACGGCATTTTTTCATTTCGCCGAGAAAAACGATCGTCTGTGGGCTTTATGTCGTTTTTCTCGTCGAGAAAAATGGCATAAAAAACGACGAGAAAAATTAGAACATGTTCTAAATTTTCTCGTCGTTTTTTCCAGCATTTTTTTCCGCGGCAGTTTTCCCATAGGGAAACACTGCCGCGGAGCCCACAGACGGTCGTCTTTCTCGTCAAGAGAAAAAATGACGGGAAAAACGGCCGTGTGTAGGGAACCAAGCGGTTCCCTCGTTTTTCCTGTCATTATTCACGGCGTTTTTTTAACCGCCGTGAATAATGATCGTGTGTACGCGGCATCAGAGAAGGGTTTCGGTTTCATTGTATACAGGTGGAAAAAAGAGGTTGCTTTTACCAAGCCTTTAGTGCGCCAAGTGTCATACACCTTGTAATCCGATGCTTGAGGAAACATGGGATTGCCTTGGATCCAGAGATGTCGAGAGATAGAGGGAGGAAGATTAATCTTTCTCCTGATCTCCCACCAGGCAATAACCGTGTCACGGATTAGAATGTTATTTTGTAAGGCCTTTGGGAGGGATTGTATTTTACTATGTAAAATGCCAGAGAGATGGTAAGGAGAGGCTAGACTAGATTCCAAAGTATAATTTGCATAAATGGAAGACTCAGACAATCTAATCCATACCTAAGCAAACAAGCCAAGTTATGCATTCTAATATCAGGGAGGATAGCTCCTCCTTCGCACTTGGGAAGATGCAGTTTAGACAAAGCGAAGCTTTTTCTCACATCATAAAAAGGAAGTAATAGCCTTATTGAGTTTTTGCACATCTTGGTGTTTCAAGAGGAGGGGGGTAGTTTGTAGAGGGTATAGAAGGCGAGGAAAACTCACCATTTTAACTAGGTGGCATCTCCCGAAGACTTAAAAGGGTTGAGTCATCCAGGCCTCCAGCTCGTTCATAATTTTAGTGATCAATGGGGGGAAGTTGAGGTGGTAGAGCGAAGAGGGTTCTTTCTCTATCTTGATACCTAAATAAACAATAAATTGTTGGGCTAGTGGAAACAGGGAAGACGCGTCCCATCGCAAAGAGACAGATTAAGTAATGGGCAGAACTTCACTCTTGTCATAGTTTACCCGTAGACCAGAGCAAGTACAAAAGATGTCTAAAATTGATCGTAGGGTATCAAGATCAGAATATGGGTTTGAAGTAAAGATCAGCATATCGTCAGCAAACAATGCCATACGCAACACTCTTGAACCAATTTTGATACCATGGAGGAGGGGTGGAGGTTAGCAGGTATCTCAAAAGGGGATCCAGGGCCAAGTTAAACAAAAGGGGTGATAGGGGGCACCCCTGTCTCATGTCTTTATGGAGGGGAATATTACATGAGATGCCTCCAGAGGTGATAATCTGGGCCGATGGGTTGGAGCACATGTTCTGCAAGAAGTCAAAGACACGTCCCATGAAACCAAATTTTAATAAGACTGTGAAAAGCCAGTTGAGATTGACATTGTCAAAGGCCTTTTCTGTGTCCAATGTTATAAATCGCTAGATCTTCTGATGGATGAGATTTGGCATACTCAAAGGCTGCCAGAACTTTGCGAATGTTGGAGGTTGCAGAGCGGCCTGTGACAAAGCCAGCCTGAGCCGGGTGAATTAAAGAAGGAAGTAAAGAAGCTAGGTGGGAAGCAATAATTTTGGACAGTATTTTGACATCCAGATTAAGTAAGAACCAGGAAGGGAGGGGTCCATCCCTCTCTTGGCAAGGAGTTTAATATAGGCCTGAGTACCTGTTGGCATATATCTGTCCCCATACCACATTGCGTTATATAGGGATTGGAGGTTGGGGAGGATGTCTTCACTGATTGCCTTATAGAACTCCGCAGAATAGCCACCATCAGAACTAGGGGCTTTGCTATTAGCCAAAGTTTTGATCATGCAAGCTATTCCCTCTGGGAATATGGGTGCATTAAGATCTTTTAGCGTGACATTGTGAAGTACTATCCCATCTAGGAATGAGTGAGCTGTGTCCTTGTCTACTGGGTCTTTGGAATATAGAGCCGTATAATAGGCTTCTAGAATTGAAAAGGGTGGGAGGAGGGAGAAATAAGGAAGAGAGAATTAAATATGTGGGGTATGGCGCTGCTCACTGATCCTGATAGGACCAGTACTCCAGTGTAGTATAACGTGATAAACCAGAAAATAGTAAATAAATGTGATCTAACCACCCTTATAGTGGTGGTAGTGCCGCTATATTCATAGAATTAAAAATCAAAAACCAAAAAACAGTACCAAATGCACACCACAAGTGATCATGGGGGCTATTGGAAAATGTGTAAAATGTCAATTATTTCTGTGTTCCTTAAGAAAAGCGGTACCAACTGCACAAATATCTCATCCATGGCACCGCATAACTCCAAACATCAAATGCTTCAAACAATAATAAGTCCAAAAATAGTGCAATAATAACAGTGCAAGTTGCTAAGTCTCCAGGGTAAGGCACTAGTCTGTGACTACAGTTTGCATGGCTATGCCAAACAGCATGAATCTGGATGAAATTTGAAAATTATGACAAGATAAACAGTCCTCTTCATAAAGCTGGTAGATAATGTGCTGATCTTCAATTAGGCATGCAGTTCATCCCCACACATGTGTCCCCACTCACCAGCTCCTTTCGCCCCCACAGGGGTAAACAGCACGAAGAGATATCCGGGTCACACGTACAGAGAGAGAAGTCAGCTGTGCAGATTCCTCAGAAGTATTTTGAAATTCCGTGGAAGGAAGGGCTCCCAATTACCAGCCCGTGACATCCAGCGCGATCTTCTTTCAGCTCAGCGTTTTCGGCGCCGTTTTCATTCAGGACAGGAAGTGACGGGGAATCTCTATAATAGCCTCTCCTGGGTGAAAATACAACAGCAGCAATTGCTGTCAGATTATCCACGGACAAATCTTGGATGGCAGGCTTTAAATTTTTCTGTGGACAACGGCCTGTTTTCGGATTTTCCGATCGTGTGTACAAAAGTCTAAAGTACAAACACGCATGCTCGGAAGCAATGCTCATCAAACACAACATTAGAAGAAGGTGCCCAAAGGGTGGCGCTAAAGAGCTGAAAAACCACGTAGTACGTAACTACGTTTGTGTTTGTTGGCCGAAATTGTGTGCCGTTTGTATGCAAGACAAGTTCCTGGCCAATGCCCTTCGGACAAAAGTCCAAGGCTTTGTCTGCGAAAAATCTGATCGTGTGTACGAGGCTTTACACAGATCTGTCACACTACACAGTCTTGTCAAGTAGGACAGAAAACCTGACAGGTTTTTCTTAAACTATTGTAGTGTAACTCCAGAAAAAAATAAAACCTCTAGGTGAACTATATACATTGCAGAGATGTCATTAAAGCTAAACTCCAGGAAAAAAATACACAAATGAGGGAGCTGTTTTGCCTGCAAAATGATTTGTCATTCTGTCTATCCAGATCAGAGTTTATACACCTCTGCCGGATAGCACAGCCCTGTCTGGTAAGGCAGGAAACCTTCTCTGCTGCAGTCCAGGAACATTTACAGCTATTGTCCCTCCCCTAGTTTATGATTAAGTAGTGAAAAGAGAAGCAGCAGATTGATGAGGCCATCACTCTGCTCTCTCCCCTATCAGCATGCTTCATGTTAGTACATGAGCACAGCAGCATAACTGAATGGCCCCTTGCAGTGCTTCTCTCCATTCTAGCTTGAGCTCTGCTGTACAGGAACAACAAGAAGCTAATATCCGGTCAAATTCAGGTACTTTTATCTCATAAATTAAAAAAAATATGAAAATTTATATTAATGGTTACAGAGCTGTAGTAATTTGTGTCTTTTTTATCTGGCCCAAGTTCAGTTTTGAAATGTGTAAAATGTAAAGCCAAAAGTTTTTTTTTTCTTTTGATTTGGGACAGGTTGGATTTGATTTAAATCAAGTCGATTTAAATCACAATTTAAATCATGATTTGAATCACTAGTAAAAAGGCTTGATTTAACTCAAAAAATTTAAAGACAAACTGTCATCTCTGTCCTGCAGCAGCTCCTCCTCTGACCCTCTGTTGACTCACCGACAGTCAGATTCACTTTAATGGAACGGCTGGTGATGCGGCAGTTACACAACAAGGTGAGGGCGTGGTGGCAATAGGTGAGTGGATGCCCGCTAACAGGCGCTGCCATGATGGATCTGAAATGACAAGTGCTCTTTAAATGTAAGGGCTTATTCTTGCTGGAAGTTAGAATCTTAAATATTTGCAGACAAAATGAAGGTTTCCTATTTAGAATAATAAGCTGTCAAGTTAGTAAAACAGTGATCTCAGAACTGATTCAATCATGCAGTTTGTAGTGTACATAGATTTGCAAAAAAATAAGATAAAGGAATATTCTTGAACTTTGTTTTATCTCATGGTTACTGTGAAATTGTGTGGATGCATCAATGCAGTTCATGTTATCTCAGCTTGCAGAGCTTGGATTCATTGAAGGAGTTTACCAAAAATGTATACAGTATATACAGCCTCATACTTAGCTCCAGTTCATGCTGAATAAACTAAATTATTAATGTATCTTAAATTGAAAACTATATTTAGATAGATTTTTACTCCAAAAGCATTTAATTAAAGTCAATTTGAAAAAAAATCTAAGACATCTGATTTAAATCCCCCAAAAAATATTTTTTTTCGTTTTTTTTTTTAAATCATTGATTTTTATCCACCCTGATTTGGAAGTTTTGGACAGAGTTTGGAAGAGTTTGGTTTTAATATGCCATCTTGCATTTCTACTGGGGAGATAAATCTCACTATTGGCCCTAATGATCATTGTCTCTGGTACAGAAAGAATTGGGAAATCCCAAATTTTTAAGTTGTCATAAGAACAGGAGAAGGGGAAAATTAGTAAATCTGTTCTGGGGAAAACTGTCTAAGAGGGGACATCCCTTCACTTTGAAGAGATCTCATCCAGCTTTTCTGAAGTGACTCTGGGACAGAATGTTATGAGAAATCCCCCTAATGGAACACATACAGAAAAAAATGTGTTTTAGTCCTTTCCTACTTTATCCAAATTTGAAAAAAAGGGGCTTTAAATACACTTCAATGAGTTTTTTTTTTGTTTTTTATTGTTCTTTTCTTTTCTTTTACAGGTTGATATCTATCTCTGCTTTGAAGAAATTGTTCTTTGTTTCATCATGTCCTTTCTCAGACTGATTTCTGAATGGAAGGGTCAGCCTTTATTATAATCACCTGGGCAAAGTCTGAGTTGTAATTAGAAAAGCTGCATTGCTTTAGAAGTTAATAAGCCTAAGGCCCAATTCACCTCATGTACCCAGAACGTACATTCCTGCTTGCATCTTTTTTGCATAGATTTGAAGTGTTTCCCTGGAACATGCATAGGTCAGCCCATTCAATTGAAATGGCTGCCCAATGTGTGACAAACGCACCAAAAAAACTCCTGCATCTTAAAAAGTGTCAGATGCCCCAGTAGAAGTACTAGTCATACAAAACGCGTAGGGCTTGGTACGCCACTCCCCATATTGCTTTTTTATTGTTAAATTGTGATCACTTTATAATGTCATATTCTCGTTGGTTTTATTAAAAAAAAAAAACTTTTTCATACTTTTTGACCTGCATCATTTGAGCACCGTTTTTCTTTTTCCTTGCATGTTTGTTGGAGTAAGTTTTTGGAGCTGTTTCATTGTGCCCATCCACCCCCTCCAGGGGTTTTTTTCCATCCCAAATTACCTCAACATTCATTGGAAATAGGGTGAACACCCTGCGAGCTTGGGTTCATTCCACCTATCCAGGACACCTTCTATCCAGGGTCTACAGCTGAGATCTGTCTGGTTCCAACTGACAAGTTCGTGGTCCCCCAAGAGTCGTCAGACAAGTTGAGCTGATTCATTTTGGGATTTCCCATGCCTGCATGATCTGCTGTCGCTGACAGGCAGATCCACTGGTTCTGGTAAGCGTATTCCATCTGTTTTATATAGTCGGAAGAAATGTTCCCATGATGACCTACGTGGCTGCACGTTTATTGTCTTCACCGTCTATCCACATGTTTTATTGATGGACAATCATTTTTCATCTTTTTGTATATGTGGACTTATTAGCACATTCACTCTCACTTATTTTTTGGTTGGTTTGTTTATATATTTCACTGTCTCACATTCAGTGACATTATTTACTTAGTGAGACACTAACGTTTCTCCTCATCATCAGCGCTACATTTTTATATTTAAGACTATTTACCCACCATCTATCCACACCCTCCTCAGGCATTGGCTAGGCCCTGATCAATATTCAGGCTGGTTATTTGAATTCTCTCTCCCTAAACTCTAGAAACCTCTTCTAGAGTCAGGGGGAAGCAATCAAACTCCCAGCCTTTGAAACCCTGAATAGACCAGACCAACCAATCATTGCTCCCTTGATTACCAAAGGAGACAAAAACTAAATTTACCTACCAACATATGCTAGGAGGGTGCTACATCAGTTTTTTGGACAATAGATTACTGTGAAATAATGTATAATTGATTCAGAGTTCTTATGATAAAGATGATAAAGATACATTTTCCCATTTGGAAGCTAATTTTATTTTTTCCATCTCTAGTAGGTGTTTTCACCTTCTGTGGCAGCACCAAACTAAACCTTTCATGCTGTGAAATTTCATTGCATGAGAAAAATGCAATGGCATGGATGAGAATCCTCAAATCAATGTCTCTTAGGGAAATTAGACAAGAACTTCAACCTCAAATTAAAAGGATGGAGGATTCAGTAGCATACCTGTATCTTTGTAAGGGAGCACAGTAGACCTGTTGAGGGCAACACCTATGTGATAAAAACAACTGGATAATATAATAGTAACTGTAGAATAAACAAATACAACAAGCAGATTTGAACTATTTTGAAAAAAAAAAAACTCCGATAAAGGTGCAGGAAAACATTTTCTTGCCTACTGCAACAAATTACATACTCATGATATTAATTGTATAGTTTTTACATCTTAAAATGAAATGGATTTTTTGGCATCATGCATATCCCCTGGGATGTGAGCATCCAATGTAAATATCCAAATGGCACAGCAACAATATTTTAGTAAACCTGTACTTTATTAAATAGAGTCTATTAGTACTCAGACTATAGCATCAAATATGGATCTATAAGAATGGGATATAAAAAGGGGATATTAAAGAACACCCAGAAATTGAACAGCCTTTAATAAATACTTGTACATGACCATACTCTGTGCAATACAAAAAAATGAAATAAAAAGTAGCAGCTGTCGTACATGGCAAACCTCTAACATACCTACTATGAACATTTCCTTCATGTAGATAACATACAATCTACGGTTGTTATAGTTTTAAGACATGCAAAACTCCAAGTGAATGTAAAGACACAAATTAATTAATGTCTGGCATCATTAATACATTATTAAATGTATTTGTTATGCAGGCAGTGAATCTGGCTTGGTATCAGCCTCTTGAAATCCATTTGCAGCACAGCTCAGATTGGGAGATGGTCAAACAGCACAGCGAGCCAGTAAGTTCTGCTGTGAGTTCAAGGAACATGCTAATAGTAATAAAGAGCTGACAAAGCGATAAGCTCATCAGTGCATCACTACTCTTTTCGCTATCCGTTAACAGGCTGGGGGAGGGGCAAGATAAGTAAATGTTACTTAACTGCAGGAGAGATAAACTCTAAAAGGTTTACTCTGCATTTTAGTTTCTACTCAAGCTTTACATTTATGGGTTACATTTCAATACTGAATGACAGGTCCTTGTTAAGTAACTGATATTCTATTGCTGACAGATAATGTTTAAACATGTGGAACCCTGGTGCATGCACACGCCTGATACAATTTAAAATCTAAGCTGTGTGGATAATATATACAGAACATTCTAAAATTATAGCTTGAGTTTCATATGATACTATAGACCCCTGACATGAAAAGATACAAGTTTGGCAGTAGACAATATTTCATAGCCTGATAGGTAATAGCAGGGTAACAGATGGCAACACAGCAGTTCACACTGAAACAGCAGGACATCAAAGGACTCTGCATTTTACTACTTTTCACTGAACAGTATTAGAACTGAAAAGGGACAATATGCACATTGACTGATTGTAAAATTAGAGGATGCTGTTTTGGAGCAAACAAGGGTTTTATGTGACTTGGTATTTTGCATGATATTAAAATATGACAGACAGGTGCGTCCATGAGACTAAGGCCAAAAACAGCAGTGAATGAGTTTGTCTCATCAAAGCAAAAGAAACTATGCCCCAAGTAATACTGTAATACTGAAAAACGATATTGACTACATGCTGGGACCCGTGAGTGTGCCATGTTTTTACAGAAGTTAGTATAGTCTAGTTTGACTGTTGCTCTTGAAAATATAGATCTTTATTGTAGAAAATAAAGGACAAACATTAATGCTGCTCTTATACACAGTGGCAAACTGGGAAAAAAGCAGTGTGGATATTAGCCTGTCCCATGCTCATCTAAAGCTATGGGAACTGAGAGCAAAATTGTCAATTTAGCTCAGTGTTTCTCAACCTTTTTTCAGTCAAGGCACCCTCTAAAATTTCACACAATCTCAAGGCATCCTATTCTAAAATTAAAAAAAATGAATAGTTTTGCGTAATGTAGCAAAATCCACATGCGTAGGACACCTAACATTAGCGATGATTTATTCTTCCAAAGCAAAGACATATTTGCAGACTGGTACTGTTTTGTATTGCAATGTTTCTCTTCTCCCTTGGTTTCTTTCCCTCACTCAGCTAATGTGACCCTGGTGCTGAAGGAGAGAGGTAGGTGCCCGACATCTGCCTTATCAATCGATGACATCACTGGTTGTTAGGACACTGGCAGCTGTGGCTTTGTGTAACTAATAGGCAGGCTTGATCCACCCGCTGGCTTGTATACAGTTTTTGGGCAATTTCTATTTTTTTTTGCCAAGGCACCCCTGAAGACACCTGAAGGCACCTCAAGGTGCCTGGGCACCCTGGTTGAAAAAGGCTGGTTTAGCTATTTAGAAATGAGCAAACCTTGAATTCCTGTAACAACTTAAATACTGCTATTGTACTTACAGTATAAACAAAAAGGCAAAGAACAATGTGCAAATCACAACAACCCACAGTAACAACTCAGAATTAATATTTTACTTATCAGATTGTAAATCAGAATGTCACTGATTACAATAGACTTTAGGCATCACCATTTTTTGCCATGCCTTTTTATTAGTCTTACAGTGTCTAAGGTGATAATGTTGAGACTGTATGAGAGGCCTTAGAGTACACCAGATATGCCACAAAAATTATTGTGATTGCTTAGGATTTTGTGTTCCTTTAAAGCAGTGGTTCTCAACCTTCAAGTGCCGTGACCCCTTGATAAAATTTCCAAAGTTGTAGGGACCCCCAACAGTAAAATTATTTTTGTAGCATGGGTTGTCAGCACCCAATCCAAGACGAGGATTTTCCACCCCTAACCCACGGACATTTAGTGCTCCCTGAGTCCCTTCCACTCGTACAGTATTAAAACCCCTTATGGTACATTTTAGGATGTACCACTCTTTCTCCATTCTCCTTTCTTTCCCTTTTCCCTATCTCTGTATCCTAATTTTTTGTTTCTCCCCCCCCCCCCATCCCTCTCTCTAGCCGTCTTTCTTGTTCCTTCTCTTATTCTTTCTCTCCCTTTTTCTTTGTTCCACCCCCTTCCATGTATTCTCAATTTTTTTTCTTCTTTTACTCCTTGGTGCGGGGAGTTGGGATCAGTGGCAGTGGTGGGGGGAGTTCTGATCAGCCAACTTAGGTGCTTTTGATCAAGGTCATCTGCTGATCTGAGAACTGTAGTGGGGATTTTTAATGGCAACTATAATCACAGGTAGTGTTACTCACTGTGTCTCTGGCTTCACTGTATCTCCGACTTTGTGGTGTCTCTCAGCAGTGACGCCTATGCCAAAATCAGCAGATAGGGTCTCCTTGAGCCCCTCCCACTTCACATTCCTCACCAGTCAGCTGACCTCTAGTCTCTGTCCCCCACCCATGCCGTGAACTGAATGGGCGGCTGCGAAGAGGCTGAGTGGGCGGCTGCGGGGGCTCCAGGAACAGCCCACCTAGGTGGCCACAGGCTCCAGGGACAGCCCTGCTGGGCGGTAGCAAAAAGGCTGGAAGAGCGGTGCAAGCTTTAGGATCAGCACAGGATTCGGTGACCCCTGGCAAATCATCATTTGACCCCCAGGTTGAGAACCACTGCTTTAAAGGGACTGTATTTTGTTTTTTGTTTTTTTATTTTGGTCATCACTAAAATAAAATACAGTTTTCAAATATATATATACATATACAGTGGTTACGGAAAGTATTCAGACCCCCTTAAATTTTTCACTCTTTGTTATATTGCAGCCATTTGCTAAAATCATTTAAGTTAATTTTTTGTCCTCATTAATGTACACACAGCACCCCATATTGACAGAAAAACACAGAATTGTTGACATTTTTGCAGATTTATTAAAAAAGAAATATCACATGGTCCTAAGTATTCAGACCCTTTGCTCAGTATTTAGTAGAAGCACCCTTTTGATCTAATACAGCCATGAGTCTTTTTGGAAAAGATGCAACAAGTTTTTCACACCTGGATTTAGGGATCCTCTGCCATTCCTCCTTGCAGATCCTCTCCAGTTCTGTCAGGTTGGATGGTAAACGTTGGTGGACAGCCATGTTTAGGGCTCTCCAGAGATGCTCAATTGGGTTTAAGTCAGGGCTCTGGCTGGGCCATTCAAGAACAGTCACGGAGTTGTTGTGAAGCCACTCCTTCGTTATTTTAGTTGTGTGCTTAGGGTCATTGTCTTGTTGGAAGGTAAACCTTCGGCCCAGTCTGAGGTCCTGAGCACTCTGGAGAAGGTTTTTATCCAGGATATCCCTGTACTTGGCCGCATTCATCTTTCCCTCGATTGCAACCAGCCGCCCTGTCCCTGCAGCTGAAAAACACCCCCACAGCATGATGCTGCCACCAACATGCTTCACTGTTGGGACTGTATTGGACAGGTGATGAGCAGTGCCTGGTTTTCTCCACACATACCGCTTAGAATTAAGGCCAAAAAGTTCTATCTTGGTCTCATCAGACCAGAGAATCTTATTACTCACCATATTGGAGTCCTTCAGGTGTTTTTTTTAGCAAACTCCATGCAGGCTTTCATGTGTCTTGCACTGAGGAAAGGCTTCCGTCGGGCCACTCTGCCATAAAGCCCCGACTGGTGGAGGGCTGCAGTGATGGTTGACTTTCTACAACCTTATCCCATCTCCCGACTGCATCTCTGGAGCTCAGCCACAGTGATCTTTGGGTTCTTCTTTACCTCTCTCTCCAAGGCTCTTCTCCCCCGATAGCTCAGTTTGGCCGGATTGCCAGCTCTAGGAAGGGTTCTGGTCGTCCCAAACGTCTTCCATTTAAGGATTATGGAGGCCACTGTGCTCTTAGGAACCTTAAGTGCAGCAGACATTTTTTGTAACCTTGGCCAGATCTGTGCCTTGCCACAATTCTGTCTCTGAGCTCTTCAGGCAGTTCCTTTGACCTCATGATTCTCATTTGCTCTGACATGCACTGTGAGCTGTAAGGTCTTATATAGATAGGTGTGTGGCTTTCCTAATCAAGTCCAATCAGTATAATCAAACACAGCTGGACCCAAATGAAGGTGTAGAACCATCTCAAGGATGATCAGAAGAAATGGACAGCACCTGAGTTAAATATATGAGTGTCACAGCAGAGGGTCTGAATACTTAGAACCATGTGATATTTCAGTTTTTCTTTTTTAATAAATCTGCAAAAATGTCAACAATTCTGTGTTTTTCTGTCAATATGGGGTGCTGTGTGTACAGTAATGAGGAAAAAAATGAACTTAAATTATTTTAGCAAATGGCTGCAATATAACAAAGAGTGAAACATTTAAGGGGGTCTGAATACTTTTCGTACCCACTGTATATATATATATACATATATATATAACCACATGATAATTTTATTTCATCCCAGTCTTAGGCTGGGTTTACACTATCTTCGCATGCAGCTTACAGCAGGAGTCTGGTGCGTCCCCATTCACTGTTTCAGGTCCGATTTCGGCCCGCATTTTTGGCTGAATACGGACCTGACCAAAAAAAGCACAGGGCTCCTGTGCAAATTCGCACCAGAGCCGCAGCGGAGATATGTGAACCAGCTCCATAGAGAGCTGGTCAAAATCTCCTGCTGTTGCAAATTGGATGCGGGGAACCCTCATCCAATTCGCAATAGTGTATTAGTGCAATAGTGTGAACCCAGCCTCAGTCTGTAGGGTTCATTATTAAGTTGGCCCACCCTTTCCAGCTATAACAGCTTCAACTCTTCTGGAAAGGTTGTCCACAAGGCTTAGGAGTGCGTCTATGGGAATATTTGACCATTCTTCCAGAAGCGTATTTGTGAGATCAGGCACTGATGTTGGATGAGAATACCTGGCTTGCAGTCTGCGCTCTAATTCATCCCAAAGGTGTTCTATCAGGTTGAGGTCAGGACTCAGTAAGACTTGGGTGCCATTAACATTCTTGTGAGTGTAAAGGCAGGCATGGCAAATACTTTTGGTAATATGGTGTATATATATATATATATATATATATATATATATATATATTCAGATACATTTGAAACAATAAATTATGAATTCAGATTTTTTGGCAGAGATTTCGATTCTTTTTCAGATATTTTCCAGTACTTACCTGCTACTGAAACAAGTCTGTTATTTACAAAGTTCAGTAGCTCAAGTTGAAATACACAAACTAGTAAATGAGTATGAGCAGTGACACATAATTCTACCTGCCTCTCCCTCTAAATGTCTTTGTTAAATAAAGTTCAGCTCTGCCCAGATATAAGATATATATTTAAAAATTTAAATGTAAAATAAAATCAGATAAAAATGACCCAATGCCATCAAAGCTTTTTTTATAATAAATTGCATTAACATTCCCTATGAAAAAATAAAATTGTGGGACAAAACAAGGGAGGGGTGGAGGGAATGGAAAAAAAACTGGAACACTCAAATCACACCCAGTTTGCTCTAATTATATGTTTGGGTGGGGGTGTTAATTCATATGTTTGGGCTTGAGGCTCAGATCCAGTCAGCCAAATTTTTCTCACCCAGCAATATTATGCAAATGTTTTCTATTTTTAATTGGTTAATGGCTGGGGGGTCTGTATTTCTAATAAAGATTAAGTCTTTTTTGTACATTGTTAACCACTTGCCGACCACCGCACGCCGATATACGTCGGCAGAATGGCACGGGCAGGGAAATGAGCGTACCTCGTGAGTGCGCCCGCGGGTCCCGGGAACTCGATGTTCCCGGGTGGCCCGAGATTGCGGTCGGCAAAGGCAGAACAGGGGGATGCCTTTGTAAACAAGGCATTTCCCTGTTCTGCCTAGTGACATGTCAGGGATCTACTGTTCCCTGTGATCTGGAACAGTGATCGCTGACGTGTCACTGGTAGCTCCTCCCCCTGACAGTTAGAATTACTCCCTAGGACACACTTAACCCCTTCAGCGCCCCCTAGTGGTTAACCCCTTCACTGCCAGTGTCATTTTTTACAGTAATCAGTGCATTTTTATAGCACTGATCGCTGTATAAATGACAATGGTCCCAAAAATTTGTCAAAAGTGTCCGATGTGTCTGCCATAAAGTCGCAGTCACGATAAAAATTGCAGATCTACGCCATTACTAGTAAAAAAATAAAATAATAAAAATGCCATAAAACAACCCCCTATTTTGTAGACGCTATAACTTTTGCGCAAACCAATCAATATAAGCTTATTGTGATTTTTTTCTACCAAAAATATGTAGAAGAATACATATCGGCCTAAACTGATGAAAAATTATTATTATTTTTTTTAAAATGGGATATTTATTATAGCAAAAAGTAAAACATTTTGTGTTTTTTTTCAAAATTGTCGCTCTTTTTTTGTTTATAGCGCAAAAAATAAAGATTGAAGAGATGATTAAATACCACAAAAAGAAATCTCTATTTGTGGGGAAAAAAAGGACGTCAATTTTGTTTGGGTACAGCGTCACACGACCGCGCAATTGTCAGTTAAAGCGACGCAGTGCCAAATCGCAAAAAGTGGCCCGGTCATTTGGCAGCCAAATGGTCCGGGGCTGAAGTGGTTAATAGGTAGTGGTCTAATAAACGTGTTCACCACTTCACTGGGGTATCTATGACAACCTACCTGGCCCAACAAGGACATATAAGCTACATATGACCCTCTGCTTTCATACTGCTAGACTCAGCCTTAAAGCAGAAGAGATGGGTGTTTACCAGCACTAGGCTAATGCATTCAGTAAGGGCTCCACTTTTTTGCCCCCACCTCCTTATTTCAGCATGCCCTGTATAAAAAAGGCATAATGTTTGCTATGCACATGCCATGCCCACCTGTATATCTGGTGTGAGGAAAAAATACAGGGTTGACCATTGGAAGAAAAAATTGTGAAAATGTATTCTAGG
The DNA here is from genome assembly GCA_029206835.1 of Rana muscosa. Classification (NCBI taxonomy): domain Eukaryota; kingdom Metazoa; phylum Chordata; class Amphibia; order Anura; family Ranidae; genus Rana; species Rana muscosa. Next base: position 494,983,465 of record CM055121.1, read on the forward strand.
ATTGAACTCATATACAACAAGTATTATCTTCCAATAAATTCAACAAAAATAGACAAATACACACTCTTATTTGCAAAATAAAATATAAGAGGAAAGTTTTCATGTTTTTTTTTTTTATGTCCTCTCTTATCGTTAGAAAGATTACCATAAGTTATATGTTTTTGTTCTGCTTCAATCAGATTATTGTAATTCTCCAGAGAAAGGGAAAAAGCTATTCTCTTTTATTCATAATACCAAAAATCTGCTGGTCATTACTGTGGAAGAAGGCTGATTTTGATTTATATGGCAATACAATCCACAATCCCAGCTCACAATTCAAAGGTGACTGGAGGTCAGTGGGATTATATAGAATGTTCTAAGCATTGGGCACCTGTAGTAGAGTAATGATAAGGCCAGGCAAGTTAACCCAGTGGAATACAGTGATTTAGTAATGTTACAATGGCCTTATTTATGAAAACTAGCAACAGGATTCTGGGAGCAGGAAAGTGAGTACCTTCTACCCATTATGCATAAAGAATGCTACAAATCAATTCAAAGCTAGCAATTTGCTAAGCATACAGTGCTGGCAACTTTTCATTATAGCCAACTTAGCTATTAGCTGAATCGCTGAACAGATGAGAACTGTAAAAAGAAAAGAGCATGGATTCAGATGTAGTACCAGAGCCATATTTTAATATTACGTGATACAGCCAAAGAAAGCAGTGCACATTTCAGAATCTTAAGGTATTTTTCCATCTGAATGCGCCAGTTGCTAAATGTGGCTTTCCTTTTTTACAGCTTGAACGATGGAGATAATGGAGGCTTAGTAGATGAAACTCAGAAGTTGTTAAGTCTTCTCTTTGACATACCTCCACTGACTAAGTCTTTTGGAATGTCTGAGCTGGTTTACTTGCCACTAAGCACTATTGCTTATGGTTTCAAGCTGCACTGCCACACAGATTGCTAATGCTTGGGACCTCGCTATGATACTTTTGACATTCTTATCCAGATAGCCAAGGCTCTGCTGGAATATTTTGTGCTAAGCTCAATATGTTAATTGATGGCTTACATCTCATCATGCCATCTGTAGCCAGTAGATCATTGCCATGAACACCTGCTTTTCGATCACACTTCATTTTATTTCAGCGTACATTTTATTGAAGACATTTAAAGTAGAATTCTAGTTCACCTGAAAAGTATTTATTGAACATAAGCAATATGAAAAAGGAAACAGTACTGAATTGAGCAGGATAGTAAGCTTGCATGAGTTGTATTTCGTTTCATACTTTCCCAGTCATCAAATATAAAGTACTTTGGGATTAACATGCTATTGTACAATTTTTGTTTTACAAATAAACATAATAATAATAAATGACAAAAGACTCTAGCTCTGAGTACTATAGATTAGCTAAGGATACAAAAAAACAAAGGCTACCTATTTTCCGGCTTCTATTTGTCAGATTGATTGTTCAAACTGAGCAATCCAGTAAGGAATGAGTTACTGGAATAACTTTAAAGCGGAGTTCCAGAAGTAATTTTTTATTTTTTTTTAAAAGACACCCAAAATGTTCTTCTTACTAACTGTTAAATAAGCTAATTACATGAAAGGTCGCTGTAGTAGTGCAGTATTTTTTTAACCTTATATTCGTCTGGCAGCACGCTCCCATCTTGTATGTGGGCATGTGAAGCCCACTAGTGTTTTATTCTGGGAATAGGTGCTGCTGGTTACCCAGCATGCCCCTCCCGATCTCGCGCATGTGCATAAGCCACCACTGCTGCCTCTTCCATAGACAAAAGACTAACAATGGCAACAAGCTCCTGGTTGCCCTATTCAAAAATGTTGCTTAGCACCGCCTTGCATCCTGTTAGGAGATATGCTATCAGGCAGCGTGGCCCACTGACTGCTGATATTAATGACACACATCTCCCAGGAGACAAGGCACCGCAGGATATGATGTACCTCACTGCGGCGCCCAACGAGGAAGAAAGAAGAATACACCATGGCAACAAAGTAACACAGAGCTAGGAAAAAAAAAAACTCCCAATGTTGTTTCAACTTGTGGGATTGAAGCGATTCATGCAAAGTTGAAAATGTGGATGGAACTTCGCTTTAATTTCAGTGTTTAATTTGCAGCCTGTAAAAAAAAAGTTTTTGTCGATAGGGTATGAATACTGAAAGTAAAAGGAGCCTAAATCTTAACCTGCTGGCCATACATACATACATATGATACATAACATTCATATGCAATCATTTATACTTATAGAGACAGGCAATATATTAGAAAGGTGGGATCTGAGATCGAAAAGTCCCCAAAAGTACCTTAAAGTGTACTATAGAATTCAACCTTTTTATTTATATAATTTGACTCTATGGGGCCCCATATAAAATCTGTGTCAAACATTATATTTCTCAAATCACTCTATAAATCAAAAGTATATTTCTTGCCACCGTTCAACATCGGTATTATAGGTTCAGAAATTACATTTGTGTTAAATATACCAAATAAACAGACACAATTATATACAGCACACACAAAAAGGTTAAAACACTCAAAAACAGGCTCTAAAACGGGCTCAAAATACTATACAGCAATAATAGAATGCACCCAAACTCACCAGCTCAGAAGTCAAAGTTTGTATCTAACTGTAAATTTGTATATATTGTGACAGCAGGAAGGTAAAGTCACCTGGTTGCATCCAGGGGGGTAGATATATTTCGCCCAGATTCAGGCTTTACGCCGACTTATACAACTAGGTGGAGAGTTGTATAAGGCTAGTGGGCTCATGGATGACTCATACCTCTAGGGAGAGGGCTGGGCGTCGTGCAGACAGGGAGTTGATGAGACCAGCTGAAGCTTGTCAGCTCATTTAGGCCTCTATAAGAACTCCCAGCTTCATTAGATGTTAGCTCATGCCTGGAACCAGACCTGTGTGGACTGTCTAGGGAGAGTGAACCCCTGTGCGGTGAGGCAAAGCCTGTGTGGCTATTTGTTTGGACTTTTACTAAACCAGGGACTTAGGGACTAGGACAGCACCAGGCTGATCCCAGTTGTTAGTTTAGGAAACCTGCATGTTTAGTCAGAGGTCAAGTTGACCAGGATTTATTTTGGTTATGTTTCTTTTGCTTTGCTGTGTTTTGTCACTGTAAATAGAAAATAAACCGCACCTTTTTGATTTTGAAAACCACAACCTCCGTTTGCTGGGCCTGTTTTGTGTGGGGAGCCCATCCCGGGGGTCACACACACCCGCTGCCGAGCTAACCCCCTCACAGTTGGTGGAGAACCAGTGGCAGTTTTTTTTTAAGCCAGCATGGAGGAGATACTGAAACAGCTGGCTCTAGCAAATGCCAATCAACAGCAGACAAATGCAGGTTTGCAAAGGAGCCTTGCAGCCCAGCAGCAAGCTCATCAACAGAGCCTTGCAGCCCAGCAGCAAGCTCACCAACAGAGTCTGGAAGCTCAGCAACAAGCCCAGCAGCAATCTGAGGCCCGCTTCATAGACCTGTTACAGAAGCAAGAGCAGAGACTACAACAAATGGAAGCAGTAATGCAGCAACGTCCGCAGACCAGTGAGGAAAGCCGTCCCACTAATACCGCGTCCTTTGGGGTGAGTCGTTTATTGACAAAAACGACTGGAGAGGATGATCCAGAGGTATTTTTGACCACATTTGAAAGGACCGCTGAAAGAGAAAAGTGGCCTGAGGAGCAGTGGGCTGGACTGGTGGCTCCTCTGTTAACTGGTGAATCGCAGAAAGCTTACTATGACCTAGAGCCTAACCAAGCAAAAGACTATGTGATGCTAAAAGCTGAAATTTTGGCAAGGCTGGGTGTCACCCAGGCTGTCCGGGCTCAGCGTGTGCATAACTGGACTTTCCAGCTTGGAAAACCCCCCAGGTCTCAAATGTATGATCTCATTCACCTGAGCAGAAAGTGGCTACAGCCAGAGACTTTGTCCGCACCAAAGATTGTGGAACGTGTTGTAATGGATCGGTTTTTGAGAGCCCTTCCTACTGCCATCCAAAAGTGGGTAAGCCATGGAGACCCAGAGACGGCCGATGGTCTTGTGGATCGTGTGGAGAAATACTTGGCTACAGAGAACCTGACGGCCTCTTCCAGAGACACTCGGACTTTCCACCCTAAGACCAGACCATCCCCAGGGGCGGATAAGAGGATTCCAAGGGGTGAGGGTGGAGAGAGTGAGAGGGTGGGAGCTCTACCCCAAGTTTGGCGAGAACAGCCTGGGAAATCAGCGGCTCAAGAGGCGGCAAGAAGGATCGTTTGCTACCGCTGCCGGCAAGCGGGACATATTGCAGCCAATTGCCCGGTTGTGGAGGAACCCATGCAGTGTGACTTTCTGACGGGCAGACGTCAGTCGCTGTGTGCGACAGTCGCATGCACTGCCATTCGAGGAACTGAGAAACATTTATGCAAAATGTGTGTTAATGGTAGAAATGTTGTGGTATTGCTGGATTCAGGTAGCCTTGTGACCCTGATAAAGGCTGAGTTAGTTAAAACAGAGGTCTCTGGGAATAGCAAGGTAGCTGTTATTTGTGTGCATGGGGACACCCGAGAGTATCCAGTGACTACAGTGTGTTTCGAGACCCCCAAAGGTACCCTCTCTCATCCAGTGGGCTTAGTATCTCAGTTACCGCATGACGCCATTGTGGGAAGGGATTTTCCGAAGTTCTGGGAACTGTGGGATGATCCTGAGCCCCTCACTGGTGCCCCTATGTACCAGGAATGTGATAGCCAGAACTCCCCTGAGAGTGGTGAGGACTCTCCAGAATTTTCCTTATCAGTATTGGCAGGGGAGACTCAAGAAACTGGAGAGGAGCCCACCTCCTCAGACGAAAACCTACCGTCTGTGGAGTTTTCTGATCTTGAGGTTCACAGGGAAAACTTTGCCACAGAACAGTTGAAAGACCCCGCCCTAATAAAGGCACGGGAAAACGTAGTGAAAATAGATGGCGAGTTAGTGAACCCAGATAATACCTGCACTTACCCATACTTCAGCGTAGAGAAGGACCTACTGTATCGGGTGGCAAAAAGGGCAGAAGAAACCGTTGAGCAGCTTGTGGTGCCCAAACCTTACAGGAAGTTGGTGTTGGAGTTGGCCCATGGGCACATTCTTGGAGGTCATCTGGGGACAGAGAAAACCCGAGAGAGGGTATTACAGAGATTCTATTGGCCGGGGGTGATGAAGGACGTAGAAAATTATTGTTCCTCCTGCCCTGTGTGTCAGAGGTTGGCCCCGATGCCACATTTCCGTAGCCCGCTGGTCCCTCTACCCATCATTGAGGTCCCGTTTGAGAGGATCGCCATGGATTTGGTAGGTCCTATAATCAAGTCCGCTAGGGGGCACCAGTACATATTAGTTATAATGGACTATGCCACCCGTTATCCAGAAGCGATCCCTCTCCGAAATACCTCGGCCAAAACCATAGCCAAAGAGCTATCTCTTGTTTTTAGCTGGGTTGGTATTTGTAAAGAACTGCTTACGGACCAAGGTACACCCTTTATGTCCCGGGTTATGAAAGAGCTGTGTAAATTGTTCAAAGTGACGCAATTGCGTACGTCTGTGTATCACCCCCAAACCGATGGGCTGGTTGAAAGATTCAACAAAACCCTAAAACAAATGTTGAAGAAAGTGGTGGATAGAGATGGAAAGGATTGGGACTGTTTACTTCCTTATTTGATGTTTGCTATTAGGGAGGTGCCCCAATCCTCTACGGGATTCTCCCCCTTTGAGTTACTGTATGGGAGACACCCAAGAGGGCTGTTGGATATTGCCAAGGAAACTTGGGAAAGTGAGAGTTCTCCCCACAGGAGTGTGATTGAGCATGTCGCCCTGATGCAAGATCGAATTGCACAGGTAATGCCCATCGTGAAGGAACATTTGGCCCAAGCGCAGTTGGCACAGCAGAGAGTGTACAACCGTGAAGCCAAGACCCGTACCTTTTCCCCGGGGGATAGGATATTGGTACTTGTCCCTACGGTTGAAAGTAAATTCCTTGCCAAATGGCAAGGCCCCTACGAGATAATGGAAAAAGTGAGCGAAGTGAATTACAAGGTCAGACAACCAGGAAGGCGAAAGCCCGAACAGATCTATCACGTTAATCTGTTGAAAGCCTGGAGGGATAGAGAGTCCCTAGTCGCAGACACTTGGTCACCAGCTCAAACTGGTTGCGTGATTCCTGAGGTTGGAATAGCAGCCACCTTGTCACAACCCCAACAACAGGAGGTTAAGGAGTTTGTGCTTCGCAACAAGGAGGTATTCTCTGAGCTGCCGGGACAAACATCTGGGGTAGAGCATGACATCATTACCCCGCCCGGTGAAAGGGTGAAGTTAAAACCCTATCGGATCCCAGAGGCTCGACGGGAGGCAATACGGGAGGAAGTACAGAAAATGCTGAACTTAGGGGTGATAGAGGAGTCCCAAAGTGATTGGTCTAGTCCCATCGTGTTGGTGCCTAAACCGGATGGGAGCTGGCGATTTTGTAACGATTTTCGTCAGTTGAACAAAGTTACAAAATTTGACACCTACCCCATGCCACGTATAGATGAGTTGATCGACCGGCTGGGAAGAGCCCGATACATGACGACTCTTGACCTCACAAAAGGGTATTGGCAAATCCCCCTGGCCAAGTCGGCCAAAGAGAAAACCGCATTTGTAACCCCAGACGGGGCGTTCCAATATAAAAGAATGCCGTTCGGGTTACAGAATGCGCCGGCCACATTCCAGCGGAAAATGGACCAGATGCTGAGGCCCCATCGGAAGTATGCTGCGGCTTACCTGGATGACGTAATTGTCCATAGCACAGATTGGGCCTCACATCTGCCAAAAGTGCAAGCAGTCCTGGACTCTGTTCGGGAAGCGGGGTTTACGGCTAACCCCAAGAAGTGTACCATTGGGCAGGAGGAGGCCAAATATCTTGGGTACACCATTGGGAGGGGAGTAATAAAACCCCAACTCAACAAAGTCGAGGCCATCCAGAGTTGGCCACGTCCCAACAGCAAGAAGCAGGTACGAGCCTTTCTGGGAATCGCTGGGTATTATCGGCGATTCATTCCCCACTTTGCTTCTAAGGCTGTGCCCCTAACCAACCTGACGAAGGGGAAAGGGTCGGTCATGATTAAATGGACCCCCGAGGCTGAGGCAGCATTCCAATTCTTGAAACAAGCCTTATGTAGCCAGCCAGTGTTGTACTCACCCGACTTCTCTAAAGACTTTGTCGTACAAAGTGATGCGTCAGATGTGGGGTTAGGAGCAGTATTGTCCCAGGTCTGGAACGGGGAAGAGCACCCAGTCATTTACCTCAGCAGGAAGTTGAAGTCCCATGAGGTAAATTACGCCACCGTTGAAAAGGAGTGTTTAGCGGTGAAGTGGGCTCTAGATTCCCTTCGGTACTACCTGCTAGGTAGGCACTTTGACATGGTTACGGATCACGCTCCGTTAAAGTGGATGGCTCAAAACAAGGAAACAAATAGAAGAGTGAATAGGTGGTTCCTGGCCCTCCAGGAATTCAACTTCACAGTAAAGCATCGCCCTGGCGTTCAAATGGGGAATGTGGATGCTTTGTCTCGAGTACATGAATGCCTGATTGCTGGTGTTCCAACCCCGAGGTTAAAACAAGAGGGGGGGGTATGTGACAGCAGGAAGGTAAAGTCACCTGGTTGCATCCAGGGGGGTAGATATATTTCGCCCAGATTCAGGCTTTACGCCGACTTATACAACTAGGTGGAGAGTTGTATAAGGCTAGTGGGCTCATGGATGACTCATACCTCTAGGGAGAGGGCTGGGCGTCGTGCAGACAGGGAGTTGATGAGACCAGCTGAAGCTTGTCAGCTCATTTAGGCCTCTATAAGAACTCCCAGCTTCATTAGATGTTAGCTCATGCCTGGAACCAGACCTGTGTGGACTGTCTAGGGAGAGTGAACCCCTGTGCGGTGAGGCAAAGCCTGTGTGGCTATTTGTTTGGACTTTTACTAAACCAGGGACTTAGGGACTAGGACAGCACCAGGCTGATCCCAGTTGTTAGTTTAGGAAACCTGCATGTTTAGTCAGAGGTCAACTTGACCAGGATTTATTTTGGTTATGTTTCTTTTGCTTTGCTGTGTTTTGTCACTGTAAATAGAAAATAAACCGCACCTTTTTGATTTTGAAAACCACAACCTCCGTTTGCTGGGCCTGTTTTGTGTGGGGAGCCCATCCCGGGGGTCACACACACCCGCTGCCGAGCTAACCCCCTCACAATATATATATAATTTATATATTTTTTCAAAAAACAAACAAACACATAAGGCACTGTGTTTTCAAAGGGGTAGGCTAGAGAAGGGATTGGAGGAAGGCGAAGGGTGGGGGAAGGGTAGGATAGGAGAGGTGAGGGGTAAGATGGGGGGGAAGAGGGAAGGGAGGGAATCAAGAAGAGTGAACAAAACAGTCACTAAAATGGTCATAGACAGATCAAATTTCAGCCAGTCCAGCAGGTACCAGTGACATTTTAATCAATCTATGCCCATTCCTATTCAAGAGGAGTCAATCTAATGATTGACTCCTCTCGACCAGGACTGCTGATATATTTTCATTTGATCAGCACCTACAGCCAATCGACTGTGTATTCTGACAGTGGTAGAGTCATCTATGGCCAATTTAAGAAAGACCTTATTGGCAATGTGGGGTCTTATTTATCACAATAAGATAAGGCTTTTGGAATTTACAAAAGCAGCATTTTGGAAATTGGATGAAAGGTTTAGCACTGAGAAACATTTTTTGATAGATAAATAGTGCATTTTATATACAGCTATATAGATCAGACAAAAGTGAGGGGCAAATGAGGAGGATAGAGGGACAGATGGACTTTGTTCCAAATCAGCCATTTTTTTTTACATTTGGTGTGGGGTTCCCCATTAATATCCAGACCTGAAGGGCCTGGTATGAATTTTGGGGGGGACTCCCATGCCATTAAAAAAATAAAATTGGCGCGGGGTTACCCTTAACCACTTCAATACACTGTTTTATATATACTACACTGCCTGCACTGAATGAATATAGAGTCTACACTAAATATCTGGTCTACACTAAATGCAGAGTATATATATTAGACTGTATATATTGTGAGGGGGTTAGCTCGGCAGCGGGTGTGTGTGACCCCCGGGATGGGCTCCCCACACAAAACAGGCCCAGCAAACGGAGGTTGTGGTTTTCAAAATCAAAAAAAAAGGTGCGGTTTATTTTCTATTTACAGTGACAAAACACAGCAAAGCCAAAAGAAACATAAACAAATTAAATCCTGGTCAACTTGACCTCTGACTAAACATACAGGTTTCCTAACTAACAACTGGGATCAGCCTAGTGCTGTCCTAGTCCCTAAGTCCCTGGTTTTAAATGTCCAAGCAAATAGCCACACAGGCTTTGTCTCACCGGACAAGGGTTCACTCTCTCCAGGAAGTCCACACAGGTCTGCTTCCAGGCATGAGCTAACATCTAATGAAGCTGGGAGTTCTTATAGAGGCCTAAATGAGCTGACAAGCTTCAGCTGGCCTCATCAACTCCCTGTCTGTACGACGCCCCACACTCTCCCTAGAGGTATGAGTCATCCATGAGCCTACTAGCCTCAGCTGGGCTTATACAACTCTCCACCCTAGTTGTATAAGTCAGCATAAAGCCTGAATCTGGGAGAAATATATCTACCCCACTGGATGCAACCAGGTGACTTTACCTTCCTGCTGTCACATACCCCCCCCTCTTGTTTTAACCTCGGGGTTGGAACACCAGCAATCAGGCATTCATGTACTCGAGACAAAGCATCCACATTCCCCATTTGAACGCCAGGGCGATGCTTTACTGTGAAGTTGAATTCCTGGAGGGCCAGGAACCACCTATTCACTCTTCTATTTGTTTCCTTGTTTTGAGCCATCCACTTTAACGGAGCGTGATCCGTAACCATGTCAAAGTGCCTACCTAGCAGGTAGTACCGAAGGGAATCTAGAGCCCACTTCACCGCTAAACACTCCTTTTCAACGGTGGCGTAATTTACCTCATGGGACTTCAACTTCCTGCTGAGGTAAATGACTGGGTGCTCTTCCCCGTTCCAGACCTGGGACAATACTGCTCCTAACCCCACATCTGACGCATCACTTTGTACGACAAAGTCTTTAGAGAAGTCGGGTGAGTACAACACTGGCTGGCTACATAAGGCTTGTTTCAAGAATTGGAATGCTGCCTCAGCCTCGGGGGTCCATTTAATCATGACCGACCCTTTCCCCTTCGTTAGGTTGGTTAGGGGCACAGCCTTAGAGGCAAAGTGGGGAATGAATCGCCGATAATACCCAGCGATTCCCAGAAAGGCTCGTACCTGTTTCTTGCTGTTGGGACGTGGCCAACTCTGGATGGCCTCGACTTTGTTGAGTTGGGGTTTTATTACTCCCCTCCCAATGGTGTACCCAAGATATTTGGCCTCCTCCTGCCCAATGGTACACTTCTTGGGGTTAGCCGTAAACCCCGCTTCCCGAACAGAGTCCAGGACTGCTTGCACTTTTGGCAGATGTGAGGCCCAATCTGTGCTATGGACAATTACGTCATCCAGGTAAGCCGCAGCATACTTCCGATGGGGCCTCAGCATCTGGTCCATTTTCCGCTGGAACGTGGCCGGCGCATTCTGTAACCCGAACGGCATTCTTTTATATTGGAACGCCCCGTCTGGGGTTACAAATGCGGTTTTCTCTTTGGCCAATTTGGCCAGGGGGATTTGCCAATACCCTTTTGTGAGGTCAAGAGTCGTCATGTATCGGGCTGTTCCCAGCCGGTCGATCAACTCATCTATACGTGGCATGGGGTAGGTGTCAAATTTTGTAACTTTGTTCAACTGACGAAAATCGTTACAAAATCGCCAGCTCCCATCCGGTTTAGGCACCAACACAATGGGACTAGACCAATCACTTTGGGACTCCTCTATCACCCCTAAGTTCAGCATTTTCTGTACTTCCTCCCGTATTGCCTCCCGTCGGGCCTCTGGGATCCGATAGGGTTTTAACTTCACCCTTTCACCGGGCGGGGTAATGATGTCATGCTCTACCCCAGATGTTTGTCCCGGCAGCTCAGAGAATACCTCCTTGTTGCGAAGCACAAACTCCTTAACCTCCTGTTGTTGGGGTTGTGACAAGGTGGCTGCTATTCCAACCTCAGGAATCACGCAACCAGTTTGAGCTGGTGACCAAGTGTCTGCGACTAGGGACTCTCTATCCCTCCAGGCTTTCAACAGATTAACGTGATAGATCTGTTCGGGCTTTCGCCTTCCTGGTTGTCTGACCTTGTAATTCACTTCGCTCACTTTTTCCATTATCTCGTAGGGGCCTTGCCATTTGGCAAGGAATTTACTTTCAACCGTAGGGACAAGTACCAGTATCCTATCCCCCGGGGAAAAGGTACGGGTCTTGGCTCCACGGTTGTACACTCTCTGCTGTGCTAACTGCGCTTGGGCCAAATGTTCCTTCACGATGGGCATTACCTGTGCAATTCGGTCTTGCATCAGGGCGACATGCTCAATCACACTCCTGTGGGGAGAACTCTCACTTTCCCAAGTTTCCTTGGCAATATCCAACAGCCCTCTTGGGTGTCTCCCATACAGTAACTCAAAGGGGGAGAATCCCGTAGAGGATTGGGGCACCTCCCTAATAGCAAACATCAGATAAGGAAGTAGACAGTCCCAATCCTTTCCATCTCTATCCACCACTTTCTTCAACATTTGCTTTAGGGTTTTGTTGAATCTTTCAACCAGCCCATCGGTTTGGGGGTGATACACAGATGTACGTAATTGCGTCACTTTGAACAATTTACACAGCTCCTTCATAACCCGGGACATAAAGGGTGTACCTTGGTCCGTAAGCAGTTCTCTACAAATACCCACCCGGCTAAACACAAGAGATAGCTCTTTGGCTATGGTTTTGGCCGAGGTATTTCGGAGAGGGATCGCTTCTGGATAACGGGTGGCATAGTCCATTATAACTAATATGTACTGGTGCCCCCTAGCGGACTTGATTATAGGACCTACCAAATCCATGGTGATCCTCTCAAACAGGACCTCAATGATGGGTAGAGGGACCAGCGGGCTACGGAAATGTGGCATCGGGGCCGACCTCTGACACACAGGGCAGGAGGAACAATAATTTTCTATGTCCTTTATCACCCCCGGCCAATAGAATCTCTGTAATACCCTCTCTCGGGTTTTCTCTGTCCCCAGATGACCTCCAAGAATGTGCCCATGGGCCAACTCCAACACCAACTTCCTGTAAGGTTTGGGCACCACAAGCTGCTCAACGGTTTCTTCTGCCCTTTTTGCCACCCGATACAGTAGGTCCTTCTCTACGCTGAAGTATGGGTAAGTGCAGGTATTATCTGGGTTCACTAACTCGCCATCTATTTTCACTACGTTTTCCCGTGCATTTATTAGGGCGGGGTCTTTCAACTGTTCTGTGGCAAAGTTTTCCCTGTGAACCTCAAGATCAGAAAACTCCACAGACGGTAGGTTTTCGTCTGAGGAGGTGGGCTCCTCTCCAGTTTCTTGAGTCTCCCCTGCCAATACTGATAAGGGAAATTCCGGAGAGTCCTCACCACTCTCAGGGGAGTTCTGGCTATCCCATTCCTGGTACATAGGGGCACCAGTGGGGGGCTCAGGATCATCCCACAGTTCCCAGAACTTCGGAAAATCCCTTCCCACAATGGCGTCATGCGGTAACTGAGATACTAAGCCCACTGGATGAGAGAGGGTACCTTTGGGGGTCTCGAAACACACTGTAGTCACTGGATACTCTCGGGTGTCCCCATGCACACAAATAACAGCTACCTTGCTATTCCCAGAGACCTCTGTTTTAACTAACTCAGCCTTTATCAGGGTCACAAGGCTACCTGAATCCAGCAATACCACAACATTTCTACCATTAACACACATTTTGCATAAATGTTTCTCAATTCCTCGAATGGCAGTGCATGCGACTGTCGCACACAGCGACTGACGTCTGCCCGTCAGAAAGTCACACTGCATGGGTTCCTCCACAACCGGGCAATTGGCTGCAATATGGCCCGCTTGCCGGCAGCGGTAGCAAACGATCCTTCTTGCCGCCTCTTGAGCCGCTGATTTCCCAGGCTGTTCTCGCCAAACTTGGGGTAGAGCTCCCACCCTCTCACTCTCTCCACCCTTACCCCTTGGAATCCTCTTATCCGCCCCTGGGGATGGTCTGGTCTTAGGGTGGAAAGTCCGAGTGTCTCTGGAAGAGGCCGTCAGGTTCTCTGTAGCCAAGTATTTCTCCACACGATCCACAAGACCATCGGCCGTCTCTGGGTCTCCATGGCTTACCCACTTTTGGATGGCAGTAGGAAGAGCTCTCAAAAACCGATCCATTACAACACGTTCCACAATCTTTGGTGCGGACAAAGTCTCTGGCTGTAGCCACTTTCTGCTCAGGTGAATGAGATCATACATTTGAGACCTGGGGGGTTTTCCAAGCTGGAAAGTCCAGTTATGCACACGCTGAGCCCGGACAGCCTGGGTGACACCCAGCCTTGCCAATATCTCAGCTTTTAGCATCACATAGTCTTTTGCTTGGTCAGGCTCTAGGTCATAGTAAGCCTTCTGCGATTCACCAGTTAACAGAGGAGCCACCAGTCCAGCCCACTGCTCCTCAGGCCACTTTTCTCTTTCAGCAGTCCTTTCAAATGTGGTCAAAAATACCTCTGGATCATCCTCTCCAGTCATTTTTGTCAATAAACGACTCACCCCAAAGGACGCGGTATTAGTGGGACGGCTTTCCTCACTGGTCTGCGGACGTTGCTGCATTACTGCTTCCATTTGTTGTAGTCTCTGCTCTTGCTTCTGTAACAGGTCTATGAAGCGGGCCTCAGATTGCTGCTGGGCTTGTTGCTGAGCTTCCAGACTCTGTTGGTGAGCTTGCTGCTGGGCTGCAAGGCTCTGTTGATGAGCTGCAAGGCTCTTTTGCAAACCTGCATTTGTCTGCTGTTGATTGGCATTTGCTAGAGCCAGCTGCTTCAGTATCTCCTCCATGCTGGCTTAAAAAAAACTGCCCGCATTCTCCACCAACTGTGAGGGGGTTAGCTCGGCAGCGGGTGTGTGTGACCCCCGGGATGGGCTCCCCACACAAAACAGGCCCAGCAAACGGAGGTTGTGGTTTTCAAAATAAAAAAAAAAGGTGCGGTTTATTTTCTATTTACAGTGACAAAACACAGCAAAGCCAAAAGAAACATAAACAAATTAAATCCTGGTCAACTTGACCTCTGACTAAACATACAGGTTTCCTAACTAACAACTGGGATCAGCCTAGTGCTGTCCTAGTCCCTAAGTCCCTGGTTTTAAATGTCCAAGCAAATAGCCACACAGGCTTTGTCTCACCGGACAAGGGTTCACTCTCTCCAGGAAGTCCACACAGGTCTGCTTCCAGGCATGAGCTAACATCTAATGAAGCTGGGAGTTCTTATAGAGGCCTAAATGAGCTGACAAGCTTCAGCTGGCCTCATCAACTCCCTGTCTGTACGACGCCCCACACTCTCCCTAGAGGTATGAGTCATCCATGAGCCTACTAGCCTCAGCTGGGCTTATACAACTCTCCACCCTAGTTGTATAAGTCAGCATAAAGCCTGAATCTGGGAGAAATATATCTACCCCCCTGGATGCAACCAGGTGACTTTACCTTCCTGCTGTCACAATATATATATATATATATATATATATATATATATATATATATATATATATTAAATACACTGCCTACACGCCACTAACTAACCTGTCTGCCTAATCCAGCTCAAACTATCTCCGTCCACACACTATACACGGCTGCTATGTAAGCAGCCTTATATACAGTAGTGTGGGGTGTAGACTTAGTCCCTTGAGTCATGATTAGCCAAAGGCACCCTGCCTTTGGGCAATTATGGCTCTTGCAGCAGAGCGTGCTGTGATTGGCCAAAGCATGCAGATCAGGTGCATGCTTTGGCCAATCATCAAACGTCAATGCACTGCAATCTACCAGTGCATTATGGGGCATTTTGCGGTGCTCAAATTTCCCGCAAACGCCCCATATGTTCGGTTCCTTTGCAAGCAAACGAACACCCGATATTAGAGTCGAACTTACGTTTGTCTCGAACCGCGGGCTCATCCCTACTCCCAATGTGCCCATCTGACAGTTTTAAGCAGTCAATACTCTTTATCAAAATGAAAAGACAGTATGGACTGTCTGTCGCATTGCTACATTGCATGCTGAATCATTTAGAGTAAAACTTTTGATATGTTTTGCAATGCAAGTTTTTGTTTGGACAAATATAATCTGTAGTCAAGATCACTCAAATCCTCAACTGCCACTGCAGCAAGCAGTACAGCTTGATCAAGCACACATCCCTGGGCTAATGAATGGACAACGATGGAGCAGCAGAACACACTGTCCTTAGCAGTATGGAACAATGAGTACTGCCACAGCCTGATGACCTAGGAGGAGATGCCGGTGCCAGTGAGGGATATCGACCGTTCATCGATATTACAGTATCACCGAGTTTAGCTTTAAGACAGACTGGGAAATGTATGCTAGTTGCATTTAACTATAGCTTTTTTCATTGAATACAAAATGGCGTTGACTTGTTTATTTATGTGCCTAGACTTAAGCTTTCAGTATGTACAAAGGCACAAGTCACCATGACTGCGTTTAGCAATTTGTCTTGCTGCATCATGTTTTATGGATTTTTCTGCTTGCAGGAGAATGTAATTGTTACATCTCATTTTGTAAATGGTATATGCCTTATAAGGCAGGCATTCCTTATTCCCACATGGATGTTTTGTGGTTTGTACTCCTATGAGCATTACCTTACTGTCTTCCTGCTGTGAAATAATATATTGAAATTTGTTACCCGGATGGTAAATCTAATTAAGATACACATTGAAGAATGTCACGCAACCATACCTCATTATGTAAACAAGTGAATTCAGTTATACCTCTACTACTGAAATTGAAGATGAATTTGCCTCTGACTGCATACATGTACATACGTAAATAGCGTGTTTCCCATTTCATGAACACAGATATCACACCATTAATTTATGGGAAACAAAAGGGTGGAATAATGTGATTGTCTCCATTATTGTAGATTTAAAATGGAATGATAAAATTTAATTCTATGTTTTCTAAAAGTAGATATACTGATTATGCTGTTTGTATGCGATCATGAGCAAGCCCTGTAGGGTTGATCTACTAAAGGAGTAGAGATTCGGTGGAAGTTCACCTAGCTAATTAAATGAGGTAAAGCTGTGTTCACTTGAATTATCCAATCACAAAGGGGAAAAAAATGCTTTTTCCTTGCCTATGATTAGTAATGCAAAGAAAAGATATTTCACAGTATTTACTAAGCTGAATGAACATTCACTTTGCTGTGAAGCGCACAGTAAACAGTCTCTACCCTTTTGGGAAATATATGACATTGTCACTTAAAACATTTAAAAACAACTATTAGCTGCCATCAGTGGCGGCTGGTGCTCAAAATTTTTGGGGGGGCACAAACTGAAAAAAAAAAAACATCAATTGCCACCACTGTGCCCATTAAACGCAGCCACTGTGCCCATACGCCACCAGTTTGCCCCCTCAAATGCAGCCAGTTTCCCCCCCCAAATACAGCCAGTTTCCCCTCAAATGCAGCCAGTTTGTCCCCAAATGCAGCCAGTGTGTCCCCAAATACAGCCAGTTTGCCCCCATATACAGCCAGTTTGTCCCCAAATACAGCCAGTTTGTCCCCAAATGCAGCCAGTTTGTCCCCATATACAGCCAGTTTGTCCCCAAATGCAGCCAGTTTGTCCCCAAATGCAGCCAGTTTGTCCCCATATTCAGCCAGTGTGTCCCCAAATACAGCCAGTTTCCCCCCAAATGCAGACAGTTTGTCCCCAAATGCAGACAGTTTCCCCCCAGCCCTGCACTTACCTTCCTCGGGTCAGCGCCGTCCTTCTTCCGTCCTCGATGCCTTCTCCCGCCCTCGATGTCGCTTCAGCCAATCAGGTTACCAGTAACCAGACACGATGAACCTGATTGGCTGAAACGCCTGTCAGTGTTAACCAGGGAACGCACCCCCGTGCGTCCTCTGGTTAACTATTTGGAAGCCGATTACAGCCCTCAGGCTGTAATCGGGAAGCCTATCAGAGCCGCTGGCTCTGATAGGCACTTCCAAAAACCAACCAGCCACTGTTATTCAGATGGCCGGGGCTCAACAGGGGGCCGGCCATCTGAATAGTGGGCGGCAGCGGCGGCGACAATACATAGGTTCATGCACGGCGCTCCTGTGCCCACTAAGGACGCACCGCCACTGGCTGCCATATTCCTAACTGTGCTTTTCTGTTTCAAAGACACCATTTTTATTGTATATACTAACCACTAGTGATGAGCTGAACTGCCCTGTGATCAGTTCAGTCGGGTTTCTGTGGATGCCAAACCTAAATCCTCAATGAATTTGAACAGGAGCTAAACCTGTAAATTAAAAAAAGCAATTTTTTTGGGCAAATAGACAAAGGGCTATAAAAAAAAAAGGCATAGGGGGTGGAGCACAGCCCTGGGGAACATGTACCAATGCAAAACACTCCATGCAGCTGGGAGCAGTAATATTTTTTTTTAGCGCTGACAGTTAGAAAGGAACAAAAGTTTTAAATTAAAATCTTCTTTTAATGTATATGTCTTTTTTAAAGGAACAAGGAGGACATTTGGTGGGGTGTGTGTGTGTTTTTTAAGAAGAGCAAGAATGAAAAAAAATGCATAGCGTCCCCCCCAAAATGACCAAAAAAAAATCCTTTGAGTCTGATATAGATTTTAAGAGGTACTTCACACACACAAAACAAAGTGTAATACAGATATTAACTGCTTCCTCCCTGGCCTATTGTAATATCACGGCTGGGCGGGAGCTCTCTCGCTTTGGGTGGACATCATATGATGTCCTCCCAGGATTGGGGTGTGCTGCACCATACACAGCGGATGACAGATCAGTGTACCAGGCCACTGCCAGTACCATGTGATCACTGTGACCGATCACAGCAGATCACATAACAATTGTACACAATGGATAGCTTCCATTCATTAAGTACTATTGTGTTGATCTCTGTGATTGGTCACAGTGATCACATAGTACAGAGAGGGCCAATCAAAGCCCACCTGTACCATATGAGTATCTGCGGCCAATCACAGCTAATCACAATAGTATACACTAAAACAATGGATTTCATTGAGAAAAAATCGTTGCTTATAACAGTGTTTATCAGTTAACAGTAAAATTGCTTCCCCAGAGTAGTACAGTGTTGTAAAAAAAAAAGTTGTAAAAAAAAAGAAAAAAATTATATATTTTTTACAATTATTAAAAAGTGTATTTTTTTTTTTTTTTACATACTGTCATATGTCAGTGTGATCACTACCACACCAGTTATTTTATAATGATGCACTGCACTGGTGATAGTATGCAACAAAAGAAAAATGGGGAAAAAATCTTCAAAAAACTTGCCATGCCTCTTACTAAATACCTTGGACGATCTACTTTTCAAAGAGGGGCCATTAGGGGGATATTTGTACTGCCCTGGCATTTTCACCAAGAAATGTAGCATTATAAATTTTGGCCTAAATTTATGAAGAAAGATTGTTTATTTGCAAAATTTTATAACAGAAACTAAGAAAATTGCTTTTTAAAACAAAAAAAGTCAGTCTTTGCTTTATGTAGCAAAAAATAAAAAACCCAGTTGTGATTAAATACCACCAAAAGAAAGCTCTATTTCTATAAAAAAAAAAAAATGATAAACAGTATTGCAGGACCACGCAATTGTCATTCAAATTGTGACAGCGCTGAAAGCCGAAAATTGGCCTGGGCAGGAAGGGAGTGAAAGCTTTTGATATTGAAGTGGTTAATGGTGACTCCATGCAAAAAAAAGGCATGAAGTCTAAAAAATAAATACCAGACCCTTAATCCGAGTATGCAACCTGGCTGGCCAAGGAAGGAGAGGATAAGCATGCAGCCCCCCCTTCTGAACAAAACCAGGCCACATGCCTACATTATAGGGGGGGTGCTTTGCGGGGGGTGACCCCACCACAAAGCACCTTGTTTCCATGTTCATTAACCGTGGGATTCCCGACCATGTAAATGAATGTGGCCAGTAATGTCACTGGGTGTTAAGGACCCGGTGGTGCAGGCACCTAACAACCATTGATTGCAGGGAGCTGTGATGTAAAATAGTGGTAGCAGTACTGCTATTCTACATGATGTATATAATGTTCAGCTCCCACAGAATGGGTAAATGTACAGGCGTTAATCCGAATGACTGAAATTATGTTCGGACTGAACTTCAAGCTCACCCCTATTAACCGCCAGTATGGTAAAAAAAAGGGTACTGGGACCAAGGGCAAGGAGGAATCAGTAGTGCACGCTGAGTAATTACTGCTTTTCCTGGGGGATATTCAGTAGCAGTATAGGCATACTCTGGGGGAAGTTACATGCTTATTAATATGTATTAACATTTTATCCATTATGAAGATGGCAGTTACATGTAAAAAGGTAGCAATACTGGAAGTGTTAAGCAAGTTCAACACAAAGCCGGGGCAACATATTTAGTTGTATTGATTTTGCTGGAATGTATTTTTAGCATGTAAATGGACAGTAAAGCTTTGCAATTTATTTAAGACCTTGACCATCACTTTGTAAATAAAAATGCAACAGTTCTGATCAGTATACAACGTTTGGTTTTGATGATAATTTTATATCACCTCCTGTGCATGTTAAGCCTAAGAAAAATACAAATTATGACCATGACAAAATTTCCTTGGTATGCATAATGAAAAGGATCAAGCTGTGCAATACCACTGTGATTTGTATTACCAGGGACATTTATAATTAAATATTGTTTAAAAAGTGTAGCCCGGAAATAGAGGAAATATTGGTATGCCAACTTATGTTTGACTACTATAGTATATCAAATTTTAATTTCATGATGCATTCCATTTAAAAGATCATGGTAACCTAAAACAGAAGGCAATTCTGCCTGTGATAAATTAAAAACATGCTTATAAAAGGCAAGAATCGGTATAGAGAATGTTCCATAGGAATCTAAAAAAAAATAGATTAGCATGTTTGTTACATTTAATGTGGTAATTTAATCACTTTGTTTGTTTGCTATTCCCGAACAAGGTAGAGCTTTTTCTTTCAGTGATATACTCTAATTCTATCATTAATCTATTGAAATTAATTTTAAAATAGTTAATTGAGGAGAAAGGGCACATTTGGGTGATACTGCTGCCTACAGAAGGATTAGGACACTGGAAAGTAAGAAAACAGTGTTGTTTAGCCAAGTATAAGCCCCTCCCACTGATAGCATGCTTCAAAATTTTGGTAGTCTCCTACCACCTTTTCTCTACTGAGAAATTATTAACCATTTCTATTAACCATTTGTTTTCTTTTACTTAAGATATATATTTTTTTTTTCAATCAAGACTTCTCTACACGCTGCTTGAGCTGGTCTCTTTATGCAGCTATTAGGATCAGCGTATCTTCAGCAATAGCTTTGGAGCCAATACCTACATTTCATTGGACTAGATAATTTTGGGGTCTACCTGGAATGTAACTTTCAGGCACTGGGCTCAGCATTGTGGTGCTTCCCGGACCTTTGTGTTCTGTATTAATTAGTGACAGAGTGTTTTCCAGATCCAGAACAGAAAAGATTCATTTATGAGTAGGCCATATGGGCTGAGCACCTGGAATTACTTATTTTACTATAACCATTGGACCTCTTCCTCTTCTCTTCAAAGCTGTACTGGACACCCTCATCAAGGATGTCATTTGATGTAAGAGTACCCATCTACCCCAGTAGAAAAAGCCTAGACCATAAGCTGAGTAGTCTCTCTCCCCGAGGCCAAAAAAGAGTTCCTTTCATTACTTCCAGGCTTCAAACCCTAAGACCAAACCCAAGCCAGCTGCCCAGTTTATCCGCAAACCTTAGGCCTCTAAATCCCCCAAACCTGCAGACAAGTCTTTCTCAACGCACTTTCTATATCGGAGAAACATTCCACTCTCAGCCCATTCCCTGCCTCATATCTTCCAGCCTATGTCACTGCACAGTTTAGCAGACTTCCCTGCAGCCCAGTCCTTGCAGGTGTTGTGGAACATGAGGACTATTGCCCCAGTTCCTGTGGCAGAAACGTTTTAGGAATTTTATTCCAACCTTTTCACAGTTCTCAAATCAAAAGTGGGCACACCCCCATCTTAGAGCTCAAGGCTCTATATGTTTCATTCACATCCAAACATTCTGCATGGAATCCACCAGGTCTGTCATAGCCTCCTATCATAAGGGAGATTATCTGACCTCTGTAGATAGGATATGTACCTAAATGGTCATATTTTTTAGGTGATTCCTTCGTTTTGCAGTTTGTCCCCAAAAATTGGATCTACTATTTGGCCTTTTTTCTGCCCCTTATGTGTTCACCAAAGTTCTAGCCCCTGTATTTGTTAGTTAGGCTCCCAGGGCATCCCTCTTATGATATATCTGGATGATTTCCTATTGAGGTTGCAGTCAGCACAAGCCTTGACTGACAATTTCACATGTACAGTTCAAACCCTAAAAAGGTTTTGTTGGATCGTGAACCTTCAGAAGTAAGCATTGTAATCAAACTCATTACTTGGAGCATCTGGGCCTTATCTTATCCAAAAGTTTTTCTTCCCAAGGAGAAACTTTGCACACTATACCCCCAGGCTCAGACTCTTCTGTCCAAGAGTTGACCAACTCTTCAATTTTCCATGATGGTAACTTTCTTCAAGGCATATCCTTTTCACCAGTGCCACTCCTAATCCCTACAACTTGACCATCTGTCATCATGAGACTAATTGGTTCAGTTTCTGGACAAACCAATTCAACTGGTGCTGAGGTTGTCTTTGGCCTGTTGGCTCATGAATCCAACTCTGGAGTTAGGGAAATCCCTCCTTCCAATATCTTGGAGGATTCTAACAACAGATGCCAACCTGTCAGGCTATGGGAGGAGTCCTAAAAACCTTGTCAGTACAGGGGACTCGAACGCTGCAGGAATCCCATCTCCAGATCAACATTCTGGAGTTCTGGGGAAGTTGGTTGTCACTACAATGTTGGACATCCTGACTAGTGGATATTCTGATCAGGATCCAGGCAGAAAACATCACAGTAGTAATATACATCAGGAGGGAACCTAAAGTCCTGTAAGAGATGTGAAAAAGATTATGTCCTGGGCAGAGCTTCACATTCCATCATTGCCTACTGTTTACATTCCAGGAGTAGACAGTTGGCAGGTGGACATTCTCAGTCAGCAGGGCCTGGGTCTAAGGGAATGGGCCCTACACCCGAATGTGTTTCAGGACTTTTGTTATGGACCTTAGGCATGCATGTGTTGTACAAACAATTTTGAGCTGTGAGTACTATTCTTTTTTTGTATTGTATTCACTGCTTAGATGTAAAGCCAAACCATATGTAAATATATTTTTCTCAAACTGTCACAAAGTCGTTACAATGTTGATGTAATACTCTCTCTTTCTTGATAGAAACATAACAGTGTGCCCATATGCAACCCCTGAAGAAGGAAGTTTACAAGTTTTTTCAAAAAACTTGTTTCTCCCCCCTGAAACATGTTGGGAAGTTTGGTCTAACACACCCTATTTGATTCAACTTAATATCTGAAACCCAGGTGTGTCCCAACATTATCGGCAGCTGTATAATTGTTAGCACACTATTCAAATTGATGTTTTTATGAGTTTTGTATGTAATTTGTAATCTATGATATTTTCTACATAATAAAATATTTTTACTTTTTATACTACGCTGTTTCTGGTATACACTGACCCACCCTTTGTCTCCGTCCACACTATCCCAGGGGCATTCTTTCCAAATTTCCATATATTTTGGGATGTGACTCAGACTGTCGGGACTATTACCACATCTGGTTAGTTCCTCTCTTCTCCCTTTTCTTTGTTATGGGCTTCTTTGCCTCCAGGTTGAGCAACAAACTGGACAGGTTTGATTACAGGTGCAGAGATTTCCTCACAAAATCTGTAGATGCTCTGGTGGTTCAGTGGGATAGTATAGCCTGATCTACACTTCTCCTTTCCTACAACTCCTTCCTTGTCTGCTCCACAGGATTGGGGTGGAGGACATTCTGATTATCCTCATGGCTCAATCTGATTAGAATCTTGTCAGACGCTCTGTGGGTCCTTACAGATTGTCAGGATCTTCCATACTAAGGATTTTTTTTATACTTCATGATTGCCCAGATCTTGAGGAATAGAGACCTCTCTGGATTCCTACAATGCTAAAAGCTAGGAAGTCCACTTGCCGAAAGGTCTGCCTTCACACAAGGAGGACATGATATCAGGTAATAAACTTCCATCCAAATAAATATTCTGTGGGGTGTAGCCTGACCTTTTTACAATTTGGTCTGAACCAGCACTTGGCCTTGTGTACCATAAAGTAACAAATCTGAACACCTGAGATCATGTCTCCAATTGTTTCATTAAAACATTTGTACATGGTTTCTCCTATGTGACTGCCCCTTTGGTTGTTTCCACACTTCAAAAACAGTTTTTTGAACATATTAAGGATAGTCACCTTTTCTGACCTTACTTAAAGACAAGTTGCTGTTCAGGCCTAGAGCTTCTTTCCTTCCTAAGGTCAATTCAAGCTTTTACCTTAACAAGGACATTGTGCTTCCATTTTTCTTTTCCAGCTCAGGGACATCAGAAGGAGACAGGTGCAGACTGACCAATGGGGCATATTGAGCGCTGCCCTTGACTGTGTTGCCAAACATCAGAGCGTGGACACATGGAGAGAGAGCTCTGCTGGCCTTATCTGCAGGTTTCCCGGGAGCTGCACACTGCTGATTCTGCTCTCCGTCCTGCACTCCTTTGGGCACAACTACAATTAGAAATGCTGTGATTACACTTGATATCACACCGACCCAGCCGCAGAACAGATGCCTCTGTGATCCTTCCTGCGTGCTCCCCTCTCCATTCCTTGTGTTTGATAATGGAAGTGAGGTCCACTCCGGCCAGCTACTGTCTCTGCTGGTCTTCCAGCCACTGCACCGTGCCTCTCTGATCCTCCAAACGCTCTCCCCCTCCTCTGCTCATGCTTGATAACAGAGGTCACTGCGCTGGCTTTTTTTCAGCCTCACAGCCTGCACTCCTCCTGTTCCCTGTATTCTCTGCATACCTGGTGCTGTGAATCTCCCGGAGCTCCCTCAAACACCACAATAGGCGATTGGGCACATTAAGAGCACCTGTCTTACTCAGCAGTAGTCTGGTCTGTCATCACAATTTCTGTCCCTGTTGGAGTCCTTTCACACAGGCGGTTTGCTCAGCGGACTCCGCTTTGCTCAGTGGGGGATTTATCCACTGATCCCCGCTGAGCAGGCAGGTGACAGGTCTGTCTTCGCTTACTGTGCCGAGACAGACCAGTCAGAGCTCGCTCTCCTCTATAAGAGATTATGAATCTCTGATCTGACCCACTAGACAGATGGAAAATAGGGTCACCATCCATCTGTGTTTCACTGACAAGATCAGATCGGATAGCGGCGTATGTCACCACTGACATCTGCCGCTCCATAGGAGTGAATGGAGCGTCCAAACAGGTCCGCCTAAAAAACTGACAGGCAAACCTGATCAGAAAGCCTGTGTGAAAGGGGTCTTACCCTCACTCTACTGCACCTGCGATTTCTGTGGGCAAGACAAAGGGGAAGTGATTGTTGAGTAGGCTGACCACAACTCACAAGTGGCTGGCGGTAAAACATTTTGGAAAAAAATTCCTTGTCTGTAAAATGTGAACTATGCATGCGCAGTCTGAAGCCAGCTGATTAGAGAAATGCTGGGCTCAGCCTCATATCAGGCAGTGGAATGTGGCTTAAATTCACACCCCCCCACCACACAAGTAGAGACCAAGCTCAGCAGTTCATTAATTGGCTGCCTTCAGACAGTGCATGCACAGTTCAGAATCACAGACAAGCATTTTTTTTTCGGAAGTGATTTATCGCAAGCCGAGTTGTGATCAGGCCATGAGGTGTTTAACCACTTGCCGACTGTGCTATAGCCGAATGACGGCTACAGTGCAGAAGGCCAGTTCTGGGAGGTCGTCATATGACATCCTCCAGCGATCGCTCTCTATGACCGCAGTGTCCTCTGGACACTATGATCACAGATTGGGGTAAAAAGCCTATCAACGTTAGCCCATGAACAGCTGTGTCCAATCACAGCTGATCATGATGTAAACAGAAGGCAGTTATTGACGTCACTTTCCTCACGCTGACAGCATGAGGAAGGGAAAAGAGAGCCGATAACAGGCTTATGTAAAAGGGACATGCACACTGATAATCAGGGCATTGATTATAAGTGCAGTCCCAACAGTGCCCACCAGTGCTGCCAACCTGTGCCACCTACCAGTGCAACCTCCTCAGTGCCCATCAGTGAAGGAGAAAAATTACCTGTTTGCAAAAGTTTATACCAAACTATAAAACATGTGGTTTTTTTTTTCAGTCTTTTGTGTGTTTATTTAGCAAAAAACAAACACAAACAAAACAGTGATGATTAAATACCACCAAAAGAAAGCTTTGTTTGTGTGAAAAAAAATTATAAAAATTTCATAGGGGTACAGCTTTGCATGACCACGCAATTGTCATTCAAAGTGTGAGAGCGCTGAAAGCTGAAAATTGGTCTGGGCAGGAAAGAGGTGACAGTGCCTGGTAAGGAAGTGGTAAAATAAGGGCACTCTGGAAGAGCAGGACATAAGGGGGCACTAAAATGTACCCTACAGGAGTATGTAAGGTGCTTCTAGAGTGCCCCCTTATTTCCTCCAGAGTACCCCCTTAGTACATTATTACTAAGGTTGACACTCTGGAGGATGTAAGGATGATTCTGTAGGTAATAACTACCAGAGTTCCCCCTCCCCCTCTTCTGCCAGCAGCAGCTGCAGGTGTATTTGTATTTATTATGCTTCAGTTCATGAAAGGCAGGAGCCTCTGTCTCCTGTTCATTCATCTGCAGAGCAGCTAAGGCTACAGAGAAAGGTACTGGGGATGTGTCAAAAACAGCATTGTGAAAAGGATGTAAAATAATATTACCTCAGACCCCGCCTACGTCATTGGCTGAGTGGACCTGATGGGGAACTTCCTCCGCAGTGTAGGTCCGCTCAGCCAATGACGTTTCGTTTGGAGTGGAGTCTGCAGCGCTGGACATCGGATTGCAGCGGGACACTGGATTACATCACTGGAATGTTTTTTTTATTTTTTATTTTTTTATTTTTAATAAAGGACTTTTCCAAGGTGTCTGTGTGTTTTTTTTAAACATTTTTACACTTTCTTTGTGAAATGGTAGGGGTACAATGTACCCCTTACCAATTTACATAGGGGGGCCAGGATCTGGGGGTCCCCTTTGTTAAAGGGTCTTCCAGATTCCGATAAGCCCCTTGCCCGCAGACCCCCACAACCACCGGGCAAGGGTTGTGGGGATGAGGCCCTTGTCCCCATGGGGACATCCTCCCCATGTTGAGGGCATGTGGCCTGGTACGGTTCAGGAGAGGGGGGGGCGTTCTCTCATCCCCCTCTCTTTTCCTGCCAGGTTGCGTGCTCGGATAAAGGGTCTGGTATGGATTTTTGGGGGAACTCCACAACAATTTTTTTTATTTGGGGTGGAGTTCCCCTTAAAATCCATACCAGACCTGAAGGGTCTAGTATGGATATTTGGGGGGAACCCCACGTTATTATTTTTTTTATTTGACACAGGGTTCTCCTTAATATCCATACCAGACCTGAAGGGCCTGGTAATTGAATTTGGGGGGACCCCCACGCATTTTTCTTTTTTTTTATCAATGACTTTTCTCTGTATTGCCCGGAGCCGACAATTCATTATAGCTGCGAGTGCTTTTAAATTACTTTTTTTTCCTTCAGAAATGACAATTGTGCAGGGACAGTTCTAAGCACGGGAAACAAGCGCTGCTTTACAGGCATACTATACACCCCCCCCCCCAGGTATGAAATTTAAAGGAATATTTCACTTTAAGCATTATTAAAATCACTGCTCCCGAAAAAACTGGAGTATTTAAAACTTTTTTTTGCATTGATACATGTCCCCTGGGGCAGGACCCGGGTCCCCAAACACTTTTTATGACAATAACTTGCATATAAGCCTTTAAAATTAGCACTTTAGATTTCTCCCATAGACTTTTACAGGGTGTTCTGCGGCTTTTCGAATTTGCCGCGAATACCCCAAATTGTTTGCTGTTCGGCGAACGTGCGAACAGGCAATGTTCGAGTCGAACATGAGTTCGACTCGAACTCGAAGCTCATCCCTAGTCATCATCTTCTTGGTAGGGGCCCCAGTGCACTACTTTGCCCAGGGCCCATTATGCTGTTAAGGTGGTACTTCCCATGAGAGGCTCCTGGTACCTTTATTGGGTCACCAGCTTTAAGTCTCCTGACACTCTGCATGTCACGAAGCTTGGTGCCCCACCACGCGGCCCTGCAACATTAATGTTGTTTCCCTTTGCTTGCCTTTATCAGGCCCTTGGGACACTGTTCCTCTCACCCAAAGCACTATTCCTTCTACACCAACAATGGGGCATAATTTCTGTTACTGATACCAACAATAGGGCACTATTCCTACCACTGACCCCAACAATGGGACACTATTCCTCTCACTGACACAAATAATGGGACACTATTCCTCCCACCGATGCCAACAATCGGGCATGATTCCTCCTATTGACAGCAATGATGGGGCACTATTCCTTCCCCTGATGCCAAAAATGAGGCACTATTCCTACCTGAAGACACTAATGATGGGGAATGATTTCTTCCCCTAATACCAACAATGGGGCAATATTCCCACTGGCCAAAGTGTGGCCCCCCGAAAGTCTGAAGGACAGTAAACTGGCCCTGTGTTCAGAAAGTTTGGAGACCCCTGATATAAAGGAACATCTGGGTAGCGTTGACCATAACAAAGTTAAAAGAGCAATAAATAATAAGTAAAGAGCTTTAAAAAATATAAAAATGAGGGAACACTATCATTGTTTAAATGTTACAAAGAATATAACAGAATATGTAAAAAGGAAATCAAGGACACATAAAATTCAAAACGAGCAACAGATTGCAAAAGATAGTAGGACAAACCCCCAAAAAATCTTCAAATATAGTAATAGTAAAAAGGTCAGGTCTGAGCATGTAGGCCCTTTACAAAATAATCTAGAGTGGGTGACTGGGGACAAAGAGAAGGCACATTTATTAAATACCTTCTTCAGCTCTGTGTATACAAAGGAGCATTGGGAGCTCATGTCCATAATGGGGGTAATATTGACACAGCCACAAATTATCCACAATGGCTCAGAACTGTTATTGTTTGAATGTTTATATGTATTTTCTTACTACTCTGCTTAAAATAAAAAAAAACTAGTTTTTTACATTACTTATCCATGTGCTGCCTAAAGTCCATTTTTTTAGTTTACTCATATTTCTCCTCAAAAGTGATATGGTCCAGAAATATTTAGATAGAATAAAGGTATATAAAGCACCTGGACCAGATGGCATACACCCACGGATCCTAAAATAATTAAGCTCTGTCATTTCAAAGCCATTGTATTTCATTTTTAGGGACTCATTCATGACTAGAATAGTACCACTGGACTGGCGTAAGGCCAATGTGGTGCCTATATTTAAAAAGGGAACAAAGTCTTTACCAAGTATCTATAGACCTGTTAGTTTAACTTCTATAGTTGAGAAGATGCTGGAAAGTTTAATAAAAGACCACATAGAGGAGTTCTTGCTGTAAAAAAAAAATTAAGCAACAGTCAGCATGGATTCATGAAAGACGGAAGTTGTCAAATAAAACTGATTTCTTTCATGAAGAGAAAAGTAAAACCTTGGACAGACGGGTGGCTGTGGACGTGGTATACTTGGATTCGATACAGTTCCCCACACTCGGCTAATGTGTAAGGTAAAGTTTACAGGCTTGGAAATATCAGTTTGTAAATGGATAGAAAACTGGCTAAAAGACAGAATTCAGAGAGTAGTGATTAATGATTCTTACTCTGAATGCTCTAAGGTTATCAGTGGTGTACCCCAAGGCTCAGTGTTGGGACCTTTACTTTTTAACATCTTTATAAATGATATTGGGTCTGGGATTAAAAGTACAATTTCAGATGACACCAAACTATGCAGTGGAATAACGTCCTTACAGGATGTCCTAAACTTACAAGCCGACCTCTCGCACCCTCTGCAAGCTTCGGGAGCGTGCCCGCGGGACGGGCAGACTCGTCTGCCGTGACCCGCAATCACTTAATACATAGGCAGAATGGGGATCTGTTTTTGCAAACAAGGCGGATGCCCATTCTGACAGGAGACATGACAGAGATCTCTGTCATGTCCCAGTGAGCCCACCCCACCTACAGCTAGAACACAGTGAGGGAACACATTTAACCCCTTGATCGCCCCCTAGTGTCAACCCCTTCCCTGCCAGTGTCATGTTTACATTGATTGGTGCATTTTTATAGCACTGATCAATGTAATAATGTCACTGGTCCCCAAAAAGTGTAATTTGGGGTCAGGTTTGTCCGCCGCAATGTCGCAGTCCCGCTAAAAATCGCAGATCGCCGCCATAACCAGTAGAAACAAACAAAAAAAAGTCCCTAAATCTTATGCCATAGTTTGTAGACGTGATAACTTTTGCGCAAACCAATCAATATACGCCTATTGCGTTTTTTTTACCAAAAATATGAAGAAGAATATATATCGGCCTTAACTGATGAATAAATGTGTTTTTTTATATTTTTTGGGGATATGTATTATAGCAAAAAATTGTCACTCTTTGTTTGTCTACAGCGCAAAAAATTAAAACCGCAGAGGTGATCAAATGCAACAAAAGAAAATAGGATTTTTATAACAGCTTACCTGTAAAATCCTTTTCTTGGAGTACATCACGGGACACAGAGCGACATAGTCATTACTAATGGGTTATATAGATACCGTCAGGTGCTGGCACTGGCAACTTCCAAAACCGGAAGTACCCTCCCCTATATAAGCCCCTCCCATCCGGGAGCACCTCAGTTTTGTAGCAAAGCAATAAGTGTCCCCAAAGAGGGGCGGGAGCTCTGTGTCCCGTGATGTACTCCAAGAAAAGGATTTTACAGGTAAGCTGTTATAAAAATCCTATTTTCTTTCTCGTACATCACGGGACACAGAGCGACATAGTCATTACTAATGGGATGTCCTAAAGCAATGCCAAATGAGGGGGGGGATACACCATATATAAGCTGAGCGCTATCAGACATGAGGATCTTTTGCGGCCTGCAACACACTGCGCCCAAAGGCGACATCCTCCTGACTTCTAACGTCCACCTGGTAGAACCTAGTAAACGTGTGAACTGAAGACCATGTTGCGGCCTTACAGATTTGAGCCAGGGAGGCCTGGTGATGCACTGCCCATGAAGTTCCAACTGCTCTCGTGGAGTGCGCCCTAACTTTGAACGGAGGCAGTCTACTTCTCAAGCCATAGGCTTGCATTATGACCTGTCGAATCCACTTGGCTAAGTAGATTTTGACGCTGCCTGACCCCTTCTGGGGCCTTCCGGCAGAATAAACAAAGTATTCATTCTGCGAATCTGAGCAGTGGCTTTTAGATAAGCTTTAACTGCTCTTACTACATCCAAAGAATGCAATAACTTTTCCTCTACCGAAGTAGGTTTGGGGAAAAAAGAAGGAAGAACCACGTCTTGGTTCAAATGAAACCTCAATACCACCTTAGGAAGAAAGGCTGGATGAGGGCGTAACATTACTCTATCCTTATGGATAACCAGATATGGCTCCTTACAGGACATAGCTGCTAATTCCGACACTCTTTTAGCCGAATAAATGGCTACTAGAAAAATCAATTTCCTGGTGAGAAGAACCAAAGAAATATGCTGTAATGGTTCAAATGGTTGTTTCTGTAGCACCGACAGAACCAAGTTTAGATCCCATGGACATATGGGGATATTAACCGGAGGACTAATACGCATCACTCCTTGTATAAAGGCTTTGACTAGTGAATGCGAAGCCAAGGGCCTTTGAAAAAATATTGACAAGGCCGAAATCTGACCCTTGATAGTACTCAAGGCAAGCTTCCTATCTACAGCCCATTGTAGGAAGTCCAGAATCCTACCTATTACGTTTTTACGTGGATGCCATTTCTTGGCCTCACATCAGGCAATGTACGCCTTCCAGATTCTATAGTAGATCTGCCTGGATACCGGCTTCCTGGCATTGATCATGGTAGATACCACAGAATTAGAGAGCCCCCTCTTTTTCAGAATGTGGGCTTCAATAGCCAGGCCGTCAAACCTAGGGCTGGTAAGGAAGGGTGGTATATCGGTCCTTGCGAAAGCAGGTCCGGATGGCGTGGGAGAGTCCTAGGACTCCCCATTGACATTTTACAATCTCCGCGTACCACGCTCTTCGGGGCCACGCTGGAGCCACCAGAATCACTGGTTTCTTTTCTACCCTGATTCTGCGGAATAATCGAGGTAACCATTGTGGCGGTGTGAATGCATATATCAGCTTGAACTGATCCCAAGGGAACACTAGGGCATCCGAGCCGCAAGCTAGGGGATCCCTTGTCCGAGAGACAAACCTGTTCACCTTTGCGTTGAATCTGGATGCTAGAAGATCTACATCCGATGTTCCCCACTGCTGACATATTGTCCAGAAACCTCGGGGTGAAGGGACCCTTCCTCTGGGCATAATTGTTGGCGACTTAGAAAGTCCGCCTTCCAATTCTCCACTCCTGGAATGAATACCGCAGATATGGCTGGGACATATCTTTCTGCCCATTTCAGGATGTAATTTACTTCCCTCTGGGCTGCACGACTCCTGGTGCCCCCCTGATGATTGATATATGCCACTGCTGTGGCATTGTCTGATTGAATTCTGACAGGGGACCCTTGGAGTTTGGATGTCCATGCTACTAGGGCATACCGGGCTCTCGTATCTCTAAGAGATTGATGGGCAGGGCCTTTTCTGCATCCGACCATCTGCCCTGGAGAGACTATTGCTCCAGTACAGCTCCCCAGCCTATAAGGCTGGCATCTGTAGTGACCACCTTCCAAGAAATCGGACTGAAGGATTTCCCTTTTTACAGATTCTGGGGAACCAACCACCAACGGAGGCTCTTGCGAACGGAAGGGGACAAGGACATTGTAAGTCTAGGGCCTGAACTTTTTTGTTCCAGGCTGACAGTATGGCCCCTTGCAAATTCCTTGAATGGAATTGACCGTAGGGTACTGCTTCGAATGATGCCACCATTTTTCCCAGCAGCCTCATGCACAGGCGTATGGACGGCTGTCTTTTTTGTACCCACTAAGTGGATCAAATCTTTCAAAGACAACACCTTTCCTCGAGGCAAGAATATTTTTCTCTGGCCTGAATCCAACCTTAGCCCCAAGTATTCCAGACTTTTGACTGGTTTTAGGGCTGACTTGTCTCGGTTGATAATCCAACCGTGATATTCCAGATACTTGATTGTCTCGTGAACAACCACTTCTAGTTTTTTCACTGAGTGGTCTATCAGCAACAAGTCATCTAGATATGCCATTATCATTACACCTTGTGTTCTTAGATTGGCCAATAAAGGGCCAGAATTTTTGTAAACACTCGTGGTGCTGTGGCCAAACCGAAGGGTAAGGCTCTGAACTGAAAATGGCGCCCTTCTACTGTAAAGCGTAGAAATTTTTGGTGGACTGGAAAGATGGGAATGTGCAAATAAGCATCTTTGATGTCGATCGCGGCTAACCAATCCTCCCCTTGTAGGGCAGTGGCCACCGATCGGATCGACTCCATCGGAAAGTCCTGATATACAGGAATTTGTATAGCCCTTTTAGAATTAATATGGGCCTCCCGTCCGCGTTTGCTTCGGGACTGTAAAGAGGTTTGAGTAAAACCCGAACCCTCATTCTTCCAGGGGAACCTCCATAATTACTCCTTGGAGCAATAGTTTTTCTAGTGCCACAGGAGGGACTCTCTCTTCCGGGGATCCCTTGGCACGTTTGACCTCAAAAATGGGAAGGAGGAGAGTCTTTTAACTCCAAACTGTATCCCACACATACCGCGGAGAGCACCTATCTGTCTTGATCGTGTCCCGCCAGGTCTCTTGCGAACAACTGGAGTCCTCCCCCCACCCGACTGAGTGGGGGCAACCCTTCAATGAATTTAACTTTGGGGGAGGTTTTGTACCTCCCCTGACCCAGGGTTTCTCATTACCCTGCTATTGTCCCTGTTTTTTACCCCCGGGAATTGACCGAGGAGGCCGTCGGAACTGTTACACAGCCGATGCCTCAGGGACTGGAGAAGCAGGCCTCTTAAAGAGGGACCTCTAACTCTGTTTTTAACTGGCAAGAGCGTATTTACCGCTGGAAATTTTCTGGATATATTTGTCCAGGTTTTCCCTGAATAAGCGTTCACCATGAAATGGGACGCTAACCAGCCATTCTTTACAGGGAGCTTCAGCAGACCAGTTTTTGAGCCATAGAAGCCTACGCATATGTACTATAGACAGCGTAAGGCGGGAGGCGTGATGGACTGAATCCTTTATGGCGTCAACCGCAAAGCCTAAGGCTCTAGGTAGATCATCTAGGGCAAAGCCTGCTGATCTGTCAAGTCCCTCAAGACCTGTTTCAACTGATCCTTCACTGCTTAGCAGACCCCAATAGCTGCTACTGCTGGTTGTGTCACCAAGCTTGCTGTAGAAAGAAGCAGACTTTCATAAGGACTCCAATCTTTTATCTATTGGGTTCTTGAACATTTGGACATTATCCACTGGACATGTCAGTGATTTACACATACAAGAGATGGCTGCGTCCACTGTAGGGACCTTCCATTTTATTTTTTTTTGATGAACTTATCCTCCATGGGATAGACCACCGGAAATCTCTTGGGGGAATAAATAT
This sequence comes from Rana muscosa, assembly GCA_029206835.1. Taxonomy (NCBI): domain Eukaryota; kingdom Metazoa; phylum Chordata; class Amphibia; order Anura; family Ranidae; genus Rana; species Rana muscosa. Next base: position 495,017,423 of record CM055121.1, read on the forward strand.
TTTCTCAGGACGTTCCCAATCCTGGTAAATAAGCCCTTTCAGTAAAGGGTGAAGTGGAAAAGAACAGACAGTCTGGGGGCTTCTAGCGACCCCAACGAGGAGACAGTAGTGGTTGATGGTTCCGCAAGGTGCATTTTTAAATGCTGATCGGACCATGTTAGTCAGAGACTGAACCCATAATCTTTCAGCTTGAGATGCTGAGAAAAGGTTCCCCCACTGTTGACTCCTCTATAACAGAATCAACCTTATCCTGATCCCCTTCAGGCAGGTCGATCCCTGTATGGGACTGTTGCTCTGCTAACAGGCACTTTGAAGGAGGAGATGGAGATCGGCGTGCTTTCCCTGACAGGGAGGCAGCGATCAATGTTGACAATCTCTCTCTAATCCTCCCAGAGCTGAGGAAAAAACCTCCTCTGTTACATACACAGGAGCAGGTAAACTGAGGACAGCCACAGTACCAAGTACCCCTGCGGGGTCTCTACGGTCACTTACCTCTGAACTTCAGGGGAGACTGGTGCAGCAGAAGTATGCCCAAGATCCTCAGAGCCTGATGAGACCCCCTTCGCTTCCTGGAAGATTCAGTTCCGGAGCTTCTGGATGGCATATTCCTAAGCCTAAAGCTGAGGTATTCCAGCCGTAATACACCACTTTTACTGAGAATAGTCTAGCACAATTGCTGCTATATCACAGTTGGTGTCTACTAAAGTGCCTTTCTAGGGGATGCCTGCATCAACCGCCTCTGTGTGCCTTTATATTGTTGCTAGCTCTGTCTGTGCACTTCAACAGCCAGCTATAATGTGCTTTAAAACACGCTGGACGCCCGCACATGCGCAGTAGCGCCGCGGCGCACACCTGAGCGTCATCCACCCGCTCCGCCCCTTTTTCCAGATCGCCTCTATGAATAGAGGCGTGTGCACGCGCACGCGCGCGGGCACGTGCGCTTCGGCGCCTTTTTTGAAAACAACAAGGAGCTAGATGGGAGCCAGGGTCCCTTTGCCGCAGGGCCCGGGGATGGATGAGCGCAGCAACAGGGCAGAGGAGACAGCTTCCCAGGAGAGAACATACCAACTGCCTGGATTTGATTCTGGAAGAAAAAAATCCACATTACAAGAAAAAAGAACCATAGCGGCCTCTAGTGTCTAACACAGGTACCGCGGTCTTACATTTTTTTTTTTTTTTCTTGCCTACTATTAAAATTTTTACATTTTCTCAGTAGTAACAGGCATACACAGAATATTAGCGGGAATACCTTAGGTAACAGGCAGAAAGACAAAATAGGCTTGGGGGTCCCTCAATAGAACCAAGTTCCCGAGGGCCCCCACTTACCTTTTCCTCGCCGCAGGACTCTGTTTGGTCCACAGAAGCCCAAACTTCACCTATCACGGCAGGCATTGTAATCAAACCTTCAGGGACCGGGTTCCCAAGGATTCCACTCCCCTGGACCTGTATAGCACCCTGCACAGAAAACATCTTGGTCGTGGGTATGACCAGAGCTCTGGATCCCAGGGTCCAGCTCTCCTAAGAGAAGCATTACAGGCAAAACCTTGCTCTTCTCTGCAAGGCCCGGGTACCGACCGTTTAGCTATGAAGCTTTTTTGGTCGGATCCGGAATAGCTTACTGAGGCCCAAAAGAACCTGTACGCAAGCTCAGTGAAAAACACATGTTTCTTCTTGGCCAACACCTTAGACACTGGCAAAAAACTGAGGTGCTCCCGGATGGGAGGGGCTTATATAGGGGAGGGTACTTCCGGTTTTGGAAGTTGCCAGTGCCAGCACCTGACGGTATCTATATAACCCATTAGTAATGACTATGTCGCTCTGTGTCCCGTGATGTACGAGAAAGAAAGCTCTATTTGTGGGGAAAAAGGGACGTCAATTTTGTTTGGGTACAGCTTTACACGACCGTGCAATTGTCAGTTAAAGCAACGCAGTGCCATATCACAAAAAATGGCCTGGTCATTAAAGGGGCAAATCAGGGGTCAAAACAGTAAAATCAGTCTGCATATGCAGTAAAGCATGCTTGTTATACTCATTGTGGAACTTAAGGGCTTAATCGTCTGCATTGTGTAAAAAGGCTGTGTGATCCTGTATGCACAGAACCTCCTCTTCTTGCATTGTCCCCAAAACATGTCCGAATAAGCCCTGGTTCACATCGATGCGATTTGGCATGCGATTTGACATGTCAAATCTCATGCCAAATTGACAGCAATTGCCGGCAATGGCACCGTCCTAATCGGTGCGACGCCGCATTTGTGGCACCGCACTGATTCCCAAAAGTAGTTTCTGTACTACTTTTTCTGATTTCGGGGTGTGATTTCCATTGACATCTGTCTCTGAAATCGCCCCTGAAGTCAGGACTGACATGCGGGAATGAAATTGTGCCAGTACAGCTGAACTCGCATGATTTCATTCCCGCAGTCAGCGTAAACTTGGGCTAATACAGAGTTAGTGGAGTCAGTCTGGTGCTCAGTTTGGTGTGTATTGCTAGAGAGATTATTTTTTTCTTGGGAGGGTGCATGTGATCAGCATTGGGCCAATCAGCACTGTCCAGACAGAGGGACAGGGGTCCTGCATCCTGATAGGGCAGTCAGTGCAGTATGAAAACTCCTCCTATAAGCTTTAACCAGGCACTGATAGAAGTCACAAGACTGCTATATACTGCTGATGAGAAAAGATATTTAGCAGTATATATTTACTAAAATATTTAAATTTCCATGGTCTGTGTACTGTGGGAGACCAGATATAGTGAATGAAGGGTCCTGGGCTTAGTAACACTTTACCATAGGCTTTAAGTGTTAACTGGCAGCCTAATGTGTCATAAGGACAGTTGCAACATTTAGTGGATCTTGCTACTGTACAGTGACACTCACTAGCTACTACAGATGCAAATGATGGGCAAACCTGTCTTGTTCCTAGTAGTATACTAGCAGTTCACTAAATTTCAGGAGTTTTTAAGACTGGTTTAACCCTTTTCCCATTTTATATTGAAGTTGCATTTTTTTTTTCCACAGAAAGATTGTTTTTCTGAAACGGCAAAGCAGTTATGTTATGTGGACAGTTGAAATGCAAATAGCTCTTAGGAGAGTTATCCTTAAATATAAAATGTAGGTGCTAAGGTGCTAAAGTGATTTAATGCTCATTGCCTTTCATATTTAGGGATCTTGGTTGAAAGCCAGAAGAAAGTTACAAGTGAAAATGACTTTTGTGGTTTAAACTTATCACCTTGATTTGCTCTTATCCACAAACACAAAATCCCCTTATAAGTTGACAGGCTGGCTGGCAGTCCACGTAAAGATGTTTCCAAACAAAGAGCGCAGTTGTTCGTGCGCTATAAAGTATTTAGACTGGAACTGGTAAGAGAGAAGAGGCTTTGCAGTAAAGCCTTCCGTTTAAGACGAGGAAATTAATTTCAGGATTTCTTACAATAAAGAGAACAACCTTATATCTGCATATATAGGCAGGCATAGCAATGTCTGGGAGAACAAGGATTTCATTCCAATTTATTTTTATGACTAGTATGCTTTGTTTCAGAAAATGATATACAAAATTAGGGAAAAACAGTTATTGAGTTATAAAACCATTATTATCACTTGGGTCTGTTTATAAGGAGCTGCTATTTTTTCTCAATCTTCTGTAATTTGAAAATAAGGGCTTAGGCTAGAATAAATTATCTGTAAAAATGTGATAACATTTTGCTGGATTATTTTCACCTTTTGCATAGAAAGTAAAAAAGGGGATATACCTTGTTATCCAGGAATAAGTGCAGAGGTACTTTGTGCCTAAGCCTTTGTACTTATACAGTTATTATAACACAGTGAAATTCATGAACTTGAGATTTTCTGTGAATAAAATGTTTTTATTTAACTGTTTGTAATCTCTAGGGCAATCCCAGAGGTTTATATATAAAGCAGTGAATGTGACATTAACCACTTGGCGTCCGCGCTATAGCAGAATGACGGCTACAGCACGGACCTGAATTGCCGGGAGGCCGTCAATAGACGTCCTCCCGTGCTTGAACGGCCTGCGCGCCCCCTGCAGGGTGCTCGCGGCTCGTTCTGTGATCAGCAAATCTATGAGACTTGCTGGATCACAGATCGGAGTATCCCGACCCTCTTACCACGTGATCAGCTGTCAGCCAATGACAGCTGATCATGTGACATAAACAGAGTCGGTAATCTGCTATTTTTTCTCCTCACGCTGATAGCGTGAGGAGAAAAAAAAAGGCGATCACTGGCAGGTGACAAATGGACATCGGCCCCGATCAGGGAGAGCTGCCCAGCTCATTTGTGCCCATGTATGCCACCTGTCAGTGCCACCTACCAGTGCACAACAGTGCTGCCTACCAGTGCCCACAGTGCCACCCATCAGTGCCCACAGTGCCACCTATCAGTGCCCACAGTGCCACCTATCAAAGTCACTAATCAGTGCCTCATCAACAGTGCTGCCCATAATTGTCACCTACCAATGCCCATCATTGTCACCTACCAGCGCCCATCAGTGTCACCTACCAGCGCCCATCAGTGTCACCTACCAGTGCCCATTAGTGCCACCTATCAGTGCCCATCAGTGCCATCTATCTGTGCCCATCAGTAACACCTATCAGTGCCCATTAGTGCCATCCATCAGGGCCCATCAGTGCCGCCTTATCTGTGCCCATCAGTGCCGCCTTATCTGTCCCCATCAGTGCCGCATTATCTGTGCCTATCAGTGCTTCCTTATCTGTGCCTATCAGTGCCCACCAGTGCAGCCTATCAGTGCTCATCAGTGCAGCCTATCAGTGTTCATCAGCACATATCAATGAAGGAGAAAAATTACCCGTTTGCAAAATTTCATAACAAAATATAAAACATGACTTTTTTTTTTAAATGTTAAAATTTTTTTGGTTGTTTAGCAAACAATAAAAGCCCCAGAGGTGATTAAATACCACCAAAAGAAAGCTCTATTTGTGGTAAAAAAAAATTATAAAAATTTCATTTGGGTACAGCGTTGTATGACCGCGCAATTGTCATTCAAAATGCATCAGCGCTGAAAGCTAAAAAATTGGTCTGGGCAGGAGGGGGGTTTAAATGGCCAGTAAGCAAGTGGTTAACCAAACCTTCTCTGTATATTTAAAGCAGAACTTCAGTAATTTTCCATCTTCCCTAGATGGGATTAAATCTTCTGCCCTTGTTTTAAATTTGGATAATAAAAAAATGTTTTCTGCCAGTAAATACCAGGAAAGTCCACTTCCTGTATCGTGTCTGGTCATTAGCCTAGGCTTATGATATCATGCACAGCTCTCTCTCTCACTCTCATGAGCGTTTACCTTGAAGGGAGGGGGATGAGTCATAAGAGGGCCAATGAGAACTGCAGAGCTGGAGGTGTGCCTCTGTGTGTCTGTGTAAATCCAGTGAACAGGCAGCAGCTCCAGCTGCCCACAGTTAAAATGGATGCAACCAGACTCCGTGGAGGGAGATTTCTGGAGCATATTTGGCAAGTACAGAATCACAGTATATATAAAATAATATACAAAGTGGTTGAAGAGAAGCTTCAGAATGGCAAAGATGTTTTTATTACAAATTATGTGAACAGACTGCAGTTCCTCTTTAAATACACCTGCAGTGAATGCTTGGTAAATGTCATGTTCACTGCTTTAAAAAAACTCATCAGTCTTATTTAAAATGGTAAACTTTATGAGTTTTTCCTTGCCATTTTCTATCTTTAAATAACATTCAATCAAACTTTGAAACCTAGCATGTTTCTGTAAATACATAAAGAACATAAAATCGAAGATCTAATTTTCAGTCTCTGTGATGCCCCGTACACACGGTCGGAATTTCCGAAAGAAAAAGTCAGATGGGAGCTTTTGGTCGGAAATTCCGACCGTGTGTATGCTCCATCGGACTTTGGTGTCAGAAATTCAGACAGCAATAGATTAAGAGCAGGTTCTCAATTTTTCCCTCGGAATTTCCGATTGACGTTTTCCCGTTGGAAATTCCGACCGTGTGTACGGGGCATAAGGCTTCATGCACACAGGGTGTTTAAAAAACACACTCTGGGCATTATGCCGCGTACACACAACCATTTTTAATGACGAGAAAAATGCAATTTTTTAAAATGGTCATTAAAAATGATCGTGTGTGAGCTTCAGAGCATTTTTCACGACGTGAAAAATGGCCATGAAAAAATTGGAACATGCTCTAATTTTTCTTGTCATTTTTCACATCGTGGTTTTTCTCGTCATGAAAAACGGCCGTGTGTAGGCTTTAACGACGTGAAAAAAAATGCGCATGCTCAGAATCAAGTAAAACTCGTTCAGGTAAAACTAGCGTTCGTAATGGAGATAGCACATTCATCACGCTGTAACGGACTGAAAAGCACGAGGCTGAAAAGCGCAAATCGTCTCTCAACAAACTTTACTAACATGAAGGGTGGCGCCATCCGAATGGAACTTCCCCTTTATAGTGCCGTCGTACGTGTTGTACGTAACTGCGCTTTACTCAAGCATTTTTTTCCACTATAGTGTGTAGGCAAGGCAGGCTTGAGAAGAATCACGTCGAGAAAAATGCTGTTTTTTTCAATGACATTAAAAACGGTCGTGTGAACGCGGCATTAGAATTGCTGGTAGGAAAACGGGGCTGTAAAAATTAGTTTATGCGCGTTTAGCTGTGTCAGCGTTTATAAACTGTGAAGATTCTAACGCACTATTCCCAACACACACTTTCCTGTAAAAGTGGCTGTATGTAAAAGTGGGTGCTGAAGTGACCACCGGCTGGAACCATAAAAAGTCAGAGCGAGAGATGTCAGTAGCACACCATGGGTCTCCAAAATTGGGTCCAAAGCTTTATTCAGCGATCACATCTTTACAGCAAACAGCAACGTTTCGGTGCCACGTATTTGTGGGGTCTTTAACCCTTTCCCGCCTTCTACTGTACATACTGTATATGGCTGGGTGGCACTGTACCATGTGATAGCTGTGTCCAGTCACAGCTATCACAGTGGTGCTCAATGGCTGCAGGAATGCAACCGAACAGTGTGCAGAATGAATGCTTATACAGCCATCATAGCTGTATAAGCATAAAAAAATCCCAATGAACCCCAAGGACAGTACAGTGTCATTATAGTGACACTGTAAAAAATTGTAAAACAAACTGCAAAAAAACTAAAAATTGTAAATACACTATTTTATCAAAAGTATTGAGATGCCTGTCTTTACACGCACATGATTTAATGGCATCCCAGTCTTAGTCCGTAGGGTTCAATATTGAATTAGCCCACCCTTTGCAGCTATAACAGCTTAAATTTTTATGGGAAGGCTGTCCACAAGGTTTAGGAGTGTGTCTATGGAAATGTTGGACCATTCTTCCAGAAGTGCATTTTTGAGGTCAGGCACTGATGTTGGACGAGAAGGCCTGGCTCACAGTCTCTGCTCTAATTCATCCCAAAGGTGTTCTATCAGGTTGAGGTCAGGTGCAAGCCAGTCAAGTTCCTCCACCCCAAACTCGCTCATCCATGTCTTTATGGACCTTGTTTGTGCATTGGTGCGCAGTCATGTTGGAACAGGAAGGGGCCATCCCCAAACTGGTCCCACAAAGTTGGGAGCATGAAATTGTACAAATGTCTTGGTATGCTGTTCCCTTCATTGGAACTAAGGGGCCAAGTCCAACCCCTAAAAAAAACAACCCCACACCATAATCTGCATGTCTGACTGACAATGCACCTGCAAGTCTCCAGTCCCAGACAACCCCTATGGACAACTGCACTACTGGAGCCACAGGAACTCTTTTGTTGCTCTTCCTTTCTTCAGTCCCCTGTACTTCCTGGCCAGTGAACATGGCATTCCTGGAGCAGCCACATACCAGTGAGCTAGATTTGCTTGGCTAATAGGAACTGGGACTGCTATAGGGGATACTAAGCTAAGCTATATTTTCTGACTACTAATACAGAATCGATCATTAAATCATACAGATTTGATCATCAATGTCTAGTGCAGAATCAGCCTAGACACTGAAAAAGTCTCACACGTGAGGTATTGCCATACTCATATTGTAGAATGTGTTTAGGGGTGTAATTCTAAGTATGCCCATGCTGTGTGTGACAAATATCTTATCAAATTGAAAACTTTATGTAATTTTTTTCTTTCCACATCTTCCAAAAATTTGTGGCTAAAAATTAAGTTTTCAAAAGACTCGCCATGCCTCTTAGTAAATACCTTGGGGTGTTCGATTTCCAAAATGTGGCCATTTTGTGGGTGTTTGCACTGTCCTTGTTTTCCAAGGCCTCCAAAACTGTGATAGGTAGTCAGGAATTTAGATACATAATGTATGCCCCTTGGAGCCTGAAGGTGCTCCTTGGATTTTAGGCCCCTCTATATATGGTTGTGCTGTCTCACACATGTGGTGTCGCCATACTTAGGAGCAGTAGCAGAATATTTTTGGGGTGTAATTAAAAGTATGCCTATGCTGAGTGTTACAAATTTCTTAAAGGGGTTGTAAAGGTTTGTTTTTTATTTTCTAAATAGGTTCCTTTAAGCTAGTGCATTGTTGGTTCACTTACCTTTTCCTTTGATTTACCTTCTAAATGTTTGTTTTTTTCTTTGTCTGAATTTCTCACTTCCTGTTTCTCCTCACTAAACTTCACACCATCATCCGAGTGGTGTGGAGTCAGCCAGAACAGCTTACTGAACAGCTTACTGAGGAGGAACAGGAAGTGAGAAATTCAGACAAAGAAAAAAAAGAAAAAAAATATTTAGAAGGGAAATCTAAGAAAAGGTAAGTGAACCAACAATGCACTAGCTTAAAGGAACTTATTTAGAAAATAAAAAACAAACCTTTACAACCCCTTTAATAATTTACAACTTTGTGTAAAAAATACTAATAATAATTTTCATTCCTCCATTTTACAGAGACTTGTAGCAAAAAATAAAATTTTCAACTGACACAATATGTTTTTTAGAAAATACCTTGGAGTGTTTGCTTTCCAAAATTTAGTAATTTTGTGGGCATTTCCACTGTCCTGGTGCTCCAGGTCCTCCAAAAATGCAATAGGTAGTCAGAACATTAGATGTGTAATTTATGCCCCCCCGAATACCTGAATGTACTCTTTAGATTTTGGGCCTCTCTTTGCATCAAGGCTGTGAAAAAGTCTCAAACATATGGTATCCCATACTCGAGAGGTGTAGCAGATGTGTTTTTGGGGTATAATTGTAAGTATGCTGTGGGTGAGAAATAACTTTTTCAAAAACATTGTGACAAAAAATTGCACCTTCAAAAAATTAAATACCTTGGACCATCTATGTTCCAAAAAGGGGTCACTTGGAGGGTATTTGCACTGTCTTGGCATTTTAGGGCCCCAAGAAATAAGACTGGCAGTCAGTACATCAGGACTGATCAATTTTCAAACATACTGTATATACCATCGTTTGTAGACTTTCAAACAGACTAAATAATATACACTGATTTGGGTTATTTTTAACAAAGAAATGTAGCAGAATACATTTTGGCCTACATCTATGAAGAAAAAACATTTATTTTCAACATTAACAAAAAACAAAGAAAACATATTTTTTCAATAATTTTGGTATTTTTTAATTTATATTAAAGAAAGTAGAAACCCCAGCTGTGATTAAATATCATCAAAATAAATCTCTATCTTCCTCAAAACAAATGATAGAAATTTAATTTGGGTATAGGGGTTTATTTACTAAAGGCAAATCCACTTTGCACTACAAGTGCACTTGGAAGTGCAGTCTCTGTAGATCTGAGGGAGACATGCAAGGAAAATAAAAAACAGAAATTTTGCTTGTACATGTTGGATGATAAAATCAGCAGAGCTTCCCCTCATTTTAGATCTTCCCCTCAGATCTACAGCGACTGCACTTCTGGGTGCACTTGCATTGCACTTTTAGTGCAAAGTGGATTTGCATTTAGTAAATCAACCCCATAGTGTTGCATTACTGAGTAATTGTCATTCAAAATGTGACAGTGTTGAAATCTGAAAAATGGCCTGGGCAGGAAGGGGGTGAAAGTGCCCAGTCTTGAGATGGTTAAAGGGAATTAAACACGGGGAAATGTGCACAGCATGTTTTTTTTTCTCTATTTTTGCCCTGACATAAACATTAGGCATAAAGTTTAGCAACCAAATTAAGCCCAATGTTTACTCTGGTAAAAGCAAAATAACATGACATGAATAATAGGATTTTTTTGTACTCACTGTAAAATCCTTTTCTCTGACGTCCATGGACTGACACAGCATCTTCATCTTGACAAAGGGGGGGGGGGGGTATGTTCCTGCTCATAGGAGAAGACTAGGCAGAATGTTAGATGTTTTAACATACATTCCCTTACCAGAGCTGAACAGCCCTGCCCAGGGGGCGGTCCCTCCGGACATAACCCTCCTACCTGCAGCCAGCAGCCTCAGTTCATATTAAATCAGTACAAACTCAAAAAAAGGAGGGGTGGGTGCTGTGTCAGTCCATGGACGTCAGAGAAAAGGATTTTACTGTGAGTACAAAAAAATCCTATTTTCTCTTACCGTCCATGGACTGACACAGCATCTTCATCTTAACAAAGTGGGACGTCCCAAAGCAGTGTCAAAAAACGAGGGGTGGGAACAGTATCAAGGAAAAAAACAAACTTCTCCCCAAACAAGCAGAGCTCCTCAACGGAGGAGTTGCAACAATAAACAGCCTCCTGCAAAACCTTGCGGCCGAATGAAACATCAGAAGATGCAGCCACATCAACCTTATAGAACTTTGAAAAGGTATGAGCAGACGACCAGGTCGCCACCTTGCACACTTGTGCGACAGACGCTTGATGTCAGGAAAACCCAGGAAGCACCAATTGCCCTGTAAAATGCGCCATAACCGGAAAGGGAGGCGCCCGCCCCTTAAGGGCATAGGACTATATGACGGTCTGCCTGATCCACCGAGAAATGGTGTCAGACGAAACCGCCTGGCCCTGTTTTGGATCAGACACAGACACAAACAGCAAGTCAGACTTGTGAATCGAAGCCGTAGCAGACAGGGACACCCGCAGGGCACGTACCACGTCTAACGCGTGGAGCGCAAACTCTCTGGGATGCTACAGACGAGTAATTAAGGACGGAAGCACAAAGTCCTCATTAAGATGGAAGGCCGAGACCACCTTCAGGAGAAAAGAAGGCTGCGTGCGTAGCACCGCCTTATCCATATGGAGAACCAAGTATGGCAGTTTGCAAGACAAGGCCGCCAATTCGTAAACCCTTCTGACAGAAGTAATGGCTACCAGAAAAGCCACCTTCTGAGATAAGGTTAAGAGAGGAATCTCCCTGAAGTTTTCAAAAGGAGGTTCCTGAAGAACCGAGAGCACCAAATTCAAATTCCAAGGAGGAAGAGGTGGCTTAACAGGGGGGAGCACATGTCGGACCCCCTGTATGAAGGTACTAATCAAAGAATGGCCTGCTCGCGGCCTCTGAAAGAAAATAGCCAAAGCTGAAATCTGACCCTTAATGGTGCTTAAGGCAAGCTTTTGGTTCACAGCACGCTGTAAGAACAGCAAGATTCTGGGAACGGAATACGTCCGTGGACGCCAATCCAGCTCCTCGCACATAGCGATGTAGGCCCTCCAGATATGGTGGTATATCTTCCTGGAAGAAGATTTTCGTGCCTTCAGCATGGTCGAGATGACCGAATCCAAGAGACCCAGGTCTCTCAGCACCTGGCTTTCAATAGCCATGCCGTTAAAGCCAGCGACTGTAAAGCAGGATGAAGTATGGGACCTTGAGACAGAAGGTCCTCCCGCATCGGCAGTCGCCATGGAACGTCCGCCACTAGGCGCACAAGATCAGCATACCAAGGATGCCGAGGCCAATCTGGCACGATGAGGATCACCAGAATCCCCTCGGCCTCCACCCTGCGAAGAAGGCGAGGAAGCAACTTCAGCGTAGGATAGGCATAAATCAGCCGATACCGACCCCACGGGGCCACCAACACGTCTGACGCGTCTGCCCAGAGATTCCAGGACTTGGCCACGAATCCCGACACTTTTCGATTGAGTCGAGAGGCCAATAGGTCCACATCCGGCGTGCCCCACCTCCGACAAAGGAGGTGAAACACCTCCGGATACAAGGACCATTCCCCCTGGTCCAACATCTGGCGGCTCAGATAGTCCGCCCGCCAGTTGTCCACTCCTGGAATGTAAACGGCCGACAGAGCCGGCATGCTTCTTTCCGCCCACCTTAGGATGTGAGCGACCTCGGACGCCTCAGCTGAGCTCTGAGTTCCCCCCTGATGGTTGACATAAGCCACTGCCATGGCGTTCTCCGATTGGATCCTGACCGAGTGTCCCTGCAATCTCCTCGACCACGAGGAGAGGCACAGTCTGATTGCCTGGAGTTCCAGGACATTGATCGGCAGACGGGACTCGTCCGGGGTCCAGAGCCCTTGGGCTGACAGAACACACCAGACTCCGCCCCAGCCCGAAAGACTGGCATCCGTTGTGATCACAGTCCACTGGACAGGAAGGAACGACTTCCCCGACCGAAGGGCCAGGGATCTCAGCCACCACTTCAGGGATGCCCTGACCAGATGACTCACCTGGATCTGACGATCAAGTGATAATGCAGACTTGTTCCAGCAAGAAAGGATCTCCTTTTGTAAGACTCGAGTGTGGCATTGGGCGTACGGCACCGCCTCGAAGGAAGCCACCATGAGTCCCAGGACCCTCATGCAAAAACGGTGTGACGACCATTTGAGGGATGTCAGCACCCGTACCGCAGATTGAAGAGTCTGTAATTTGTCTAAGGGTAGAAATACCCTCACCTCCGAGGAGTCCAGGATCAATCCCAGGTACTCCAAACGCTGAGTCGGAACCAGGACCGACTTCTGAATGTTCAGCAGCCAGACGAATTCTCGGAGGGCCTGACTGGCTATCTCCACATTTTCCTCTAATTCTGAGCCAGAGTCTGCTCTCAGAAGAAGATCGTCTAGATAGCCCATGATAACAATGCCTCCCTGTCTCAGAAAAGCCAGAATCGGGGCGAGCACCTTGGTGAAAACCCGCGGTGCTGACGCCAAACCGAAGGAAAGAGCCACAAACTGATAGTGGTCTTCACCTATCGCAAAGCGCAGAAACTTCTGGTGACCCGCGCAGATTGGGACATGCAAGTAGGCGTCCTTGATGTCCAAGGATGCTAGAAAATCCACCGGGTGGAGCGCAGCAATCACCGAGCGAATGGATTCCATACGGAATTTCCAAACCTTCACAAAGGCATTTAGGGCCTTGGGGTCCAGAATTGTACGGACTCCGTCCTTCTTTGGGACCACAAACAGATTCAAATAAAATCCCTGAAACCTCTCCTTTGACGGTACCGGCACAATTACTTCGCACCTCAGCAAGTCCTGCACTGCCCCTAATAGGGAAGCCCGACGGGCTGGAAGGAGAGAGAGATTTGAGGGAAAGAATCTGACTGGTGGCCAGGAAAGGAACTCTACCCTGTACTCCGAGGTAACCAACTCGCACACCCACTGGTCGGAGATCCGGGAGGTCCACCGATCCGCAAACCTGCGAAGCCGTCCCCCCACCCCAGAGTCGGGCAGGGGCAAGACTTCATGCGGTGGCGGGCTTGGTAGCCGGCTTGGTTGGCTTACACACCCAGGGACGCTTCTGTCCCCCAGCCGCACCCTTGTCAGTCCGGGAGAATTTTTCCGCTGGAATTGACTGGCGAAAAAAACTCTTCTGAGTGGGAAAGGAAGGACCCGGCTTGCGGCGCGGCTCCTTCACCTTAGGAGGCTGGGGAAGAAGGGTGCTCTTACCCCTCGTGACATTTTTAACCACTTAAGGACCAGCCACTGTATATATACGTCGGCAGAATGGCTCGTACATGCACAATCACGTACCTGTACGTCCCCTTTAACTGCCCGACGTCGGGGTCGTGCACGCGCCGCCACCGGTGCGCTCACGACCCCCCTGCCTTCCCTGTGATTCAGACCGCGGGTCCGACAGACTCGATCACCGCGGGTATCCCCGCGATCGTCTCACGGAGACATGGAGCGGGGAGATGTTAGTGTAAACACAACATCTCCCCGCTCCCCTACTGACAATGTCACCGATCTCCTCTCTGTGTAATCAGAGCGGAGATCGGTCACGTGTCACTCGTAGCCACGCCCCCACACAGTAGTAATCACTCCCCTAGGCACACTTAACCCCTTCAGCGCCCCTAGTGGTTAACCCCTTCACTGCCAGTGTCATTTTTACAGTAACCAGTGCATTTTTATTGCTCTGATCGCTGTAAAAATTACAGTGGTCCCAAAAATGTGTCAAAAGTGTCCGATGTGTCCGCCATAATGTCGCAGTCACGAAAAAAATCGCTGATCGCCACCATTACTAGTAAAAAAAAAAAAATTATAAAAATTCCATAAAACTACCCCCTATTTTGTAAACGCTATAACTTTTGCGCAAACCAATCAATAAACCCTGATTGCAATTTTTTTTACCAAAAATATGTAGAAGAATACGTATCGGCCTAAACTGAGGAATTTTTTTTTTATATATATTTTTGGGGGATATTTATTATAGCAAAAAGTTAATAATATTGCATTTTTTTCCACATTGTCACTCCGCAGAGGTGATCAAATACCACCAAAAGAAAGCTCTATTTGTGGGAAAAAAAGGACGTCAATTTTGTTTGGGAGCCACGTCGCACGACCGTGCAATTGTCAGTTAAAGCGACGCAGTGAACTGAAGGGAGGTGTAGAATTGGCGCTAATTACAGTTCATGGACTTACTTGCTCTAAAGTGCAAGTGAATAAATACAAGTAATAAATAGATAAATAAATACCCCTATATTATACTAGTGTAAATTGGTGCCTTAGGGTAACTCCTAAATAATTCACTGATAGATATGAGTGCGTGATAATAAATATAGATTAATGCGGATATAAAAATAAATAAAATAAAAATGAATAAATCATTTTTGTGAACAATTAATGGTGATAACAGTGTAAAAAGGTAAACCAATGTATAAAACCGTGATAATAATAATAAATTAAAGATAAAATATATGCATGCAAAATGTTCTGCGATAAAGTGCAAAAATGCAAAATCGTGCAAATTGATAAACCAATGTGATTGTCCAATGATTTGATGCTAGGTGCCCAGCGACTATGCTAGGTATAAAAAATATTTCGACTATGCAGTAAAGTGCAAATGCAACATCATGCGATTTGATTGAGCGACTATGCAGTAAAGTGCATATGCAACCTCATGCGATTCGATTGAGCAATGTAATTGTCCAATGATATTGTAGTTTTTCAGATGCTAGGTGCCCAGTGCCTAGTGATGTGACCTTTTATAATCTTCAAAACTGGTGCCCACAGCAAAGCGTGCTCCAACAAAGACCGCACTCACCAGATGTTCATCCCCTCTTGGGGTGAAAAACGTTCACAGTGTATGCCACTGTGCAGCACTCTGGCAGTGTCTCGTCTCCCTGGTCCCTTTGTGGTAATCCCAGTATTATCTCAGAGTAAGAGGGAAAGGAAGGAATCCCAAATAGTGTAATAAAACACTTTTATTTAACTTTTAGCAATGTTACTCACATTTGAGCTGTATCAAACAGGCATATAAAGACAAATGCTGACAGATCCTGGAAGTGTTTGTGACATTCAGCTTGTCCGCTCAAAAAGCGACGCAGTGCCGAATCGCAAAAAGGGTCCTGTCTTTATGCTGCGTATTGGTCCGGGGCTTAAGTGGTTAATAATGTCATCCAGGGAAGTGCCAAATAGCCTTCCGCCCTTGAAAGGCAAATCCGTCAGGAGCTTCTTAGAGGCAAGGTCAGCAGACCAGCATTTTAACCAGATCAGGCGACGCAATACCACCGCAGACACTGAGGCCCTAGAAATTAGGGGGGCAACGTCCATAGTGGCATTGCACACATACACTAGGCCCTGTACCATTTGGTCTGCCAGTGCAATGCATTCCGGAGGAAGATTATGCTCCTGCACATACTGTTGCATAATCTTCGCCCATTCCATGAGCGTCTGAGTCACCAGGGTTGCCGCTACAAGTGGACGCAGCGTGGATCCCAGCATGGTGAACATGGCTCTGCTCACCATTTCCAATATCCTATCAGTAGGGTCCCTTAAAAGCAGGGGTCCCCTCAACCGGCAGAGTTGTGGCTTTATTCAACCGGGCGACCAGGGGGGTCGACCACCGGAAGAGAGGCCCATTTTTTAATCAGGCTGTCCTCAAAAGGGTACCTAACCGCCAGACGCTGCGAGACCGCAAAGGTCTTCTGTGGTTTGTCCCAAACCCGGTCAATGAATCTATCAAAAAAAGGTGTATAGGGAAAAACCTTTTTAGAAGGCTTAGCTTGAAAAGAACCAAAGGAGACTGACTCCATCACAGATTCCTCAGCCGCAGCATCCAGCTTGAGATTGTCCCTCACAGCATCAATGAGTTCACTAACAAGTGTCCTGTCATGTACTGACCCAGATAAGGAGTCTTCCTCACAAGGAATGTCCTGGTCAAAAATATCCAAAAATTCAGAGCTAGAGTCCTGTGCCGCAGCAATGCCCATATCCGAATCAGAGCACTCCCCTGGAGATGGTGTGGGGAGAGGGCGCTTAATAGCCCCCTTGCACTTGCATGCCGCTTCCATCCTGGCAACAAATGATTCCAGGACTACCGACAACTGTTCCAGTTGCTTCTGACATGAAAGGGGAAGCAGGTGACACTGACTCCATACCACCACCCTCTGAGACTTTGTCCATATGAGAGATAAAGTCCACCCTCCGGCTGCACTGACTGTGGCGGGGGGTTACCCAGGGGACTCACCAACCCGGCTAGGACCGCTCAGTTCCGCTGCCTGTGTCCGTCCTCTACAGCGCGGCTCCCGCGAGTGAACAGTGAGGAGATTGTGAGGATAATTGCGCCGTCCAATCAGCGATAGAGGCCAAACCAGCACAAAAGAGCGTGCAGCTACAAGAAAATGGCCGCCACAATAACAAGTGCGCCACAGGTGGCTACGGCAAGATGGCCGCCAATGCGGTTTTCAATTGTAAAATAAAACACAGTAAAAACATGGCTCCGAACGGCGCGCAAGGCCCCCGCTGACACAGCTAATCCCCCACACCTCATGCAGACCCCTGTGGACCCCCACCAGGACAGAGAGACCCCCAGGCACCCCCAGTCAGCGCACCATAGTGTAGGTGACAGAGAGTAGTAAAAACACAAGGGGGAGACAGGGAAAACCCCCCTACCATAGGAACACACAGTATGTACTCACCTGCTGAAGCAGGGGAACAGTACTTACCCGTCCAGCTAGGACCCACTGGTGTGTTTCTGACAAGCATATCACAGTGCAGTACTGAGTAGCTGTCGGCCAGTTCACCGGGAAAGATACAGCAAAACTGTTCAATCTTCTGCGGACCCGGGAGCAAAAAGCTCACCGGCCACCCCTGGAGCCATGGGGTATGTCGTGAACTGATCTCACGCAGAGCGAGGATCAGCACGCTGGATGGTCGGACTGGGAAGACTACGAGGATAGCGAACTACCCAACCTGTTGCCCAGCCGACAGTTGATAGAAGAATCTCAAAAATAAAATAAAAAAGTTCAAAAAAGAACAAAACTTTTCTTCAAGAGACTGGCTCCGAAGAGAGCCACGTCCTCTCCTCTGCTAGGCAGAAAAAAACTAAGGCTGCTGGCTGCAGGTAGGAGGGTTATGTCCGGAGGGACAGCCTTCTGGGCGGGGCTGTTCATCTTTGGTAAGGGAATGTATGTTAAAACATCTAACATTCTGCCTAGTCTTCTCCTATGAGCAGGAACATAACCCACTTTGTCAAGATGAAGATGCTGTGTCAGTCCATGGACGGTAAGAGAAAAAGGTTCTTTAGTAATAAAGACACAGATGAAAGAACATAGAAAAAGATAGAAATATACATGCATTATTTGTCTACCAATTGCACTATAAAAAGAACTTCCTTCCATGTATTAAAAAAAATCCTATTTATTAGCTTTATCATAATCCAACCATTCCATAGCTGTGTGTTAGGAGTGGATGTGAAAGCATGTACTGTATTTTCTATGATTTTTTTTTCTTTCACGCAAAAAAACATAGTTTAGAATTTCCAGCACTTACTTAATTATGTCAACTAATTATAGAAACTCTGCACACTGTACATGTGGAAATGGAAGCAGACATGCCACTTTAAAAAAATCCATTTTAAGCACCCTGTGACTTCATAGCTGCAGTTCCAGCTCATAGTTAAGGGTAAGCACAGCACCTGGGTTTGTGTGATTATGGATTATTTTCCCTGCTGACCTGCAGTTCTGTACAGTGTTACTGAAGTGGAATGATCCCTGTTTAAAGCATTCACTTGGAGATTTGAAATGGAATAATGCTTTGCTTGTATTTTGTTACCATTATAGTATTATAGTTGAGTAAAACGGAAAAAAAAACAGGTTATGTTCAGTGATGGTCTTCTACAAAATGTAACATCCACAAAAGTATATTAACCAGCTAAACTAACTGTAAAATATCAATGGGTAAAACTGGCTGTAAAACTAAGGTCAAATGCAAGACTACTTTTTAACAGATTTGGCCATACATGAATATTTATAGCTTGCATGCGAGGAAAGGTGAACCAAAGTTAAGGTAAAATACAGCACTGAATATTACATTTATTCCCCACTTTTTAGCCTATCTCCAGCACAGAGACTCTCGCTTTAACCTTTATTTATCTATTTATTTTTAAAAAGAGGTCTTTGTTACTTGCATGGTCAAAAAATTTGTGAAGCCCTGATGTCATGCCAAGCCGTCTTTGTTATGTGTAGCCATAGTGAGTAATAATCTGGGGCTCGTATATTTCAACAATAAATTGAGAGCAAGCATACTTTGGAGGTAATCTGTCCATCTTACAGCAACATACCGTATGTAAAGTCTAGACTTGCTCAATGTGGTTTAAAGCAGTATCAAACCAAAAACAAAAATGTAATATATTGCAGCTTATCAATCCCTAAATGTGGTGTCTGCATTGGTTTTCTTTCTTTTTTTTTATGCTTTTTTTCCCTTTATTTTCACCTGGTGATCTCACTAGTAACACACATCCTTGGGTGTCCCCACTCTATGGAACAGCAATAGAGACACCTTTGGATAGCAGCATTGTTCATCTGGTGAGAGGGTAATGTTAGATGCAATAGAAGATTTAGATGAGCTTGACTAAAAAAATTAACCCAGGCTAACACTTTTGAAAGCAGAACTAAACCTATCAATTTAACTCTTTCCCAAAACAGTTACATTGAAGGCATAAGTTGTATTAAAAGTTTATTTTTTCGGGTCAATACCACTATAAGACCACTCGGGTCTTTTTATAAAGGTTTTTACAAAATATTCACACAACTTTCACCCAAGATTTACACTGTTTACTATTGGATTCAATTAGAAAAATGTGTATATCCTTAGTTAATCATGTGCGAAAAAATGTTCTAAATAGACCCCCACATCACAGCAAAAACAGAATGTGACAGTCTCTCAAATTAGTTTATAGCTGGAAGAGGAATTTTTACTGGCAAATACAGTGTTGTTCTGCACCAAATACTGGTCATGCCTTAGTAACAGAAAGTACTAAATAAAAAGGAGAATAACACAAGGGCACATGATGGGTATTATGATCATTAAAGTGGTTGTAAAGCCTGGACATTGTTGTAATATGTTGGCCGATTTATTTGGGATATTATTATATATATGTACACTAGGGATGAGCTTCGAGTTCGAGTCGAACTCATGTTCGACTCGAACATTGCCTGTTCGCCCGTTCGCCGAACAACAAACAATTTGGGGTGTTCGCGGCAAATTCGAAAAGTCTATGGGAGAAATCTAAAGTGCTAATTTTAAAGGCTAATATGCAAGTACTGTAATTGTCATAAAAAGTGTTTGGGGACCTGGGTCCTGCCCCAGGGGACATGTATCAATGCAAAAAAAAGTTTTAAAAACGGACGTTTTTTTGGCAGCAGTGATTTTAATAATGCTTAAAGTGAAACAATAAAAGTGAAATATTCCTTAAAATTTCGTACCTAGGGTGTGTGTATAGTATGCCTGTAAAGTCGCGCTTGTTTCCCGTGCTTAGAACTGTCCCTGCACAAAGTGTCATTTATGGAGGAAAAAAAGTCATTTAAAACTCACTCGCGGCAATAATGAATTGTCGGCTCCCGGCAATATAGAGAAAAGTAATTAATAAAATAAAAATAAAAATGCGTGGGGGTCCCCCCAAATTCAATTACCGCTCAGCCAATGACGTAGGTGTAAGAAGGGGCAGGTCTATTAATTTATTATACTGCGGAGGAAGTTCCCCATCAGGTCCATTCAGCCAATGACTTGCCGGGATCTGACATATGAGGGGGCGGACCTGATGGGGAACTTCCTCCGCAGTGTAATAAATGAATGGACCCGCCCTTCTCACGTTCCGCATCTGGTCCGCTTAACCTTACACCTACGTCATTGGCTGAGCGGACCTGATGGGGAACTTTGGAAGGGGCGGGTCTATTAATTTATTACACTGTGGAGGAAGTTCCCCATCAGGTCCGCTCAGGCTCAGCCAATGACGTTTCGTGTGGACAGCGCTGGACATCGGATCACCGTGGGACACTGGATTTCATCGCTGGAATGTTTTTTTTTTTAATTTAATAAAGGACTTTCCCAACGGTGTCTGTGTTTTTTTTTTACAATTTGTTACACTTTCTTTGTGAAATGGTAGGGGTACAATGTACCCCATTACCAATTCACATGTGGGGGCAGGATCTGGGGGTCCCCTTTGTTAAAGGGGTCTTCCAGATTCCGATAAGGCCCCCGCCCGCAGACCCCCACAACCACCGGGCAAGGGTTGTGGGGATGAGGCCCTTGTCCCCATCAACATGGGGACATCCTCCCCATGTTGAGGGCATGTGGCCTGGTACGGTTCAGGAGAAGGGGCGCTCTCTCGTCCCCCCCCTCTTTTCCTGCGGCCTGCCAGGTTGCGTGCTCGGATAAAGGGTCTGGTATGGATTTTTGGGGGAACTCCACGCCATTTTTTTTTTATTTGGGGTGGAGTTCCCCTTAAAATCCATACCAGACCTGAAGGGCCTGGTAATTGAATTTGGGGGGACCCCCACACACTTTTTTTTTTTACCAATGACTTTTCTATGTATTGCCGGGAGCCGACAATTCATTATAGCCGCAAGTGAGTTTTAAATGACTTTTTTTCCTTCAGAAATGACACTTTGTGCAGGGACAATTCTAAGCATGGGAAACAAGCGCAACTTTACAGGCATACTATACACACACCCTAGGTACGAATTTTTTTATTGTTTCACTTTAAGCATTATTAAAATCACTGCTCCCGAAAAAACTGCAGTTTTTAAAACTTTTTTTTGCATTGATACATGTCCCCTGGGGCAGGACCCGGGTCCCCAAACACTTTTTAGGACAATAACTTGCATATTAGCCTTTATAATTAGCACTTTTGATTTTGAACGTTCGAGTCCATTGTATTTAATAGGGTTCTAAAGTTCACGCAAACTTTCTGTCTGTTCGCAGGTTCTGGTGCAAACCGAACAGGGGGGTGTTCGGCTTATCCCTAATGTACAAATACAGTACATTATTGACCAGGCCAGATTTCAGTTGACAATGGTTGAGTTTTCTGAGCCAACTCAATTTTAACATATCAAAAGGGACAGCTGATGACCCTTTGATATGTTGATCTCATGCAAGTCGACCTAGGTGTGTGAGGTAAGGCCTGTTAACCTAATTTTAAAGGGTACATTGTTTACATACTTAAGGATGATAAAGTACCATAGAAGAAGTATTTATTGATGGTAATTAGTAGGGTTGTCCCGATACCGATACTAGTATCGTTATCGGGACCGATACCAAGCATTTGCGCGAGTACTTGTACTCGTGCAAATGCTCCCGATGCCTTGTCCGATACTTCGTCGAGAGGGCGAAGAGGGGGCGGAGAGCGGGGCGGGGGGCGGAGACCAAAGCACAAAGGGGGCGGAGAGCGAGGTGGCGGGCGGAGACCAGAGCGGAGAACAGAGTGCAGAGGGGGCGGAGAGCGGGGCAGGGGGGCGAAGACCAGAGCGGAGAGCGAAGCAGGGGGCGGAGACCAGAGCGGAGACCAGATCGCAGATGGGGCGGAGAGAGAGGTGGGGGCGGAGACCTGAGCGGAGATGGGGCGGAGAGCGAAGCAGGGGGCGGAGACCAGAGCGGAGACCAGATCGCAGACGGGGCGGAGAGTGAGGCGGGGGGCGGAGACCAGAGCGGAGAGGGGGCGTAACCAGAGCGGAGAGCAGAGCGTGTCTTCAGGCGGGTAAGTAAAATTTCATTGTGACATGCACACAGATTTGTATTCCTTCCGCCCTTGTGATCAAATGGTTGCCTGCCTTGCCTGTCTTTCTGCTGGTCACCCTGCTATTTTGCTTGATGTGCTCCCCCTGACTCTCCTGCCTGTTTGTTTTTCGATGCTGGAGGGGAGGGAGTTTTTTAAAAAGACATTAACCACTGAGAATGGCCCAGGGGGAGGGAAGAGCTGGGGGTGGGGGGGTGCCTTTGCCAATGTAAGAGGCATTCTTCCCACTGACCACCAATGTAAGAGGCATTATTCCCACTGACCACCAATGTAAGGGACATTCTTCCCACTGACCACCAATGTAAGGAACATTCTTCCTACTGATCACCAATGTAAGGAGCATATGCTGACTCAGTACCATCTATCACTGCCATCTATCAGTGCCAGCCACCTGCCATCTATTAGTGCCAGTGCCATCTATCAGTGCCAGCCCCCTGTCAGTGCCAGCCATATGTCGGTGCCAGTCATAAGTGCCCACCACCTGTCAGTACTCATCACTGCTGCATATCCGTGCCACCTAATCATATCAGTGCTCATCAGTGCTGCTTAATCAGTGCCGCCTATCAGTGCTGCATATCAGTGCCACCTAATCTGTATTGTGCTTTAAAACTGTCACCTGACATTATAAAAAAGTATCGGTAATCGGTATTGGCAAGTACTTGAAAAAAAGTATCGGTACTTGTACTCGGTCTTAAAAAAGTGGTATCGGGACAACCCTAGTAATTAGACTTGAGGGGGTAACAATAAGATCAAAGAGTATTTTGGGTTGACCTAGGAGAAACTCCCTCCTAGTAGACCAGTACTTGAGAGGACATTCAAGCTGGCATTCAGTCAGTCTTATCATGCTCCATGGATATAAAGGCACAGGTCTAGGAAAAATGGGACTCTGAGTTATATTTTCTCTGTTGGATTTTTGTCATCTGTTGCAAGTATTGGACTTTGTCCTGTGTTAGAAGTTATTAAAGTGCGTCTCTCTGGAAGAATTGGGTTGCTGCAGAAGATTACTTACATCATCATTATACTAGCTTCTAATTAATTATCTAACCACCATGCCATATCACTACAGACATTTTTTTACCTTAACGTGTTCCCTGCATTATGGTAAAAAATGGCCCAGTGTTTGTATTGCCCCCTCATCCCTCTTTATACTTAAAGTCCTATCTTGATCCAACGCTGCGCCCATCTGCAACTGCTTTCTCCTCTCTGTCTGCTCACAGAGACAGCAGTGGGAGTCAATGGTTACTGCCAGTGTTAATTTCATCAACGAAAGCATTTTCGTCATAATTTTCGTCAGTGGCTTTTTTACAGTGGCGAAAACTAAACTAAAAGTACAGCACATTTTCGTCAACTGACGAAAACTATGACGAAAATAGAATCTGTTTTCGTTAAGGAATGAAAATGGGACGTTAATGGCAAAGAGGGACGTTTACCCTCATGAATTTACTGTATTAATTGGTGTATAACACAATGTGTGCGTGTTATACGCCGATATTTGTTTTTTACCAATAGGGGGTGGGGATTGGGCGGTCCGCCCCCGGGTGCCACACATTGGGGGGTGGTCAAGCCAGCCGCCCCGCCTCTCCTGGCCCTTGGATAGCACTGCCAGCAAAGTCTATCATTAGGAAAAAATCATTGCCAGCCCCTTCACCTATACTGCTCCTCCTCCTGTGTCACTCATAAGCTGAAGCTTCTAACCTCAATAGCTTTGTTCTTGTTGGCCTCTCTCCTCCTCCTGCTCCTCCTCCTCCGAGTTTTCCTTTAGATTGGAGGAGGAGAGCGGTCACATGACCATCCTTGAATCATCAGAGGAGAGCAGTCATGTGACCGGGTCCATGCAAGAACAAAGCTATTGAGGTATATTTGGAGACTTTGATTTACAATGAGAGTGACACAGGAGGAGCTGTGTATGATAAAGGGCTGGCAGTGATTTATTCTTAACTGTAGAGTACGCTGGCAGTGCTGTCCCAGGAGACTGGGTGTCTCCTGTGAGTGCAGGGGGGGCTGTGTATTGTGGGGGATTTGTATTGTGCAGAGGGTGGGGGATGTGTTCTGTGTAGTGTGGGGAGCTTTGTATTGTGCAGAGGGTGGGGTCTGTGCTGTGTACTGTGGGGGGCTTTGTATTGTGCAGAGGTTGGGGGCTGTGCTGTGTACTGTGGGGGGCTTTGTATTGTGCAGAGGGTGTGGCTGTGCTGTGTACTGTGGGGGCTTTGTATTGTGCAGTGGGTGGGGGGCTGTGCTGTGTACTGTGGGGGGCTTTGTATTGTGCAGAGGGTGGGGGGCTGTGCTTTGTACTGTGGGGGGCTTTGCATTGTGCAGAGGGTGGGGGCTGTGTTTTGTGTACTGTGGGGGGCTTTGTATTGTACATAGGGTGGGGGGCTGTATACTGTGGGGGTCTGTGTGCTGTGTACTGTGGGGGGCTGTGTATTGTGCAGAGCGTGGGGGGCTGTGTACTGTGCACATTTAATTTTAGTTGATTAAAATGATTATATTAGACTAAAATGTACTGGAGATTTTAGTCTACTAAAATACGATGACTAAAATGGGACTAAAACTAAAATGGCATTTTAGTCAAAGACTAACTAAAACTAAAACACTTTCAGGAGACTAAAATGGGACTAAAACTAAAATGCCATTTTAGTCCTAAGACCAAGACTAAAACTAAATTGAAATTTGCTGCCAAATTAACACTGGCTACTGCTTCTATCATTCAAATCTTGTTAGCAGAGAGCGGGTGGGGAGGGGGGGGGGGGGTTGTGTGAGCCACGATGTATGTGTCAAAATATACACACAGCCCGGATCAAAAACCAAAGCCAATGGGTGTGCCTCTTGCTGTAGGGAGAGCACCAGCGCCCAATAAGAGAAGGTTGAGGGCCGCTCTGTGCAAAACCATTGCACAGAGCAGATAAGTATAACTTATTTGTTATATTAATATTGTAGTGCTTACCCCCTCAGGAACTGCTTGGTATGATGGGTTCTTTGTTCTGCCACAAGGGCACTGCAGTACGTAGGTCACAAGTGTACTATTTTTTTTAGATTATTTTTTTTATTAATATTTTTCATAAAGTGGATTTGTTTTACAAGCCAAACATCTTTTTTATTAAAAAAAAAACCTTCTGATCTAAAAATGTAAAATTTTTTTTGGATGATTCCAGAATATGATAAACAAATTTAGTTCTCAATGCTGGCTCCAAGTTTAGCTGTGTGGAGCGTGGCGCTCCCCATAGAGGAGCAAGCCCAGATTATATGTCACAGTGGATTGAGAGTACATAATGGTTTTATTCATTGTCTTATTTTTAATTTTTTTTATTTTAAATTTATGGTTTTAGGTGATGAGCCCTTGTTTTTGTCTGTGTATGTTTTATGGTCCTGACATAATGAGAGGAAAAGAGTTGAAGTAATGAAGGTGGATATTACACTTGTGCACAACGGAAAAATTCGTTCCGTTTCGGTTCGTTTCTTTCCGGTCCTGTTGATTCGTAATCATTCGTAATTTTGCTAGACGGGATTTTTCGTGTTCGGACTCATTCGTATTTTTGCAAGCGACATTTTTCGTTGAATTTTTTGTTGCTTTATAATTCGTACTTTCGGTAGAGTACGTTGTTTTTCGTTGATTCTGGACACAACTCCTACTTTCGTAACTTTTTTTGGGTTCGTTGATTCGTAATTTTCCGTGTCTCTCTCACAACGACGCTGCCTATTATGCCTAATGTGCTTCGAATGGATTTGTACTTTTCTAAATACATTGCGGTTATTTGTAACGATTCGAAATCTCGTATTTTACTTTCGTTTTTTACATGCGGCTATAGGCTCCGCCCCTGTACACCATTTTGAGAGGGTTCAGCACGGTGAGGGAGAAGCAGAGAGCAGAGCAGAGTGAGTGTTATTGTGCTTCGAATGGATTTGAAATCTCGTATTTTACTTTCGTTTTTTCATGCGGCTATAGCCTCCGCCCCTGTACACCATTTTGAGAGGGAGTTCAGCATGGTGAGGGAGAAGCAGAGAGCAGAGTGAGTGTTATTGTGCTTCGAATGGATTCGTACATTCGTAACTTTTTTCATAACGAATTATGCCGAAGACCTTCGGGCATTCGCTATTTTGCGGTATAATTTATTTCGGATTCGGTTTTATTCGTAATTGCTCTGTTCGGAAATTCGAATGCTTCCGAATGTCCGAAAGTTGCTAAATTCGGACGAATTTTGATTCGTTACGAAACGAATTGCACAAGCCTAGTGGATATTGATGTCCCTCTACTGGCCTGAGAATACTTGCTCAAGCCTCGTACACACGGCTAGTTTTCTTGACAAGAAAGCTGCTGGGAGAGCTTTTTGCTGAGAGAACCGGCCATGTGTATGGTTTCTCGGCGAGAAAACTGCCGGGAATCCCGACGAGAAAAATAGAGAACCTGCTCTCTATTTTCTCATCTGGATTCTCGGCAGAGTGTTTCCTGCCGAGAAAACCGTGAATGTGTATGCTTACCTGTCCCAGGTAAGCCCGCGCATGCTTGATGAGACTTCGATGGCATGTGCGGTTGCTTACAAGGGTAGTGTTGGGTGTAGCAAGGTGGAGACAACAGCATCGAATGTGACGAGTGCATGTACACTAGGCGAGCAAGGAAAGCTTGCCAAGAATCCCGTCAGGAAAACCAGTTTTTTTTTCCTGACGGGATTCCCTGCTGGAATGTTATTTATCTCTGGTGAGTGATTCAATTCACAAGGGTGTGAGCACTGGAAGCAATTTTGAATGTGCTTTTTTTCAGAGGCCTGTTGCACACTTGCTTGATGCTGTTGAGTCATAAGAGAAGATATAACGTTAATGGACTCACAAATAGATTCACACTTTTTCTGGAAGCACTTTATTTCTTTATTCTTTTGCACAGGATTTAAGCATTTTTAAATGACTTTATACAGTATCAGAGGCTTGAAGAATTTGCACATTGGCACAGCCTTTTAACATCTGTGTTTTAAAGTGACAGATTTCATGCAATTCGATGTTTGACATATTTGTTTAATATTTTAGCGCTGCCAATTTTATCACATCTAAATTTTTAAAAGTGAATGTGATTTTTGTTTGGAAATGTCCATTAATTCCAAAGATGAATGTTGAAAGCAAGTGAAATTTTGAAGTGTTTCGAACAGCATTCATCATCTCACTGAATGTACTGAGAATCTGCATACAAAAGCGACTAATGTATGGCTAGCTTTATTCTTTGGCTGGGTTCTACTTTATTATCCATCAGACACAGCTCATACACAATATACTTGTCAGAATAAACATTTGAATGCACCAAATAACAGATCTCCTTACACTTCACTAACTTTACCACGCAGAAAACTCTTAAAATGATGGAGCCAATTCATCCCCAGCCTTGAGGCTTAGATTCAGGGACATAGTTGGGCTTACAATGATGATAACTCAACAACCTCTTCCTAAAATGAAATGAATAGCCAAAACTGAACTGAGTCTATCAATTAACACCAGAAATATTGCCACTCCACCCACCACCACCAGCCATTTTAGACAGCAAAGGGATAGCATAATTGCAACAATAACCTGTAAAGACAAATAATATAGAAAATATCTCACAAAAGTGAGTCTTTTCATGTGACAACACTGAAGAAATTACACTTTTCTACAATGTAAAGTAGTGAGTGTACAGCTTGTATAACAGTGCAAATTTGCTGTCCCCTCAAAATACCTCAACACACAGCCATTAATGTCTAAACCGCTGGCAACAAAAGTGAGTACACTCCTAAGTGAAAATGTCCAAATTGGGCCCAAAGTGTCAATATTTTGTGTGGCCATCATTATTTTCCAGCACTGCCTTAAACCTCTTGGGCATGGCGTTCACCAGAGCTTCACAGGTTGCCACTGGAGTCCTTTTCCACTCCTCCATGACGATATCGCTGAGCTGGTGGATGTTTGAGACCTTTCGCTCCTCCACCTTCCGTTTCAAGATGTCCCACATATGCTCAATAGGGTTTAGGTCTGGAGAAATGCTTGGCCAGTCCATCGCCTTTACTCTCAGCTTCTTTAGCAAGGCAGTGGTCGTCTTGGGGGTGTGTTTGGGGTCGTTATCATGTTGGAATACTGCCCTGCGGCTCAGTCTCCGAAGGGAGGGGATCATGCTCTGCTTCAGTGTTGCATCAGATTTTGCACTCTCCAGTTTTAGAAAATCAACCCTAGTATGCTTTTGGGGCTGCACAGTCGCACTTATGTCCATGCTATTGCTGCTTCCCAATTGACATGAATGGGATTGCTTGCATGGGGTTGCACAGAACACCTGTGTAACCCGTGTAGGCAAACCCATGCCCATGCCGATGTGAACAAGGCCTTTGAAACCATGGGAACTTAACGGCAAGTATTTTGCTACCAAAGACCTAAGAGATTGAATGAATAGGGAATTAAACTCTCCATCATCAAACCAAAATTAAAAACTCATGTTTCAGGAGACTAACATTTTAGGCTAGGTTCAGATTGTTTGCTTTCATGTTCATGCATTTTTGCACTATGACATCATCACTTATTTACCTTGTCTGGATTCTTTGTGGTGTGTATCGGTACACAAAGAGCAGAGATAAGCAGACCTGATTTTACTGAAATTCTAACAGCAGCAGTAGACATGTGCACTGAGGAAAAATGCGGTTTTTTTTTCGTTTTCGTTTTTTTTTTTTTAAGCTTTTTTCGGAAATTCTGGAAATTCGAAAAGTTCGTTTTTTTCATTTATTTTTTTTTTGCTTTTTTTTTCGGAAATTCGGGAAATTCGGGAAATGACAAAAATTAGTTTTTTCCGTTTTCGTTTTTTTTTGTTTTTCGGAAATTCGGGAAATTCGAAAAATTAGTTTTTTTCGTTTTCATTTTTTTTGCTTTTTTTGGAAATTCGGAATTCCAAATTTCCGAAAAAAGCAAAAAAACGAATAAAACGAAAACAACAAATTTTTCGAATTTCCGACAAAAGCAAGAAAAATAAAAAAACAAATTTCCGAATTTCCGAATTCCGATCCTCCTCTTCTCGGGTCCCTCACCGGAGCACTGGGCCTCTCTCTTTTTCCAAGTGCCCCCATAGCAAGCCACTTGCTATGGGAGCACTTGAACGTGCTCGCTCCCAAGCCGGCTCTCTGTGTGCATAAGACACAGAGAGAATAGCTCAGCCCCCCCTGCATTCTCTTCACAGGCTGTCATTGACAGCAGCGGGAGCCAATGACTTCTGCTGCTGCATCCCAGTCAATGAGGAGGGAGAGACCTGAGAGAGCCGCTGCTCTTGTTTACATTGCTGGATCAAGATCAGGCTTAGGTAAGTGTTAAGGCAGGGTTTCTCAACTCCAGTCCTCAAGGCGCCCCAACAGGTCATGTTTTCAGGCTCTCCATTGTTTTGCACAGGTGATGTAATCAGTTTCACTGCCTTAGTAATTACCACAGCTATTTCATCTGAGGGAAATCCTGAAAACATGACCTGTTGGTGCGCCTTGAGGACTGGAGTTGAGAAACACTGTGTTAAGGAGCGCTGAGGGGGGAGCTTCACACTAAAGTTTTTTTTTTTTTTACCTTTATGCATATTTAGCACCCTCCTAGGTAGATGCTAGAAGAGCGTGTCGTTTTTGGTCTTTCTTCTTACCAAGAAGATGGTCAGGTAAAACTTAGAGTGCTCTCTGCCTACCAGGGAGCAGGATCTATTTGTTAGGTCTGCTCATTGTGCTCAGGTGCAGCTCAACTTGTCTGATTGTCCCCCCCCACTGATCCAATAGGGAGGCATATTGGACAGTGGGAGGGGACCAGGCAAGTGAGTGCACTGGCTTTGTTACAGTCCTGTCTATTGGCAGAGGAAAAGTGCTGCATTGCATGCTGGGATACTGTATAAAAGCCCAGGGCAAATGTGCTCAGAGTTAGTTGAGTCTGGGAGCAGAGTCCAGGAGGGAGGGTGCGGCTACCCTCTTTTCTGTGGAGGTATTCGTGCGACCTTGGGTGGTCATTCCAAGAATCTAGAGAGAGAGAGAGAGGCTGAACCCAGGGGTCCTGCAGAGCTGACTGGAAGAGGGACACTGGGAAGGATCTGATTCTGCCTACAGTCAGTACAGATCTGTGTCTTTGGGGCCTGTCAAGTGAGGGACACCCCTTCAGTTATAAAAGTCAGTGGATGGTTGTCAGTAAAGGTGCTGCTAGAGAGTATCCTGAAGATAAGATAGTGCATCCAGTCTGCTGCTAGTGAGAGCAAGAAGACTTAATTCCTCCATACATGTGGCAGTATGATTAAAGCAGCGTCTCTGCTTCCACATATCTTCAGGTGAGGCCAAGTGAGAGTGCCCTAATCCATTGTGAATAGTTCAAGTTGGAGTATTCCACTAATCCCTTCTCCCATCCAAGTTCCCAAAAAAATACAAAAACCCAAATATTTTGGACTGGTCATTGAGTAACGAGCAAGTGGGAGTAAGGGGGCATAAGTGAGAGGCCAAGAAGTCAGGACTCAGCAAGCCCTACGGGGACAGTGCTACACATAGAATGCAGGAAGGTAAAAAAACTTCAGCCTTTAGAGCCAGTTTAAAATAAAGGAGGGAATTAAAGAAAGACTTGGGGCAAAAGAGGGAGAGCAGAAATACACAGAATAAAGAGAGTTTTATGCAGCAATTCAGAAAATACTTAATATGTTGATATGTACAAACTAGAAACAAAAGTAAAGAACACTGATTGTAAACAACATTTTTCCAATCCACGATGCTCGCCAACTTTATTTCAGCTTTGGATATACAAATCTGCACAGGGACCTGAGTATAACAATACAAGAACAGATCATGGTAGATAATCTTGTATTCTGTTCCTCTACAGCATGGGAAATCTGCCCAAATGAGACCTTTGAGACACAAGACCTTGTGAACAGATATGTAACACACAAAAATAAATACAATGCAATCTACCATCAGTCTGAGATTAATTGGATTGATTGTAAAATGGGTAATCAGTACAAGATGGGGGTCCTTTGGCATGAAATGTAATCAACAAGATGTTTATGTATGTATGTATGTATGTTCACGGGCAGGAGCAATGCAATCAGTGCAAAGCCAGGTCTGCAAAGCATCAGAGAGGATGCTGAGCGCACAGGCCCCACCAAAGAAATTCTATGCATCTATTTCAGGAGTTTAGCACACTCTGAACATGAAGGACTTCCTAACAGGATTTCCATTTTAATAAGGTCATGCAGTTCTTATTTTGGAACAATGAAACACAGAATTATTGCATCTCAGCCTGGTGTACGCCAAAGCGACACTACATTTTAAAACTGATGGCTAATCTGAAGAGGTAGATCTTGTGCAGTTCAGCAGCTCTGAGAATCATAGGAGTCCTGGAGAGGTCTGCTTGTGTAATTCCAAAAAGAAGTAAATTACATCTAGACTGCATTTAATCAGAAATAACCACCATACCTTTCTTTAGCCTGCTGATTTAAATAATGCTTTATGCAGGAAGATTTTCTGAGCCCTTAATATATGCTCAAGCAGCTAGAACTTACAATTTTAGCTATTTCTTTCATGAGCAATCCTGATGTTTAAAGAGAATAAAAGCCATGTCTGTGTCTTTTTTAGACACACAGGTAAAATTCTTAAACTTGATTTAAACAGGCTCATAAATATATGGTTTTTTTTTGTTTTGTTTTTGTTTTTATTTCTATGTATATTTTGTAATGATATATGAATATAGGAGCCACAATATTTGCTCATTACATATGCAGTCTCTGACTTCTAATTTGCTGGGCTACACAACGGTTGCGCTTTACTTTCTAATTTGCTGGGCTACACAACAGTTGGACTTTACTGCTCCATTCACACACTGCAAGTCTATTGACTCATTGAAAACAATATACTTTCTGTGGGACTGATTTCTTATATAAACTGTTCTTAAAAAGAAATGTGAAGTGATTCCTTACTGTGTGCTCCCTTTTGTGTCTAATCTTCAATCCTCTATATTTAAAGTCAGTATAGACCTTCCTATTAGCACCTTGTGTTTTTCACCTCCATAAGATGTGCATTGATAAAAATATATCTTTATTCCAAAATTGTTTAAAACCACACACATATTAAAAACACAGCAACACCCTCTACTAAACAATAAGTCAACAGATACCCAATTGATGACATGGAGGTATGGATCTATTCATATAGAATAGTGGAATGTCCATCAATATGCAAAAAAAAGGGTAGATAAGTATCGAAAGGTAAGGTCCATAAACTCCTCCATACCTCCAAGTCATTAATTGGGTATCTGTTGATCTACTGTTTAGTAGGGGGTGTTGCTGTCTTTTTATTATGTGTGTGGTTTTAAACAATTTTGAAATAAAGATATATTGTTTATACATACTGCCTCGTGTTGTGCCCACAAAGTCCGCCTTTTTTGAGAGAGATAAGTGTTACTCTCTCAATCCTTTTTTTTTTCTAATATCTGGATGTTGGCAAGGTGGGGGTCCTCTCTTTCGTGCAACACAGAGGAAATAGCACTGAACACTGAGTGACCTGGAACAGGATTTTGCCAGTTCCTATAGGCAAGATAGGTGAAGCAATACGTGGACATATGGAAACCAATAAGCCATGACACTGCAAACTGCAGCCACAACAACACAGGGAATTATAACTACATTAATTCCTATTAAAAACAAGAAAAACATTTGAAGGTGTACAATACCTTTCATATAATATCAAAAAGATAAAAGAGCAAGCTTTGAAAAATGTAATATCAGTATCAAAGATGTGTAGCCCTTTTTTGGGGGGTTATTCAAATGGCCCTTCTAAAATAGTATACAGTGCTTAACATGTAGGTAAATAAGAGAACCAGAACCTTCCCAAGTGGAAAAGTGGGTTTGGTAATAAAGTAGGCAGTGCCTCCATCCAGGACAGGGCCTCTATGAACAGAGTGGATTCCTTTCCTGGGAAATCCAGCCGTAATAAGCTAAGCAAATTAATAGGGAGTGGAGGAACTACTGTACCCCGTATATAACATTAACCATAAGTATATAGATGGGTGCCAATATTGAAATATAAAAAAAAGATTAATAATAGCACATACATCCAATGTACAGGTATAGATAAGAGTTCTGGTGGAATTGTGCACATGTACCCAGGTATATACAGGTATAGTTATCAATAGAGATACCTGTAGATGAAGGTTACAGCAACATCCAGTTGCAGGGGCCCCTGTGGATGATCACATTGTAGTGTTCATCTTGGCACCAGAGACCTGAAAACAAGATTAGCAGTAATGGGACAATTCTCCAACTGTTGTCCAACCAGCCTGGGGCACTGCTTCTCATGCGCAAAAACTGTGGTGTGGCACTGGAACTTACAGTCAGGAAATCGAATCTGCACTTTAGTCTTTCTCTAGTAGTTTCAAATCTTATGCCTAGCACACACGATCGGTTCGCCGGGAAAACCGAGGGGAAAACCGAGAACCGGCTCAGTCACTTTTCCCCTGTACACACGGTCGGTTTTCCCGACAGGAAAACTGCCAGGAGAGCTTTGGTCGGGAAAACCGGCCGTGTGTATGCTCCCTCGCAGTGTTTCCCTATAGGAAAACTGTGAGAAAAAAACCGCCGCGATTCGCCGCTGGAAAAAATACATCATGTTCACATTTTTTTCACTGCAGTTTTCCTGTCGGGAAAACTGCTATGGAGCATGCACACAGCCGGTTTTACCGGCCAAAAGAAAACATGGCAGTTTTCCAGACGGGAAAACCGATGGTGTGTACGAGGCATAACATGCAACAACTGGACCTCTAACTACCAGACATGGTCATCAGATGCCTAACCTGGCTCCAGCCTAAGGGGTTTATTGAGCCCCAAGCTAAAACTTGCTATAGTATCCCACCAGACCAGAAGGGACAGGGTTATTTAAATAACATGAGCTGTATAGAAACTCTTTTGAAATAAACAGGTTCACTTACTAAAATACTGGAAGGTGACCACTACATACTGCACATACAGTAGCACAGACCTAGCTATCTGGCATTGTACATGTGAGATAATAACAATAGGACAGAGATACTCTGTCTGTCACAAAAATTCAGAAACATACTCAAGAAGCAATAGGTAGCTGCAGTTAAACTATTGGAACATAGGAATACTTGAATCATAGTCTCTTCTACTCTGGATTTAGCAGCATGCAGAGAACATGTGGCCAAGACTTTCTCTCTCTCTCTCTCTCTCTCTCTTCACTTCCTCCTTCTAGTGTTTTTTTACCCAGCCCCACAGAGACAGAAAGTGATAATACATAATTATACATAACACTTTGATATTACTAGCTAACAATAGAGAACAGCAAATCCCTATAGATGACTTTACACAAAACATAACAGACTAGCCTTGGTTGTACTGAGAACTTGCAATGAAACATATAGCTTCTAAAGCTACCCATGTTTGCAGTTCACCTGATCCACTACACAAATGATTATCTATAAATCAGGTGACAATTGGACATCATGGTCAGTCTAATTACACAGACGGACTACCTCAGGGGCATAATTCAATAATTTCTCTATTAGACCCCTTTCACACTGAGCCGACCGTAGCATCGGCGGTAAAACGCTGATGCTATGGGCGGATTTACGGCGCATTTCAGCCACTAGCGGGGCACATTTAACCCCTGCTAGCGGTTGAGAAAGGGTTAAAACCGCCTGCAATGCGCTGCTGAAGCAGCACATTGCGGGCGGTATAGCCGCGCTGTCCCTTTGATTTCAATGGGCAGCAGCGGTGGAGGAGCGGTAAACACACCGCACCTTCATCGCTCCAAAGATGCTGCTCGCAGGACTTTTTTTACCGTCCTGCTAGCGCAACACTCCAGTGTGAAAGCCCTCTGGCTTTCACACTGGAGTGAATGTAACAGCTGTTTAAGGGCGGATTGCAGGCACTATTCTTAACGCTATAGGGCCTGCAATATGCCCTCAGTGTGAAAGGGATCTTAAGGCTCATTTACACTCGCAGTTGTCATTGTTGCTGCCAATCTGAAAAGCAATCTGCAGTGAATCACTTTTCAGAGGCATTTTACAGGTGCCTAAGAGGCAATATGTTGCCTCCTCACTTTGACAATCACCAGCACCAGCAACCATGTGCAATATACAGTATGTGGTTACAACATTGTAGCCCTCTTCATTTGAATGTGTTTCGTTTATGGTGGTACTGCCTGCCACATGCGACCTGTGGTATCATTGTTTGGCACACCGTTCTGCGACTACAAGGCTGGTTTCAATGTTAACTTTTTAAGTGCTTATCACAAAAAAACATAATACCACCCAACCCATAGTCCAGTATATATACTGTATAGTATATATACAGTACGTAGCCAATAAACGTGAATGAAGTTATTAAAGAAGAGCTTAGGGCAAAATAACAAATTCAGTATGTGATCAGATAAAAATGTAAATGTATGGCGATCATTAGGGATGAGCCGAACACCCCCGGGTTCGGTTCGCACCAGAACCTTCGAACGGACCGAAAGTTCGCGCGAATTTTCGAACCCTATTCGTTATAATGGACGCGAACGTTCGAAATCAAAATTGCTAATTACAACGGCCAATATGCATGTTAATGTTATAAAACAGGTTTGGGGACCCGGGTCCTGCCCCAGGGGACATATATCAATGCAAAAAGAAATTTTAAAAACTAAAGTTTTTTCGGGAGCAGTCATTTTAATGATGCATAAAGTGAAAAAAAAAAAAGTGAAATTTTCCTTTAAATACGGTACCTGGGGGGTGTCTAAAGTATGCCTGTGAAGTGGCATGTGTTTCCCGTGTTTAGAACTGTCCTTGCACAAAATGACATTTGTAAAGGAAAAAAAGAAGCCATTTAAAACCACTTGCGGCTTTAATGTCATGTCTTGTCCTGGCCGCCATATGGCTGAAAATCCTTGAGAAAAATGGCATGGCTACCCCATCACCCCCCCCCCCACCCCAGCCCCTTTGGGTCTTGTATGGATACTAAGGGGGACCCCGCACCCAAAATAAAACCCTATACCTACAACCCTATATACTCTGAACAGCAGTATATAGGTGGTGCAAACAAGACATGGACTGTAGGTTTGTTCTTAAGTAGAATCTGAACAGGTACATTATGAAGTGTAGCTACATCCCAAAAAAATCAATTTTTAAGCTTTTTGGAGAACATAGGGAGGGGTTATCACCCCTGTAACATTTGCTGTCTTTGCACATCTGTTCAGAACATGTCACCTCACTTTCCGTCCCAATGACAAATGTTTTTGGAAAAGTGGGGTTTTAATTGAAACAAGGATTGGTGATAAAGCATCAGTAGAGAGGAGATACCTTTTTCCCAAATTAAATCTAACAGGATAGAATTTTCCTTCCTAGGGGTAGATTTCCTCTCACTTCCTGTTTTCTCTTGCCGTTTGCAAGTAGGAGTCGTTTGTAAGTTGGATGTTTGAAAGTAGGGGCCTGCCGTATATACTCTGCAGAAATTTGCCCTATTAGATGTTGGTGTAGCCACAAGACTGGTGGGCACAGGAATGGGCCCTGCTGTGAGTTAATAGATCAAGATTTGTACTTGCATGCACCTGTTGAACCGGGCAGAAAAATTGGGCCTTTGGTGGTGGTGGTGGTGGTGGTGGACGGTGTTGCCACAAGACTGTAAGCCCTCACAGTTACTCTTGGTGGGTGCAGGAATGGGCCCTGCTGTGAGTTATTAGATCAAGATTTGTAATTGCATGCACCTGTTGAACAGGGCAGAAAAATTGGGCCTTTGGTGGTGGTGGTGGTGGTGGACGGTGTTGCCACAAGACTGTAGGCCCTCATAGTTACTCTTAGTGGGCGCAGGAATGGGCCCTGCTGTGAACTATTAGATCAAGATTTGTAATTACACGCCCCTGTTAAACAGGGGCTGAAAAATTGTGCCTTAGGCATTGGTGCTGGTGCCACAACACTGCAACCCCTCACAGATACTGTACTTGGAGCACAGCAGTCACACCTGTTGCGAAGCATCTTTTTTAAAAATTGTAATTACACGCCCCTGTTATACAGGGGCTGAAAAATTGTGCCTTAGGCACTGGTGCTGGTGCCACAACACTGCAACCCCTCACAGATACTGTACTCTGAGCACAGCAATGAGACCTGTTGCAAAGCATTGCCTAAAAATTGTAATTACACGCCCCAACAGGGGCTGAAAAATTGTGCCTTAGGCACTGGTGCTGGTGCCACAACACTGCAACCCCTCACAGATACTGTACTCTGAGCACAGCAGTCACACCTGTTGCGAAGCATCTTTTTAAAAAATTGTAATTACACGCCCCTGTTATACAGGGGCTGAAAAATTGTGCCTTAGGCACTGGTGCTGGTGCCACAACACTGCAACCCCTCACAGATACTGTACTCTGAGCACAGCAATGAGACCTGTTGCAAAGCATTGCCTAAAAATTGTAATTACACGCCCCAACAGGGGCTGAAAAATTGTGCCTTAGGCACTGGTGCTGGTGCCACAACACTGCAACCCCTCACAGATACTGTACTCTGAGCACAGCAGTCACACCTGTTGCGAAGCATCTTTTTAAAAAATTGTAATTACACGCCCCTGTTATACAGGGGCTGAAAAATTGTGCCTTAGGCACTGGTGCTGGTGCCACAACACTGCAACCCCTCACAGATACTGTACTCTGAGCACAGCAATGAGACCTGTTGCAAAGCATTGCCTAAAAATTGTAATTACACGCCCCAACAGGGGCTGAAAAATTGTGCCTTAGGCACTGGTGCTGGTGCCACAACACTGCAACCCCTCACAGATACTGTACTCTGAGCACAGCAGTCACACCTGTTGCGAAGCATCTTTTTAAAAAATTGTAATTACACGCCCCTGTTATACAGGGGCTGAAAAATTGTGCCTTAGGCACTGGTGTGGTGGCATGGATCATTGAGGAGGAGGAAGAGGATAGTCAGTGAACATAACAGGACAGTCACTCAGCATCAGCATAGGCAGTCTTGAAGGGATGTGACATTATAAATTATTCCGTTATATCCGCTTCAGGTGTCTGGTAGCTGGTGGTGATCCAAGACTGATTCATTTTTATGAAGGTCAGTCGATCAACCGAGTCGGTGGACAGGCGCACCCTATGATCGGTGACAAATCCTCCAGCAGCACTGAATGTGCGTTCGGAAAGAACGCTGGATGCAGGACAGGCCAGTAGCTCAATTGCATACTGTGCAAGCTCTGGCCAGTGATCCATCCTCAGGACCCAGTAAGCCAGAGGATTTTCGGTGGGAAAGGTGTCCAAGTCTGACCTTGCCCCTAGGTATTCCTGCACCATGTATATCAGACGCTGGCGATGGTTGCTGGAACCGATCATACCTTGGGGCTGCGGACTAAAAAATTGTCTGAACGCATCGGTCAGACGTCCACCTTCCCCACCGCTCCTTCTGCTACTGACCGAAGCCTCAGCAACTCGTCGTCCAGGACCAGGAGTTTGTAACCTCCCAGTTTCTGGGAACGCGTTGCACAGACCTTTCTGCAAGGTCTCCCTGAGATGTCTCATCCTCTGCTCCCTCTGCGACGGCAAGATAAGGTCCGCAACCTTACCCTTGTACCGTGGATCAAGGAGAGTGGCCAGCCAGTAATGGTCACTCTCCTTGATCCGAAGAACACGAGGATCCTTCCGCAGGCTTTGCAGGATCAGGGAGGCCATGCAGCGTAGGTTAGCTGAGGCATTCGGTCCGGAGTCTTCTGGGTCACTGAGGATGACATGATCGCCAGCCACCTCCTCCCAGCCACGTACAAGTCCACTGGTTTGTTGGGACTGTACATCATCCCTAAAAGACTGCTGCTGCTGATGCTGAGTGCCAGGCTCCACCTCCATGCTCACACAATCCTCCTCCTCCTCCTCCTCCTCTTCCTGTGTGATGGGTGGGACAGAAGGAACATTGTCTGGATAAAGGGGGCCTTGAGAGACAAGGAAGTCCTCCTCTTCCTGCCTCTGTTCTGCCTCAAGTGCCCTGTCCATTATCCCACGCAGCGTATGCTCCAACAGGTGGACAAGAGGTACAGTGTCACTGATGCATGCACTGTCACTGCTCACCATCCTCGTGGCCTCCTCAAATGGTGAGAGGACAGTGCATGCATCCCTGATCATGCTCCACTGGCGTGGGGAAAAAAAGCCAAGCTCCCCTGACCCTGTCCTGGTGCCGTAGTCGCAAAGGTACTCATTGATGGCCCTCTGCTGCGTGTGCAGTCGCTGCAGCATGGCCAACGTTGAGTTCCACCTGGTGGGCATGTCACATATTAGGCGGTTCTTGGGCAGGTTCAGCTCCTTTTGCAGCTCAGTCAGCCGAGCACTGGCATTATAAGATCGGCGGAAATGCACACAGACTTTCCTGGCCTGCCTCAGGACATCCTGTAAGCCTGGGAACCTGCCCAAGAACCGCTGCACCACCAGGTTGAGGACGTGAGCCATACAGGGCACATGGGTGAGCTGCCCCTGTCGCAGGGCGGAGAGGAGGTTGGTGCCATTATCAGAAACGACCATTCCTGGCTTAAGCTGGCGTGGCGTCAACCACCTCTCGGCCTGCCCCTGCAGAGCTGCCAGAACCTCTGGCCCAGTGTGGCTCCTGTCCCCCAAACACACCAGCGCAAGCACGGCATGGCATCTTTTTGCCTGCGTACTCGCGTAGCCCCTTGTACGCCTACGGAGCACCGCTGGTTCCGAGGACAGAGCACTCGAAGAGGACATGGAGGAAGAAGAAGAGGAGGGGGTGGAGGAGAGAGGCGTGTCACAACCAGTAGTAGCATTTTGGAGGCGTGGTGGCGGAACAACCTCCAACACTACTGCACCTTGTCCTGCATCCCTCCCAGCTACCAATAGAGTGACCCAATGGGCCGTGAAAGAAAGATAACGTCCCTGTCCATGCCTGCTGGACCATGAGTCAGCGGTAATATGCACCTTACCGCTGACCGCCCTGTCCAGCGAGGCATGGACATTGCCTTCCACATGCCAGTAGAGAGACGGAATCGCCTTCCGTGAGAAAAAGTGGCGTTTGGGAACCTGCCACTGAGGAACCGCACATTGAACAAACTCACGGAAGGGGGCCGAGTCTATCAACTGAAAAGGCAGCAGTTGAAGTGCTAGCAATTTAGCCAAGCTAGCATTCAACCGCTGGGCATGTGGATGGCTGGGAGTATACTTCTTTCGACGGTCCAGCAGCTGGGGCAGGGAAATTTGCCTGCTACAATCGGACGTCGGTGTACTGCAAGTACTTGGTTGTGACACACCTAATTCTACACCTTCAGTCCTCTCAGAGCAGCTTTCAGAGAGGACTGAAGATATAGTGGGGATGGAGATCCCAGCTGATGAGGAGCAAGGAGAGGTCCGCTTTGTTCTTTGGTGTGGGTCTTTTATGTGTGCTTGCCAACGAGCTGCATGGCAGGTCGACATATGTCTGCTCATGCTTGTGGTGCCCAAGCGGCTGATGTTTTGGCCACGCGAGATACGCTTGAGACAAATATTGCAAATAGCAGTGGTGCGATCTGATGCACTCGTCTCAAAAAAGGCCCACACCAAAGAACTTTTGTGATAACGTGCAGAGGCAGCGCCCTGCACAGGCGGAGCTCTGCGGTGTGGTACAGTTGCTGTGCTGGCCTCTAGCTGGCCTCCAGGGGGCATCCTGCCTCGTTGGACATGTGACGCTGCATCCTCCTCCTCCTCCTCCTCTCTCCCTTCAGGCACCCACGTGGAGTCAGTGACCTCATCATCCCCTCCCTCTTCACCACTAGAGCAAACCTGGCAGTAAGCTGCAGCTGGTGGAACACTACTGCCAGATTGCTGTCCTTCAGCATCCCCTCTCTCTGCGCGCACACTACTGACTTCCTCAAGCTGGGTATCATCATCCGAGCCTTCGAATCGTTGGGCATCCTCCTGGAGCATGTACCCAACACTGTGCTCAAACAGTTCGGGGGACTCCTCAGGAGGACATGGTGGGTCTAGGGAAGGGGTGGCTGATGATGCCATTGAGTACGCGTTGGCAGCTGCTCTGCCAGTACCCTGAGCCTGGGTGAGAGAGGATGAGGAGGATGAGGAGGGCTTGGTCATCCATTCTACCAAGCCTTCGGCATGATGCGGCTCCACATGTCCAGCTGCCGAAAACAAAGACAAGCGTGTCCCATGGCCACGTGCTGATGACGATGCACGACCACGTCCACGGCCAGCACTGTTGTCTCTAGAAACAGAGCCTGCCTGCCCTGTGTTCTTGCCTCGGCACGCTCTGCCTCTCCTTGGCGGTCTTCCAGCCATTGTAGTCGGTAGTGTATATAGTATAAAAAATAGAACTCCTATGTGTGCTCACAACACACTGTAGGTCCTATGGGTGCTGACACTAACACACTATAGGTACTATGTGTGCTGCTGACAAGAAAATATAGGAGCTCTGTTTGCTGCCACTAACACACTAGAAGTCCTATGGGTGCTGCTGAGAAGAAAATATAGGAGCTCTGTTTGCTGCCACTAACACACTAGAAGTCCTATGGGTGCTGCTGAGAAGAAAATATAGGAGCTCTGTTTGCTGCCACTAACACACTAGAAGTCCTATGGGTGCTGCTGAGAAGAAAATATAGGAGCTCTGTGTGATGCCACTAACACACTAGAAGT
The DNA here is from genome assembly GCA_029206835.1 of Rana muscosa. Lineage (NCBI taxonomy): Eukaryota > Metazoa > Chordata > Amphibia > Anura > Ranidae > Rana > Rana muscosa. The sequence goes on from CM055121.1 coordinate 495,059,361, forward strand.
CCTATGGGTGCTGCTGAGAAGAAAATATAGGAGCTCTGTTTGCTGCCACTAACACACTAGAAGTCCTATGGGTGCTGCTGAGAAGAAAATATAGGAGCTCTGTGTGATGCCACTAACACACTAGAAGTCCTATGGGTGCTGCTGAGATGAAAATATAGGAACTCTGTGTGATGCCACTAACACATTAGAAGTCCTATGGGTGCTGCTGAGAAGAAAATATAGGAGCTCTGTTTGCTGCCACTAACACACTAGAAGTCCTATGGGTGCTGCTGAGAAGAAAATATAGGAGCTCTGTTTGCTGCCACTAACACACTAGAAGTCCTATGGGTGCTGCTGAGAAGAAAATATAGGAGCTCTGTGTGATGCCACTAACACACTAGAAGTCCTATGGGTGCTGCTGAGAAGAAAATATAGGAGCTCTGTTTGCTGCCACTAACACACTAGAAGTCCTATGGGTGCTGCTGAGAAGAAAATATAGGAGCTCTGTGTGATGCCACTAACACACTAGAAGTCCTATGGGTGCTGCTGAGAAGAAAATATAGGAGCTCTGTTTGCTGCCACTAACACACTAGAAGTCCTATGGGTGCTGCTGAGAAGAAAATATAGGAGCTCTGTGTGATGCCACTAACACACTAGAAGTCCTATGGGTGCTGCTGAGAAGAAAATATAGGAGCTCTGTTTGCTGCCACTAACACACTAGAAGTCCTATGGGTGCTGCTGAGAAGAAAATATAGGAGCTCTGTTTGCTGCCACTAACACACTAGAAGTCCTATGGGTGCTGCTGAGAAGAAAATATAGGAGCTCTGTTTGCTGCCACTAACACACTAGAAGTCCTATGGGTGCTGCTGAGAAGAAAATATAGGAGCTCTGTGTGATGCCACTAACACACTAGAAGTCCTATGGGTGCTGCTGAGAAGAAAATATAGGAGCTCTGTTTGCTGCCACTAACACACTAGAAGTCCTATGGGTGCTGCTGAGAAGAAAATATAGGAGCTCTGTTTGCTGCCACTAACACACTAGAAGTCCTATGGGTGCTGCTGAGAAGAAAATATAGGAGCTCTGTGTGATGCCACTAACACACTAGAAGTCCTATGGGTGCTGCTGAGATGAAAATATAGGAACTCTGTGTGATGCCACTAACACATTAGAAGTCCTATGGGTGCTGCTGAGAAGAAAATATAGGAGCTCTGTTTGCTGCCACTAACACACTAGAAGTCCTATGGGTGCTGCTGAGAAGAAAATATAGGAGCTCTGTGTGATGCCACTAACACACTAGAAGTCCTATGGGTGCTGCTGAGAAGAAAATATAGGAGCTCTGTTTGCTGCCACTAACACACTAGAAGTCCTATGGGTGCTGCTGAGAAGAAAATATAGGAGCTCTGTGTGATGCCACTAACACACTAGAAGTCCTATGGGTGCTGCTGAGAAGAAAATATAGGAGCTCTGTTTGCTGCCACTAACACACTAGAAGTCCTATGGGTGCTGCTGAGAAGAAAATATAGGAGCTCTGTGTGATGCCACTAACACACTAGAAGTCCTATGGGTGCTGCTGAGAAGAAAATATAGGAGCTCTGTTTGCTGCCACTAACACACTAGAAGTCCTATGGGTGCTGCTGAGAAGAAAATATAGGAGCTCTGTTTGCTGCCACTAACACACTAGAAGTCCTATGGGTGCTGCTGAGAAGAAAATATAGGAGCTCTGTGTGATGCCACTAACACACTAGAAGTCCTATGGGTGCTGCTGAGAAGAAAATATAGGAGCTCTGTTTGCTGCCACTAACACACTAGAAGTCCTATGGGTGCTGCTGAGAAGAAAATATAGGAGCTCTGTTTGCTGCCACTAACACACTAGAAGTCCTATGGGTGCTGCTGAGAAGAAAATATAGGAGCTCTGTTTGCTGCCACTAACACACTAGAAGTCCTATGGGTGCTGCTGAGAAGAAAATATAGGAGCTCTGTTTGCTGCCACTAACACACTAGAAGTCCTATGGGTGCTGCTGAGAAGAAAATATAGGAGCTCTGTGTGATGCCACTAACACACTAGAAGTCCTATGGGTGCTGCTGAGAAGAAAATATAGGAGCTCTGTTTGCTGCCACTAACACACTAGAAGTCCTATGGGTGCTGCTGAGAAGAAAATATAGGAGCTCTGTGTGATGCCACTAACACACTAGAAGTCCTATGGGTGCTGCTGAGAAGAAAATATAGGAGCTCTGTTTGCTGCCACTAACACACTAGAAGTCCTATGGGTGCTGCTGAGAAGAAAATATAGGAGCTCTGTGTGATGCCACTAACACACTAGAAGTCCTATGGGTGCTGCTGAGAAGAAAATATAGGAGCTCTGTTTGCTGCCACTAACACACTAGAAGTCCTATGGGTGCTGCTGAGAAGAAAATATAGGAGCTCTGTTTGCTGCCACTAACACACTAGAAGTCCTATGGGTGCTGCTGAGAAGAAAATATAGGAGCTCTGTTTGCTGCCACTAACACACTAGAAGTCCTATGGGTGCTGCTGAGAAGAAAATATAGGAGCTCTGTGTGATGCCACTAACACACTAGAAGTCCTATGGGTGCTGCTGAGAAGAAAATATAGGAGCTCTGTTTGCTGCCACTAACACACTAGAAGTCCTATGGGTGCTGCTGAGAAGAAAATATAGGAGCTCTGTTTGCTGCCACTAACACACTAGAAGTCCTATGGGTGCTGCTGAGAAGAAAATATAGGAGCTCTGTGTGATGCCACTAACACACTAGAAGTCCTATGGGTGCTGCTGAGATGAAAATATAGGAACTCTGTGTGATGCCACTAACACATTAGAAGTCCTATGGGTGCTGCTGAGAAGAAAATATAGGAGCTCTGTTTGCTGCCACTAACACACTAGAAGTCCTATGGGTGCTGCTGAGAAGAAAATATAGGAGCTCTGTGTGATGCCACTAACACACTAGAAGTCCTATGGGTGCTGCTGAGAAGAAAATATAGGAGCTCTGTTTGCTGCCACTAACACACTAGAAGTCCTATGGGTGCTGCTGAGAAGAAAATATAGGAGCTCTGTGTGATGCCACTAACACACTAGAAGTCCTATGGGTGCTGCTGAGAAGAAAATATAGGAGCTCTGTTTGCTGCCACTAACACACTAGAAGTCCTATGGGTGCTGCTGAGAAGAAAATATAGGAGCTCTGTGTGATGCCACTAACACACTAGAAGTCCTATGGGTGCTGCTGAGAAGAAAATATAGGAGCTCTGTTTGCTGCCACTAACACACTAGAAGTCCTATGGGTGCTGCTGAGAAGAAAATATAGGAGCTCTGTTTGCTGCCACTAACACACTAGAAGTCCTATGGGTGCTGCTGAGAAGAAAATATAGGAGCTCTGTGTGATGCCACTAACACACTAGAAGTCCTATGGGTGCTGCTGAGAAGAAAATATAGGAGCTCTGTGTGATGCCACTAACACACTAGAAGTCCTATGGGTGCTGCTGAGAAGAAAATATAGGAGCTCTGTTTGCTGCCACTAACACACTAGAAGTCCTATGGGTGCTGCTGAGAAGAAAATATAGGAGCTCTGTGCGATGCCACTAACACACTAGAAGTCCTATGGGTGCTGCTGAGAAGAAAATATAGGAGCTCTGTTTGCTGCCACTAACACACTAGAAGTCCTATGGGTGCTGCTGAGAAGAAAATATAGGAGCTCTGTTTGCTGCCACTAACACACTAGAAGTCCTATGGGTGCTGCTGAGAAGAAAATATAGGAGCTCTGTGTGATGCCACTAACACACTAGAAGTCCTATGGGTGCTGCTGAGAAGAAAATATAGGAGCTCTGTTTGCTGCCACTAACACACTAGAAGTCCTATGGGTGCTGCTGAGAAGAAAATATAGGAGCTCTGTTTGCTGCCACTAACATACTAGAAGTCCTATGGGTGCTGCTGAGAAGAAAATATAGGAGCTCTGTGTGATGCCACTAACACACTAGAAGTCCTATGGGTGCTGCTGAGAAGAAAATATAGGAGCTCTGTTTGCTGCCACTAACACACTAGAAGTCCTATGGGTGCTGCTGAGAAGAAAATATAGGAGCTCTGTTTGCTGCCACTAACACACTAGAAGTCCTATGGGTGCTGCTGAGAAGAAAATATAGGAGCTCTGTTTGCTGCCACTAACACACTAGAAGTCCTATGGGTGCTGCTGAGAAGAAAATATAGGAGCTCTGTGTGATGCCACTAACACACTAGAAGTCCTATGGGTGCTGCTGAGAAGAAAATATAGGAGCTCTGTTTGCTGCCACTAACACACTAGAAGTCCTATGGGTGCTGCTGAGAAGAAAATATAGGAGCTCTGTTTGCTGCCACTAACACACTAGAAGTCCTATGGGTGCTGCTGAGAAGAAAATATAGGAGCTCTGTGTGATGCCACTAACACACTAGAAGTCCTATGGGTGCTGCTGAGATGAAAATATAGGAACTCTGTGTGATGCCACTAACACATTAGAAGTCCTATGGGTGCTGCTGAGAAGAAAATATAGGAGCTCTGTTTGCTGCCACTAACACACTAGAAGTCCTATGGGTGCTGCTGAGAAGAAAATATAGGAGCTCTGTTTGCTGCCACTAACACACTAGAAGTCCTATGGGTGCTGCTGACAAGAAAATATAGGAGCTCTGTTTGCTGCCACTAACACACTAGAAGTCCTATGGGTGCTGCTGAGAAGAAAATATAGGAGCTCTGTTTGCTGCCACTAACACACTAGAAGTCCTATGGGTGCTGCTGAGAAGAAAATATAGGAGCTCTGTTTGCTGCCACTAACACACTAGAAGTCCTATGGGTGCTGCTGAGAAGAAAATATAGGAGCTCTGTTTGCTGCCACTAACACACTAGAAGTCCTATGGGTGCTGCTGAGAAGAAAATATAGGAGCTCTGTTTGCTGCCACTAACACACTAGAAGTCCTATGGGTGCTGCTGAGAAGAAAATATAGGAGCTCTGTTTGCTGCCACTAACACACTAGAAGTCCTATGGGTGCTGCTGAGAAGAAAATATAGGAGCTCTGTGTGATGCCACTAACACACTAGAAGTCCTATGGGTGCTGCTGAGAAGAAAATATAGGAGCTCTGTTTGCTGCCACTAACACACTAGAAGTCCTATGGGTGCTGCTGAGAAGAAAATATAGGAGCTCTGTTTGCTGCCACTAACACACTAGAAGTCCTATGGGTGCTGTTGGGGTGCAATGCTGTGCTAACAGCACTGCGGTTGGTACTACTGCAATACTGTACTAACAGTAAGCACGCACCAGACTAATCCCCAGCAGCAGCTAATAACACACTAACTGTGCAATCAGCAGCAATGAACGATCAATGACTTAGGTAGCAATGGTTTAGCAAAGAAATAGCCAATGGTTTAGCAAAGAAGAGCAAATCTTTCAGTATCAAGCAAAGACAGAATCAGCAGACTAATCTCTCCTAAAGCCGGAACTCATGTGACCGGGGCCGATGGCGTGGCGGCCTTTTAAATGGTGGGGCGTGTACTAAAGCCCCTGAGCTGTAATTGGCTACAGGCGTCCTGCCTGTAGCCAATTATTGCTCTCCGAGTTTCGGGCGCTGTGATTGGCCAAGCATGCGGGGTCACAGTGCATGCTTGGCCAATCATCAGCCAGCAATGCACTGCGCCGGCCGCGCCGGCCGCAATGCATTGCGGGGCCGCTCGCATCACACGAATGTGATGCGAACGGCCCAAATAGTTCTGGGCTCGACGAGCGAGCGAACGCCCGATGCTCGATTCGAACATGGGTTCGAATCGAGCACCGGGCCCATCCCTAGCGATCATGTAGAAAACATTATTGGTTGCTAAGACATGAATGTGCATCAAACAGTATTGGATACTATCATAAGGATGTTTATGGTTAAGTTGATGCACATTCATATCTTAACAACCAAAACTGTTTCCTACACAATCGCCATATGCACTTAATTGACTCCTCCCTCTGCTCCACTTTATTAGACTGTCCATTCACCCTATCCACTATCCTTGAAAAAGGAGCGCGGCTGCTACAACACACGCAGCAGGCACGCTCAAAAACGCGTCGCATTTTTGTGACGTCATTGCCCTGTGCCATGCTGCCCTATGCACTCCAAACCTTGTTTTGTATTACACAACACACAACCGTCTTCCACCTCTAGCGGTTACAAGCGAGGCCTCCAGGACCAGCAGCGATGAGTACACTGCCCCCATCCTTTCAAGGAATCTGATGCGCTTGCCAGATCCTCTACACCACCAGCGAGAAGTGGAACTATTGTGACCTGGTCACCCATCCTGCTCCTGGATGCTATTCAGTCCACAGATGTGCTCTACACATCTTCTCCCATGTGAGCTGATATTGTTTTTACTATTAAAGGAGAAGTCCAGCCTGAGATTTTTAGGCTGGGCTTTTCCTCTGGGTCACAGGAGTGCAATTCATTTTGCACTCCTGTGATCTGTTTTCAGCGGAGAGCGGTTTGAAGTCCACTCTCCACTGACGTCACTGCCATCAGTCGGAGCACCGCGTCATCACAACTTCCAAGTCGGGATCCGCCAGCTGCCTTGATTGATGGCAGTCTCAGCGTCTGACTGATAGTCAGCATCACTCTGCTCGGAGAGAAGTGAGAACCGAGCCATAAGCGGTGTTCGGTGGCTCGGTTCTCAGTGCAGAGACGCCAGGGGGACAGATGCAGCATCCACCGAGGTAAGTATGATTAGGGAAAAAAAATAAAACCCATACTTCTCTTTTAAAGTGTTTTACTTATACACTCAGAGGCGCCCCTCTCCTTGTTTTTTCTGTGATGCTTAAAGCTGGTCATAGACAGTTTAATATATGTATGGGTAGGCTGAATGTACCCAAGTTGATTGATCAATCAACTTGGGTACAACCAGCCTGCTGGATTTTACATGTGATTATTGCTAGCAACCTTTATAGAGGGATGCCTGTGGTTGCAGGAAAGAAATTTGCTCTGTCTTTGACCGGCCTTAGAATTATATGATATATGTTTTGGTATTTAACTCTAAGGATGTGGCACATGGTGACCACCTACTAGACCTTTAAATGTTCTGTTACCTCACCAGTCATCAGGGGTCAGCTCTTACATGAGGAATCAAAGCCCTGCTCCTCTACTAAGATGGATGCCACCACACAGAATGTGAACCAAGACATGGTGCAGTAAGTTTGTAATGGGGAAAAAGTCAGCTGCACAGAGCATACAGGCAATTCCTGGAGACTGGCCCTTTGCCCTTCACCTGCATTTTGGGCACAGCTTCCAAAGTACTGTTTCATTTGAATAAAAAACATGCAATGCAGGTATTTATTATAGTTGTGGCATTTTCTCTTTTGAATACTAATGTTCAATAGGTTCATAGTTTTTCCATCAATGCTTGCTATTTTGACTGGGGATTGGGGTATAGCAATTTTTTATCATTGTGATTGACAAAGAACAGGAAACAGGCTGTTATGATGATTGACTAATAGGATTGACCATTTTAAATTACCATGGAGACAGTAAGACCAGCCCCTGGTGTCTGCTGCTAATTCTCAAGATTAAGTGCTTGTTTTATTTTTTTGTCCTGCGCATGGCTCTAATTAGAGGCTGAGGAAATTGATGGCTACGCTGCTGATTAATTTGTACTGCTTGCATTTTAAAAGCTTGCTACAATTTAATGAATCCAGCTCAAGCCCCACACTAACACAGCTCACCATGCAAAGTTTGCTGCCAGAGATAACCTATGAATGTACAATCACAAGCTAATGCACCTTGTTTTCCATGAATGAGATATTGATTAGGACCTGTGGAGGGACCAGAACTGCTGTTCTAATTGATGAAGATCATGGGAAATTCAATGTTTCTACAGGATAGAGATAAACCAAGGGAGTGTTGTGTCTTTCTTTTAATACAGAATGGAATTGCAATTAAATTGATTAAATGAGGAATGGATTTCTTAACCACTGTATAAAAATTACATTTGTCTCAATCAGCAACTAAAGCTACTCTCTATAGAGCAAGTTTTCTAGAGTGGTCTGATGAATGTATAAAATATAATGGTATGTCAAGGTTAAAGCAACTACACACCACATGTTTAACCTCATTATATGTATATATTTAAAGAATAACCCTACCAAAACATATCTAGCTAGGGTCTATGGGGACCCTACATGGTCATGAATGTTGACTCTAGCAAAATAAGGTTCTAATAGTTTTTTTTATAAAATCCACTAAAGAACTCTGGTATGTGATCCATAGTGTATATGGAAAAATCAAAGGTTGTGACACAAATGTATATTTTCCTTTAAGTTTCTAGCCTGTAAAAGCCCTATTAGAGTTGGGTTGAATGGGTAGGATCTTCGACACAGATTAAGTTATTAGGCAATCATATCCTGTTCACTCTAGGTCACCACATAAGTGGACCCTCCATGTCACAAGGAAGAGAAAGTGCTTACCTGGAAATTAAGGATCACATGCACCACTGGATGATGCTGGAAGGGTCCCCAGGTACATGTTCCACTGGTAACTGTTGATACAGCCCCGATGGATATAAATTGCTAAACTGGTAGACCTCTGCCAAAAGTCCAGAGAGGCAGCAGAAAACAGGTGTAGAAATGCTGTAGACAGTGGTCATCCACTGGGAGAACATTCAAAACATAGTAACAGAATCAGTAGACAGTAGGGATGAGCTTCGTGTTCGAGTCGAACATACGTTCGACTCGAACATCGGCTGTTCGATCGTTCGACGAAGATCGAACGATTTGGGCCGTTCGCGCCAAATTCGAGTGACGCGAACGGCCCACAATGCACTACGCCATCGCAGTGTCATCCAGGCACTGTGATTGGCCAAGCATGCACTGTGACCCCGCATGCTTGGCCAATCACAGCGCCGGCAGCGAGGAGAGCAATGATTGGCCACAGGCAGGATGCCTGTGGCCAATTATTGCTGAGGGTGTTTAGTACACGCCCCACACTATAAAAGGCCGCCAGCACGGCGGCCTAGTGTAGTGTGTTCCGGAGCAGGGAAAGAGAAGCATAGGCAGGGACAGTGACATTTATTTTTTTCTTGCTTAACCTGGATTCCTTTAGTTTAGGGAAAGAGAAGGATAGGTAGGGAGAGTGTCAGTGTGTTTTACTGTGCGAATCCTTGTTTCTTGGGACAGGGAAGGACAGTGAGGGAATTCTCCTTGTGCTATAGTGTGCTTTAAAAAAACATTTTTTCTAGGGACAGAAAACTATAGGTAGGGAGAGTGTCAGTGTGTTTTACTGTGCGAATCCTTGTTTCTAGGGACAGGGAAGGACAGTGAGGGAATTCTCCTTGTGCTATAGTGTGCTTTAAAAAAACATTTTTTCTAGGGACAGAAAACTATAGGTAGGAAGAGTGTCAGTTTCTTTCACTGTGATAATCCTTGTTTCTAGGGACAAAGAAGGAAAGTGAGGGAAATTCTCCTTGTGCTATAGTGTGCTTTAAAAAAACATTTTTTCTAGGGACAGAAAATTATAGGTAGGGAGAGTGTCAGTGTGTTTTACTGTGCGAATCCTTGTTTCTAGGGACAGGGAAGGACAGTGAGGGAATTCTCCTTGTGCTATAGTGTGCTTTAAAAAAACATTTTTTCTAGGGACAGAAAACTATAGGTAGGGAGAGTGTCAGTGTGTTTTACTGTGCGAATCCTTGTTTCTAGGGACAGGGAAGGACAGTGAGGGAATTCTCCTTGTGCTATAGTGTGCTTTAAAAAAACATTTTTTCTAGGGACAGAAAACTATAGGTAGGAAGAGTGTCAGTTTCTTTCACTGTGATAATCCTTGTTTCTAGGGACAAAGAAGGAAAGTGAGGGAAATTCTCCTTGTGCTATAGTGTGCTTTAAAAAAACATTTTTTCTAGGGACAGAAAACTATAGGTAGGGAGAGTGTCAGTGTGTTTTACTGTGCGAATCCTTGTTTCTAGGGACAGGGAAGGACAGTGAGGGAATTCTCCTTGTGCTATAGTGTGCTTTAAAAAAACATTTTTTCTAGGGACAGAAAACTATAGGAAGGAAGAGTGTCAGTTTCTTTCACTGTGATAATCCTTGTTTCTAGGGACAAAGAAGGAAAGTGAGGGAAATTCTCCTTGTGCTATAGTGTGCTTTAAAAAAACATTTTTTCTAGGGACAGAAAACTATAGGTAGGGAGAGTGTCAGTGTGTTTTACTGTGCGAATCCTTGTTTCTAGGGACAGGGAAGGACAGTGAGGGAATTCTCCTTGTGCTATAGTGTGCTTTAAAAAAACATTTTTTCTAGGGACAGAAAACTATAGGTAGGAAGAGTGTCAGTTTCTTTCACTGTGATAATCCTTGTTTCTAGGGACAAAGAAGGAAAGTGAGGGAAATTCTCCTTGTGCTATAGTGTGCTTTAAAAAAACATTTTTTCTAGGGACAGAAAACTATAGGTAGGGAGAGTGTCAGTGTCTTTTACTGTGCGAATCCTTGTTTCTAGGGACAGGGAAGGACAGTGAGGGAATTCTCCTTGTGCTATAGTGTGCTTTAAAAAAACATTTTTTCTAGGGACAGAAAACTATAGGAAGGAAGAGTGTCAGTTTCTTTCACTGTGATAATCCTTGTTTCTAGGGACAAAGAAGGAAAGTGAGGGAAATTCTCCTTGTGCTATAGTGTGCTTTAAAAAAACATTTTTTCTAGGGACAGAAAACTATAGGTAGGGAGAGTGTCAGTTTCTTTCACTGTGATAATCCTTGTTTCTAGGGACAAAGAAGGAAAGTGAGGGAAATTCTCCTTGTGCTATAGTGTGCTTTAAAAAAACATTTTTTCTAGGGACAGAAAACTATAGGTAGGGAGAGTGTCAGTGTCTTTTACTGTGCAAATCCTTGTTTCTAGGGACAGGGAAGGACAGTGAGGGAATTCTCCTTGTGCTATAGTGTGCTTTAAAAAAACATTTTTTCTAGGGACAGAAAACTATAGGTAGGAAGAGTGTCAGTTTCTTTCACTGTGATAATCCTTGTTTCTAGGGACAAAGAAGGAAAGTGAGGGAAATTCTCCTTGTGCTATAGTGTGCTTTAAAAAAACATTTTTTCTAGGGACAGAAAACTATAGATAGGGAGAGTGTCAGTGTCTTTTACTGTGCAAATCCTTGTTTCTAGGGACAGGGAAGGACAGTGAGGGAATTCTCCTTGTGCTATAGTGTGCTTTAAAAAAACATTTTTTCTAGGGACAGAAAACTATAGGTAGGAAGAGTGTCAGTTTCTTTCACTGTGATAATCCTTGTTTCTAGGGACAAAGAAGGAAAGTGAGGGAAATTCTCCTTGTGCTATAGTGTGCTTTAAAAAAACATTTTTTCTAGGGACAGAAAACTATAGGTAGGGAGAGTGTCAGTGTCTTTTACTGTGCGAATCCTTGTTTCTAGGGACAGGGAAGGACAGTGAGGGAATTCTCCTTGTGCTATAGTGTGCTTTAAAAAAACATTTTTTCTAGGGACAGAAAACTATAGGAAGGAAGAGTGTCAGTTTCTTTCACTGTGATAATCCTTGTTTCTAGGGACAAAGAAGGAAAGTGAGGGAAATTCTCCTTGTGCTATAGTGTGCTTTAAAAAAACATTTTTTCTAGGGACAGAAAACTATAGGTAGGGAGAGTGTCAGTTTCTTTCACTGTGATAATCCTTGTTTCTAGGGACAGGGAAGGACAGTGAGGAAAATCCTCCTTGTGCTATAGTGTGCTTTAAAAAAACATTTTTTCTAGGGACAGAAAACTATAGGTAGGGAGAGTGTCAGTGTCTTTTACTGTGCGAATCCTTGTTTCTAGGGACAGGGAAGGACAGTGAGGGAATTCTCCTTGTGCTATAGTGTGCTTTAAAAAAACATTTTTTCTAGGGACAGAAAACTATAGGAAGGAAGAGTGTCAGTTTCTTTCACTGTGATAATCCTTGTTTCTAGGGACAAAGAAGGAAAGTGAGGGAAATTCTCCTTGTGCTATAGTGTGCTTTAAAAAAACATTTTTTCTAGGGACAGAAAACTATAGGTAGGGAGAGTGTCAGTTTCTTTCACTGTGATAATCCTTGTTTCTAGGGACAGGGAAGGACAGTGAGGAAAATTCTCCTTGTGCTATAGTGTGCTTTAAAAAAACATTTTTTCTAGGGACAGAAAACTATAGGTAGGGAGAGTGTCAGTGTCTTTTACTGTGCAAATCCTTGTTTCTAGGGACAGGGAAGGACAGTGAGGGAATTCTCCTTGTGCTATAGTGTGCTTTAAAAAAACATTTTTTCTAGGGACAGAAAACTATAGGTAGGGAGAGTGTCAGTGTGTTTTACTGTGCGAATCCTTGTTTCTAGGGACAGGGAAGGACAGTGAGGGAATTCTCCTTGTGCTATAGTGTGCTTTAAAAAATTTTTTTTCTAGGGACAGAAAACTATAGGTAGGAAGAGTGTCAGTTTCTTTCACTGTGATAATCCTTGTTTCTAGGGACAAAGAAGGAAAGTGAGGGAAATTCTCCTTGTGCTATAGTGTGCTTTAAAAAAACATTTTTTCTAGGGACAGAAAACTATAGATAGGGAGAGTGTCAGTGTCTTTTACTGTGCAAATCCTTGTTTCTAGGGACAGGGAAGGACAGTGAGGGAATTCTCCTTGTGCTATAGTGTGCTTTAAAAAAACATTTTTTCTAGGGACAGAAAACTATAGGTAGGAAGAGTGTCAGTTTCTTTCACTGTGATAATCCTTGTTTCTAGGGACAAAGAAGGAAAGTGAGGGAAATTCTCCTTGTGCTATAGTGTGCTTTAAAAAAACATTTTTTCTAGGGACAGAAAACTATAGGTAGGGAGAGTGTCAGTGTCTTTTACTGTGCGAATCCTTGTTTCTAGGGACAGGGAAGGACAGTGAGGGAATTCTCCTTGTGCTATAGTGTGCTTTAAAAAAACATTTTTTCTAGGGACAGAAAACTATAGGAAGGAAGAGTGTCAGTTTCTTTCACTGTGATAATCCTTGTTTCTAGGGACAAAGAAGGAAAGTGAGGGAAATTCTCCTTGTGCTATAGTGTGCTTTAAAAAAACATTTTTTCTAGGGACAGAAAACTATAGGTAGGGAGAGTGTCAGTTTCTTTCACTGTGATAATCCTTGTTTCTAGGGACAGGGAAGGACAGTGAGGAAAATTCTCCTTGTGCTATAGTGTGCTTTAAAAAAACATTTTTTCTAGGGACAGAAAACTATAGGTAGGGAGAGTGTCAGTGTCTTTTACTGTGCGAATCCTTGTTTCTAGGGACAGGGAAGGACAGTGAGGGAATTCTCCTTGTGCTATAGTGTGCTTTAAAAAAACATTTTTTCTAGGGACAGAAAACTATAGGAAGGAAGAGTGTCAGTTTCTTTCACTGTGATAATCCTTGTTTCTAGGGACAAAGAAGGAAAGTGAGGGAAATTCTCCTTGTGCTATAGTGTGCTTTAAAAAAACATTTTTTCTAGGGACAGAAAACTATAGGTAGGGAGAGTGTCAGTTTCTTTCACTGTGATAATCCTTGTTTCTAGGGACAGGGAAGGACAGTGAGGAAAATTCTCCTTGTGCTATAGTGTGCTTTAAAAAAACATTTTTTCTAGGGACAGAAAACTATAGGTAGGGAGAGTGTCAGTGTCTTTTACTGTGCAAATCCTTGTTTCTAGGGACAGGGAAGGACAGTGAGGGAATTCTCCTTGTGCTATAGTGTGCTTTAAAAAAACATTTTTTCTAGGGACAGAAAACTATAGGTAGGGAGAGTGTCAGTGTGTTTTACTGTGCGAATCCTTGTTTCTAGGGACAGGGAAGGACAGTGAGGGAATTCTCCTTGTGCTATAGTGTGCTTTAAAAAAACATTTTTTCTAGGGACAGAAAACTATAGGTAGGAAGAGTGTCAGTTTCTTTCACTGTGATAATCCTTGTTTCTAGGGACAAAGAAGGAAAGTGAGGGAAATTCTCCTTGTGCTATAGTGTGCTTTAAAAAAACATTTTTTCTAGGGACAGAAAACTATAGGTAGGGAGAGTGTCAGTGTCTTTTACTGTGCAAATCCTTGTTTCTAGGGACAGGGAAGGACAGTGAGGGAATTCTCCTTGTGCTATAGTGTGCTTTAAAAAAACATTTTTTCTAGGGACAGAAAACTATAGGTAGGAAGAGTGTCAGTTTCTTTCACTGTGATAATCCTTGTTTCTAGGGACAAAGAAGGAAAGTGAGGGAAATTCTCCTTGTGCTATAGTGTGCTTTAAAAAAACATTTTTTCTAGGGACAGAAAACTATAGGTAGGGAGAGTGTCAGTGTCTTTTACTGTGCAAATCCTTGTTTCTAGGGACAGGGAAGGACAGTGAGGGAATTCTCCTTGTGCTATAGTGTGCTTTAAAAAAACATTTTTTCTAGGGACAGAAAACTATAGGTAGGAAGAGTGTCAGTTTCTTTCACTGTGATAATCCTTGTTTCTAGGGACAAAGAAGGAAAGTGAGGGAAATTCTCCTTGTGCTATAGTGTGCTTTAAAAAAACATTTTTTCTAGGGACAGAAAACTATAGGTAGGGAGAGTGTCAGTGTCTTTTACTGTGCGAATCCTTGTTTCTAGGGACAGGGAAGGACAGTGAGGGAATTCTCCTTGTGCTATAGTGTGCTTTAAAAAAACATTTTTTCTAGGGACAGAAAACTATAGGAAGGAAGAGTGTCAGTTTCTTTCACTGTGATAATCCTTGTTTCTAGGGACAAAGAAGGAAAGTGAGGGAAATTCTCCTTGTGCTATAGTGTGCTTTAAAAAAACATTTTTTCTAGGGACAGAAAACTATAGGTAGGGAGAGTGTCAGTTTCTTTCACTGTGATAATCCTTGTTTCTAGGGACAGGGAAGGACAGTGAGGAAAATTCTCCTTGTGCTATAGTGTGCTTTAAAAAAACATTTTTTCTAGGGACAGAGAACTATAGGTAGGAAGAGTGTCAGTTTCTTTCACTGTGATAATCCTTGTTTCTAGGGACAGGGAAGGACAGTGAGGGAAATTCTCCTTGTGCTATAGTGTGCTAAAGCATTCCTCATCAACCATCTTTGAAATCCTTGTTTTTTTGGACAGTCAGGGAAATTGTCGTTGTGCTATTCTGTGCAAAAGCAATCATCCTCAACCATATTTAGAAATCCTTAAGTAAAGGGACAGAGAAGGACACCTGAAGGTAGCCCTTATTGCTTTTTTCCCATCTCCCTGCAGGCCATCTATTAGAATGTCTGGAAGGCAAACAAGGAGAGGTAGACAGTCAGGAGGCAATAAAAGAGGGCAAGCAGGCTCTGTGTCTGGGGGCAACAGTGCTGGTCGTGGACGCGGTGCATTGTCATCAGCACATGGCCATGGGACACGCTTGTCCTTCTTTTCGGCAGCTGGACATGTTGAGCCACATCATGCCGAAGACTTGGTAGAGTGGATGACCAAGCCCTCCTCCTCCTCCTCATCCTCTCTCACCCAGGCTCAGGGTACTGGAAAAGCAGCTGCCAAAGCGTCCTCTTCCCTGGTATCAATGTCAGACTCATCATCAGTCACTCCTTCCCTAGACCCACCATGTCCTCCTCCTGAGGAGTCCCCCGAACTGTTTGAGCACAGTGTTGGGTACATGCTCCAGGAGGATGCCCAGCGTTTCGAAGGGTCTGATGATGAAACCCAGCTACAGGAAGGCAGTAGCGTGAGAGCAGACAGAGGGGATGCTCAAGAAGGACACCAATCTGGCAGTCATGTTCCAGCAGCTGCAGCATACTGCCAGATTGGCTCCAGTGATGAGGAGGGAGGGGATGATGAGGTCACTGACTCCACGTGGGTGCCTAATAGGAGAGAGGAGGAGGAGGAGGATGAGGAGGAGGCACATCTCCAACGAGGCAGGATGCCCTTTGGTGGCCAGCGTAAGGGCAGTACACCGACGGAATCACACCGCAGAGCTCCGCCTGTGCAGGGCGCTGCCTCTGCCCGTCATTCAAAAAGTTCTTGGTGTGGGCCTTTTTTGAGGCTAGTGCATCAGATCGCACAGCTGCTGTTTGCAACATATGTCTCAAGCGTATATCGCGTGGCCAAAACATCAGCCGCTTGGGTACCACATGCCTGACCAGACATATGTTGACCTGCCATGCAGCTCGTTGGCAAGCCTACCTCAAAGACCCACACCAAAGAACAAAGCGGACCTCTCCTTGCACCGCATCAGCTGGGATCTCCAACCCCACTATAACTTCAGTCCTCTCTGAAACATGCACTGAGAGGAATGAAGGTGTAGAATTAGGTGTGTCACAGCCAAGTACTTGCGGCCACTCTGCTAGCAGTACACCGACGTCCGATTCTAGCAGGCAAATTTCCCTGCCCCAGCTGCTGGACCGTCGAAAGAAGTTCACTCCCAGCCATCCACATGCCCAGCGGTTGAATGCTAGCTTGGCTAAATTGCTAGCGCTTCAACTGCTGCCTTTTCAGTTGGTAGACTCGGCCCCCTTCCGTGAGTTTGTGCAATGTGCGGTTCCTCAGTGGCAGGTTCCCAAACGCCACTTTTTCTCACGGAAGGCTATTCCGGCTCTCTACCGGCATGTGGAAGGCAATGTCTTGGCCTCGCTGGACAGGGCGGTCAGCGGTAAGGTGCATATTACCGCTGACTCATGGTCCAGCAGGCATGGACAGGGACGTTACCTTTCTTTCACGGCCCATTGGGTCACTCTTTTGGCAGCTGGGAAGGATGCAGGACAAGGTGCAGTAGTGTTGGAGGTTGTTCCACCGCCACGCCTCCAAAATGCTACTACTGGTTGTGACACACCTCTCTCCTCCACCCCCTCCTCTTCTTCTTCCTCCATGGCCTCTTCCTGTGGTTTGTCCTCGGAACCAGCGGTGCTCCGTAGGCGTTCAAGGGGCTACGCAAGTACGCAGGCAAAAAGATGCCATGCCGTGCTTGCGCTGGTGTGTTTGGGGGACAGAAGCCACACTGGGGCAGAGGTCCTGTCTGCTCTGCAGGGCCAGGCGGAGAGGTGGTTGACGCCACGCCAGCTTAAGCCAGGAATGGTGGTTTGCGACAATGGCACCAACCTCCTCTCCGCCCTCCGACAGGGACAACTGACCCATGTGCCCTGTGTGGCTCACGTCCTTAACCTGGTGGTGCAGCGGTTCTTGGGCAGGTACCCGGGCTTACAGGATGTCCTGAGGGAGGCCAGGAAAGTCTGTGTGCATTTCCGCAGATCTTATAATGCCAGTGCTCGCCTGGCTGAGCTGCAAAAGGAGTTGAACCTGCCCAAGAACCGCATTATATGTGACATGCCCACCAGGTGGAACTCAACGTTGGCCATGCTGCAGCGGCTGCACACGCAGCAGAGGACCATCAATGAGTACCTGTGCGACTACGGCACCAGGACAGGGTCAGGGGAGCTTGGTTTTTTTTCTCCACGCCAGTGGGGCATGATCAGGGATGCATGCACTGTCCTGGCACCATTTGAGGAGGCCACGAGGATGGTGAGCAGTGACAGTGCATGCATCAGTGACACTGTACCTCTTGTCCACCTGTTGGAGCACACGCTGCGTGGAATAATGGACAGGGCACTTGAGGCAGAACAGAGGCAGGAAGAGGAGGACTTCCTTGCCTCTCAAGGCCCCCTTTACCCAGACAGTGTTCCTTCTGTCCCACCCATCGCACAGGAAGAGGAGGAGGAGGAGGAGGAGGAGGAGGAGGAGGATTGTGTCAGCATGGAGGTGGAGGCTGGCACTCAGCATCATCAGCAGCAGTCTTTTAGGGATGATTTACAGTCCCAAGAAACCAGTGGACTTGTACGTGGCTGGGAGGAGGTGGCTGCGGATCATGTCGTCCTTAGTGACCCAGAGGACTCCGGAGCGAATGCCTCAGCAAACCTACGCTGCATGGCCTCCCTGATCCTGCAAAGTCTGCGGAAGGATCCTCATATTCTTCGGATCAAGGAGAGGGACCATTACTGGCTGGCCACTCTCCTTGATCCACGGTACAAGGGTAAGGTTGCGGACCTTATGTTACCGTCGCAGAGGGAGCAAGGGATGAGACAACTCCGGGAGGCCTTGCAGAAAGGTCTGTGCAACGCGTTCCCAGAGACTGGGAGGTTACAAACTCCTGGTCCTGGACAACGAGTTGCTGAGGCTTCGGCCAGTCAAAGAAGGAGCGGTGGGGAAGGTGGCCGTCTGACCGATGCGTTCAGACAATTCTTTAGTCCGCAGCCCCAAAGTATGATCGGTTCCAGCAACCATCGCCAGCGTCTGATAAACATGGTGCAGGAATATCTAGGGGCAAGGTCAGACTTGGACACCTTCCCCACCGAAAATCCTCTGGCTTACTGGGTCTTGAGGATGGATCACTGGCCAGAGCTTGCACAGTATGCAATTGAGCTACTGGCCTGTCCTGCATCCAGCGTTCTTTCGGAACGCACATTCAGTGCTGCTGAAGGATTTGTCACGGATCACAGGGTGCGCCTGTCCACCGACTCGGTTGATCGACTGACTTTCATCAAGATGAACCAGTCTTGGATCACCACCAGCTACCACACACCTGATGCTGATATAACAGACTAATTGATTTTAACATGTCACATCCCTTCAAGACTGATGCTGATGCTGAGTGCCTGTGCTGTTATGTTGACTGGCTATCCTCCTCCTCCGAGTCCTCAATGATACGATTGATGATGATAGCTTGGAAGATCATTTTTGTTTATGGGTGCCGCCACCAGTGGCTAAGGCCCAATTTTTCAGCCCCTGTTTTACAGGGGCGTGTAATTACAATTTTTTTAGCAATAATTTGCCATAGGGCTCATTGCTGTGCTCCAAGTACAGTATCTGTGAGGGGTTGGAGTGTTGTGGCACCAGTGCCTAAGGCCCAATTTTTCAGCCCCTGTTTAACAGGGGCGTGTCATTACAATTTTTGAAGCAATACTTTGCAACAGGGCTCATTGCTGTGCTCCAAGTACAGTATCTGTGAGGGGTTGTAGTGTTGTGCCACCAGTGCCTAAGGCCCAATTTTTCAGCCCCTGTTCAACAGGGGCATGCAATTACAATTCTTGATCTAATAATTCACAGCAGGGCCCATTGCTGCACCCACCAAGAGTAACTCTGAGGGCTTACAGTGTTGTGGCAACGCCACCACCACCACGAAAGGCCCAATTTTTCAGCCCCTGTTCAAAAGGGGCATGTAATTACAATTCTTGATCTAATAATTCACAGCAGGGCCCATTGCTGCACCCACCAAGAGTAACTCTGAGGGCTTACAGTGTTGTGGCAACGCCACCACCACCACGAAAGGCCCAATTTTTCAGCCCCTGTTCAAAAGGGGCATGTAATTACAATTCTTGATCTAATAATTCACAGCAGGGCCCATTGCTGCACCCACCAAGAGTAACTCTGAGGGCTTACAGTGTTGTGGCAACGCCACCACCACCACCACCACCACGAAAGGCCCAATTTTTCAGCCCCTGTTCAAAAGGGGCATGTAATTACAATTCTTGATCTAATAATTCACAGCAGGGCCCATTGCTGCACCCACCAAGAGTAACTCTGAGGGCTTACAGTGTTGTGGCAACGCCACCACCACCACCACCACGAAAGGCCCAATTTTTCAGCCCCTGTTCAAAAGGGGCATGTAATTACAATTCTTGATCTAATAATTCACAGCAGGGCCCATTGCTGCACCCACCAAGAGTAACTGTCAGGGCTTACAGTGTTGTGGCACCAGCACCACCATCAAAGCCCCAATTTTTACTACCACTGTTCAACAATTATATGTAATTAAAATTCCTGATATAATAGTTGACAGCAGGGCGTTCCAGCACCAACCAAGAGTAACTGTGAGTGCTTACAGTGTTGTGCCAACACCAACAACTAAGGGGCCTATTTCTGCAGAGTATATACGGCAGGTCCCTACTTTCAAACATCCAACTTACAAACGACTCCTACTTGCAAACGCAAGAAGACAACAGGAAGTGAGAGGAAATCTACCACTAGGAAGGAAAATTCTCTCCTGTAAGAATAAATATGGGAGAAAGGTGTCTCCTCTGTACTGATGCTTTATCAGCAATCCTTGTTTCAAGAAAAACACCACATTTCAAAAACAGTTGTCATTGGGACGGAAAGTGAGGTGAAATGTTCTGAACAGGGGCACAGACAGCAAAACAAATGTTACAGGGGTGATAACCCTTACCTATGTTTTCCAAAAAGTTTAAAAATAGATTTTTGGGCTGGAGCTACACTTCAACAATGTACCTGTTCAAAATTACAAACAGATTCTACATAAGAACAAACCTACAGTCCCTGTCTTGTATGCACCGCCTGTATACGGCTGTTCAGAGTATATAGGGCCTTTTTTATTTTATGTGCGGGGTTCCCCTTAATATCCATACAAGACCCAAAGGGGCTGGTAATGGGCTGGGGTAGGGGGGGGGGGGGGTCATGGGGTAGCTATGCCATTTTTCTTAAAGATTTTCATCCATATTACCGGGACCAGACATTACATTAAAGCCGCAAGCAGTTTTAAATGGCTTTTTTTTCCTTTAGAAGTGTCATTTTGTGCAGGGACAGTTCTAAACACGGGAAACACGTGGCACTTCACAGGCATACTTTAGACACCCCCCAGGTACGATATTTAAAGGAATATTTGACTTTTTTTTTTTCACTTTATGCATCATTAAAATGACTGCTCCCGAAAAACGACCGTTTTTAAAACTTCTTTTTGCATTGATACATGTCCCCTGGTGCAGAACCCGGGTTCCCAAACCCTTTTTAGGACAATAACATGCATAATAGTTGTTATAATTAGCACTTTAGAATTCGAACGTTCGCATCCATTGTATTTAATAGGGTTCTAATGTTCGTACGAACTTTCGGTCCGTTCGCGGGTTCTGGTGCGAACCGAACCCGGGGGTGTTCGGCTCATCACTAGTAGACAGGGGTCAGGTTAGGTAAGCTGAAGGTCAATGAGTAGGCATCAGACAGAACAGATCCAAATACAAGCCTGTTTAGGGACCTGAATAATCAGACAAATTTCAGGTCAAGATTCAAAATGTAGTCACAGAGTACCTGTAATTAGGAGTTAGCATTGCAAAACACCATCTCCCCACAAAATGTTGACTTGCCAGCAGTTGACAGCAAAAGAGCGGAAAGGGCAGACAGAAGGACAGAGTGTATTAGAAAGAATGCATAGGATGGTGCATAATATTTCCTGCTCTACCTGCCCCTTCCCCTGACTTCTCTGTCAAGATCAGAGGCACAGCCAGCAACCCATCCCCACATGCCAGGGAGCAAGGTGTAGTCCTGGACTTTGAACTTTCCTTTCAGTCCCACATCCAATCACTTTCCAAAGCTTGCTGCCTCAGCCTCTGCAACATCTCCAAAATATGCCCTTTCCTAACCAATGACACCACAAAGTTCCTAATCCACTCCCTGGTTTTCTCTCGTCTGGGCTATTGCAACTCCCTCCTCATTGGCTTACCTATACATAGGCTATCCCCTATTCAGTCCACCATGAATGTTGCTGCCAGACTCATCTACCTTACAAACCACTCAGTGTCTGCTAGCCCACTCTGCCAATCCCTAAATTGGCTTACGCTCACCCAATGAGTTAATTATAAAATGCTAACAATAACTTACAAAGCCATCCACAACTTGGCCTCCAGCTACATCACTAACCTAGTCTCAAATTACCCAAATCATTCTCTTCAGTCCTCCCAAGACTTCCTGCTCTCTAGTTCACTTGCCACCTTCTCCCATGCTCGCCTCCAGGACTTCTCCGGAGCCTCTCCCATCCTTTGGAATTCCCTACCCCAATCTCTTCCAGTATTTTCTACTCTATACACTTTTAGGCGATCCCTGAAAACATTTTTCTTCAGAGAAGCCTATCCTGTCTCCACCTAACAACTGTACAGATTTTTTTTCCGTCAGCTTATCCTCCACAGTTATTACTTTTTGTATCACTTGCCCCTCCCTTTTAGATTTTAAGCTCTAATGCTCTCTGATTCCTCCTGTATTTTATTGTATTGTAACTGTACTGTCTGCACTCATGTTGTAAAGCGCTGCGCAAACTGCTGGCGCTATATAAATCCTGTATAATAATAATCAGAGTTTAGGTTCAGGTTGTGTTGCTACACTCCACTTTGTGAAAAAAACGTACACAAATCGTGCTAACAAGTTTTTCTATTGTGCTAATAAATTCTGCAATATACAGATGAAATCCTGTAATATACAATAGCTTCACTTTTTTTGAAGTACAGTTCAGCTTCAAAGTACAGTAGATCCTACATTTAATACATTTAATAAGCTTTAAGATGTTAATTTCACGTTGTTATTAATCTTGTCCTTGGTCCTTGTTCGGGTACTTTCTGTTAGAGGGTGACAATCGTTTCCCATTTGTGCTTCTGCGTTGTCAACTTGTCACATATGACCCTGGCTGAGACTATAAGAGGCATAATACAGCAATATGACTATCAGGAGGCCATTCCAGAGCAATAATGTGCAATCAACACTGGTGCAGGTGCATGAACACATGGCTTAAAAAGTCTGGAAGAGATCAGCAGCATTGAGTTACCAAAATAATATAAAAAGGTGGAAGTGGATTTTTACTAAAACCATCATGTCAACTTTTCATGATACACAGTGTTTTAGCAAACACAACATTATTAAATTAGGGTTTAGATCTAATTTAAAGCTAAATTCCTGCCAAATGTAAAAGAAACAACAAATGCAGCTCTGTATTCATGAATGCATTATCACAGTTTTAAATGCAACTACTGTAAGTACCTGAATGTGACCTTGTATTAGCCTCCTGCAATCCCCTATACAGCAGGATACAGAGAGGGCAGAGCTGTGAGCAAATCAATTGTGCTACTTGCAAATGTGTTGACAAGTAATATGCTGATAGGCGTAGAGAGAAGAGTGAGCAGAGTGATGTCTTAATCAGTCTTGTGCTTCTCTTTCTTTGTCTAGTCAGCAAACTGGGCGTAGAGGCAGGATACCACTGTAGTGCCATCCACCTAGCTGTGCTGTATGACGGGACTCTGCAAATCTCAGGACTAAATACACAGAAATACTTAATATATCCTTAGGCATGTAAACCCTCTTTTATACTTAGTATGTAATTCATCTGTATATTAGCTGTTTCCCTGGAGCTTAGCTTTAAAGAGCTTTAAAAACAGATTTTTAGAAATCCCCATCATGTTCAATTTACAAGACCTGGGGTAGAACTAGGATAATTCAAGAAGAAAATCTATCTGATACTATTGGGTTGTTCACCTCTTTCAGTAATCTGTAGCTTGTGATCAATCCTTCCCAGGTCTGGGACAAGTCCTGATCCATTGGTTCCACTTCTCTGATCCCTAATTCATATGGTCAAGCACTTTCCTTGAAATTCAGCAGTCAGTTCAGTTTGTACTGTTACATTTTATAACAATGACTTAATAAAATCTCTCAGAAAAAAAACCCATGAAAAACCAAACCTGTTTCACCAGGTTACTCTCAGGAGCCATGAACAATTAATATTAATTGTAAGGCTGTGGGGGCATTTATAGCCTGGAAACAGTTAAGAAGCTAATTCTTTGAAGTTAGATGTATTGTTGTAAAGCTTATAGAAAAAAACTATTTATAGCAAATTATTGGAATGATAATAAAATATTTGTCTGCCACGGACGTACAATGTAAAGATCAGTGCCTGTGTGGCCTATTGCTAGGTGTGGACATTATGAAGGTTTGCCTAAGCATATGCAAGTACTAAGGTTCAAACGTTCCTACCTTGCACTGGAATTTCAGGGGCCTTAGTGATCCTGCCAATGGGATTACTGCAAACAAAAGGCTATGATTTGGCACATTACAGGGCCTAATATCCAGCAGGTTTCTTAATGTTGTGCAGGATATAGAATTTGTTTCTCCACTAAAGGTATACTTTGCTAAGACATGTTTTTTCTAGAGTAAACAAACCTATTTTGTCTAATACGTACTGTTTTTATCATGCAGCAAATCATTTTGATTAATAAAAGCCTTTGGAATGGAAGTAACTGCATATTCTCAATAAAATGAACTCTCAGCACAACACAACACCACACACATAGCTCCGAACTGTCTCTGGTTTGAAGGGACTGTCCCTTTTTCGGAACAAAGTCCCTCTGTCCCTCTTTCCTTCTCATTTGATCCGGCATTCTATCTATCTTTTAAAAAGTGTTTTCCAGCATTGCTGGATCTAAGGGATTGTTGGAATGGGATGCACCCCCCGGATTTCAGTTGTGCCCCCCCCAAGCTGACCCCACCTTGGACATTTTGCCTTGTGGGTAAGCTCCTCCCCCCATCCCATCACTATGGACCGGGGCAAGGCAGAGGGTCAGCCTGGTGCAGTGAAGTGAAGAGAAAAAGCCTGGAGAGATGTGTCAGTGGCACAGAGGAGAAAGCCAAGGGGAGGTGTGCTGTGCTGTGTCCCCCCCCCCCACTCTTGTCATACCAGCAGATGAGCAGATGTAACAGGAACGCTCTTACATCGGACTGTACACAGTTTGTTTACCACCCCCATCCGCATTTCCTGCTGCTGGGAAAGGCCGGTCCTCCGTCCTGCTGACCCCTGTCCTCTGCACTGCTGACTCCTATCCTTTGCATTGCTGATCCCTGGCCTCCGCACTACTGACCCCTGTACTCCACACTGTGGACCCCCTTTCCTCTGTCCTTATGATATCTCTTCTTTGCCATACTGACCCCTGTCCTCTTGCTGAACAATTCCTTCTGTCCTTATGACCCCTGTACACTGACGTGCAGATCCTTATACTCTGCCCTGCTGACCCCTGTCCTTTGCACTGCTGACCTCTGTCCTCTGTACAGCTGACCCCTTTCCTGTGCACTGCTGACCCCTGTCATCCATCCTACTGTGCACTGCTGACCCCTGTCATCTGCACTGCTGAACCCTATTCTCTGCCCTTGTGACCCCTACTCTTTGCTGTACTGACCTCTGTCCTCTGCCTTGCTGAAAAATGTCCTCCATCCCGCTGACCCCTGAACAACGCCCTGCAGATCCTTATCCTCTGCCCTTGTGACCCCTGTCCTTCGTCCTTCTGACCCCTGTACACTGCCATGATGACCCCCTGTCCTCTGCCCTACTGATCCCTGTCTTCTACCCTGATAACTCCTGCTCTCCATCTGGCTGATCATTGTCATCTGCTCTGTTGACCCCTTTCCCCTTATCCTTTGCCCTACTGACTATTGTACACTCCCCTGCTGACCTCTCATACTCTGCCCTGCTGACCCACTGCACACTGACTTGCTGATTCCATGTTCTCTGCTCTGCTGACCCCCTGTCCTCTGCCCTGCTAACTCCTGTACACTGGCTTGAAAACCCTCTGTACATTGCCCTACAAACTGCAAACCCTATCTTCTGCCCCGCTGACCCCTTATACACTGCCCTACAAACTGTTCACCCTATCCTCTGCCCTGCTGATCGCCTGTACATTGCCCTACTGCCTCCTATAAACTGCCCTGCTGACCTCACATCCTCTGCACCCCTGACATTTTTTACTGCACCCCCACATCAGGCAGGCACTGTTTTCCAGTGTTAAACCTTTCATCCAATTTCAAAATTGCTAATAGGTGTCCCCCTTTCCCACCTCAGAAAGTTGGGAGGTATGAACACATTCAACTAAAAATGTCTTTGCTACTTCTGAAGAGGCAGGTGGATACTGCCAAGTCACATCATAGGTAAATTATTGAGTCAACAAAATTGTACGTAACAACACTGCTCTATGGTAAGGTCAGAAGATTTACATATAAAAATACATTTGTAAAGATAGGAGTGAGCATGTACGGATAAGGACACCAACATCCCAATAAATTTGAAAAGAAGAGGAGGGGACAAGAGGTCACATGCCTCTGGTCTTTTAGGGTGTCAATAATAGTTTGTGACCAAAAGAGATGATCAACACAAAAAATATGAAAAAATAAAGATAATTTTATTACAAAATAGATAAAAACATGAGATAGTACATATTCAAAAAAGTATTAGTTTTTGACACAAAGATGAATGTGCAAAACTGTTAATTCTCAACATTTTTCGCTCCTAGACAAGCTTCTTCAGGAGATAAACTTACGGTGTATTGATGTACTAGAGGTAACAGAAAAAAAGAATATGAAAACTCATGTAAATACATAAAAAAAAAAACATTTGGAAAAACATTTATAAATCATACATAATTGATAGGCATTCATGTGAAGGTTTGAATGCAAAGAATTAAATGGACGGGGTTCATGTATACATGTGAATAAAAACATAAAGGGCATATTGCATATAGTTGCATATCAACTGCATTATTGCATAATGGTCCAGCTCTTACCAATCATCTATGGGAAAAGTGCCTGTCAATCTGCTTTGTTAAAAACATACACAAGGAGGTGCCACAGAATGAGATGAGGAAAAAGATGGAGAAAAAACCCCCAGGGGAGAGAGGAAACTCAAATACTCCTGTAGATGGAAAAATAAAGAAAAAATATTTTTATGAAGCAAAGGACCCAAAATATCAAAGGAAATGGAGTCCTCGCTGATCCAAGTGTGAAGGGAGGAAACCCTGCAGCAATTTAAATAAAACTAAGTATGTATTGGTAAATAAAAAAATCCAGGCAAACAAAACAAAATGCAGCCTAAGTTTAAAATGTAGGGTAGATATGCACATACCAAGGAAGAAATTCCAAATATAAAATGCAGGTAGCAGTCCTTTTTCCTCCAATGTTCAAAAAGCAGTGACAGGATACAAGATATAGTCCAATCCCCAACTCCAGGGGGAATGACAGAGAAATGCGGCTGGTAACAGCCGCTTTATATCCACCCTGACACAGCAAAGTCTGACCTCATCGCCACACGGCGGACGCATTGGAAAAGGGAGGTGCAGATGGGCGGCGCTGACACATCAGAAGGCGGTGACGGGAGGCCGAACTAAACAAGCCCTGAGGCTGCAGCGGCCATGTTGAAAAATCCGCCAGCCCATACCTGTTTGGAAAACATGAATTGGCAAATCAATGGTGATACCCGTGAACCGCAAATGCGCGGATTAGGCACATCACGGTCCATGGGCACGACCAAAATGGGAAAAAGATGGTGAGATCCCTCCGCCGAAAAAGAGGTGCAGCGCCAGATCAGTGTGGATCTCCCAATGGGGCTGGGAGGAATGGCCCAATTGATTGAAAGCCAAAATCCAAACTGCCCGGGGCGTCCATAAAGGAGAGACAAAGAACCCAAATCATCCTGGGGGGGGGGGGAAGACAGAAAAAAAGGGGGAGAGGAAGGAAGGAGATGGGAAAAACAATAAAAGAAAAAAAGAAATGGAAAATTGAGGAAAGAAGAGGGAGGAAAAAACAGAAAAGATGGAAGGAAGGGAGAAAGGGGATAGATTCCTGGACCTCCAAGGTTGTTCAAAATGCTGCAGAGGATAAAATATCAAGTAAATATGGCAAGATGATTTGAATATTTTATACAAATAATTTCAAATAAAGAAAGAGAGGATTGACCACATCAATTCAAAAGCAAAGGAAAATAGAGTGCATACAGTTCATGCAGATTAAACTGCAATTGTCAAACAATACATTGGTTTGAGACAATGAACAAGTAAATACATTCTTAAATGATAAACAATGAAAATCAGGCACAAAAGAATAAACAAGTGAGATAAATAAAGAAATAAAATAAAAAAATAATAATGAAATGAGTGGAAGGAAAGATTGAATTAAAGAAAGGGTTTGAAACTAAGGGCATCGTTTAAACCTGGAGAATGAAGCACCCCTAAATTGGAAATTGGTGCTTCATTTTCCAGGTTTAAACTATGCCCTTAGTTTAGTTCGGCCTCCCGTCACAGCCGTCTGATGTGTCAGCGCCGCCCATCTGCGCCTCCCTTTTCCAATGCGTCCGCCGCGCGGCGATGACGTCAGACTTTGCCGTGTCGGGGTGGATATAAAATGGCTGTTACCAGCCGCATTTCTCTGCCATTCCCCTGGAGTTGGGGATTGGACCATATCTTGTATCCTGTCGGTGCTTTTTGGGCATTGGAGGAAAAAGGACTGCTACCTGCATTTTATATCTGGAATTTCTTCCTTGGTATGTGCATATCAACCCTACATTTTCAACTTAGGCTGCATTTTTCTTTGTTTGCCTGGATTTTTTTATTTACCAATACATACTTGGTTTTATTTACATTGCTGCAAGGTTTCCTCTCTTCACATTTGGATCAGCGAGGACTCCATTTCCTTTGATATTTTGGGTCCTTTGCTTTGCGGACTGGTTTAGGAATTTTGGATTCACCTGTGCAATTTACTTCATGCAATTGATTCTGTTCTGATTATAAGGTATATATTTACTGATCGTACTGTTGCTTTAAATTGGCATCCATTACTAGCAGGAACTGTAGTATATTCCTCCCACTTCCTGCTCAGCAGTCAGCAGTCATATTAAATAATCTTTCTACAGAGAAGGAAGCATGCTAAAGACCTCCACTATTTCTTAATACAGGCCTTGGAAGCATAAGTCTGTAAGTAAGCAGTCATTAGTTTTCAGTTAGTCAGTATATGTTCTACTAATGCAACTACATTTTATGTGTCTGTCAGGAAGTTCACTCAGCTAGGCCACATTTTTGCTAGCTAGTGCCTTAACAGTATTGTAGCATGCCTGTTACTATTTGCATTTGTGATGTAATGTTAAATGCTAATGCATATTTTTATAATTTGTGTTTTGCAGTTTTACAAAAAACTTATTCTCAGTAAAGATTTCAACTATAAGCCCTTCCTCCTGAGTCTTTGTTGGGAAGCTGTTAGCTGTCTGCCAAGCTTTGTCCTTTGAACACATTGTGAGGGCAGAACAGTAAAAAGACTTTTAACACAGCGGGCATAGTTTAAAGAAGAGTGGATGCATTCTGCTCATCATCAGCTAACCTCTACAGCCACAGACACTACAAAGAAGTAATCTGTTTCATCATGCAACACACAGACAAGGATAATACACCAGTCATCCCTCAGCATACACAAGCAGAGGAAAGCATACAAAATATGACAACCAACAGGTCACGCTGCACAAGCTCCAGAGTCTCTAGTCAGTCGGATCAGACATCAGCTAGTGCTGAATCTGCCAGGTCCAAGCGCACTAGCTCTAGACATTCAAGCTGCTCTAACCTGTCGTTCACCAGTGCTGCAGCTGCCAAGGCCCATGCAAAAGCAGAAGCTGCGCGTGCACTGGCTTTCTATGCAATACGTGAAGCTGAAATGATAAGAGAACAGGGCTGCATAGATGAAGAACATCATATGATTAAAGCTAAAAGTAAAGCTGAAGCACTTAGAAGAAAAGCAGAGGTGAAAGCATCTTTACATATTATCAAGCAAGAAAAAACTGCTTCAGCAGCCTTAGCTGAAGCCGAGGTGCTCATGAGAGCTGCCGAAGAACAGTACAGAGAGCACTCTGTGATAGATACCCAAATGACACCACTTAGTGCAATCCAACGCACCAGTGAGTATGTGCAATTGCACGTGACCATGCGCTCGGATCAACAGTCTAATGATGCATTGGAATCGTCAAAGGTCCCACTAGCAGCAGACAACTTTGATATCGCTCGATGCCACAAGACTGAACCAGAACTTTACTATAACAAGCCAAGTGGTTACATACTCAGAGACCAATCTGTTGGTCCTTCAGGAAATCAAACAAATGGTGACATAATCCCTCCTTGTGAAAATATAAATCCGGCCTATAGCAGGAAGACTTGCAGTAAACGAGAACAACCACACGACTATAGTGGATTTTACCAAGCATCCCAACCGTCTTACCAGCCACAGACATGCCCTGTGTTTGTTCCCAGAAAATGCCCACCTGAGGCAGCAGGAGCCACAGAGGTGACAAAATACTTGATACGCCGTGAAATGGTGAGCTCTGGTCTCCTGAAGTTTGATGACCGTCCAGAAAATTATTGGGCCTGGAAGTCATCTTTTCTAAGCAGTACCCAA
This sequence comes from Rana muscosa, assembly GCA_029206835.1. Lineage (NCBI taxonomy): Eukaryota > Metazoa > Chordata > Amphibia > Anura > Ranidae > Rana > Rana muscosa. Next base: position 495,089,266 of record CM055121.1, read on the forward strand.
GACTTAAATCTGAAAGACAGGGAAAAGCTTGACCTACTCTCCAAATGGCTCGGACCAGAGTCCACCGAGCAAGCCAAAAGAATCAGGTCAGTACATGTTCATGATGCGACAGCAGGGCTTACAATGTTATGGCAGAGATTGGAAGACTGCTATGGGTCACCTGAAGTAATTGAAGATGCACTTCTAAAGAAAATTGAAAATTATCCAAAATTAACCAATAGAGACAATCAGAAGCTGAGAGAGCTTGGTGACATACTTTTAGAGCTGGAAGCGGCAAAGGCTGGTGGATACCTCCCAGGCCTCTCATATTTGGATACAGCACGCGGAGTCAAACCGGTAATCGAGAAGCTTCCTTACAGCTTACAAGAAAGATGGATCACGCAAGCATCAAAATACAAGGAAGATCATCAGGTGGCATTTCCACCTTTCTCCTTCCTCGCCAAATTCATTGTGAAGCAAGCTAAAATATGCAATGACCCAAGCTTCGCCCTTTTGAACAGGGGAGGCTCCAGTTCTGTAAAGACAGAGAAACAACTTTCAGTGTACAATAAAGAACGCAGAGCAACAGTATCTGTACGGAAGACAGAAGTACCGACTGAGTTTGAGGCCAACCAGGATAAAAGCTCAGGAGTGCAAATTGAGGACCCAGATAAGCAGTGTCCCCTACATAACAAGCCTCATGCACTGAGAAAATGTCGCGGTTTCAGAAGCAAGACGATAGAGGAGCGCAAATCTTATCTTAAGGACAAGCGCATTTGTTTCAGATGCTGTGGTTCAACTCAACATCTTGCTAAAGACTGTGTGAAAACAATTCGATGTAAAGAATGCAATAATGACAACCATCTGTCTGCTTTACACCCAGGACCAGCACCATGGAAAACAGAGAATCCGGTAACCCAAGAAGATCATGGTGGGGAGCAAAAAGAGAGTGCATTACCAGCAATAACCTCAAAGTGCACTGAAATCTGCACAAACACATTTAACTCGAGATCATGCTCCAAGATATGTTTAGTCAAGGTGCATCCTGCAGGCCTCAGAGAGAGGGCAATCAGAATGTATGCGGTTCTAGATGAACAAAGTAACAGATCTTTGGCAAGAACAGAGTTCTTTGACCTCTTCGGCGACAGAGGAAGTCCAACTCCGTATACTTTGAAGACATGCTCAGGAGTTGTGGAGACATCAGGGAGGAGAGCAAACAACTACATCATTGAATCATTAGATGGGAAAACGCAGCTGACTCTGCCCACTCTCATTGAATGTGATATGATACCAGATGATAGATCAGAGATACCCACACCTGAAATTGCTCGTCACTACCCTCATCTGATGCAAATATCAGACAAGATTCCAGTACTGGACCCAGGTGCTGCAATTATCCTTCTACTTGGAAGAGACATATTGAGAGTGCACAAGGTCAGAGAGCAATACAATGGGCCACACAATGCACCATTTGCACAACGTCTTGACCTTGGATGGGTCATAATTGGTGATGTATGTCTGGATGGAGATCACAAGCCATCAAAAGTGAATGTCTACAAAACAAACATGTTGCAAAATGGCCGCACATCATGTCTTAGCCCCTGTACCAACAAGAAACAGATTAAAGAAAGACTAGTCAACCCAATACAACAGCAGAAAGTTCGGAGTTACATGGAGGCTATCACCTCATCTGAAGATACAGATGAGCTAGGATGCAAGGTGTTTGAAAGAACGCGAGATGATGACAAACCAGCACCATCTGTTGAAGATAGCCTCTTCCTTGAGATAATGGACAAAGAAGTCTTTCTAGATGAGTCAAACAGCTGGGTAGCTCCACTACCTTTCCGTTCACCCCGACATCACCTTCCTAACAACAAAAGACAAGCAGTGAAGCGTCTCACCTCATTGCGACGCACTCTAGACAGAAAGACAGATATGAAGGAACACTTCCATGATTTCATGCAGAAGATCTTCGACAGTGGTCAAGCTGAAAAAGCACCACCATTGGAAGAAAAACAAGAATGTTGGTACTTACCAATATTTGGAGTGTATCATCCTCAGAAACCAGGACAGATACGAGTAGTATTTGACTCCAGTGCAAAGTATGAAGGCCTTTCCCTAAACGATGTCCTCCTCAGTGGACCTGACCTGAATAATACACTCCTTGGAGTCCTCATCAGGTTCCGAAAAGAACGCGTTGCAGTAACAGCAGATGTACAACAAATGTTCTACTGTTTTCTTGTCCGCAAAGATCACAGAGACTACCTGAGGTTCCTGTGGTATGAAGACAATGACTTCAACAAAGATGTCACAGAATACAGGATGAAGGTACATGTGTTCGGGAACAGCCCCTCTCCAGCTATAGCTATCTACAACCTGAGACGAGCAGCACAGAAAGGTGAAGAAGAACACGGCACAGATGCCAAACATTTTGTTATGAGAAACTTTTATGTGGACGATGGACTTGCTTCTTTCTCTAGCAATGAAGAGGCTATCGACATCCTGAAGAGAACAAGGGAGATGTTAGCAGAATCTAACATAAGGTTACACAAGATAGCGTCCAACAGCAGCAAAATCATGGAAGCATTTCCCTCAGAGGACCGTGCAAAAGACCTCAAGGACCTGGATCTAGGAACAGATTCACTGCCCCTTCAAAGAAGTTTATGGCTCAGTTGGGATCTGAAAACCGACAGCTTTACATTTAGAGTATCCAGAGAAGAGAAGTCGTTCACGAGAAGAGGTGTCTTGTCCACGGTCAACAGCCTTTATGACCCCCTAGGATTTGTAGCCCCCATAACCATGCAAGGCAAGGCTCTTATGAGAGAAATTGCTACTGAACATGAACAAAGTGAATGGGATACACCTCTACCTAAGGAGAAAGAAATGCAGTGGAAGTTGTGGAAGGACTCATTAATAGAGCTTGAACAACTTATCATACAAAGGTCATATGTCCCTGTTTCTCTGTCTGCCACGAAGCAAAGAGAATTGTGTGTATTCTCAGATGCATCTACTATGGCTATAGCAGCTGTAGCCTACCTTAGAGTAATGGACTTTGAAGGACAAAACTATGTTGGGTTTATCATGGGAAAGTCCAAACTGGCTCCACGTCCTGCTCACACGGTTCCACGTTTGGAGCTTTGTGCTGCTGTCTTAGCAGTGGAGATGGCAGACATGATCATTGCTGAACTGGACATTGAAATTCATGCAGTGAAGTTTTACACAGACAGCAAGATTGTGTTAGGATATATTCACAATGCTTCGAGAAGATTCTACATGTACGTGTCAAACAGAGTGATACGCATCAGAAAGTCCACACGGCCAGAACAGTGGCACTACATCAGTACGGATAAAAATCCAGCCGATCATGGGACTAGACCGGTTCTAGCAGCTGTCCTGAAGCACACTAACTGGTTCTCAGGACCATCCTTTTTGAATAGATCAGAAACCGAAGAGACCACTCAGTTTGAGACATTTGAACTTGTAGAACCAGATAATGACAAAGAAGTACGTGCACAAGTAACGGCGTATAGTACCATAACTACTAGAGGCAACCTTGGCGCACACCGGTTCGAAAGATTCTCCAGCTGGAAGTCACTCATTCGAGCTATAAGAAAGCTTATTCACCTAGCCAAATCCTTCTGTAGAGCTACAAACACTGACAAGTGCAATAGCAATCATCTTATGCAAGCCGAAATTATCATCATTAGATGTGTTCAGCAAGAAGTTTTCAAAGAAGACATCAAGTGCCTTCTTAAAAGAGAAGAGATCTCCAAACACAGTCCACTCAAAAAACTGAACCCAATACTTGATGAAGATGGAGTGATAAGAGTTGGAGGTCGCTCGTCAGTAGTGGATATGACGGTCGAAGAGAAACATCCTTTTATAATGCCCAAGAATCATCACATTTCATTTCTGTTAGTAAGACACTATCACGAACAAGTTGCACATCAGGGTCGCCACTTCACTGAAGGAGCAGTCCGGTCAGCTGGATTATGGATCATAGGGAGTAAACGACTAGTCTCCAGTGTCATCCACAAATGTGTAATTTGCAGAAAAATCAGAGGGAAACTTGAAGAGCAGAAGATGTCAGACTTACCTGCTGATAGACTTGCTTCAAACCCACCCTTTACTCATGTTGGCCTAGATGTCTTTGGTCCTTGGAACATCTCCTCACGTCGGACCAGAGGAAGCAGTGCAGAAAGTAAACGTTGGGCTGTTCTGTTCTCTTGCATGAGTACAAGAGCAGTACACATTGAAGTCATCGAGTCTCTGTCTACCTCAAGCTTTATCAATGCTTTGAGAAGATTTTTCTCTATCCGAGGACCTGTGAAGCAACTCCGCTCAGATCGGGGCACAAACTTTACTGGGGCCTGTAAGGAGTTAAGGATCCTTACAGAAGACTCTGAGATGAGTGCTTATCTTCAAGATCAAAGATGCACTTGGACCTTCAATCCTCCTCATGCGTCACATATGGGAGGAGCTTGGGAGAGGATGATTGGAGTGGCTCGTCGCATTCTGGATGCCATGTTTCTGAAGGTTAGCTCTACTCGCCTTACACATGAAGTTCTCATCACACTTATGGCTGAAGTCATGGCTATCATGAACGCTCGACCCTTAGTTCCGGTGTCTACCGATCCAGAAATGCCAACAGTTTTGACACCTGCAATGCTTTTGACCCAGAAGATGGAAACAGTGACAGCTCCCACAGGAGATTTTGGTCTCAAAGATCTTTACACCAAGCAATGGAAGCAAGTTCAGAGTCTTGCAGACATCTTCTGGAATAGATGGAAACAAGAGTACCTGGTGACGCTCCAGTCACGCAGAAAATGGCAAATTGACAAGCCTAACCTACAAGTCGGAGATGTCGTCCTACTAAAGGACGCTCAGGTCCACAGAAACGAATGGCCAGTTGGACTCATTGTCGAGACTGTACCTAGTAATGATAGTAAGGTTAGAAAGGTCAAAGTTAAAGTCATGAGACAGGGCACCCCTAAGGTGTACTTTAGGCCTATCTCTGAAGTTGTTTTACTTCTTAAAAAGGAAACATAGTGGTGTAATGTTCATTATGCCAGGTGGGGAGTGTTCTGATTATAAGGTATATATTTACTGATCGTACTGTTGCTTTAAATTGGCATCCATTACTAGCAGGAACTGTAGTATATTCCTCCCACTTCCTGCTCAGCAGTCAGCAGTCATATTAAATAATCTTTCTACAGAGAAGGAAGCATGCTAAAGACCTCCACTATTTCTTAATACAGGCCTTGGAAGCATAAGTCTGTAAGTAAGCAGTCATTAGTTTTCAGTTAGTCAGTATATGTTCTACTAATGCAACTACATTTTATGTGTCTGTCAGGAAGTTCACTCAGCTAGGCCACATTTTTGCTAGCTAGTGCCTTAACAGTATTGTAGCATGCCTGTTACTATTTGCATTTGTGATGTAATGTTAAATGCTAATGCATATTTTTATAATTTGTGTTTTGCAGTTTTACAAAAAACTTATTCTCAGTAAAGATTTCAACTATAAGCCCTTCCTCCTGAGTCTTTGTTGGGAAGCTGTTAGCTGTCTGCCAAGCTTTGTCCTTTGAACACATTGTGAGGGCAGAACAGATTCTATTCAAAGGTACTAACCTGATCTTTAACCAATTAATATACATAATATATTTCTCTTGAATATTTATTTTGGGTTTCCCTCCCTTTTGAAGGTACCCACTTTTTTATTACAAATATTTTTTCTTTATTTTTCCATCTACAGGAGTATTTGAGTTTCCTCTCTCCCCTGAGGGTTTTTTCTCCATATTTTTCCTCATCTAATTCTGTGGCACCTCCTTGTGTATGTTTTTAATGAAGCAGATTGACAGGCACTTTTCCCATAGATGATTGGTAAGACCTGGACCATTTTATTCATTATGCAATAATGTGGTTGATATGAAACTATATGCAATATGCCATTTATGTTTTGATTTAAATGTATACATGAACCCCGTCCATTTAATTCTTTGCATTCAAACCTTCACATGAATGCCTATCAATTATGTATGATTTACAAATGTTTTTCTAAATGTTTTTTTTTTTTTAATGTATTTACATGAGTTTTCATATTCTTTTTTTCTGTTACCTCTAGTACTTATCAGTCCACCGTAAATTTATCTCCTGAAGAAGCTCGTCTAGGAGCGAAACATGTTGAGAATTAACGGTTTTGTACATTCATCTTTGTGTCAAAAACGAATACTTTTTTGAATACGTATTATCTCATGTTTTTATCTATTTTGTAATAAAATTATCTTTATTTTTTCATATTTTTTGTGTTGATCATCTCTTTTGGTCACAAACTATTATTGACACCCTAAAAGTCCAGAGGCATGTGACCTCTCGTCCCCTCCTCTTCTTTTCATATAAAGATACACGTGTCTTTACATTAGATGGAATTGATAGCCCCACCAATTATGTCATGGTTTAGATAGTCTCTATTGTATCATCAGGTAGATGATACAATGTTCATGTAGAAATTAATACAGCATAGCTGGCAATCTCTCAATCTGAATATGTGGGATGCTTGGTTTAGAACTTAGGATATCTACAGACTTACAAGTCTGCAGCTCTCTGAAATAAAGATACAATGACTTACTGACCCTTGGATGAGGCATTGATTGTATCATACTGTATATTTGTCAACTAAGGAGACACCACATATATTCTTTGGATGGTGTCTGGACTCAGACGAATCAATGCTCTCCCCTCTCTTTCTATATTGTCTTTTTACATGAGCATGTTCTCTGTTTCTCGTTTAATCTTAAATTGTGGAATTATATTTTGTGGATTTTTTTTTTCTGATGATCTATGTGTTTATCAGGAAATGTTTTACATTTAAAAAAAAAAAAAAAAAAGGTTAAAAAAAAAAGAGATTTACAGTCCATAATGATTATAGTCACTACAGATTCCAGGCTATCACAGAAGTACAACTGGGACTTTTCTTAGCTAAACTGAAGCAATCCAATGCAATCCAACTGATAAGATAGCTCTTTTTACATATGCATTGAAACTGCCCTTTAAAAAAACCTGGACTTCATCTGCTACCACTAGCTATGCCTTATCATGCCAGATATGTGTCAAATGTAAGGGAAAAAAAGGAATATTGAAATCAAAATGGCCAAGAAACAGTTACAGGCTAGTGCTATGGGTACACTTCCCTGCAGTTATGTTTTATGCTGACATTTAAAGCAAGATGGAATCTTTGCTTTATAGATGCCATACAATCTGCTACAGGGTTGCGTTCCAAGTAGAAAGAATAAATTCTGGTATGATCTAAATAACTAAAAGGAATGATCAGATGAATGGAAGTGCTTTGAAAGCTTCACTGCCAACAAACACAAATCTCTAATGTTGGGATGCAAAAATTCACCCGACCTGTACAAGTTCCCAGTGTCACGGCATGCTATTCGGCAGTAAATCACAGACTTTCCATGAGAATCAGCAGTTATGCTGGCAAAGAAGGGAAACATTCAGCAACTGGAGCTACTATTATCATCTAAAGGGAGCATTCTTGCATTTTTAGAGTTTCTTTTGACTTATCAAAAAAAATGTGAAATTTTGGTATATATATATATATATTAGTTACATAGTTACATAGTAGGTGAGGTTGAAAAAAGACACAAGTCAATCAAGTACAACCTCTGTGTGTGATTATATGTCAGTATTACATTGTATATCCCTGTATGTTGTGATCATTTAGGCCTATCTAATAGTTTTTTTGAAATTATTGATGCTCCCCGCTGAAACCACTGCTTGTGGAATGGAATTCCACATCTTTACCGCTCTTACAGTAAAGAACCCTCTACGCAGTTTAAGGTTAAACCGCTTCTCTTCTAATTTTACTGAATGGCCGCGTGTATTTTTCAATTATTTTGCGCTGAAAAGTTTTATCCCTATTGTGGGGTCACCAGTATGGTATATGTACATTGAAATCATATCCCCTCTCAAGAGTTTCTTCTCCAGAGAGAATAAGTTAAGTGCTTGCAGTCTTTCCTAATAGCTGAGATCCTCCAGTCCCTTTATTAGCTTTGTTGTTCTTCTCTGGACCCTCTCCAGTTCCAGCACATCTCTCCTAAAGGACTGGTGTCCAGAACTGGATGGCAAACTCCAGGTGCGGCTGGACCAGAGTCTTGTACAGTGGGAGAACTATAATTTTATCTCTGTAGTTAATTCCCTTTTTAATGCATGCCAATATTCTGTTGGTTTTGCTTGCAGCAGCTTGGCATTGCATGTCATTGCGCATTAGCCTGTCATCAACTAAGACCCCCCAGGTCCTTTTCCATCATAGATTTCCCCAGATGTTCTCCCCCTAGTGAGTAGATTGCATTCATATTTTTGGCACTCAAATGCATTTATTTATATTTCAAAATTAAACCTCATTAACCATGTAGTTGCCCACCCCATTAATTTGTTTAGATCTTCTGGAAAGGTTTCCACATCCTGCGTAGAAGTTTTTGCCATGCTTAGCTTAGTATCGTCCGCAAATACTGAGATTGAGCTGTTTATTTCATCCTCCAGATCGTTTATGAATAAATTAAATAGGATTGGTCCCAGAACAGAACCCTGGGGAACCCCGCTTTCCACACCAGACAATTTTGAGTACGCCCCATTTATCACCACCCTACGGACTTGCCCCCATAGCCAGTTTTCAATCCATGTACTCACCTTTTGGTCCATGCTGATAGAGCTTAATTTGTACAGTAATCGTTTATGGGGAACTGTATCGAATTCCTTTGCAAAATCCAAACACACCACGTCTACGGGTTTTCCTTTATCTAGATGGCAGCTCACCTCCTCGTAGAAGGTTAATAGATTGGTTTGGTAAGAACGATTCTTCTAGAATCCATGCTGATTACTGCTAATGATACTGTTTTCATTACTAAAATCTTGTACATAGTCCCTTATCATCCCCTACAAGAGCTTGAAAAGTATTGATGTTAGGCTAACTGGCCTGTAGTTCCCAGGGATATATCTTGGCCCTTTTTGAAACATTGATGCTACATTGGCTTTTCTCCAATCAGCTGGTACCATTCCAGTCAGTAGGCCGTTCGTAAAAATTAGGAACAATGGTCTGGCAATCACTTGGCTGAGTTCCTTAAAGACCCATCTGGTGTAAGCCATCTGGTCTCGGTGACTTATTAATGTTAAGTTTTTTCAAGTCTATTTCTAATTCTATCATCTGTTAGCCATGAGGGTGCTTCCTGTGACGTGTCATGAGGATAAACCTTGCAGTCTTTGTTCCTGAATCCCCCGTTTCCCTCTTGAAGTCTGAGGAGAAGAATAAATTCAAAATCTTCGCCATCTCTCCATCTTTTGTAACCAGATTTATGGGGCCAATATGTTCTGACCTCCCTCTCATACTATTTATATACTTAAAGAATGTCTAGTTTTTTTGTTTTTTTTTACTCTCCTCCACTATGTGCCTTTCCTGTTCTATCTTAGCCGCCCTGATTGCACCCTTACATTTCTTATTGCATTGTAAAGTTGGAATGCCGATGATGACCCCTCAGCCTTGTATTTTTTGAAGGCCTTCTCCTTTGCTTTTATATGCATTCTTACATTGGAGTTAAGCCACCCAGGACTTTTATTAGCTTTTTTAAATTTATTTCCCATTGGGATGCACTGGCCAATACCTCTATTTAATATGCTCGTAAAGCACACCCATTTCTCCTCCGTATTGTCCCTAGGATTTTATCCCATTGATTATCTTCTAGCAAGGAGCGTAGTTTAGGGAAGATAGCTCGTTTGAAATTCAGTGTCTTTGTATTACCCTTGTGTTTTCTATTTGTGTGATTTATACTGAAACAAATTGACCTGTGATCGCTGTTTCCTAAATTGCCCTGTATTTCCACATCCGCAATCTGGTCTGTATTGTTAGTAATCAGTAGGCCTAGTAACGATTAGTTTTTTGTTGGTGCATTTACCATCTGACCCATGAAATTGTCCTGCAAGACATTTAGGAAATGGTGAGCCTTGGATGAATGTGCGGTTCCTTCCGCCCAATCTATGTCTAGATAATTAAAATCCCCCATTATAATGACACTACCCATCCTTGCCGCCATTCTAAACTTTGATAGATGGTCCACCTCCCCCTCCTTTTTCTGGTTAGGGGGTGTATAGCATACTCCCAGTATTACTTTCCCCTTGGTTTTCTCACTTTGAAGCTCTATCCATAAGGAATCCACCTCTTCCCTTGCTCCATTAGTAATGTCATCCCTCACATTCACTTGTACATCATTCCTGATATACAGGCATATCCCTCCCCCTTTTTTACCCTCCCTATCCCTGCGATATAGGGAATACCCTTGAATGGTTGCCAGCCAATCATGAGTGCTGTTGAACCAAGTCTCTGAAATTCCCACAAAATCGAAATCCTCCTCATACAACAGCAGCTCTGGTTCTCCCATCTTGTCAGCCAGGCTCCTGGCAGTAGTGAACAAGCCTCATAGTTTTGCCTGGTCTCATACTATCTCCTTTTTGGTTGTTCTAAGGTTGCAATTTGGACTTGTTAATTTACTGTCCTTGGGTTTAGGTGCTTTAGTCAACCTACCACTAATGCCCCTCAACCTACCACTAATGCCCTCAAAATGATCCTCTGAAATTTGTTCTACACTGGCTATCTCTATATCTGGACCCCCCCCCCCCGTTGCCTAGTTTAAACGCCCCTCTAACTTTTCACCCATATTCTCAACCAGCCGAGCTGCACCCTCCCCATTTAGGTGCAGTCTGTCCCTGCTGAAGAGCCGGTAACCGACTGAGAAGTCGGCCCAGTTCTCCAGGAACCTGAACCCCTCCTTTCTACACCAACTCCTCAGCAAATTGTTTACTTCCCTAATCTCCGGCTGCCTTTTTGGTGTGGCTCGAGGTTCAGATAGTAATCCTGAGAATACTACCTTGGAGGTCCTATTCCTCAATTAAACAGATATTATTTTGAAAGGGCAAATGATTGAACAGGTGTCCATGTTTTTGATGAATGTGTTTAAGTTTACATTTTTCCTGCAGTGGGAAGGAGGAAGGGCACAGTAGAAGAATGTATTGTGCCCAAAAATTTACTTATCATTGAGTGTCATAGTGAAAGCCACAGACAAAATTATATGGTATGCAATATTAAGACCTAGTTTAAAAGACAGCTTAACACCCAGCTCCTACTGTGCATGGGATCTGTTGAGTATGTAGAGATACATTTTGGCTCTACATACACATTAAAGTATACGTCTGTCTTTGCCGTCCCCCTGTGGTTACATGACAGTTATTTTAAACCTCTGGCTCTGACTTTCCAAATCATTGACCCAGCGAATGTATGTAGGTCAGGTAAGTCAGAAAAAAATTCAGCAGTTCATAATTGCATGCTTATTCCAGGTTAGTGACTCAGAAAATATTGTTGTCAGATGGTCAGAATACAGTAGGAGGACAACAAAACTAATAAGGGGCTGGAGGACCTCAGTTACGAGGAACGACCAAAAAAAAAACAAAAAAAACAAACTAATTTTCCCTTAATGTTAAAGATTAAGTTTGCTTGAAAAAATAAATAATACATTTTTTGCAGGTAAAAAAATGTGCATTTATTTTTTTGTCTTAGGAGCCAGCAGAGCATTGCACCCATGATCAGCAGATTGTGGGTGCAATGCCAGGCTCCTGCAAACTCTCAGTACAGCGGTTTGCCCATACCTTTTCATACAGGCAGACAGTTAGGCCTATGCAGTTTGCGGATGATGCGTTTTTGCTGGTGCATATTTTCATAATCATTCTTGATGTGTTTTTAATGCATTTTTGATGTGTTTTACGCTTTTGGGAGGTGTCTGTTGCCATGCAGTAAAAAACAGCAAAAATGCAGCAGAAACCCAGCAAAAACGCAAGCACTGCACTTTTGATAATTTTCCGCTGCATTTCCATTGAAGTCTATGGAACCAAAAATGCAACCTGCTGTGGCAAAAAAAGCCCCGGACCCTTTCCAAAAAACGCACAAGTGGAAAACGCATAGATGTGAATGTAACCCATAGGAAACCATGTTAAATGGACTGTAGTGCATTTCTGCAAACCTAAAAAAAAGCACTAAAGAACGCATAAGTGTGAACCAGGCCTTACTGAAGTGCAGGAATAATCAATGAACTACAAGGGCACTCACCAATGCACTCACAGTTAATTGAGAACTACAAGCCATCTGCAGCAGTGGAAGATGTACGTGGAGTTAATTAATTTACAGATAGAAGTGCTGTTTTTGATTTGTGGCAGTGGGTGCGCAGAGAGGATCTCCTGCTCCCTGTTACAGGGAGTGTGGGGGCAGGCTTGGAGCATGTTACATGTTACACCCTAAATATGCGTGTAACATGTAACATGCTCCAGAAGGTGAACTTAGCCTTTAAACAGCGTAAGGGGTTCTTTACTGTTAGAGCAGTAAAGACGTGGAACTCCCTTCCACAGTGGGGTTGATTTACTAAAACTGGAGAGTGCAAAATCTGGCACAGCTGTGCATAGAAACCAATCAGCTTTCAGGTTTTATCAAAGCTTAATTGAACAACCAGAAATTAAAAGCTTATTGGCTACCATGGAGAGCTGCACCAGATTTAACACTCTCCAGTTTTAGTAAATCAACCCCAGTAAGTGGTGTCAGCAGGGTGTGTAGATAAATTCACACAGTGTACAGGGATATGGAAATTGGTAGCGACATAAACACACACACATATATAATATACAGTATATATATATTTATACACTGAGCAAATTATAAATGCAACACTTTTGCTTTTGCCCCTATTTATCATGAGCTGAACGCAAAGATCTACGACTTTTTCTATGTACACAAAAGGCCTATTTGTCCCAAATATTGTTCAAAAATCTGTCTAAATCTGTGTTAGTGAGCACATCTCCTTTGCCGAGATAATCATCCACCTCACAGGTGTGGCATATCCAGATTCTGATTAGACAGCAGGATTATTGCACAGGCGTGCCTTAGAGTGGCCACAATCTCCTTTGCATAGAGTTGTTCAGGTTGTTGATTGTGGCCTGTGGAATGTTGGTCCATTCCTCTTCAATGGCTGTGCGAAGTTGCTGGATATTGGCAGGAACTGGAACACGCTGACGTATACGCCAATCCAGAGAATCCCAAACATGCTCAATGGGTGACATGTCCAGTGAGGATGCTGGCCATGGAAGAACTGGGATGTTTTCAGCTTCCAGGAAATATGTATAGATCCTTTCAACATGGGGCCGTGCATTATCATACTGCAACATGAGGTGATGGTAGTGGATGAATGGCACAACAATGGGCCTCAGGTTCTCGTCATGGTATCTCTGTGCATTTAAAATGCCATCAATAAAATGCACCTGTGTTCAATGTTTATAGCATAAGCCTGCCCATACCATAACCCTACCGCCACCATGGGCCACTCAATCCACAAGGTTGACATCAGCATACACGCTGTCTGCCATCTTCCCTGTACAGTGAAAACCGGGATTCATCCCAGAAGAGAACACCTCTCCAAAGTGCCAGACGCCGTTGAATGTAAGCATTTACCCACTCAAGTCGGTTACGAGGACAAACTGCAGTAAGGTCGTGACCCTGATGAGGACAACGAGCATGCAGATGAGCTTCCCTGAGACGGTTTGTGACAGTTTGTGCAGAAATTCTTTGGTTATGCAAACCGATTGTTGCAGCAGCTGTCCGGGTGGCTGGTCTCAGACAATCTTGGAGGTGAAGATGCTGGATGTGGAGGTCCTGGGCTGGTGTGGTTACACATGGTCTGCGGTTGTGAGGCCGGTTGGATGTACTGCCAAATTCTCTGAAACGCCTTTGGAGATGGCTTATGGTAGAGAAATGAACATTCAAGGGCAACAGCTCTAGTGGACATTCCTGCAGTCAGCATGCCAATTGCACGCTCCCTCAAAACGTGCGACATTTGTGGTATTGTGCTGTGCGATAAAAACGGCACATTTTAGAGTGGCCTTTTATTGTGGCCAGCCTAAGGCACACCTGTGCAATAATCATGCTGTCCAATCAGCATCTTGATGTGCCACACCTGTGAGGTGGATGGATTATCTCGGCAAAAGAGAAGTGCTCACTAACACAGATTAAGCCCTGGTTCACACTGGTGCGATTTACAAATCTCATGTTTTGAGTGCGATATGGCACTCCGATTTCTTTCCCAGTCACTTCTGATTTTGTTCCGATTTCTTTTGTATTTGTTTGCGATTTCTGGAGCCTACTTGCGATTTGCAGATAGTACGATTTGTACTTATTCCAATAAAAAGCAAGCTGATTTGTGACTTAATAAAGATAGCAGTGCTGGCTGTGAAAGAAAAAAAAAAAACGTCTTGCTCCAAACTCCTCACTGTAGCACCTTCTAGGGGAGGGGACAGGTCAGCTGTTTTCATACACATAGCAGCGTTGGCAGGGTTAAAAAAAAGTCCTGCTCCAAACTCCTCACGAAAACACCTGCTAGGGGAGGGGACAGATCAGCTGAAGCTGCAATGACATCACCAAAAAAAAAAAGAAGACTGCTCCAAATCACACTGATATAAACAGTACTGCGATTTCAGGTCGATTTACATAGCACTCTATGGATGTTAAATCGATCTGAAATCGCAAAAAAGTAATACAAAAAACTTTTGGAAAGCGCTAATGTCTTGAGTCGCACCAATTAGCACATTTCCATTGAAATCCATGGGGTGCGACATCAGGGATGATTTTGAAATCGCATGTCGCACCTGAAATCGCACCAGTGTGAACCAGGGCTTAGACAGATTTGTAAGCAATATTTGAGAGAAATAGGCCTTTTGTGTACATAGAAAAAGTCATAGAACTTTGCGTTCAGCTCATGATAAATAGGGGCAAACACAAATGTGTTGCATTTATAGATTTGCTCAGCGTATATGTAGCGGGGGTGTCACTTTAAGGAGCTCAAAAGACTACCATACGCAGTGTGCATCGGGACACCCAGAGTGCATTTGCCTGGCGCAAGGTCTGCTGGGGAAGGGCTATATAAGGAGGAGCGTAGATACACGCGGGTCTCTTTGGACACCGCCCCCTAGCAAGTGGAACCAACGCCGAGTCTGCCGTTGGACTGGGCCTAGGAGTTTGGGCCTTGAGATCCAGAGAGCCCTCTGACCTTCACGGGAGAACCCAGGTGTCGTTTCGTCCATCATCCCCTCAAGGACTGTCGGGAGGACCAGAGACTACGGGTGTCATGAGATGGTGTGCTGAAGCCCCAGCTACGCAAGTCAGGTGTACGGACTGGTCCGGTCGGGTGAGAGAGCACCTGCTCAGAGATTAACTGACTAATCTCAGGCCCAGTGTCCTTAGTTCAGGGACCATCATTACCAGAGTGTTATATTGCACACCAGAGGGACAGTGTGCTGTGAAGCGTTAGCTGAACTCTTTAGTATATGCCAAGAAGTTAACTGATTTGTTGCCCTTTGGATTACAAATAACCTACAAAGTGCACCACCATTGCTAGCGAAGATCCTTCCCAATGGAAGCACCATATCTGAAATAGTCAGGCCTGGCTGTAGAACTTTAGACATTGTTTGGGTGCCATCTTGCCCACGAGGGGAAAGCTCGCGAGCATAGTTAAATGACATTTAGTGTGTATAATTGCTATTGGAACTCAGTGTCTGTTATATGCCGAATAGCTAACATTGCAGGGCTCTGCATATGCACGTTGTAACGGCACCCCAAGTATGAAAGGGGTTAACGCCGTTTAGGATATTCCCTCTCTGGACACACATCCACTGCCGATCCTCCACAGTCAGGCGACCGCTTCCCATAGGATTAATCCTTCCAAACATACGAGACAAACACTCTGTATGAAGTTTCCAACTGGACTGACTATCTTTAATGACAAACTCACAGTTTTATACACACAGAGAGGAGGTTCTTACATTATCCTCAGACAATACACCTTTGACCAGACCTAATTTACATGAGCTAATTAACTACAGTGATGACTCAGACACATGACCTTTATGCTAGCCTCACTGTCTCCCAATACACATCTGACATCTTAGCAGACACAGGTGGGGGCTGGATGTGGTGACATTAGCATCTAACAGTATGTGTCCCATCATCATGAAGGAGTCACTTTTCAGTTAACCTGTAGAGTTCATAATCAAACAGTAAATAGTTCTTTACAGATATCCTGGGGAATATTGTGGAAAAATATCACTGTCCCATTTTAAAGCAATCCAAGACATATTCTTAATGTCCATTATTTTCTTGCTCACCTTGTGCCCAAAGTGACCCCTGTCACACATCTCCCCTTTCGGCAGGAGACTAACACAGGAGGAGACCCCAGACGGGTTGACTCCGAAGTTAGTCCATAGTTCCATTCCTCTAATGCCTGGACAACCCATCAGCATGGCCGTTTTGCTTACCGAGTCAATAGCTGATGGTGACGTTGTAAGGTTGCAGTGCGAATAATGGAATTCAGTTCTGGAACAGTCACTTGCTTTGCTCTCTCAATGGCTCCCAAAACTTGTTGCTGATGCTCTTGGGAGGGGTAAGACAAAACCTGGGTGCAAATCCCATTTAACCTTTTGACAATTTCAGCCTGTTTGTGCATTTCAATGTTCAAGCCATGGGACATCTCATAATACATGACGTAGTATCGTTGCATCTCCGATTTCTCCCTGGCCAACTTGTCACATTCCAATTCTAGACTGTGATATTTTCCCTGATCTAAGGTACATGTCGGGGAAGATAGTCTTACCCAGTTCTCAGCCGTAAGCGGGCCGGTTCCAGCAGCATGGGTCTGGGCACAGGTAGTCACTGGGTTGGCTTCAGCGGGGCCCATTGCGGCGTAAGTAGAAACGGGGGGGCCAAATCATTCCCCAGTAGTACATCCGCTGGCAAATCCTTCATCACCCCCACATTCACGTGTCCCGAACCAACCCCCCAATCCAGGAGAACACGGGGAACGGGTAGCCGGAAGATGGTACCTCCCGCTACTCTTACGGCTACAGTGTCTCCGGTGTGTTGGCTCTCTGGGATGAGGTTATTCTGTAGTAGGGTCATGGTAGCGCCACTATCACATAGGCAATTGGCTACCGTTCCATTAACCCGGACAGTCTGCCTGTGTTGTTGCCTGTTGTCCCGGTTAGCTGCTTGTATTGGATCAGCCTTGTGCAGGACGCCCCAATGTTCTTCCTCCTCAACGCAGTGGGCCGCAGGCATGGATGTGCGGGGGCTCCCCCTTGCTGGCTGTCTCCATGACTGGGACTGGATGGCTGGATTCAATGGACAGTCTGGCTTTTTGTGCCCTAGATGTTTACATCCGAAACACCTGATGGGTTGTGAGTAGTCCTGGGAGTTGAACCTGGGCTGCTGAGGATAAGTGGCCGCTGGAGGTGGTGCTGAAGTTGGGTTAGAGGCTGGTAAACTGGGCCGAGATAGTGGATAGCGCTCGCTTCCGCATGACCACTGAGAGTACAGATATTAATCGGCCAAAGTAGCCGCTTGCTGTACAGTCCGTGGTCGCTTATCTAGCACCCAATCCCGTAATACCGGAGGGGTGTGGTTAAAGAACTGTTCTAAGAGTACTAGCTGGGTGATGTCCTCTATGGTATGAGCGCGGCTTCCCTGAAACCAGCCCTTAAGGTTTCGCTGCAGACGATGTGCCCACTCCACGTATGTTATGTGGGTTTGTTTCCGGGATTCTCGAAACTTAATCCGGCTGGCTTCGGGTGTAATGGCAAATCGGGCTAGCAGAGCTTCTTTTACCCGGTCATAGTCTTTAGCGTCCTCATCCTCCAGGGCTCGATACGCATCTGCCGCTCTGCCAGTTAAATTACTTGCCAGTAAGGCGACCCAATCTTGGTGCAGTACTTCATGTATCTGGCATAGTCTCTCAAAGTCCTGCAGGAACGCTTCAATTTCCTCCTCTCCTTCCTTAAATAGTTTGAACGCCCGAAAGGGCAACTTATGGACAGGTGCTGCATCTTTAGGCGTTGTCTCCGATTGCCGTATTTCCGCCATTCTCCGCTCATGTTGCCGCTCTAGTTCTCTCTCTTGTCGCTCCAGTTCTCTCTCTTGGCGCTCATCCTGCAGCTGGATGTCTCTAATGGCTTTCTGTATGGCAGTCTCTGATGGGTTAGCCCCATATAATGCCAACCGCTCTCGAACTCGTTGCTGAAACAAGTCTTCAACTGACCGGGGTCCTGCATCACCATCCCTCTGATCCATCTCGGCTAGCTCCCTGATCAAAGTGGCCTTGTTCTTTGTCCCATCGGTCCCTCCACGGCTCTCAAGTAAGTCTTTCAGCGTGGCTTTCCTGCAGGCTGCATAGCTGGTCATTCACTGTGGTGGTTTGGAGTGTCCCAGTAACTGGAGGGAAAATCCCACTGCTGCCAAACAATGTAACGGCACCCCAAGTATGAAAGGGGTTAACGCCGTTTAGGATATTCCCTCTCTGGACACACATCCACTGCCGATCCTCCACAGTCAGGCGACCGCTTCCCATAAGATTAATCCTTCCAAACATACGAGACAAACACTCTGTATGAAGTTTCCAACTGGACTGACTATCTTTAATGACAAACTCCCAGTTTTATACACACAGAGAGGAGGTTCTTACATTCTCCTCAGACAATACACCTTTGACCAGACCTAATTTACATGAGCTAATTAACTACAGTGATGACTCAGACACATGACCTTTAGGCTAGCCTCACTGTCTCCCAATACACATCTGACATCTTAGCAGACACAGGTGGGGGCTGGATGTGGTGACATTAGCATCTAACTGTATGTGTCCCAACATCATGAAGGAGTCACTTTTCAGTTAATCTGTTGAGTTCATAATCAAACAGTAAATAGTTCTTTACAGATATCCTGGGGAATATTGTGGAAAAATATCACTGTCCCATTTTAAAGCAATCCAAGACATATTCTTTATGTCCATTATTTTCTTGCTCACCCTGTGCCCAAAGTGATCCCTGTCACACACATGTATTATTGTTTCACTTGATGCTTCTTAATCAGTAAAAAAGTACTTGTGGTTAAGCCAATCTACTGTGTGATTGCATGTTCATTGTGGTATTGTGGTTCCCATAGCTAACGGGTCTCATAATCCCATCCTTACTTCTATCTGTGCCGAGGGAGGTTAGAGCCAGTTACGGGGTTGACAGCAGTGTGTACAGGCCCGAAAATCTATACCAGCAGCCCTCTTAACTGGGGCTTTTGTCTTATATATATATATATATATATAACTCATATATGTTGAACTGGATAGACAACTGTCTTTATTCAACATTACCAACCATATAACTATATAACAGCTGAGCGGCTAGCATTTTAACACGGAAAGGTCAGAAATAGCAGGTTTCCTTTAAGAAAATGATGTCCATATTTGCATAATGGAGTGCCCTGGGTTTTGTGATTCCCAGGGCGCACTGCACAGTGTTTGAAGAACACATCATATCTATTAGTGAATGGAGTACAAGTTTATCCTATCTGTCTTTTGGTGTAATAAGCCAATGCTTGACACAGTAGTGGGCATTTAATATGCAACTGAACTTGTGGCATGATGCAAGTTAATACAGAGTGAAGGGCAATAATCCAGTTCTAATAACATGATCCATCTACTTTGAAGTTTTCTTGAATAATTTTCTAAATCAATATCAATTACTTTGTACTGCTCACAACATGCAAAAAGCTTCTGTATTTGTTGAAAGCTGCCTTCATGCTAAGTTCTTGTGTATTTGTTTACCCACAGAAATCAAAGAGCCTTTGAAAAATGACACATTGCTAGCATTTATGAATGATAAATAGAACAAAACTGCTGTAGTCGGTATCTGCCTATGTAAAGGGTCCCGGAAGCTCATTAAGCTAATGAGGGGCCCTCACATACAGCCCTTGTAAAACCTCTTGCCCTGCATGTTACTTTACAACCAAAATGCTGCTGAAAATGTGTATTTTTTAGTGTCCAGCTACATAACAGCTGTTCATTATTCAAACTATAGATTTGTTTTAGCCAGGTTATATTTATACAATATATATAGTCATATATCATGATGCTTAATAAAATACAG